>CM062063.1:30417526-31617526 GCA_030954485.1 Citrullus mucosospermus
ATATAAATTTAGAATTAGATTTGTCATAGAACTAAAATTTTATAACCATATAACAAGAAAGTAAATTTGTTTCAAAGCTTTAGTTTTTCATTTTTTTAAAAAAAAGATAAGTTTTTATTTTTTTTTAAAAGAAAGATTAAATTACTAACTTTCTCACTTAATACAATTCAAAAAAAAAAAAAAAAATACTAACTAAACTTTGGAATTCAAAATTAATCCCCCAAACACAAGCTTCAAAAACCCGACTTCCAAACCCTATACTCCAAACACAAACATTAGTGATTCCCAGGCATTAGAACCCCCTCAATTAAACCCCAAACATTTAATTCCTAAACATTTGATTTCAAACTTGCGCACCAAACGCCTTCTTAAGTTGCATGAGAAAGATTTATTGTTGAAAAATAGTAAATCGGACTTTAGATTCGAGACTTAAACATCTTAATATCACAAGTTTCCATAGAACCTTTCCATGATTTAATGAAGTAATTAATGAAATCGACACCCTAGGATGCTTTTTTCTCTTGAAGTTCAATCTTTTGTTTTTATCTTTATTTACTTTCCAATTTTATTTCAACCATTTAGTTTCCATCCTTTAAATAAAATTGACACAATTCTATAAAATAGATAAAAAGGATGATACTCGGTCTCTTATGTCGTTTTAATTTATTTTAATTTGACCACGTGCGCTTGCGTGTACATCAGCTATACATACTTATTTTTTAAAATCTGAGTCAAATGTTATTACAACCATAAAATTATTTGGGTCATTCGTACAAAAAACTCTTCTTCAAGTTCCTCAACTTTCAATCTTGATTCTTATCACTTTTTGTTGGCTTGATTACTTAGGTACTTATGTGTAATAGTTATTCTACTAGTGAATAATGATTTGGTATGATATGGAAATTAGTAGCCAAAAGGAAAGGGCATCTTTTTAATACTATAATATTACATACTCTAATCATTCTACATTTGATATCTCATTAGATAATATATTATTCTATTTTATGATTTCTACACAATTCTTAGATGTTCCTTAAATGTTTCTTGAGTAACAATACTATAATTTTTCAAAAGGAAGTAGGCTAATTGTACAAAATAAAGGAGATGAGTAAAAAAATAATGGGTTTAAAATGTAAATTGCCAACTCATGTTATTGAATTTTTTCCTACTTCTTCCACAATTTTATTTTATTCAATAGACCTATTCTTTGGGTTGTGTTGTGTCAAGTTATCATTTGTTCATGTTACGTTAATACTTTAAAGGGTGTCTGAGGTGATGACATGAGATGATATAAGTTGAGATATAAACTCAATGTTTGGGAGGACAATTTGGTATGTCACCGATATTTATACTATGTCCCACCAATAGTGCACTCAACACTCATCGTCACCGATGCCTCCAATGCCACTTTGACCACCATCTCAGCTGACTAACTCCTACGACTTTTGTCGGCAGCCAACTTCGGCCACATCCGACTGCTACTGTCGACAGCCAATTTCGGTGACCTCCGACAACGGCCACCTCCATCGACTCCAACAATCAGTATTTTAAATTATTAGTTCATGGTATCTATAGTCGTTCTGTGTTGTAATTTGATATTAATAAAAACACTTTTAGCATATAGCAAATCAAACAAACTTGTATGTAAAATCACATTTAAGAAAGAGTAGGCAAACATATAAGTGTTTTTATGGAACATGTTTAAATTAAAATAACTTTTGAAAAGTATTTTTTTTCAAGTCAATCCAAACAAAAAAGTTTGTACCATAGCAAAAAGATTATAAACTGAAGCTTGGGAAGTAAAAGGAAGTTGTCGAATATATCTATCATATAGAGAATTTGAATAGATATGAATTAAAATTAAAAGTTTAAAAATATAATGGAATATTTTAAAATTCCAAGGTTTGATAACAGTTGAAAACATATTTATTGATGTTGAATTTCAAATTATTTTGTTGAAGATTGAGAGTTGTTACAACCCTATCGATTTGATGACAAAGACAGTTTCCTCGAATCCTTGTGAGTAGCTTTATGATGTGTTGAAGCTGAGTGTTGGCTTATTTTATATTAGCATTTCTTTATAATGCAGCTTCATATATGATGATCAAGAGGGTGATTGTTCCTAATTTCTGCTATTTGATTCTCTTTCAACCTGGGTTATTCACATTCTTGGTTAACCCAATCATGGTTAATCATGCATTTGGGTGTCACACAAATCTATCACAATTTGGTAATATATTCTCTCTTGCTATTCCAATAAACAAATTACGCTAAATTATATAAAATATTGCTAAACTTTTTAGTTTGTGTCAAAGATATCCTTAAACTTTTAAAATCAATTCAAAAATATTCTTGTCGATTAATCTTGAATGTAAAGCGTTGGTGTTTTGTTTCAAAAATACTCTTGAACTTTCAAAAAGTTCCAAAATATCTTTACTGACAATATATGAATACAAATTGTTTAATACTTGTTTCAAATATCCTTGAACTTTTGAAAGTTGCATTGAAAAAAGTTTTAAAATGTTCCTATTGTTAATATAACAATCAAATTGTTTGAAGTTTTGTTGAGTTTGAAAATAACCAAGTTTAAAATAAATTATATAGATATTCTCTTTTTTCATATAGATACTCTCATTTGTCCAATTCTTACACCAATTTTGTAACAACAAAATATAAACCATAACTTCGTGTTAAAGCATAAAATCCTACCAAACTCCAAAAATAAAAATGTCCCCTTAAATTTACCAAACCTATAAATAGCTAAAAATAAAAGAACATATGACTATTAACACATTCAACTACGAACGGTATAATCTTGTCAAAACATACAAGTCCTAAGGTCTCCTAATACTTCCATTATTCTCTTTCTTTTTGTTATAATCTAGAAAAGTGATGGGTCATAGGTTGAAGTAGGGAAAGAGAAAATGGAAGAGATGATGAAGTATAGATGATCGGTGAGAGCATTTTAAACTTTTTTGAAGGGTAGTAATGCAACTTTTAAAGGTTTATATTTATGTAACGAGATATTAATAGTTTATGTTTATATTATTTAACATACCAATTTTGTTGTGTTAATCCATACATATGTCATGATGTAATCTAATTTAACCATTATTTAATAGAAAATTATTACAAATGGAAAAAATATTTAATTATTTAAAAAAATATAAAAAAAAGAAAAACATAGAAATCAATAAATAAAAATAAAATTTAATTTCTTTTATAAAAAAACAAACAAAAAAAACCCAAACGGATATCAAACAACCTTAGTTTTCTTTATCTATACAACTTCAATTTAATTTAATTTATACATGTATTTGATTTAAATAATCATATTACTCCATTTAAATCTATGTTTATGCTTGAGGAAAGATCAAGGTATATAATGAGAGTGATTTTAAAATAAATGTATTTATTGAAAATGATTTAATTATAATTACTTGCATGCATGACAAGAATTCAGCAATGTAATCAATTATCAACTTTTTTACACTTCTTAAGTACTTATTCTTCCCTACTGAATATCTCTCTATAATATTTATTCTAATTATTTCCCCTTCTTTTAAATATTTTTATTCCTTTGGAGAAAATGAGGCATTTGACCATAATTTTCCTTAAAAAGTTTATATATTTTATAGAATGTGAGCTGTCTTGGTAGACCCACTTTGAATTTTCTGGAAAAATCAAAACCTACCCCCAAAGTTTAAAATATTAAAATCATTCAAAATATTGATGTCAAAATGTGATTTATAGGAGGGGTAATTGCAAATTTAATAATTAAACTCAAAATATTAGTAGATATAGCATAATATAGATAATTAGTGATAAACTATATCGCTAATAAAAATCTATCAATTATAGAATCTATCTATATTTGCAATTCTTTAAAAATGTTATTATACACTTAATTATGAGTTAATTGTGTTTTCTATTGTAATTACCTTTGAAAATAATAATAATAATAAGTATTTAAATTAATATATTTAAAATATTTATTATTTATTTTATATTCATGTTTTTTTAGATTTTTTTATTCATGTTAATGGCATTTTATGGTTTTTTTTTTCATATGTTTCTTAAATTTTTTTACGATATTAAGAAAATATCAATTCACCCCATATGTTGATGAAAATTTAATGTTTTACGACATAAATAGTGGGAGAAAGAAAGGGAAATTATTGTTTCAAACCTAAAAAAGTTTTTGCTAGATGTAGCAAAAATTATTGTTTCTAACCTAAAAAATGTTTTTGGTGGATGTAGCCACCTATTTTTGTCCGACCTAATTCGGTTACTTATTTATGTTTATTTCTAATTCGAGGCTAGTTTTCAAAAATAAAACAAATAATAAATAAAGTTTTGAGTAATTAACATTTAAATATTTTTTATGGAGTGAGAATAGAATTTGAATGGTGAGATTTTTTTTTTATGGGAAAAATCAATCGCATAATATTTTTTAAAACAAATCAATCACATAATTAATTTTATTTTTTTTCCTTTTATGGGTAATTTGATTGATCCTTATCCTAAATTAAAGAATTTGAATTTTTCTATAAATTGAATGATCCTTAGTCATTTTGGGGAGATTCTTTACACCAAAAAAAACCCTAGAGAGAGCCTTCCATATTTTCTTTTTCTTTTCCTTTTTCCTCAAGTCCCCTAAAAACACACTAAAATTTTGCCACTTAGTTGGAGGTTGTATTTGGTAGGGTTTTGTTCTAAGGATTTGCACCTCATTCAACAAGGAGGTTTAATGTTATTGATTTCTTTTATTTCGAGCACCCTAAAAAGAAGAGTAGAGTTATTAAAGACTTTTTTCTTTTTTTACGCTTCTTAATTCTTCATTTTATATTTTATTTTATTTATCATGTAGTTTTCGTCTACCTTTATCTATATTTGCTTTAGATCTATTTTTTACTATATGTTTCATGTTATTTTCGATTTTATTTATTTACTTACCTATTTTTTTGTTCATCTTATTACTCTTTATGAGTTACTTAGTTTTTTTTTTTATTAAAAAAAAAATAAAGTGTAAAAGTTAAAAGAAAAAGAGATGAAAGTTTGAGTAAATTAAGTTATTAAAAAAAAGGTTTTAACTTTTGTCCTAAATTAAGTGTGTGTGCGCAGGGATGTGAGATAGGTGGTTGATTTGCCGTCTATCGTCTCGACTTTTTTTTTCTATCTTGTTTTTTAGACTTTCTATTAGGTTTTCTATTTTAACTTCTTTCTTAAATTTTTAATTTCTTATTTCAATCATTTTTTTTCTTTTTTTTACATATTACGTATTTATCTATTTTTATTTAGTTTCAATTTTTTTTATCTACATTTATCATGTTCTAAAGTTGATAAATATATTGTTATAGCCCACTTAATATCTCGTTGTTAATCCTTCTCCAAAATTCATTTTAACGGTTTTAAAATAACTGATGACGGAATCTAAAAAATTTGGAATTTTGATTTTCTATAATTCTTGAGGTAAGAAATCGAAATATGTTTTCATTAAATTTTTAATATGTTGTTGTATGTTTAGTTAATTCACTATTATGCTTCTTCAAATATATTTGTTGCTTATTAAATCTATTTAAATGTTAATTAACTCTTCTCTAGTTCTTCTTTTTTTTTTTATTCTTTTTCAAACCTCTTTTCTCATTAAAAGAAATTGTTTATTTAAATTACACTCTTTTGTATTTTTTAACATTTAAAAATTAATATATTATTTCAAAAGATTTTCTAATCAATTTTTCTAATAACTTAATTTTTAAGATCGTCTTCCTTTTTAAAAAATTCCTACAAAGAAATTTAGAAAATTTGGAAGTCCAATTTTCTAAAATTCTTGAGGTGAGGGATCACATCTTTGAGAGTCCGAAATTTGATCCCAATAAAAAACAAATTTAGTTAATGTTTTTTAAAAATACTTTATTT
Organism: Citrullus mucosospermus; assembly: GCA_030954485.1. Taxonomy (NCBI): domain Eukaryota; kingdom Viridiplantae; phylum Streptophyta; class Magnoliopsida; order Cucurbitales; family Cucurbitaceae; genus Citrullus; species Citrullus mucosospermus. The sequence continues at coordinate 30,423,446 of CM062063.1, forward strand.
GTTAAAAGACCATTGTGTGACGGATTTGAGAAATTGTGATATTTTCTCAATTTCTTGAGGTGAAAGACCTTTTCCTCCATTCAATATAAGCCCAACTAATGGAATTTTTTTTCACTTATTTTATGGGATCATTATTTCAAGTATTGGAGTAATGTGGGGTAAAATAAGACTTTTTTTAAAAAATAAATAAAAGAATATTTTCAATTCAAGATTTAAAATTTGCCCACCATTTTCTAAACGGGGATTGTGGGATACTAACACCTTCCCCATACACAAACTACTCCCAAACCCAACTCTAGTTTTCAGCGGACCATTTTTATTAATTTTTATTCTAAAAAATTGTTTGTTTTTTTTTAGTGTCCAATCACATCGTAAAAAGAATTGGTGGCGACTCCTTTTTATTTTCTTTTAAAATTAACCCTTTTCGAGGATGTTGGCTGCTCTGTGTCGTCTTGGTCACGTGGCGACAGTGGACAAATCTAACCCCTTTTTAAAAAACTTTTTTTCTAACCTTTTTTTCACTTTTTCAGATTTTGATGGAGGGTCCACAATGTGAAAAGTCTTTTTTGTCCCTCAGTAATTAAGTTCAAATGTCTCATTCCGAGTCCCAACGCTTGCGTCGTCTTCCTTTTTGCGTAGACATTACTAGGAAAAGGGGGAAATTGGAAAATAGCTCTCAATGATTCGATTTCCTCCCAAAATCATCCCCCTCCTTCCTCTAAAAAAAATCACCTCTTCCTCTATGACGAAAGCATCCTCTCCCTCCCTTCCTCTCTGTAAAATCCTTCATTGGTTGGATTCTACTTGAATCCCTTGGATTTCGACAAAGGTACTTTATTTAGATTCCATTTGTAGGGTTTTTTTCGAATGTTTTATATTATAACATTGAAATATTATGTTGGGGGGGAGGGGGAGTGATTTCTGATAGGAGTATAAAAAACCACAAAGGACTTTAACTATTTTGTTGGTTTTTGTCGAATCCACGCTGAAAGAACAACAATTTATGTTGAGTAATGGATCTCAATTGAATAAATCTATGTTTTGAAAAACTTAGGTTAACTTAGGCTTTCAAACTGAAAAGAAGGGTAGGTTTGAACTTACCAGGAAGATGTGATGAGAATTTACTAGGAAGTTGTTAGTGTTCTGTCCTTTTTCCTCAGAACTTTACGAGGATTAGAACTTTATGGGAAAAGAGACAGAACACTCAAATGTTCCTGGTAAGTTGAAGATGGCTTCTGTTTTTTTTCCCGTAAAGTTGATCATCAGAACTTTACGGGAAAAAAGACAAAGGACTTAATTCCTTCATGATAAGTTCAAACTTACCAGGAAGGATGCTTTATGTCTTTTTTCCTATAAAGTTAGTCATCAGAACTCTACGGGAAAAAAGACAGATGACTTAATTCCTTCTCGATAAGCTCAAACTTATTATGAAGGATGCTTTCAGTCTTTTTTCCTGTAAAGTTAGTCATCAGAACTTTACGAGAAAAAAGATAGAGGACTTAATTCCTTCTCAATAAATTCAAACTTATTAGAAAGGTTGTTTTTTGTTTTGTTTTGCGTGAAGTTAGTCTTTAGAACTTTACGGGAAAGAAAACATAATGTTACTTTAGGGTTGTTTTTGGAAGATATCACTCTTATCCGTCAATTTGTTTATGTGTAGGTAAATTTAATTGAGCCTAGAATCTTACCTGAGCAGTATTTTAAGGCACAGTTGACCTCATGTTGCCATCTAGTCAAAACCCGAGAGGTTGTATTTAGGAAGTTACGTAGGGTCTAGGTAGATATATTTAGGCAAACTATTTTTGGACTCATTTTGGACTGTAACCTCTCCCTTAATGGGCAGCTCATCCACCATTTGTTGCTTAGGGAGGTGGCGAATAATAGACCGAACATGATTAGTTTTAACCTCTTCGAGAACATAGTATGTTCGATAAGGAAGAGTTTGACCTCATCACCGGGTTCAAAGTAAGGACAAGGTACATACATAGGGTTGGGAACCCCAGTAGGCTTAGAAGGTTGTACTTGAATGACTGTTACAGGAAGAAACAAATTGAAACAGAGGCACATTACGTAGGCCTAGAGTTAGGAGAGATGAGGATGTAGTGAAAGTATCACTTGCATACTTCATGTAGCTGGTGATGATGGGGAGGGAGAAGAAACAACAGTTTAACTGTGATTTTCTGGATATGCTTATTAATGTCTTGCTAATTATTGTGGTATTATGTTTGTAGGTGTGAGCGTATAAGACGATTTTCTTGCTTACTCGAGTATCGGAGACGGGGAGTCCTCGATTGTGTCATTGGGTTTGCACCACTACCCCAACGTATGAGGCATTTAAGAGGGAAATCTTTGAGTCACGACAGGTAATGAACTGTTCATTTCACTTAGAGGTTAAATATCTTTTGCTTTTATTTATTGACATGTTATGTGTTTTTTGTGCAAGCACAAAATATAGTTACCATCAGATTGGTAGCTACAAATAAGGAGAGGGCCTACCAAGATTGTGTCATGTCTCCTCCTAAGGCACATGTCCTCTTTCCTGATTCGATTAATGTTGTTCTTCCTGCAGTAAAGCATCGTGAGGACGAGGCCAATCTTGAGAAGGCTTGTGACGACACTGACCTAAAAGGAATTGAATCTCGATGGAAGCGTGTGATCGCGTTCTTTGATTTATTGAAAGAATTAAAAATACAAAAAAAAAGTAAAGAAAAGGTTAAGCATCATACCTCCCAAGGGCCCTATTTATAGAACTCTATGGGTTACTCCTAATCCTATTAGGATAAAACTTTTGTAGAGATTTGAAATCAAATACTTAATAATATCCAATATTAATAAATATCTACCCTCATATTAAATGGTTTAAAATATTTAAATCTTATTTAAATATTTATTTTTTGCAGAATCTTTGATTTGGATTTCATCCAAATTAAACAATTAATTATTTGAATCCAATTCAAATCAATTAATTAATTCTCCCTCTATTTATTTTCTACAGAATCTTTAATTTTGGATATCATCCAAATTAAATAATTAATTATTTGAATCCAATTCAAATTAATTAATTAATTCTCCCTCTATTTATTTATATGAAGTTTATCCAAATAAATAATTAATTATTTGAATCATATTCAAATAAATTAATCCATATTATAAAGTTATCATTTGAATCGCATTCAAATAAAATTTATAATAATCCATGCAATTAATTGTATTCAATACAATTAATATTTTCCTTTATAAATTTGAATATTTCAAATTTTTCTTTCAACATCGTTGATCCTTGTTGGTCCGTAGTAAGCTAGCAAGGGGACCTTATGGACCTACAGATAAGAAGCTCCAACGATATAAGACTAATCGGCTAAACTCATTAACCACATTAATCAATATTCGTTAACTATGGGTACACTCCACTAAAGACCCACAATTGCACTCTTCTCACTGCAGATGTATTTTTGTGTCCATAGATATAGACTAATAATAGCAAATTAATCCTTCTCAAGTGTTCGTAACACCAGCTGGGTCAAATTACCGTTTTACCCCTAGGTTACTTCTAAATCCTTAAGTACTAGTGCTCCTCTAATGAACAACCTGTTTCTGGTCCAACCATTAAACAAAAACCCCTCTCGAGCCAATGAGAGAGTAGGGCCCCTTGTTCAAGTCTCGGAGACACCACTTAAGGGAACACTTATCTACTTGCCCTAAAAATGGGAATGAGTGAATTCCATCTTGTATAGTTATGTCCCTAGCTCCCCACTCGGTCTTGTCCCCAAGATGGTAGGCATATTGAGTCGAAAAACGGCCACTCTCACCTATACAAATCAAAGGACAATCCCTCGTGGACAAGAGTTCATAATATACTCAGGATTAAGATTAAGTTGCCTAGGTCATCCTATTGAAATAGAAACCTAACTAGTCAATGGAGTTACATCTAGCGATTACTATTTCGTGGTCCGGTCTTATGCAAACTCATTGCATAGGATACCCCCACTCGCATGTCACCTACACGAACGCGTTAGATTATTGTGTTTGTATCAAATATAAAGTGGGTCATACCCATAGTGTCACCAGGATAAGGTATCCAGCCTTATCCCTATACTATAGACCATTTAGACTGTATCTTGAACATTGATCTCCATATGTCCCCACATACAGTTCAAGACTCATAAAACAACCTAGGATATTAATTTATTGGATTTATGGTTATTAAGACAAAACAAACAAAAAACAATCAATAACGCTTATTGAAGTAACACATCAATAACTCTTTATTAATGATTTAATTACGGTCAAATTATTACATTTATAATCTACGAGTTTTAGGGCATAAAACCCAACATGACCGTCACGAAGAGGCCCATGACGATGGGTTCATGATGGAGAGGACCATCACAATATAGCCAGTGACGAGAATCTCCAAGAGACCTATCGGGAGACCTAGGAGGAGTTCAGTATCCAGACCAAGGACTCTAGACCTGATAATGGAGTTTAGGAGTAGGGTCAGGCTGGTGTTATGTTAGAGTTGGCTAGCATAAAGTCTGAACTAGCCAGCATGAAGACCGAGTTTGCAGGGTTGAAGTTCGAGTTCGCCGACATGAAGCTGGACATCACTGTGATGCTGGGATACCTAGAGCAACTCGTGAAGGTATTAGTTGTGCAAAAGTTGAAGTTTATTAGATTTGCATGTATCTTAGTGTTAAATATGTAGGTTTATGAAATGGGTTGTTCATCCGATTGTAGGGCAAGCATGTTGACGATCAAGCCTTGGATGATAATGGAGATGGGGATAGCGATGCCAGTCATCCTGGCCCGTTAGGATCTATAGGGCAGGACAGTTATGCGAGCTAGAACAGGTAGGATTGAGAAGTAGGTACCCTTGATACACCTATCACGAGGAGGACGCAGACACTTCAAAGCATTCCTCGAGCACCAAAGAAGAAGATGACATGGTATGGTCCTATGCTAACATGTCGTCCACTAGTGCAGGTTGATGTTTATGTTATCGTACGATGATGAGGACGATGTAAACGCGATCGCAGATCAAGAAGAACAGTCTCCTATTCGATCGAGCGAAGACACGTCCAAGTTGACATTGGATGAGGAGGATACAGTACACACCACATCAATCTCTAACTGAGACCTCCGAGATAACATTTACTGCAATTTTGTTTGTCGTTGCACAGATTATTTATATTTTGATTTATTTGTCCTTATAAACTATTGAATGCAATGTAGGTAAAAGAGACGATCACTCCTGCTTTGTCAAAAATACAGGAGGAAGCCAATGCAGAGATACAGAGGTTAGAGAGTATCTGGGAAGCCAACCGTGTCGCTATGAAGTAAGAGATCGAGAACTTGACACTCGATCCACACCCTACGGCGCTACATGGTATTTTAGTCCCAAATGAATTCGGACTAGTGAATCATCCAAAATGGCGAGTACCCTAGATGTTATGTAGCCCGTACACTGACCTAGATCGATAACCAAAGCAGTCAAAGAGTTGGAAGCAGTATGATCTGATCGTCCGCATTTCAGTTAAGTTTGAAAGGAGAATGGAGGACTGGTTGAGCATGTTGATGGGTCCAAACAATGTTGCATGTCACAAGTGTGTCCTTGCATTGAAGGGCAAGGACTGGTGGGTACGGCTGCTTCAGTCGAACGAGTTTATGGATGACGAGGTAACCAATTGATATACCTTATCATTCATACAATATTTATTATTATTGAAATGTAGTCTAACACTGTCACTGTCTTACAAACGATAGACCTATCTTCATGTTCTTAAGGAACAAAATCATGGACGATAAGTCTCCATCAACTATTATGCACAGCTTCACAACGGTTGATAGAGTTGTGACGGTAAGTTATTTTCATTAGATATACTGAGTTACTGAAGTATAATGTTTGGTACTTGACTCTTTTTCTTTATTTATTTTTTATTATTATTATTATTTTTACAACAGAACTTCCACAGACCCTCTAAATTATACAGCGAATGGAAACGACCAGTCTATTAGATTATGTATGATTGGAGCCAAGCCAACACTGTTACGAAGTATGGTAATGGAGAGCAGACTGACTACGACATTCTATGGGCCACCGTCGATGTCATGTATATACCTTACAACATACTAGACATGCATTAAATACTCGTGAAAATCAATCTCGTTGCCAGGAAGTTAATTGTTTGGGACTTATATTGGTTATTGACCACTAGACTACAGCTAGAGAGTTATCTAGAGGTCATGCGCACAGTCGTACCGACCCTACTGGATAAGTGTGAGGTGTCAATGGCACAGTTGAATCTCTCGCTAATGTCGTGGCCCATGGAACGAGTCCAGAATATTGGTAGCAGACAAGGAGTAGGGATTGTAAGGTATTCATGTGTAGGTTTTTTGAGTATGTTATATCTAGGTCGAATATATCCACCCTCGGGCTAATATGCCTTTTTTTTAAACGATAGCTAGTAGTACAAATATTTTCAAACAGGGCATTTTATTAGTGATATACCTTATTCGTTAACACCAATTTATTGTTAACAGTATTTGGAAGTGTTAGGTAATCAATCCAACAAATATTAGCAAATAAAGAATTAAATGAGAAGTTAAAATAGTTCCATACAAATATCTTTACAAAAGTTTTTACCTATCAATGACTTAAGTCGTCTGCAACATTTGTCGACAAGTTTTCTGATTGTGGCCATGCTACCCACATCTCTTGCATTTATGGATTTGACGAACCTCACCGGCAGATGGTATTCTGATCTCCTGTCATTGACCAACTTGAGGAACCCTTATTGGTGGGAAGATCTCAATTTCTACAAAAGCATCCGACATCTTCTCCTCCGACATAGGTCCTATCGGGAAAATGGGTTCTGCATATCCCCCATAAACAGTTTGTATGTGATATGCCGAATAAAGGGTGTATGGATCGATGTTCTAATAACGTGCGGCAGTAATCGCATAGGAGCAAGAAATTTCATAATTAGTTAAACTCCTTACTGCATGTTCTTGCATGCAAATCCACAATCCCCCTTTCCCCCAAGTGATTGTGTGTGACTTCATATACATGATGATCAATCGGCCGAATATCGTGTCTTCTCGATCTAACATCTCCCGCCACCATAATTTTTCTGCATAATCCGAAAGCATAGTTTGACGATTGGATGGATACATTCGCCACTTGTAAAATCAATATTGCAACAAACCCCTTATATGATCAAGAAATTTGGTAATGGGTAACATCCTAGCATCCTTCAGAAGCGCATTTAGGCTTTCAACTATATTAGTCGTCATCTAATCGAACCTTGGGCCACATTGAAATGCATGCGCCCATCATTTAAATCCCACCTCCTTTAAATAAATATTGGGCGTCTCTTCTAAACAGAAGAATTTTAGTTCAATGTACTCGAAAATTCGTTTCATGACATGCCTTGGCTGCTAAAATGAAGTGAGGTATGTCAACTTGTTTCTTAAAACGCGTGGTCAAGTTCATAACAATGTGGTGGATGCAAAAACAATGAAAGGGCTGACGAAAAGACCTTACAAACTGCCTTCGCAATGTTAGGCTTCTTGTCTAATACGATGACAAGTTTTGATACCGCCCAAACAGCAAGTTCCACCCTCTCGAAGAATCATGTTCGTGCATCAAATCTTCCCATTCTACCACAGCAAAGGCAACTGGGTATATCTGGCCATTCTCATCCACTGAGTTCACACTTAGCATGACACCTTTAAACTTCCCTTGTAGATGTGTTCTGTCAACAACTAACACACGCTTAATGTAGTTTAAAAAACCCCTAATACATAGAGATGTTCATTTAACCCCGGCCCCATGGGGACCCACCCCGAACGGGGCAGGGAAACCCCGAATACACAGGGAATGGGGGAGGGAGTGGGGAATTTTTTTCCCCATTTAAAAGATGGGGCCGGGGACAGGGAATATGTCACACCCCCTCCCGGATTACCTACTTATCCTGAAAGGGAATGTGAAGACAATAAACATCACCCCTCTTGTGATGCATATTGTCCCATCTTACATAACTTCCTATGCACACATTTCATAAAATACATTCATAGAACTCAGCCATACTACACATGATCATAATATAACAATCCTTTCCTGTACAGAGAACACTTTTATCACATAACATAATTAAACTTCCATAGATCCACCATACATTTGTACAAAACCACATTACGATCCCCACTCTTTACACAACTAGATCTACATGCCACCTACATAAGGTTATATACAACGTACAACTCTCAGACGAGACTGAATTTCGAGAACTCGAGACTTAGGCAGGGTGAGCTGAAGTAGGCTAAGCTCCGGGAACGTCCTTGCTACCTGGGGGGAGGGGGAGGGGAAAGAAAACATTGAAAACATAAGCTAACAGCCCAGTGAGTGACTAATCTTTGTAAAACGAACATTTATTGAAAACAGGCATGTTACATATGAACAGATAAACGAGGATTTAACATATATTCAAATAAAGCATACTTTCCACAAATCTATCAATCTCATAAATCCGATTTCAAATCGTATATGATTGTTTTCCAAAAGAATTTAAACAGTAAACAGTTTGGTTTTTCAGACTTTTCCCTTAGTTGAGGCGGAGCAATGCTCAACACTCTCAACGTCGAAAACAACCTTAGTTGGGCGTCGGATAATTGCATTCATGCTTCTTTAACTGATTCGACGCATAAGCAATTACCTTTCCTTTCTGCATAAGTACATAGCCTAAGCCCTGTAGTGACGCATCGCAATAAACTTCAAACTCCATTCCAGGGGTAGGCAATGTCAATACTGGTGCTGACACCAGTTTTTCCTTCAACTTTTGAAAACTCTGTTCACACTCATTAGTCCATTCAAATTTGGCTACCTTCTTGGTTAAGCTCGATAAGGGTAGTGCTATTTTCGAAAATCCTTTCACAAATCGGCGATAATAACCTGCTAATCCCAGAAAACTACGAACTTCCGTCACATTAGTAGGTCGTTCCCAGTTAACTATTGCCTCTATCTTTTGTGGGTCTACACTTACCCCTTCTGCTGACACCACATGTCCTAGGAACATAACACGGTCAAGCCAAAATTCACATTTACTGAATTTAGCATACAACTTCTCAGGCACGCAATGTCTGTAATACTACTCGGAGGTGTTCTGTATGCTTTTCCCTATTTTCAGAATATACTAGTGTATCATCGATAAACACTACAACAAATTGATCAAGGTATGTGTGGAATATTCTATTCATGAGATCCATATATACATCTGGAGCATTTGTCAATCCAAAAGGCATTACCAGAAACTCATAATGTCCATACCTTGTTCTAAATGCAGTCTTTGGTATATCTGTTCCTTTGATTTTCACCTGATGATATCTAGATCGTAGATCAATCTTGGAGAACACTGAAGCACCATTAAGTTGGTCAAACAAGTCATCAATGCGAGGTAATGGATATTTATTACGTATCGTTACCTTGTTCAACTGGCGGTAATCGATGCATAATCTAAGTGTGCCATCCTTCTTCTTCACAAACAACACCGGTGCTCCCCACGGTGACACACTGGGTCGTACATACCCCTTATCAATCAATTCCTGCAATTGTACTTTCTGTTCCTTTAACTCCTTTGGTGCCATTCTATATAGAGTTTGCGAAATTGGTGCGGTTCTTGGAATCAAATCAATAGAGAATTCTATCTCTCCATCAGGTGGCAAACCAGGTAGTTCTTTAGGAAACACATCTAGGAATTCGCTTACTATTGGAATATCCTCTGGTCTCAACTTACTGACCTGTACATCAATCACATAAGCAAGGTATGCTGAACAACCCTTGCTTAACAACTTCCTAGCCTTAACTGCAGATATCACACAAGTAGGGAGAATTCTCCTGTCCCCCCTGAAAATAACTTCAGTCCCTTCAAATCCTTTAAACACAACTTCCTTTTGGAAGCAATCCATAGTGGCGCAATATTTGGATAAGAAATCCATTCCTAATATCACATCAAATTCCTGAATATCTAAGGGTATCAAGTATCAAGTTGGCTGTCATGGGCATACCATCCATTTCTATCACACAGTCTTTATACACCTTACTAGCCACCAACACATCACCAACAAGGGTATAAATAGACAGTTCCTCAGACAAAGGTTCTAATGTACTATTTATTTTTACAGCAAACATTTTAGCAATAAAAGAATGGGTAGCACCAGGGTCTATTAAAACGTGAGCAGAAGTATTACAAATAGAAAGTGTACCAGTAACTACATTAAGGGCGTCATCAGCTTCTTGTTGAATCATAGCAGAGATTTTTCCTTGCTGTCTTGATCGTCCCGTAACTCCCTTCTACCTTGTTCCACTAGTTCCCTCATCAACAGTTCCAGCAGATCTTTGTGGCTGACCAACCACATGTGAGGCAGTTCTCTGCTCAGGCTTATCTTCTTGCATCAGTTGGGGGCATTCTCATTTAAAATGACTAATCTGTCCACAGTTATAACATGCATTGACTCTACACTGTTCCCAATGATACTTCCCGCAGGTGGGATATAACGATTTCTGCGTGGAACGAGCTGTGGACTCACTAGGTCGTCCACTTCGAGAACCTTCCACTGACTGTGTTGGACCACCAAAGTTCTTTGGTCCTTGCCCCCATATACCTCCACCAGTATTGGTCTTGGTGGACTACACAACTAGATCTACATGCCACCTACATAAGGTTATATACAACGTACAACTCTCAGACGAGACTGAATTTCAAGAACTCGAGACTTAGGCAGGGTGAGCTGAAGTAGGCTAAGCTCCGGGAACGTCCTTGCTACCTGGGAAGGGGGGAAAGAAAACATTGAAAACATAAGCTAATAGCCCAATGAGTGACTAATCTTTGTAAAACGAACATTTATTGAAAACAGGCATGTTACATATGAACAGATAAACGAGGATTTAACATATCATTCAACTAAAGCATACTTTCCACAAATCTATCAATCTCATAAATCCGATTTCAAATCGTATATGATTGTTTTCCAAAAGAAGTTAAACAGTAAACAGTTTGGTTTTTCAGACTTTTCCCTTAGTTGAGGCGGAGCAATGCTCAACACTCTCAACGTCGAAAACAACCTTAGTTGGGGGTAGAGCAAGGCTCAACACACCCAACGTCGAAATCATCTCTGGCACAATGCGGAGCAAACTCGACGCACCAGCCAAATCAACCTCTATGTGCACATAGGAATATGACGGATTGCCCAAGTACCTTCTCATGTCCTTCAATACTGGGTCCCGGGGAAACTCACGTGCCTTCTCGTGTCCTTGAGCACTGAGCCTCCTCTAAAACATTTTAGAAATTCGTTCACATAACAGTTCATACGAAAATCCTTTCATAGAAAATCATACAGATCTTCATTCAATAACATTTCATAAAAGAAAATGCTTTCTATCAACTTTAGAAAACATATAACATGCCTTGTGAGTAATACAATCAAACATTATGCATTTTTAACAGTTCATCACAAAACCATATTTCATAAGAACATTTTTAATAAAAATCGAATTGAAGAATAAAGGAGTCACTCACTACTCTTCCTAGGCGTTGCGTGGGTTATACGCCTTCCCTATCTCTTCCTGGCCTGAAATAGACATTTTACCTTGCGTTACATTGTCTTTCACTTGATCATTAAATATGCATAAATTCTAATTGTTACTTGTCATTGAATCTCCCCCTTTTCCCGAAACAAACATCATAAGCGAGATTCCTAGCAGTACTACCCAATAGAACCTGTTACTAGCGATACTAGGTTGAGTGACACCAGCGTTATCTTACCTTAGTAACAACACCCAGTGATATCTAGCGAGTTTTGTGAGACGAAAGACTCCTTTGCGTCTCAGCGACACTCGTCTCGCTATCAGTACTTAAACAGCGCAATGATACTTGGTTCTTAGCGGCATCCTGCAACTGTGATTTCTTCCTTTCCTCTTATTCTTATTTCTATCTGTTAAAAGTCATAATTTCATATGGATTTAGAACTTCTTCCCTTCTACAAACTTGTAGAGAATTGAGTTTCACAGCTTACCTCAAAGTTTCAAGGCTTAACTCTTCTTCATTCTCTAGTTATTCTGAAATCACTTCATGCTGCTCTAGATTGCTTAACAATCCCGTAAGTGCTGCTTTTACCTAAAGATTCACATGATTAACTTCAATTTCAGCTTTACCATCCTTCATAAGACTTGTTAGGAATTATGTTAACTTACTGACCTCCAAATTTCAGCCCTAAACTCGGCTTCCTCTATTCGTTCTACTCCGAATATCAATCACTGTTCAGTCTGTGCGACTAAAGATCAATCTTCAGTTCCAGCTCTGTTTTCAGCACCGAGATAAGTAGAATTTCGCCCAAAATCTACAAAAACACCTTCCTCAAACTTCTCCTGAGGTTTGTCTGAAAAATGGAACCGACTTAAGCTCTCGAAAGTGTCTAAAAATGATTAAACATTTAATTAATTCAACTATATATACTTCCGACTTAACCCTCACAAACACCAAGATTTATGTTACCGACTTACCCCTCACCCGCAGGCTGGCTCGGGGTTCTCTTTTCGACACAAGGCACTCATGTCAAAATTCTCCTCCAACGCTTTCAGTAACTATTCACACTCAACGCATGGCGTCGTCCTCAACGCCTCCTACTTTCGACACATACAGCTCAGTCACACACCACTATCTTCGTCGCATCAAGACTACTCTGTCTTCGACGCAGAGTGACTTCAGCGCATCTGTCTTCAACGCAGCGACTTCAGCTCATCTGTCTTCAATGCAGCGACTTCAGTGCATGGCTGTCCTCAACGCAGAGTGACTTCAGCGCATGGCTGTCCTCGACGCAGTGACTTCAGCGCATGGTTCAAGCACATTTCTTCCCCCGCCAATGATCACTTATCCTTCGTGATTCAATCAATAACGCATGGTTTCTCAGATAGTTCCAACTTTCCTCTTCATTCACCAATGCATAGTCTTGGCCAACACTTAGCCAAAATTTTACTTTCCTCTTCATTCACCAACGCATAGTCTTGGCCAACACTTAGCCAAAATTTTGCTCTCCAAAAATTTTTGCTCTCATTCTCGGCTACTTTTCCTCTAGCAACGCCTAGCCACAATCTCATTGCCTCTCCCCAACACTTGGTATCACAAGTCAGTGCTTACAGAATATATTCCCCGTCTCCGTCCCCGTCCCCGCCCCCCCGGCTCGAAAAATATATATAATTTTATTTATTAATATTATATATTATATTTTTTTTTTAAAGTTAAAAGCAAACAACCGTGCAAAACTCTATCTTTAATTTTATTTCACTCACCTTCAGGCAGCCCAACCGGCACCTTTAGGCTCCATCTTCTAAGTTCTCTTCGACTCTTCCTCTTCCCTTAGAGCTTCAGCCTTCACACTGTCACTCTGTCTCTCTTCAGCTTCAGCGAGTCTGCAATAGCCTCGCTCTGTTTTTTCTCTCTAGCCCACGCTGGTAGGCTTTCTCCTCTCGATTTCTTCTCTTTAGTAGTAGCTGCCTATGCTCATCAGCTATCAGTAGTTGACCCACATCCTCCTCTCACCGGTAGTAGCCTATCAAGGTATCAACTTATTTCTTTCTTAAATTTGTTTGTACATAATGCTTGAATTAATTTTTTTTCCCATTTCTCTCTAGACTAAAATTATTTGTTATTCAAAATTTGTGGTTTTAAAATTTTAATTAATTTTTCATACATGTCTCCCAAACCTATAATGAAGTATGAACAAATTATGGAGAAGCATGATAAAAATGAAGTGGTGAGTCCATTAAAATCTAAGCATGATGACTCTTTAATAAGTCTTGACCACATTAGAAACGATGATGTCCAATTTGATAATGATTTATTGGCTAACTCACTAAAGGCTAATGAATATGTTTGTGAGTGTCAATGTGGGCGAATAATAAAAGTTGTAGGTGATCCAAACCATGAAAGGAAGAAACCACCTTGGGATCCACCGTGATTCGTGAGCCCCGTCTAGCTAGAAGACGTTAAACCAAGCTCTTATTGGGAGGCAACCCAATTTTATTGCTTTCTTTAGTTTTTTTTTTTATTTTCAATAAATCTTGGAGTCACTCATATGCTTTATCTCTCAGGAACTTGACTTACCACACAAAGTACTCCTTACACCAAGCCTGTGTGGTGGCTTCCCGCGTGCTCCCAGGCTTGCTCTTTCCTTGTTAGATGCTCTTATGCATTGGGGACAATGCATGATTCTAAGTTCAGGCTATGCATGTTAGTGAAGGTTTCAATGATCATATGCATGTCAATTTTTGAAAAATTTTGAAGCTTTCAAAGTTAACGGGAATGTTGTTTATGGTTGTGTGCCTTGATGTTGATTGCCCATGATGAGATTCGAATTTGCATGATAGATGACTTATTGTGAAAATAGAATAGCACTATCTTGAGTTATATTCATTTAAGTCCCTCTTAAAATCTCTCATATTCTTGAGCACGTTGCCACTTTAAATTAAAATCTTTAATTGAAAAAAAAAGGATTAAGTTGTGTGTATTTGGTTGTCACTTCGAAAGGCCCTACCGGTTAGAGAGTAAAAATGCATGATAGTTTGTAATATTAGACTAAGAAAAAGAAAAGTGTACACAAAATATATGAGCGTTATTTGTCAATCTTTTTTGTTAAACTTGTAATGAGTATGCATGGATAGGGGTAAAAAGAGCTACCTTTATTGTGATCAGTAAGGACACCTGAGAATTGACTAGGTACGAGTCCCAACAGTGAATGTGTAAAAGCTAGCACCTCTAGGTAAAAGAATGCAAGTTTGGGCCCATAAAAAAATTATGTGATTGAAAGGCACCTTAGTGGACATATTACTCACTTGAAATGTATGAAAACTTGAAAATTGGTGCATGAGCTAGAGTAGGGGGAAAACTAAAGAAACTCTCTTAAGTCCTAATTTGAGTTCTAGTAATTTAAATTAAAGGAGGCTTGCACACACACACATGGGAGATAGCAAGATTTGGCCTTGAATGATTATAACAATATAGATATGCTTGCGTGTTTCTACTTAAGCTGTAAATGCTATTCTCTGATACATGAGTCAATTGCACACTTCTTCATTTAAACTCCCTATTATTTGATTTTATTATTTGCTCGGGATTAGCAAATCTCTAAGTTTGGGGTGTTGATAAGCACTTGAAAAGTGATTTCTATTCTCTCAAATTAAGGGAGTTTATATTAGATTTAACTTGTTTGCTAGTGATTTTCAGGTTAAAACGAAGAAAATTAGAAGAAACGACTAAAAGATCAAAACCGAGCAAGAATACGGCGAAAAAGAGTTGAAAAACTAAAAATGGCGAATTTTGAGAATAGTGTCGCGACGCCAAGACGACGCTGAAACATCAACGCATAGTTTTGGACGGCTTTGCCGCGGGGCCAATGCCTGAGAACAATTTTTCTGAAACACATTACAGCGTCGCGGTGCTTGGACGACGTTGCCGCAGCGCTAAAACCCGAGAGCAACAATTTTGGATGCAGCCCTAGCGCCACGGCGCTATGGAACAGCGCCGCGGGGCCAGCTTTCCTTAAATGAAAATTTTGTATTTTTGGTAAATTTTTGGGCGGCCAAACTCTATAAATTTGGGGGTTTTCAGCAGCCCAAAGGATCCAGAAAAATCAAAGCAAAGCAAGGAAGTTGCAGACCTAAAGAGGCACAAAAATGAGAGAATTAAGTGAGAGTTCAAGGAGTGAGTTAGTTGCAAGGAAGAGGAAAAGAATTCAAGATAGTCGTGGTGCCCTTCGAATTCCGACGTGAGAGCCAAGGAGATCGTTATGGTGCTACCTCAATCAAGAGCCTCTTTTCAGTAGAGTTTCCCTTTCTTTACACTCTTTCTTTATTTATTTTGCTTAAACATGTTGCTTCAAGCTATGAGTGGCTAAACTCTTTAGTTTTAGGGTTTTGATGATTTGTTTATGAATTTATGTTGATTTTATAGACTTTCATGGTTTTGTTGGAATGATTAAGCTTTTCATTGTTATTGTGTTTAATTCTTGTGGATTGGTCATCTTCACATGTTAGGTTAGATGTACGATTGAGAGATTGTATGTTTAACTTGATCTATAACAATGAATTGTTGTTAATCTATCACGAGAGTAGTTAGGTTGACAATAAAAGTTGCTAAAGACTATTTTTAATGCCATGTAATTTTATATTGGTTTTAAGAGATTAATAATCAATCGAGTTGCATGAGAAATGGTTGTTTTTTAGGGAAAATAACTTGGAATTAAGTTTCTAAACTTAGGCATATGAATTATAATAAAATCCATGAAATCTATAATATTGCATGTTGAAATAAACAAGGATTCATTACCCTAGAACTCTCTTTGACTCTTGTGTTTCTCCCTTTGATACTTTCCTTATTTGATTTGTATTTTTCCATAACTTATAACATTCAATTTCAATCCTCAAATAAAATTGATTCAACTCTAGAGTAGCTAAGTAACTTAAACCTTCCCAATTGGATCTCCAGTGGAACGATATTCGGACTTAACCGTCTTATATTATAACTTGACCCGTACACTTGCGGTTAACACTTAAAATGCGCATCAGAGACCTAATAAAACCAATGAGGGAAAACTTGTGTTAAATTCAACCATCTTTGATTATGAAGCTTCTAGAATGACCTTGCTTGTGCTATAATTTTACATGAATATCCTATAAACATGGTTGAACACGAAGGATTTAGAAAACTTATGAGTGGTGTTCAACCTTTGTTTAAGATGGTTTCAAGAACCACGATGAGGAGAGATAATAATAAAAATTTATGAAGAAAAGAGAATTGAAACAATGAGGTTTTTAGAAAACAATGGAAGTAGAGTTGCCCTTACTACGAACATGTGGACTACGACTAGCCAGAAGAAGGGATACATGACAATCACTGCACATTTCATTGATGAGTATTGGGTCCTACAAAGCATACTTTTTAGGTAATTTAAATTTAAATGTTTTATGTTATTATGTATTTTTGGTTCAACATATAGTTTACATTTTAACATATTATTACATAATACTAGGTTTGTACATGTGCCACATCCACATACTGGAGAGTTACTTTCGGAAGCATTATTAGAGTGTGTATTCGATTGGAATATAGATCGTAAATTATCCACTTTAACAGTAGATAATTGTTCGACGAATGATGCAATGGTTGAAATTTTGTTACGTAAATTAGAGTTAAGGATATTGTTGTTGCATGGAAGTTTGTTCCACATGCGTTGTTGTGCACATATTTTAAATTTGATAGTGAGAAATGGATTGGCTGTCATTTCTGATGGTATAAAGAAGATTAGAGATACCGTTCATTTTTGGACTATTTCTGCAAAACGAAAGGAAAATTTTGAAGAAGCAGTTCGTCAATTACAAATTCCATGTAACAAAAAACTTGGTTGATTGTGTTACAAGATGGAATTCAACATTTGTGATGCTCCAAACTACTTTAGAATACAAGAATGTTTTTCCACGACTAAAACAACATGAACCACTTTACAAATGTCTTCCTTCAGAGACTAACTAGGCTTTTGCAAAAGAAATGTGTGATAGACTAGAACCCTTTTACTTGATGACTGAGTTATTTTCTGGGTCAACTTATCCAACCTCCAATATTTTTTTTGAAGAAGTTTGTGAAATTAGGTTGGAACTTTCTAAGTGGCTTAATTTTGATGTTGAGGAGATACAAGTAATGACATAAAAAATAATTGCAAAGTTTGAAAAATATTGGAGTGTGATTCATGGTGTTTTGGCAATAGCTACAGTATTAGATCCTAGGTTTAAGATGAGATTGATTGAGTATTATTTTCCTCAAATTTATGGATCTCATCATACTGTTGAAACTAAACGTGTTTGAGATTTGTGTTGTGACTTGATGAAATTTTATAGTTCAAATTCAAGTATAGTAGAAGAATGTCCAATCCTACTTCTACAACTACAGTTAATTCTTCAACTACAAGGGGAGATGGAAGTAGTAGTTTAACTTCTCTTGTTCAATGTGGAAAATGTTGACAATGTCAAATAAGAGCTAGATCATTATTTAGATGAGACTCTTCTACCGCGTTCAGGTGACTTTAACATTTTGCAATGGTGGAAGTTGAATGGAGTAAAGTATCCTACTTTGTATCAAATTTCTAAAGATATTCTAGCTATTCCCGTCACTACTGTTGCTTCTGAATCTACATTTAGTATTGGTGATAGACATGTAGGTCCACATCGTTCTCAAATTCATGCAAACTTATTGGAAGCTTTGATGCTTATTCAAGATTGGCTATGGGGTGAAGGTATGAATTAATATTATCATTTACTTTATTTGAAAAGTTTTTTTATTACTATTTATAAACTCTTATCGATGCACATTTACTTAATTATATTTGTATGTGTCTTAAATAGATAAGCATACTACCATAGATGCTAGAGTTTTGGAAAATGTTCTCGAAGGTCAAGATCAAGAAGATGTGAGTTATTAGTTTGTGATTTTTTTAATATTGATTTATTATAATTTGTACAATATTTTTTTCGTAAGAATCATCTCTTACAAAGTTGGATGAAATTCATTGATGGTTTGGCTTGACTATATTTTTTTCCAGGAACCATCTCTTGTCGGTTGGCTATGAAATTATGTTGTTGTAACTTAAACTTGTGATTTGTGAACCTTTGTTGTAATTGAAAACTTTGTTATGATTATTATGGATGTTATAATTATGTAAGTTTAAGATTTTATTTGCTTTAATTGCTTAGATGTTGTAATATTTAAAGATAAGATGTTCTAATTGTTGAATTCTAATTTTTATAAACCATGAGAATTTAGCATTTTAATTATATCTTTTTTAAATTACATATGTATCATTGTTTTTATTAGTAAAATTGATAATGTTTTATTTGAATGAAAATTGTAAAGGAAGTGCTTGAATTAAAGAATTGTTAAAAATAAAAAAAAAATTAATTGAACTGAAAAAACTATTAAATTTCTCTTAAAAAAATTTTTTAATCAAGGCGGGAAATCTGATCCCCGCGGAATCCCCGCCTCATTCCCCACAGGAAAATTCACCCAGACGGGTAATGGAATGGGGGGGGGGGGGGGGGCGAGGACGGGGACAAGGAAGTCTTCCCCGTCCATGCCCCGCCTCGTGGACATCTCTACTAATACATGGACCAAGTGCTATGAAGACATACCTGAAGTATTTCCCGTCATCAAGCTTCAAGTCATACACAATTCCAGAGTTCACAATCCATGTAAGTGACTATAGGACTCCTCAGGTCTACCTCGAACCATTATTAAGGTCTCCTCTTCGGACCGCCAAGCTTTTTTATAACTGATGCTCACCCCATACTATTCACTCATGTCTTGAATTATGTCTTTCGGCCTACACATCCTACTGACATTGGTAAATTTGGATTTAATTAAATTTCCTATTATCTTGCTCCGTGTCTGTTGGTGTTCGTGGTCCATTAGTTGGTGAGAGCATGTATGATTATTATATACCTACTTATCTTTAAAAATGTAGAATTCTTAAGCTTTCGAGCTTTAATCCTCCATCCACAGGTATCAGTAGGGACTTCGTGGATTTTTGTCAAACAACAGTTTCAAAATTCTGACGAATGGTAAAGATTGACAATGCATATGTAACTGCTTCTTTTGAAAGATATATCTGTCCAAGCTCAATATCAATATCATCCTTACCGAACACCTGATCATATGTAATAATATGCATCCTAGTGCAAGACATTTCAGGT
Organism: Citrullus mucosospermus; assembly: GCA_030954485.1. Taxonomy (NCBI): domain Eukaryota; kingdom Viridiplantae; phylum Streptophyta; class Magnoliopsida; order Cucurbitales; family Cucurbitaceae; genus Citrullus; species Citrullus mucosospermus. The sequence continues at coordinate 30,443,235 of CM062063.1, forward strand.
TGTGCAGAACTAGTGCCACCAATTGGTGCTACACCAACACAACCTTATCATCCCTCTCCTCAATTTCATTTCCACCCTCTTCAACATCATCTCCATCACCAACCTCAATCAATTTATCAGACTCATCTTCTAATTCGTCGTCTTTGTCACATTCATAGTCTTCATCATCATATCCATCTTTATTTTCATTTTCATTCTCATCTAGAAATCCATCTCCAACAAGCCCCCCTTCTACACCAATATTTTCCTATGTTGCACCATATCTTGAAGAGGACAGACCCCCTTGTTCAAAATTATATGGATCAAGGTAAAAATTGTCATTGGCTGGGTCATATGGGGCTACATTATTGCTTAAGGGGGGTTAATGATGGTACATAACCAAAAAAAAATCATCTTGCGATGGATTATTTTCTTCGACAGAAGGTGGTATGGGGTAATAAGGCGGTGGGGATTCTTGTGCTTGGTTGGTATGAGGAATTTGGGTTACTAGTAGGTTCATTTCCCAATCCACAACTGTACATAGATTTTGGGCTTGTTGATAAATATATAGGGGTCTACATACATCCTCCCCATAAAAAAAATATATAAAAATAAAAAAATAAAAAACCCTAATTCTTGATCATTTCTTATCAAATAAGTAGGAACTCTAGATCCAAAATTGTAGAAAAATCTAAGGATAAGGTTGTGGTTATTTGGGTCAACCCCACTTAGCTTGTACAACTCTAACAAAAATTAATCATAACCAATATCACATCTTACTTCTAGACCCCCAGATTACCCCTAAGTAATCTCATTTATCCTCCTTCCAAATACCACCATAGCAAACGAATATGCAAGACATTCTTTAAGTATATAATAGAATAGTCATATATAGTAGTAGGAAGGTAGTAGGAAGGAAAGGAAAGAAGAAATAAAAAAAAATAAAAAAATAAAAAAATGATTCTGTCCCTTTTCGCGTAAAGATGACCAGTCAACTTTACGTACGGGAAAAGGGACAAAATGATTTCTTTTCCTTATTTTTTTTTTCAAGAAAACTATTTCCCTTCAAGTTATGAGGTTCTTTCCCGTAAAGTTGACTGGAAAATATTATTTTCCCAAGAATTCGCAATAAATCTGAACATTTCCCATAAAGAACTTTCCCCCACACAAATAAAGCAACGGTTTTTTCAACTTTCAACATAATGCACGTGAATGAAAGAGAAAAAACCAAAACAACATTCGTACCTTTTTGTGTACTAGAGGAAAGACAAAAAATAGAAAGGAGTCTCTAGAAATGAGATCAACAGAATCTCTCTAAACAAGGTGAAAACGGGACCTTCAGCCTTTTTATTGAAAGCAAAATGGAAACATGGCTATAATGAATGTTAGGTAAGTTAGGTAGAGGTAAAATTAAATGAGAATTCAATGAGGGACAAAAAAGATTTTTCATCGTGGAGCCCTCCACTAAAAACCTAAAAAAGTTAAAAATAGTTTTCTAAAAAGGGGTTAGATTTGTCCCCAAAAACTTTTTTAGGATTGGTGGATGCATTTTTCTTAGTTGGATTGGGGGTTGGAAACATTTCACCTCGTAACGACACATGTTGAACTATGCTCAATTTGACAATAATTCATCTAATTTAACATTGTTTTTTTATATCCATGAATGTCTAAGCTAACTTACACATGCCTCTAATCACCCTACCACATTTGAGTGTCAGAAAAATTTGTAGGATATTAATTCGTAGGTAAGTGGCCACCATAAATTGAACCCATGACCTCTTAGTCATTTATTGAGACGGTCTCCTTTTTACCACTAGATCAATCCGTAATGGTTTCATCTAGTTGACAATTTCCTCCCACTTTTAATATTATTTTGATAAGTATTGAAACAATATACTTGAAGGAAAAGAAATTATAGACTAGGCCAATCGACTAACATACCAATTATTACCATATTAAAAATTATTAGGTCAATCCTTCACCTCGCAATTATTTAACTCCAAAACGGAAAAAGGAAAAAAAAAAAAAGAAAGAAAGAAATTATAGGCTTGATTAGTATCATCAAAAGTGGTGATGCAAATCAATTGAATCTTTAGAAAGCTGCCTTCAAAATGTAATTTTAACCATTTAGATAGTAAAAGTAATCATATGATAATCCTCTTTTGTCCTTTTGATGCATTCCATGTAAAATCACAAAAGTATTGCTTAAATTAGACATTTAATTAAAGACATTAATTGTTAAGATATGTTCAACGAATCACAAAAAGAAGAGAAAAATGTGGGGTGGGGATCATAACATCACCTTCTATTTCCAATTTGATTTAATTATTTTCACATGAATAAAATACCCTTGAACATCAGCTCTTACATTTCTTTTATTTAATTTTTTAATATGTTTATATTCCTGGGAAATCATTATAAACAGAAAAAAAATCAAATTATTTACAAATATAGAAAAATTTTACTAGCAATAGACCACGATAGCCAATGAATTTTTTCTATATTTGCAAATAGTTCGGCTCATTTTGCTATATTTGAAAACACCCCTTTATTCATCTATCTAATTCATTGTTTTTGTAAAAGAAAAGGAACTTTCTTCATATACATTCATCACAAGTGTAGCCCATTTTGTCCATAATATATTTACTTTCAGCCCAAATTTCATCATGAACAAAGATGGAATGTTAAGATATTCTAAATGCAAAGGCTCTTCCACCTTTTATTATCTGAAAGAATTGTGTAAAGACTCAAAAAATATGGATCATCTAAAATATTGTATATTTACAACAAATAAGCAGTAAAATCATACTAGAAAAGGCTAGTTCGGAATATGGAACCTTAAGCTTCAGCAGAAGCTTTGTTTGTTTGTTGTACTTTCTCCGCTTCGAGTGAAGGTTCTGCACTCGATCTATTCACCATGACTTGCTGCTTACTATCTTCATTAAATCTATCTACACTCTGAAGAAATACTCCTGGCATTCAAGAGAAAAATGTGTCAATATAAAAAATCGGTCTTTCTTCTTTTCTAAGAAAAAACAAAGACACTCGAACACAGTATATGGACACACTCAAACAATCACTTGATATATGTTTGATGCATAAAAATGAGCATCGAATTATTTAATTGATTCTAAATTTTCCAACCATTACTGACTCATGACATGTTTTTTGAAAAGTGAAGAAAACAACTCTTTGCTCCACTAATATTGTCAACCGGAGCAAAGCTCAACTAGTTAAAAGCATATATCTTCAACCAAGAGATCAAACGTCTAAATTCTGTCCCACTTAAAGAATAAACCTAAACTAAATATATTTAATAGAAAAGAGGGATGATACTTTTCTTTTTTATTATTATTGTATTGTCAAGTTTGTTTAGTAAATCTATTGAATGATGAAACCATATAATTGGTTGCCTGTCAAATTTTGTTCTCAATGAACAGTATTCTTTTTCAATGTTCAAATTTAGATGCTAAATCTATCTTTACGGTATTAAATATCTAAAATATTTCAAAATATACACAATAAAGAACTACGGCACTCCATCATGTTCTGTCCTACTTTCTTAGAAATTATGTGTTGTCGTGTTAGTCATATCCGTGTCACATGTCCATGTTTCTCAGTTAATTCAGGTACAAAAGAGTGCAATTACTAAATTCTAAGGGGCAGCACAAACATGATCAATCTGCAAATATATATGGTTCCAATTTAATGCAATCAACAGAAAGAAAGTTAGGAACTTTACCTATGAACCAAATAATAGCAGCTGGGAAGAAAAATGCTGTAAGAATGAGAGAAGTCTTCCTCCAGTCGTTAATATGGTCCTACAAAATCATTGATCTCATTTAGAGCCACTGAACCACTAATATTGTTGACACTTGAGCAAAAAGTATTAAAACTTTTTGATACTGTGAGAAATATAATTAACAAAAAAACATGGCAACAATCAGAACTTCAAGGTTAAATTACAAAGTTAATGCATAAACTTTGATGTATCTTTATCCCTAAAATTTGAATTGTGATTCTACGCATTACCACCATTAACAAAATAGTAATTTCCTAGCTTTCAACAAGATATATGCTTCAAACAATAACAAACTTGAAATTAAGAAACGAGCAACAAATTTGTGTTGGATCCCTCTCCAACTAGAGTCCGTCTTTGATGCTTTGTGGAGGATTAAGATTATCTTTGATCCTTTGTGGAAGATTAAGATTCTAGAGAAAGTTAAGTTCTTTTCTTGACAAGTTTTATTCGGTCAGGTGAATACTTTGAATTGGATTTCAAGAAAATTGCCTTTGTTAATTGGTCCTTTTTGTTGTATCCTTTGCCTCCAGCAAGGGAGGATCAGGATCATTTACTTTGGAGATATGAGTTTGCAAGGCCAGTTTGGGCCTATTTATTCCAGGAGTTTGATTTTATGTTGGCTCATCGGGGGGATGTTGGTAGTTCGATTGCAAAGTTCCTTCTCTATCCACCTTTCCGGAAGAAGGGTCGGTTCTTGTGGTTAGTAGGGGTGTGTGCTTTGTTATGGGTTTTGTGGAGTGAAAGAAACAACAGAGTTTTTAGAGGGGTGAAAAGGGATCCTTGTGATGTTTGGGTCTTGGTGAAGGTTCAAGTTTCCTTTTGAGCTTCAATTTTGAAAACTTTTTGTAATTACTCTTTAGGCAACATTTTACTTTCTTGGTCCCTAGAGGGGAATTGTGGGTTTGGTTTTTTTGTACGCCCTTGTATTCTTTCATATATTTCAATGAAAGTTGTGGTTTCTATCAAATATACATGTATATAAATCATAAGAAAGATTTAAAATAAAGAGGAAGAATTAAGATACCCATTTACACTAAACTTAAGTGCCAATGTATAGGGAGTAAAACAGAGCACAAACCTGGAGAATTCCAACAAGAGGTGAGGATGGTACATCTCCAAAAATGTGGATTGAAACAGTGGAAATAGCCATAGAAAGCGGCCTTAGACTAGGCGTCACACAATGTAGGCATACAAAATTTACTGGACCCTGCAGTGAAAAAAGCACTAATATGAACAATAAACACTTAACTCGCTTAACTGCTTTCTTTTAAATAAAAAAGAGTAATCAGTTAAAGAATATATAAAATATATTAATTGTAGACTAACATGTTTCCATAGGTTTTTGAGTTTAGTGGGGAGTATACCTTAGCCTAGACTTAAACATTTTTAGTATAAACTTCGATTATATTAAGTTGGAGCTAAGCAAAAAAAATTTTAAATGGTTTAAGGATCAATTGTGAGATCTAGCCAAACTGTGCTATTCCTTTACGCATATGGTTACTTTTTCTTTCAGCTATATTAGAAAGAAAAGGTGTTTTGATATGGTTATCTTTAGTGATAAATCATGTTAACATTGTCATTCACACCGAACCACTCAGCAAACCTATTTCTTACTAAAAAGTATGCTACGTGCCCTCCCCTTCCTTGTTACCTTTTCTTGGAATTTAAGTTAGAGAGGTACATTTACCTCGCGGGCCCACCCACCTCGAAAAAGGCAGGGAATCCTCGATATGATGGGAATGGAGGAGGAAACCCAATCCCCGCGAATTCCCCGCGGGGAATCCCACCTCGACCCCTACAGGGATGGGGATTGAAATAGGGGATGGGGTGGGGACGGGGATGAAGACAGGAAAGCCTTCCCTATCTCTACCCCGCCCCATGGACATCTCTATTTTAAGTACACAGTTGTACAAACCTTTTTTTTTTTAATATCCGTAAGTGGTCGGGCCAACTTACACAAACCTCAACTAACCTCAAGGGAAAATCCGCCTAATCCTACAATATTTAGTGTCAAGAAAACTCGTAGGATATTATATTCTTGGTAGGTGGCCACTATAGATTGAACCCATGACCTCCATATATTACATAGTTGTACAAACTGTACAACAAATCTTGTTCAGGTAAGTTCATCCCTGTAAGTACTGCTTACTATCTTTCAAAGATGAAATTCTCCTTTTTACCATTACGTGGACTCACATTTACAATTCCACAAGTCTGACTATTTTATTGGGCCTTCAGCCATTATTACGAAAGGACTGTTGTCTTTAGGTATTGGAACTGAAAAATTGGCAGTCGTATTTAGGTTATGTAATAATCAATAAAGAGAAGGTTATAAAGTTCATTGAAAAACTTAATCGAAAAGAAGAATATACCTGTATGGCAAATACTAGAACTTCACCAATGGAGAAAAGAACCAGGAAGCCATACATGCTTTTGAAGCAAAAGGAACCAAAGCAAAATGCTGCTCCAATAAATGTTGTCACAGAAAGAAGCTACAATTGAAATGTAAGCAATAATATGCATCAACATATAATACATAGAAAGCCATTCATTCATAAAGTTTCTGCAAGTTATACTATATACTTCGTGATCTCAGACACAAATGTTACATATAAGATGACAAAGATAAATGAAAAAAGAAAAGAGAAAATTACTTAAGTGTATTCTAGGCTAAACCAATATTTGTCCATCCCACCCAATTGTCCAATCATAGTTTACCATAGCAAACTCTTCTCACTTCCCTTTTAGAATTTTTTTTTTATTTCTTCTTTTTCATTTTTTTTTTTTTTTTTTTGTGTGGTCCAATGACTCCAATCATAGTTTACCATGTGGAAACTCTTCTTACTTTTAGTTTAAAATATTTTTCATATTTTATTTTTGATTTGTGCGTGTGTGTGTGCATGCACGCATGTGTTTGAAAGAGAGAGATTATAGTGAGATGTACAAAGATATATCTAAGTATTGCTAAAAAAAACTATTTTGATTTTTTTATTGGCTAAAACCATAATTCAGCCACTACTGTTTGTGCCAATTTTCAAACTATATCTAATCCTCTAATACTTTAATTTTATTATTTAATGTCAATCCAAGAAATAAATCCCTTTCAAGTACAGACACTACCTTAAAAGCATTGGAGATAGTGTTGTTCATGCGATCCAAAATATAACCTCCTGCTAGTGTTCCAAAGATTCCAGACACAACTGTAACCCCTCCAAATATCATATCTGCATTTTTCTGTCAAAATATTCTAAAATGTCAAAAATCCAAAAATATTTCCAACATTAAGTCAACTCATTCATTCAACCAATTCTTAATGATTAATAATGATCAACTTAGTTTCTTATTTATTTTTCTCTCTTTAGGAGCTCAGAAGTTATATATCAAAAGCATTTGCTTCTTTTCATTAATCCAATAAAGTTTTGTTTCTTTTCATTATTCAATAAAGTTCTGCTTCTTGTATAAAAAAATGATTAATAGCGAGTTTTGGAAGACTTTTGACAAAAGTTTTTTTCTCAAGTAAAACACTTCTTCTAAATAACTAAATGTTGCTTCAGTACTAAAACACTTCTTGTATAAACGCTTTTAGAAGAATCATTAATTAAGTACGTGTTTTTGAAATTTTCAAAATGACTATTGATTATGTAATTAGACACAATAAGTTTTCAATCTTTTTTCTTTTCTTTAATCAATTAAAAACAATTTTCACTAGTATATTAGTCATTTTAAACTCGCCCTAACAACGGAAAGAAGTTGGAGAGAGTAAATGGTCTGATATGCAAGATTATAGTCATATGATAAAGTGCTTTCACCATTTGATAAATACTGTAACCAGCTTTGGGCCCCCAATATGAGTATGCGCCTATGACAAAGTTATATGCCACATAACCTAAAAACAAATTTCAGAGTTTAAAGTAAATTCGAAAAGTGTACTTATTGAAAATTACTTGTATCCGAAATCTTAGCATCATTATGATCAATGCTTGAGAAAAAGATAAGATAAATCAAGTGAAGAAAATACCTAGAACATTGACGACAAAAACCTTATTCACCAAAAGCTCTTTCATATCTTTCATAAATTGCAATACTTCGTTAAGGAGAGAACTGCCATAAGTTAAGGACAGAACAGGTTCAGATGGCATATTAGCATTTAATTCCTATTGCTAGATCTCTTACACATTATACCGATAATGAATGAAGAGAATATGACTTCCATTAGTTTAATTTAGACTAGAACTCCCTTACTTGAAGTTTTTCGGTACAATGCAGCATATGTGCTATGCCTAGGAGTGCCTATGGGGGCTAGGATGTTTAAAGATACCCTCTATGTTCTAAGTTCAAGCTTTTAAATTGAAACTTAAGATTTCGAAACCCTTGCTACCTCTCGAAGGCAAATAAACAATCTATGGTTATATTAGATCAGCTAAAGAAAGAAAAATTTTTAGGTACAACAGAAGTATAAATACTCCTTCCATTTATTGCCTGCCATGTCAGGGTCCTTTTTAAAATTGATGTAGGGTCTATCATGAACCATCATTAACAAATATTAATAAAAGGAAAAACACAAGGGAGTATCGCAAGGGAGTATGTATTCTGTAGTGCCAGAAATTTTTCCAAGAAAGTGAGGGTTTTAGCAGGTGTTGTGCCAATTGCACATACATTAATGAGTTCAACTGTTCATTCTCCTGTCAATGATGATATACTCAATGTTATGCATTGCTCATTTTCGTATCAATGATAGTATAAACGGATTTTAACAATTAAACTACCATACCCACTAAAAGTTGTGCTAGATTAACAATAAGTCGCTTACTTGGAAGAATTTTCTGCCCTCTTCTCTTGGAAATCCTTAGGAGATACTCCAACTTTAGTTTGCAAGTCATCTAATACCATGCACATCCAGAAAAATAAAATTGTTATGGCTCATAAACATGACAGCATCCACGAGCTAACAAAGATAATGGGGCAGATGACAAGTAATGTACCCAAATGTGAAGCAAATGACCCGGGAAAAATCAATATTACTGGAATACAATTTTTCCTATATACTTCTTGGATAGAAAATGAGCTAGTACTAAAATTGAAATACAAATATACCAGAAAAGGTTAAGGGTGTGTTCGGAATACATTTTCAAGTGTTTAATTTTAAAAATAAGTCATTTTGGAAAAAATTAGAGTGTTTGGCAACCACTAAAAATAGATTTTGAAGTGTATTTTAAACCCTTTTTATCAAAAGAGTTTAAATAAAAATGAGTTTTTTAAAAAACATTTTTTTCTCAAATCAATACAAACAATCTTTAAATCAAAACATAGATGAATGTAGTAGGATGGGCAAGGCATCAGTCTAACCAGGCCACAGGACGTTGCAAAAAAGTATCTCAAATACTTGATCATATTCATATTTGTCTACTTTTAGTAGGAAAATTAAATACTTCTAGGAATTACAAGAATTAATTTACGTTTAATCAGCCAAAGTGCTGCAAGAGCATTGGATTTTTTAGTAAATGATAAACATAAATAGAAGAATCTACTCAAAAGACAGAGTTGATACATATAACAACCAGATATATCTTCATAAAGCATTAATTAACTGAACCTACTTAATACTTTTTTTTAGAAATAACTCAACCAACTTAATACAGCAATGAAAAGTATTAATTTAACTGAGATACGAGAGAGAAAAAAAAAAAAAAAAAAAAAAAAAAAAAAAAAAAAAAAAAAAAAAAAGAAACCAGAACTATAGCTGAATTATGCATGTCTATGGGCCTATGGGCCTCTATTGATTTTCCTATGATTTTTATATGCAATCCCATATAAAGAAGAAAAATGCAACACCACCAACTACATGAAGAAGGATTTGAAGTCTTAAATTAATTATAAGTACCTTTAACTGATGAGGCAGTAGTATCTACAGGTATTGGTGCATTAGTTGTCGCTTGAGGAGCAAAACCTGCATCCACGCATTGTTTAGTTAGAGCACAACAAAAACTGCTTGTATGATCTAAACTTGATCCTTACCCTTCAATTGCAAGGGTTTTATAACAAAACCAAGAACTGCAAACGAAACCATCAATATTGCCTCCCCCCAAAATGCATAGCGCCAGCCTAAATGTTGACCAACCTATGAATTAAAAATTAAAGTTATTCAACTACCCAAATACCATATCGGCAGCAGGCTGTAAACAAGACAGGATAATGAGAAAAAAAACAGAAAGAAAACAATCACAACATTGAAGAAAAATTGTTCAAATTTTAGATTATGAATGATTCTTTGTTTTTAGAAGACTACACTAATGCATCCAAATGTGTAAAAACTTACAAATCCACCGTAAAGATAACCAATTGCATAGCCAGTTGGTATACACATGTAGAATACTCCAAGCCAACCTGTTTTCTGTGACAAATGAGAAGATGTTTCCAATTAGATGGACAAAATACTAAAAGAATGCTTGATTGCAAACTTTTGAGGCGACAATGGCAAAGGAAAGAACTACAATTAGCAACTTCAAGTTTATAATTATCTAAATTAGGCTGTAGTTTACAATGGAAATATCACTCTTAAAAAATTTGAAGGAAAACACAGGTAGATATATTATTGTGATGAAATTTCAAGCAAATTCTAGAAGGAAATAAATGAACCTTCTCAACTGGTGCATTGTCATCAATGAATGGCGCAGCAAGACTTATAAATGAAGCCTCGCCAACACCAACAAGCCTACAGATCAGAGAAAAAGCATTAGATTCATGAAGTTGAGGATATTCCTCATATAATTAAAACAGAAAGCAGAAAAAGAGAAGGATAGAAAATAACAGAGAAATGGAGGAAAATGATAAGATCTTTGCTTACATGCGACATACAGCAATAGACCAGAAATTGAATGAAAAACCACAGCCAACTACTGCCAAAGTCCAAACAGATAATCCAACACCAATAAGTCTAAATGGATTTGCCCTGCAAAAATTAAAGGAGATGGCTTCATAACAAATAAATTTGATGAAATCACTACTGCTGGTTAATAAATATTTTTTTTCAAGGAAAAAAAAAAGTTTTGTTTCTTTTGCTTGTTCTTGTAGATGTGTTCTTTGTGTGGTTATGATGCTAATAAATTCTCTATTTGTGCAATTGTCCTTCGGCTGATTCCTTATGATATAACTGATTGATCATTTTGTGGATTGAACCATCATGACTAGAATAGGAAAAAGGAATGGGATTAACTAGGTTTTACGAAATATTGTGATTTCACCATTTTTGGGGGGATGATTCTCAATTTTCAAGTGGACCACACATTTTCATCCCCTTTTATTGATTTGGTAAGCAACAATTGAGGCAAGGTTCTGCACGTCCCGACTAAGCTTGCCTAAAATTGTCTCATGTGAGTAATTGCGATGGCATAAGTTTGTCTGAACTCTTGCAGGCATCAAAAAAGAATTGCAGCATATTTCAACTCCTCGATTTCAAGTACTACCATGAAATGCGTCATATTCACATTTCACAGTTAGGGGTCCAACATCAAATGAAAAGGTTTGACATAAAAACGTTACAAAAAGAAGCAGTTCTAGAAAGTTGTAATAATAAACAAGAATTAAAATGGTGTAAATTCACTTCTTTCTTTTGTGACATGACCTTACATCTCTTATATCACACATTGGAATAGCAATATGTAACCCCACGGCATTTTATGCCCTTTCGTAATTTCATACAACCAATGAAATTATGTTCGAATGTTTCTCATAAAAAAAAAAAGAAATAATAAACAAGAAAAAGACATGCTAAATGTTTAATAAATGATTGTTTATATTATACAATTAATGTTGGAAGCCTTAAAAATTCAAACATGTTATACCTTGAGTCATTAAGTAGAGCATTAAACAATTATTTAGATTACCTCTTTGCTAATGATGCAAATATTGGACAAGCCACAAGAAGTCCAACCATAAAAGCAGAGGATAGGACTCCATCCTCAAAATTGCTCAAGTTAAATTGGCCCCTACGCACAATAATCCAATAACACATCTTTAGAAGACGAGAGATGAAACAGTATTAGATTGATAGTAACACATGTTAAATGTACAGTTCAACCCAATGAGGGTATTGAAATCAACATTACATAGCCAACTATGGCAAATTCCCATTTACACTGTAACCTACTAGATGTGTTTGAAATATGAAAATGGTAAATCAAGGACCATTTATCAGATACGACACTGATTGAAAGATAGATGTAGCAGTAAACAAAAAATTACAATAATCAATAACTTAGTAATAGAGTAGACATAGTGTATCAGCATAAAACTAGAATGAGCACACATAATAACAAAGAAAATTTACCAAAAACTTTAGTCAATTTCAGACATCTCAACTTAAGAGACGAAGCAAGATGTTTTTCTCCATCCCAAAATTCCTTCTATCTAAAAGGAGAATAAATAATAATAGCAACAAATATTTGACCCTAGCAACCCCACTCCACTTGCATGACAAAGAAAAGAAAGATGAACTAACAATCTGGCTCAATAATGACAAAAAAGTTTCTCATGGTGTCCTTCAAACAAATCTTACTGTATTCCGGTACCAGCTGTACATGTGCCATCAGTTGTGCAAGTTGTCCGGTGCCCATTCACACCATTGCTTGCCATAGCCCCTCTATCCATATAATTTATCAGGTGGATAACACAAAATATAATAAGCAGTCTGCAAATTCAGAAATAAACATATATGTATTAGAGGCCTTGAACTTCAAAAAGAAACTTATGCAAAGAAAACTTCAACTAAAGCTGAGAAGTTGTTCAAGACACTAAGAAGATAAGACCCAAGATACATAGCCCCAAACTATGACAAGGTTCTTAGTAAGACCTATATTTTCCTTGGAAAAACTCTATTATTCCTTTGAAGTCAAACCTCTAAGGGCATGTTTGGCCCAAAGAGTAGGAGTTGGGGGAGTGTAGTTACTCCACTCCTTGTTTGGTCCATGGATTTCTTATACCCACTATAGGCCCCACGACTGAAAAAAAACAATTCATGACTTATTAACTCCTTGTACTATGGGCTCTATGATAAAACAATTCCACTTCTTGACCAAACGCCACTAAAAAATTAGAGAAAACAACATTGTTACATATCGCTTGGCATTCCAACAAATTCCTCAGAGCATTTTAAGAAAAAATAGACAGCCTTGGCCTTTCAAGTTCAATATCCATCTTCTAAGTCCTTGTTTTATTAGTACCGTGGCAACACAAGAGGGAGGTGAGAGGGGCTTTGGATTTATGGAGAGACTTTACCCAAGTCAAAGAGATTAGAATATGTTGGCAAGTCAAAAAGATTAGAATATGTTGGTCTTTTGCGATTTTAGAGTTAAGAAAATTCGAGATTATCAATAAGATGAACCTTAGATGAGTTGAAGTCTATGGTCCTGAGAAAAAGAGGCACGAGAGGAGTGAGTGTCTTACAGTAAGATGATTCAAAAGAGATTGATAATTCACAAGATTCTTCCAAGTTCCAAATTCAATAAATATGACCAAGACAAATCCTATCCACCTTAAAAGACATAGGTTCACTCGTAAAGTTATTTATCTTTGCATAGTATTTTAACAGCCTGCCTCAGTAGTCTCAAATAGGAGCACGCCTGCCTCTTTCCTTAGGTGATTCACCACCGAAGTGAAGAAAAGGCTGGATCAAAAAAGGGGTACTACAAGCCCTCTGTCCCATGCATCTCACCTGCTTGTGTGGTTCACTAGTTCCACCAACTAGACCCTGTCTCTCCAACACGAACCCCATGAATGCTTCTTCTAATGGTTGTGCATGTGCTCAAGAAAATACAGTAACACTGTAACAGTAACCCCTTATTTCTTCCCAACCAGAATTTCAAAAGGAAAAAGCAAGAACAGAACTCATCCACAAACGATTTTCTTTGTAAAGCACATCAAAGTAATCTCACTACAACAAAACCACATGGGAAAAATCAGATGCAAGCAAAGATGATAAATCAAAAGGGTTTCACAAACCATCATACAATCACTAAGAAAACAAAATTACAAATCTATTTTCCCTCATCTACACCAAACAAGACAAAGAGAGCAAAAACCCACCACGAACTTAAAAATTGTAACCATAACAGAAAAACATAAAAAGTCGAAAATAGCTCTTCACAGAACAAAATTTTCCAGAGAAACAACCAAACAAGCATGCATTTAGAAACCCAAATCACTGAAAGTAAATAAAAAATAAATAAATAAATAAATAATAAAAATAAAAAAAGGATTAAAAAAAATACCTCATTGGCGTAAACCAAGAAGGGTTAGAAGCTCCATTAACAGAGCTCCCCATCTCCGCCACAACTGGGGGATTACGCTCCTCTACACATTCAACTCGCTCTTCCTTTTTAGCCATCGCGTTGAAAGAAACCCAGAAACAAAAACAAAAAAATAAAATAACTTCGGTACGTTAAGAAGGTGAATATGTGGGTGAAGTCATGGGGATTGACAATGAGAGTGAAAGGAAAACAGAGAGGGGCAAAGAAGACGGTGAAAAAGCTTCTGTTTGGCAGTGTAATGGAGAATTGAAAATATGAGAAAAAATTGAAGTGAAAAATGGGATGCTAAGATTAGGAGATTTCAGATTTAGAAAGGTTGAGTTAGGATTAAGAAGATAATGCTGAAAAGTGATCTGTATAAACAATTATGTGTTCACTATTTTCTGTTGAGATTCTTTGATTTCAACTGTTATTCCTATACTCTCTCTCTCTCTCTCTCTCTCTCTCTACTGTTCTAACTTTTATTTTCTTCCTCAAAAAAGCAAAAATACTTTGACCCATTTTTTACCTTTATTATTTCAAATATTTTGTCTCTTAGATTCCTAAATAAAATGTAAAATATAAAATCTTTACTCCCTCACTTTATTAGATTAGATTGGGGAAGATAAGACCCAATTCAATTAAATATATTATAAACACATTTATATTTATATTAAAATTTAATTTTTAAATCAACTACCAAATAAAATTAAAAATAATTTTAGTATAAAAGAAAGTGAATTAGTTTTATGGTTTATAAATATATTATCAATCTAATTTATTTAAATTAAAATTTAATTTTTGAATTTGCTTACCAAACAATGAAATACAATTATGTTTTATTTGAATTTCTTATTTTTAAAATTTTGCTTTCAAATTGCCTACCATACCCTAAATGTTTTTTAAATTGTTAGAATAATCGTCAAAATCTTATTTGAATGAATTAATATCATAACCTACATCCTACATACATTACCAAATATCATAAACCTTTCATTCAACCTCATGTTGTAAGATACACCCTATTGGATTCTATATTGCAATATACACCCTTCCATGTCCTATAAATAATGGTTTATAGTGTACACACCTCAATTGAAAATAATACATATATGTTCTCTAATTCTCTCAATTTCACTATTACGTTCTTATACTTTGTTATTCTTTTCTCTCAATTTTATAACAATATATATTACAAAAAGCAACGGTAGATTTTCTATCTTATTTGCCTTATTTTATTTATTTATTTATTTTCCTTTTGATTCTTATCAATCCACGTTAAACTTATATTAAAACAATTTAAAAGTATTATATATGCCTCGTTTCATAACTATTTTGTTTTCTTATTATTACTTTTTAAAACTAAGTTTATTTCCTCCTCATTTCTTACATTAATTTGTATCTCTTTTTAGTACACTAATTGAATTTTCTTAAGTAAACTAAAATATTTCATGTTAAAAACTTACCACCTTAATTAAAATATCTCAAATCGTGGGCTTCAAAAATTTTTTTGTCTTTTATAATTTTCACTCACGTTTCAATTATAGCAAAATAAGCCAAATTATTTATACATATAGAAAATTTTCACTGTCTATCAATGCTAGGTCAATATAAATAGTGAATTTTTTCTATATTTGTAAATAATTTGATATTTTTTATTTATAATAATTTTTCATCTTATCCATGAGAAATTATCTTATGTCACATATACTTTTACAATAATGATTTGGTGCAACCTAAGATGCATATTATCTCATGCTCCCTTTTGTTTACTCACATAAAAAAAATTAAAATCATTAAAAAATATTGCCATGTGGCTATTTTTATAGAAAATGATTAGGTGCATCCTAGGTTGTATCTATCTCATACTCGTTCTTTCTTTTACTCACAAAAAATAGTTTTTAAAAAAATAATTTAAAAAATTGTGCCACGAGGCACAATGTCATTAAGTGTTGGCCGGAATGCACAAGAGATAGGTGCAGCTTGGTTGCACCCAAGTGTTTTCCATGTTTTATGGACAAATGACCTAAGCTACACAAGAAAAGGTCCATCCCAAGCAGCACCTAAATATTTTTCATGGTTTTATAATTCAATAAAGTATCGATTATCATATTCAAATTCTCAAAGTAACCTTGAATATGGTTCAATAAGTTAAACATATATTCTAAACAAAGGTCGGAACTTCTAAACTTTAAAAAAATGCTTATTATCTTAATGATTTTAAATACTTTTGTTTTCTCACTCTCGAAAATATCTTTTTAATACAATAAACTTGGATAGAGAGGTAACAAATGTTAATTACTACGTGCACTTTGATTATTATTGTTATAATAACAATAATTATTTTGAAACAACTAAACAAATTTAGTGATAATTGACATAATCATCCTCCATCTCTATCTCTTAAGTATTTGCTCAAAATAATAATAATTATAATTGTAATATTTTAATGAAAATAGTAGATAATAAACTAAAAATGAATAATCAAGATATAGTTCGAAAATAAAGGAAAAGAAAGATTATATCTTGATTTTTTTTTTTTTATCTAAAAGTTAAATTATAATTTTTAACATTAATGCTTTTAAACATATCCAAATTTAAATTAGAGATGGGGTTCACTTTCATCACTTCATACAATAGATTTTCTATGGAAAGGGAAGATGGTCAATTATGTTCACATATTTGTTAAAAAAAATAATAAAAATAAATAAGAGAGGGAGAAAAAGGAAAAGTGGTATTATTTTATTAATAAAGAATAAAAATAAAATTTTAAAAATTGCATAAAGAATATCCAATTTAGACCCAATTGAAATACTTTGAAAGACTTTTCTCTTTTGTTTGCAAAGTACTTTAAAAGATTCTCTACTTAGCCAAAATTAATTAAATAAAAGAAATAGATAATTATTACCTTTTTACACAAAAGGCTTCTATGGTTGGTTTTTGTGCCAACTCATAGGAAGACAAAAGAAAATGACAAAATAGTCCCAATCAAATAATTTAATGGGTAATGATAGTGATATCTGTACTTTTCATTTTTATAATCAATAATGTTTCTATAATTTTACCATTTGCTTTTTCACTTTTCTTTCACCATACTTTCCTTTGGACAATTCAACTCACCTTTTTAATTTTTTTACAAAATAGGATTTCAATTCAATTTTTTTTTTTTTTTAACATTTTAATGCTGTTAATTGTATTTTAAGTTAAAACCCTTTGTTATGAATGTTAGTTAAAGCCTAACAAAAATTAAAATATTATAATAAAATTGAAAATACTACAATGTTTAAAAATTTAGAATTAGAACATTTAAAATATTGGAATTGAAAATTTTAAAATATTTAAAACAATAGTTTATATTGAGAACCATACAAATATATTTTGTTTCAAATATGTTTCTAACCTTTTAACTAAAATGGTAACAAAATTACTCTCAATCTATTAATTATGCTAAGCATGTGACCTAAAACTAATCATGAATTATCCTCATATATTGTCTAGTTAAACTCAGATATTTTTATTTTTATGTCCTACATGAAATATTTTATTATAATGAATATATTCTCTCCCTAGAATCGTAGCATTATTTACTTTCAATTAAGTATGAATTTAATTAAGAATAAAAACTCTTGACAAATTATCTACATCAATTGACTTGTCTTCACAATACCATTTTTTTAATTATTAATAGGGCTCTTTTTAAATATAGCAAAATGAACCAAAATATTTACAAATATGGCAAAATTTCACTGTCTATATGCGATAGATCGTGATAGACTACTCGATAGTCACATATAGTATTTTATCGCAGTTAGACGGTGTATTTTGCTATTAGTTATAAATATTTTCAATTTTTTTTATTTAAGATGATTTTTCTTATTAATATATATAAAAAAAGAATTTATCTATCTACAAAAATGAAAAATTAACAAATATATTGTATTCATCTTTTATCTTTCATCTTAAATCTTAACTTTCTCTTTTTACCCCATCTAAACGTAATATTTTAGCGGTTAAGAAATCTATATTTTTCAATTATAAATTCAAATCTCATCTCACCCTGACATTTATAAAACTCAATAAAAGCCTTTTTTTTTTTTTTTTAATTTTTATTTGTCACACCCAACATATTATGTTTAAGGAAAAATATAATATAATAAAAGAGAGGGAGGGAGAATTATGATGAGAAAGTTTTGTGATTCTTAGGAAGATTGTGCTTGATTATTGCCATCAATCTTTGCAACAAAGATTATTAAATTTTTTTTTTTCTTTTTCTTTTGTGTGAGAGATAAAAAGGAGTAAAGAAAATAAAGTAACATTCAACTTTGTCTATATAATCATTTTAATGTAAACTAAGCATATATAGTTGCTGATGTAACATAGAGTCAATCTCATTTACTGGAGTTTGATTATTGTATGAAATTTTGAAGGAAAAATAATGTTTTATCATTTCATTTATGACTTTTCTAATATTTTTCTTGGTAAACATCAATTTCAATTGATAATCTTTACTTATTTTTAATTTATTTGGTTTTATGTTAGATTTCTTTTTCTAAGGTTAATTAGAGAATGATTTTGGAAAAAAAATGGGTGAAATTAGGGGGAACAAAGTAGTTTTTTTTTTTTTTTTTTTTTTTTTTTTTTTTTTTTTTTTTTAATGAATAGTCTTTTTGTAGATTGGAATGCATCTTTTCTCTATATGAAATGGGACCCAGACGGTGAAGGGGTGACAATTGTAGTTTCTTTTAATTTTTCTATAAATCTAGAGGGTGTTTGGAGAACTAGGACTACTAAGAATCAAAAGAGTATTAGAACATGTGAACACTTCAAAGGAATAAACTAAATTGAGATCACGAACCATGGAAACGATGGGAAATAGGATTGGGTTAAAAAATGTTGGAATGAAATAACTTTTGTATTGGGGCCTAAAACGCTCAATCCAAATATTCATTTTGGATTACATTACATTACAAGTCCGGTTCTTCAAACACTCGCTAATTCCTTGATTTTTTTTTTTAAGAATATAATATCACTCTTTTTTTATAATTATTATCTTATTAGACCATACATTTTCTCTTCAAGATTAAATTTAATTAAGAAAAATATTACAAATTAAAACATTTTATTTGTAAAATAATAAACTATTATATATAAATAAAGATAATATCACTATTTTTTATTTTACTTAATATTGTGGTTTTATTTTACTATATTTGTGAACTATGTAATATTAAAAAAGAAAACTACAATTTGATAGAGTAAAATAAATTTATTGCATAGCTAAGGAAAACCTAAAACTTTGGTATGTGAAAAAATAGGATATTGTAAAGAATAAATAGGTAAAGTAATTGTCAAAGTGAGCATAGCTGAACGGTAATTAACATGTATTACTTCTCTAGAAATCAGAGGTTTAAATTTTGTTTTTATCCATTTATTGTACTAAAAAAAATAAATTTATTGAAGTAATTGAATTCTTTTGAAACACATAAATTAAAAGAGAAAAATAACAATAATATAAAATTCACGTTATCTATCTTAAATCTAATAATATCTCTAAACTATGGATCTCAATTCGATTATAGTTGTGATATTTTAAAAACTTTTAAAATCACCCTTTATTATTAAATTAGATGAAATATAATTTCATTAATATCTTTCATCTTTAAAAAATATCTTTACTTAAAGAAAAAAAACGTTTCTTCATTCTTCCTCTTCCTCCTCTCTCTTCCCTACACATTAATCTTCCTCCGAACAAATAAAAAGTTTGTAATTGAGCTTTCTCTTTTAAAAGTGTAAAGCAGACATAATTAAGTGGGATAAAAAAATGGTAGCTTTTTTATCATTATTTTGTTTTCCTTTTCTTTTTGCTCTCTCTCTCTCTCTCTGCTATTTTTTCCCTTTTTTCGCTAATATATCATTTTCGTTCTTAAACTTTGAAATTTGTTCAACTTTCGTCTTTATACTTTTAATTGTCTAATTTTAGTGCATGTACTTTTAATTAATCTTAAATTTAGTCTCCAATACTAGTTTATTGTTGATTTTTTAAAAAAACGTTTTGTCCTCTAGAATATTCTTAGTATAAATTTTGAAAACATATTCACATAAATTATTTTCTTAAATGAACATTATTATTGTTATTTAATCAATTTTGGTAAAAATTAACTTTGAGGGACTAAAATTAAGATTTATTGAAAGTATGGATACTAAAATTGGACAGTTGGAATTATAGAGGCTAAAATTGAAAAAAACTCGTAGTATGGAGACCATAATAGTATTTTAACCAATTATAATGTTTAAGGTAATTTTAGACCAATAGAATAAATCTAAAAATAAGGAAAGATGAAATTGAACAAGGACCAAGACAAGACATGTTAGGCCTTTGGGCCAACCTCTACTTGATAGCCTAATTTTTGCATGAGGCATTTCTAGTGTCACAATCTAACTTTGGGATAGTAAATTGTGACCTTACTTGTGCAAATAGTGCAGTGGGGACACAAGAGTGTCAACGTGTCCGACAATGACAGAGAGAGGGCCAAGAGAAGTATCGTGATGCGACCGAGGAGGATAGTGCATCATCCAACACAACAAGATAAGTGGGCAAGCATGCTCAATTAAACAACAAGCAAGAAGACAAGTATCAGTGTCATCGGTAGTGTCAGTGACAAACTCAGTGGGGGCCAGATGGGGCCTTGGGCCACGAGCTCGAAAGTCAGAGTTCCGTTGCGAGTTTGGACGAGTGGCTACGGAGATAGATCCATATTGACATAATATGGAAGCACGTCGAATTTCATGCCTAGATATGTATGTATGGATGGATGTCCGGGAAGTCTCGAATTGGGAAAAATATCCATGGGTGATTATAATGGTTCTTGATAAACTAGCTCGAGCAGGAGAGAGAAAGCTGATATGGTCCCAACACTCGAGATGGCATCTAGAAGCATCAGTGGGTCTCGATAGTACCTGGTTGACATGGTATTTGCTCGAGTCGTCCTGGTAAGCAGTATAATGGCCTAGTAGAGCTCGGTAAACATTATTATGCCCCGAAAAGCCTCGGTAAGTGTATGAATCGCCCGGTAAGCCCCAGTAGCGCATTATAAGCCTGTATTGACCCAATGAAGGGTTTGAACTCATCTCGAAAAGGTTTTGAAGTGATGTAGAAATATGTGGGCCGTGTTGTTGAGGACCAAGATGACAAAGAGAATTGCGAAGGAGAGAAGTCACATGTACGGGCGACGTGTAAGGCCGAATGAAGCCAGTTTCGAATGAGTTTAGTTTGGTTGAGGATGAAAGAGTCTCGCTTAAGGTCCAATGAAGCTTAAAAAAGAATGGACAAAAAGTAGATTGAGACTTGAGTTTCCCTTAAGGTTGATCATGATCGAGCGTGAATCATGGTACCGCACAGTTGGAGAAGTATGATCGTGACATCTAGCACACCCCTGAGTCCAACAAGTCCGCATAAAACCTAATTAGGTTATTAGATAATCATAGTTCGAGAGGAAACAAGAGAAGACTAAGGTTAATCCCCTTCTACAAGTCCACATAAAACCTAATTAGGTTATTAGATAATCATATTTCGAGAGGAAACAAGAGAAGACTAAGGTTAATCCCCTTCTACAAGTCCACATAAAACCTAATTAGGTTATTAGATAATCATATTTCGAGAGGAAACAAGAGAAGAATAAGGTTAATCCCCCTCTATAAATGCATCGTTATAGTTTGATAACTTTAATCTCCTCTCATTTCATTCATGTTCATAGAAGAAAATTTGCAAAAAGATAAATAAAAAGGATGAAAATATTTTTCAGCAAGTATATTTTTTAATTTTTTTTGAAAGGTTAAAAAATGAAATTTTAATATTTTCCATCTAAAACTTATTTAAATTATTTAAAGTTCTAAGGTATTTTTGAAACTTTTTAAAGTTTAGAGTACCACCTAAGGGAGACGGTATTATATATTTTCTATAATTTTACCTAAAAGTCATTCTCCTTTCAAAGGACTCTATAGGTTATTGGTAGTGTGAAAAAGATGAATTTCATTTTCATTTGCTCCAAGTGGACCCATTGGGTATTATTTCATATTGATTGCTCTTTCAATCAAAATAATGGATAATCTCCAGTGTCTGCTTTTTACCCTATCATTGTTATTATGATTAAGTATTTATATGCAATGCATTTGCATGGAATAGTTTCACAATTTGAATATCATAATATTATGGTTCTTTAAATTAAAATAAAATAAAATTTTGGATTGACATATATAGTGAAGAAGATCTCTCAATAGCCAATTAGTTTCAAACTTTCCTTTGTATAATGTAATATTTTAGAAAATAGAACCTCATTACAAAATTACAATTTTTTTGGTACAATAATTGCAAGATGGAGATTCGAAGTTTGATTAAAGAAAGATAATGCATGTCAATTATCACTAAACTAACTTCGCTTTTGGCACACATTGACTATTTGACTTTATAACACTTGGGGTATCAAAACTCTATCTTTAATTTTAGGGAGAGACATATATTTTTGGTCCCTAGGTTTTGACTTAATTTCTATTTGGTCATTACATTTCAAAATATTGCACTTTTAATCCCTAAGTTTTGAATTTGGTGTCAATTTAGTCCCTATGGTTTCAAAATGTTACAACTTTACCATTGATGTTTGAGTTTTGTTTTAATTTGATCCATAGGTCTCAAGATTTATACTTTATTAACCTCAATTTTTACCAAATAATCACTTATCACTTATCGTATTCAATTTTAATGTCTATCGATTAATTTAAAAAATTAAAAGAATTATAATTAATTAAGTTTCGCTAATTTTTAACACTATTGAAATTAATTTAAAATATCACTTCAAACTATTTAAAAATAATTAATAGACATTGGTACGAACAAAATGGAAATTGATTTCATATGAGAGTGGGAAACGAAAACCGTTGAAATGGTAATAGTGTCTTATCTATGCGTATAAGTATTTATTAATTCTACTAACAAATAATTATAAGTATGTTTATTTCTCTAATTCAATTAAACTAAAATTTTTAGTATGTTTAATATATGATGGCAGATAATGACTTGATCCTTAGGGAGAGTAAGTTGTTCAAATTTATTCCATTTTTAGTTTGCAAATATGTAAATGTGTTATATTATTCAACTCTAGAATTTGAATATAAGATAGTTTGGTTAAGTGGTCTAAGGTGCTAGATTTAGGCTCTAGTTTGAAAGGGTGTGGTTTCAAATCTTTAAGATTTTTTTATTTTTTTCCACCATTTTTATTTTACTCTTTTTATTCAATTGCAAATATAGTAATTAAACCTAAAAATTGTAGATATTAGCAAAATTTAGATCTATTTTTCAAAGTCTATAAATGATAGATTATATTGTTAACAGGAGTCTATCGACAAAGCTTATCACGAATAGATTTTGCTATATTTAGAATTCTTTAAAAATGTTGTTATACACTCAATTATTAGTCTTAAAAGTGCTACCTTTTGTTACCCTAAACATAAAGTGGTTTAACCAATTGAGCTAACTAGTCCATACAAATGATCCTTTTACTACTCTTGTTATACCAAAAGCATGCATATTGAAATTCTATTATTTATTGAGGTTCGTTTGGTAATTATTTTGTTTTTAGTTTTTCGTTAATTTTGTAAGTTAAGGTTGCAAACTCCTACTTCTAGTTATAGATTTTTTTATTTTACTCCACTACCTAATTTTTAAACATGTTTTTATAAAAAATCAAGTAAGTTTGAAAATGGAAAGAAAAAAAAAATATAGGCCCATTTGATTACTATTTAGGCCCCGTCTGATTATCATTTCGTTTTTGAAAATTAAGCCTATTTTCTTAATTTCTTACGATATTTTATATCTTCCTTAAGCAAAAAATTTAATTGTTAGCAAGTTCTAAAAGCAATAATAAGTTTTTAAAAATTGATTTTTTTCCAAAATTTGGTTTGGTTTTTGTAAACATTGGTAAAAAGTAGATAATAAAACAAGAAATTTAAAAGTGAAAATGGTGTTTATAAGCTTAGTTTTCAAAATACTAAAAACCACAAACAAAATGATTACCAAATGTGACCTTAAATTTTTATTTTTAGTTTTTGAAAATTAAGTTTACAAACACTACTTCCCCCATAAACTTCTTTGTTTTGTTCTTCATTTTCCACCAATAATTTCAAAATCAAGTCAAATTTCAAAAACTAAGAATAATAGTTTTCAAGAACTGCTTTTGTTTTCAAAATTTATAATTCAATTGTTCCTTAAAAAAAACAGAGGTCATAATATAAAATTTAGAAGAAAGCAAGCATAAATTTCAAAAGAATTTAGATTTATTATTTAGGACGGTGAAAAACATACCAAAAGAATTTTGTAAAAGAAAACATAATTTTCAAGAACGAAAAACAAAAAAAAAGTCTCCTTTACTAACCATTTAGGCCCCATTTGGTATACATTTGTTTTTTTTTTTTTTAGATTTTGAAAATTAAGCTTAGAAGCACCAATTCACCTATAAATTTCTTGTTTCATTATCTACTTCCTACCAATGTTTTCAAAAACCAAACTACATTTTGAAAACTAGAAAAAAAATATATATATATAGTTTTTGGACTTAGGAATGCATCTAAAAATATATAGTTACCCAATACAACCGAAAATATTTTGATTTTGAGCATAGAAAGAATCCAAAATTCACAGGAAAACTCAGCTACACACAGACATTGGGAGCACATCTTTATAGACATGGTTTATAGTTAACATGATTTACAAGCTACTCCAACTTTCAACTTTTTGTTTCCTCTGAGGAATATATTCATGTTTATCATTTCAGAAATTTATGTTCCTTTAAATAATCTAATTTAGAGCAAGAACCAATACCCATATCTCAAAAGATAATGACAAATAATTGAATATCTCTATCAAACGAAACAATATACATGGTGTGGTTTCTTTGGGAAAAGGGCCAAAAAAGTTTGCTGACAAGTTTCTTTACAATAGTATTCAGATCTTATGCCCACTAAAGACTTCACTGCACCAAGTCAAAAGTTGGGGAAAGAAAATTCTTGAAAACAGAAACAAAACTTTTTCAAGATAAATTAAGAATCTTTCAACAACACTTTCACTTTTCTAAACCATCAGTGGCTGTTATGTGGGTTGGAGGCTCTACCACATTTTGCTCTAAAAAGTTGCTCTCCGTATCAAGTTCACAGTATAGGACTCCATTTCCATCTATATCTTCAGGCTTCTGGAAAACAGTATCTTGCTTCATTTGATCCACCTTTTTTCCATTTAAGATTTGAGTACTGTCTTTCCCATTCAGCCTCGACAGTTCGTTCTCAGGGGACTCGATCGAGTCCTTGACACGTATCTAAGCAACCAAATCAATAACATTGTCACTTTTTTGAGGGATTGCAGACAAAGTTAGCCATATAAGTCCGTAACAAAAGACTATCAATGCAGTATACTGTTGCCGAAAATTCGGAATCATGCACATAATTCATAAACTAAAACTAATTTGCCAAACTATCAATTTTAATATCCCAAATAATCAAAATTCTAACTTGCCTAACACCAGGACATTGAGGAGATGGATGGAAGCTGGGAGAAAGTGGATAAGTTTTAAAGAGTCAAAGGCTATGTGGCTTCATGCGATTGGAGTTCTGAACTGAACTCCATTACGATTTTTTTCTTTTCTTTTTTACCAATGGCCTTCTATTTACACCAAATGATGAGGGTCCTGAGGAGGATTCTATCATGGTGCTCAGAGTTTTTGGAAAATGAATCCCAACTCAAATCTATTATCTCCAAAGTTCCCAACCTTCATTTTTGATAAAAAGCAAAAAGGGGATAGTAGAAATTATCTAACTGGAGAGCTCTATTAAAGCATTTTGACTATTTAGGACCGTAGAGCTCACTAAACTCGAACCAAATAGGATGCAAAAATTAGCTAATGTTCCTAGATAAAAGTTGCATCCAAATATACGAACCTGCAGTGGTTTCATAATCTCTAACTCTTGCTCATTGGATTTGTCGAGTGCATCTTGAGCTTGTATTTCCATAGAGTTCCGAACCATTTGACTGAGGAAAGACACTTGGTCAGACATGACTCCGAGGCCTTTCAAAAGCTTTGACCCAAGTTGTAAACTAGTCTGCACAAATAAATTGAAGAATCTTATGTTAGGGTATCCAGGAGTGTCTACAAGAATGCATCTTAAGTTACAAAGCCAAATATCAATAACTATGCTTCACATCCTGATCACTCAACACTGGTACCTCAGCATCTTCCAAAATAGCATCCGTTGCACCTGCGGTCTTTAAATCTAATAGATGCACCACATCCTTGGCTCGGGCATAAATTGGGATCTGTATCGTAGAAGTTTTGTTGGGTTCAAATCAGACCGAAAAGGAGGAATAGCCAGTGAGTTAAAACAGCCATTTGTATCGTAGAAGTTTTGTTGGGTTCAAATCAGACCGAAAAGGAGGAATAGCCAGTGAGTTAAAACAGCCATTGAGTTAAAACAACCAGTGATTCAACACAATGAAAGAACACACTTGATAAAAGAGAACATATGCTCTCCTTGTTGGCACAAATGAAGCAAGTCCAACAGAAGAAAAAATTGCAACCAAAATAGAAACCTTGAAGGACTATGATGTGTGTGTGTGTTTTCTCCCTTCAAAACAGGAAATGTGATATTCTTTCAGCATAATAGTTTCCTTTATGGTGGACTGACCTTCCTATTTTGCACATACATTAAAGAGAGAGAAAAATTACAGCTGGGAATGCAAGTCGGAGCTTTTGAACAGCATCAATTGTTGCCTTCTTCTCTGTGAACATAACCATGACAGCTTTTGGGGAAGAGATTCCAGCAGATTGCAAAACAGCTGGTCGGGATCCATCTCCATAGAGAACAGGAAACCCAAGCTTTCTAGACGTCTGATGATGAAAAAATCCATAGAAGTGGAGAACTCAGATAACCATATAGCCCAAAACTTATGGAGGAAAAGAGAAAGGGATGAAATGAACAATTCAAAATATTAAAGAAAAATTACAATAAGCTTTCATAAAAACTACTGTGCAACATAGAAAGGGAACCATTTTATGAGAACACTATGCCATCGCAAATAAGGGATGTACAAAAATGTCAATCACTGAACCATTGTGAAAAACGAAAATGTAACTGACCTTCACTACGGAAAGATCAATGTCAAATGCTACATATGGCCATCCAGGAGTATTGCCATCTATCCCAGATGCCAAAGGTGTAGACAAGAAATTTGCCAGAACCTACATAGGAAAAACAAGATTCAAAGGAGCAAAAAACTTCAGGGTTGTACCCTTGCTAAATAATGATTCTTAATATAAACAAGAAAAAGTAAATACATATGGATACATACCTGACCCATTTGTCCAAATCCAACAATGACAACAGGTTCAGTAGCGTCAAAATTCACTGTATCTGCAGCTTTCTGTGAAAATCACATTTCAAAATATGCAGACTAAATTTTGTACAGTAAAAGAATAACCGGTCTAGACCAGCTTCTGTTAAATATTTGACCGGCATTGTTAACTCATGGATGAAAATCAAGCATTTATGAAATGCTAGGAACTTAATGGTTCAATTTTGAAACTCAAAGACTAATTTGACACAAAATTCAAACTTCAGACATAAAAAATGTAATTTACTCTATTTTCTTTGTTTCCTAATTTTTTTTTCTACTAGCACATTCGAGAAATTATTTACTTCAAAATATTTTTCTGGCTTGTTTTCATTGTTGGAACCTCACATCCTGACCATATAAAGATAGTACCGATATCTTCAAAATACAATTTTATAGCAACAACAAATGTGAACTTAATTCAGGTCCAGTTGAATGCAAATCAAACATTAAGTATTGAAGGGAAGCCTTAAAGTTAGAACATACATCCTCTGTCTTGTACTTTTCGCTGATGAATTCAGATGCCTTTCGTCCAGCTTCATTAAGCAAGGGGGTTAGAGCCATTGACAAGACAACAATAATGATGAGCAGCTTGTTTAACTCGAGTGGAAGCACTCCAAGCCTGCCATGAAAGAGTAAATGATAAGCAAACATGAATCAAGGACTCATGGTGGAGAATAGACATGCACCATCTAAGTCAAGACTTGCCTGTTAGCTAGAGAAAACACTACAAATCCGAACTCGCCACCTTGAGATAGAAGAAAGCCTATTCTTACACTTTCTTGAGTAGTGAGGCCCACACGGGGACCTATTGCTGTTATTATAAGGGTCTTGATTGCTATTAAACCTGCCAAAAGTGCAAGAACATTTGGCCATTCTCGGAACAGGAGCTGCAAAGAAACGAAATCACTTATAAAACAAGATGCAGATGCAGATGCAGAGGAACCTGAAGTCTGTCATAGTATTTCTTGATGGTTCTAACTTCTAATGACATAACTAAAAAAAGTATGATTTATAAAACAAAAAATTGTGCTTCCATGTCTTACCTTTGAGCCAAAAGGAGTGCACTCTTCCAGTGTTCACTAATCTACTCATAAAACTCAGAAAATATTGGTGTGTAACAGCCTCTGATACCTTCTAAATAATTAATGTATTTCAACATCCATATGTTACATTGTATGTAATTGGATCTCTTGTGGCTAACCTATATTCTTCCAGTTGCAATAGACATCATTCAAACTTGTAGATTATTATTACATAACTACATGAACGAATAAAGTAATCTTATCGAAACAGAAGATACTGCACCTGTATATCAATGGAGGTCCCTGTGGTAACAAAGAATAACCCAAGGAGCAAGCCCCTAAATGGCCGAATGTCTGCTTCAATCTGCGTCCGGAAATTAGTTTCTGCTAATATTGCCCCAGCCAAAAATGCTCCCAGCTGTACTGTACATCAATTCTAATTAAGATATTATAAATCTGAAAACTATTCACATTAGTTGTTCCCAAGCATGAAAAAATGAAACAAACCGTATCACTAAAGCCCAATTTCTGAGTTATTAGTGAAGTGCCAGCAACAGTCAGCAGGCAAAGGGCCACAAAAGCCTCTGAGCTTCTTGCTTCCGCCACAACCTGGATTTTGACCGCTCTCTGTTAAGATCCTAAAACAAACTTGCAGCAACCCTTACTAATACTGCCAAAATAAGCATGATGCGAACCTCAAAAACTCGCCTAAGAATCAACTTTCCCCCAAGGGACAGCAGACCCAGTCCACCTAAAGCCTTCAAACTTTCTTGTGCGAGCATTGGCCAGATACTTTCTGAGCCCAAATTCTAAGAGGATGGAGAGTGAAAGGAAAAGAAGCAATACACAAAGTCAAACTATTTGATAAACGTGATGCTAAGTTATAGATGTCAAGATGACGAGGAAAAGAGTTAAGTTTACAAAAGCAATCGCAGGGAACATTCTAGATGAGCAGCAAAAAGAATTTATATTTCCCAGCAGATCCCTCTAATTATAGATATATCTCTAAACAATGTCAAGAATCCTTTCATATACCTGGCTCTCAAGAACTGGAAGTATGACCAAGAGAGGGACAACAGCAATATCCTGCATCCAACAGTATGCATTGCAGAAAAGTTACAGACCATAATTCTGATAGAAACCTGACATAAGGACCAAAATATTTTGGACGAAAGTATAAAATATACTAAAAGAGAACCAATATGAAGCAAGTCCTGAGAATAAATTAGAAGGGGAATAAACCTGAAGAAGAAGTATCCCTAGAGTTGCTGAGCCAAATCTTGTCGCAAGCTCTCCTTTCTCTGCAAGAAGCTATTCATTATGATAGGTAAGGTCAACAGTCAACTATCCTAAATGCTTACCGTTAGCACATTATAACATTGTAAAATGCAATAAACTAAAAACACTGTTCTTCAAATAACATTTTTTACTAAATTAAATGAAATTAATAATGATAAGACCTAGAATTTTGTTATTAGATGGAAATGAAAGAGGATTTGGATAATGAGATATTAAATAAATCGATTTTTACATGATTAACATTACTACTACGTTATGTTAGATATTATCTCTGGATATTAAGCTTATTTTCGTGAACATTGCATTGGTTTAAGTCTTCTTTTTACCCTATTTCCCATGCCAATGCTACAACCGTTCCTGTTCTGTTTCTTAAAATTTATTCACTAGAATGTCTTTGATCCGAGGATCAAGTACAGAAGGATTTAGGTTTGCAATCTTCAGGAGTTTATAGTTGCTACTCCATTTAGTAGTCTTGTCTTCGTGTCCCCAATGGATTGATGCGTCTTTTCATGAAATTACAGAGAAAGCAGACCTTAATAAAACAAAAAGTCTTTTGTTCCATTGCAGGCTTGATAGAATTAACACCATAGACACAACCAGATTGCAGGCATGTCCCATTGCTCTCAATCAACAAATACATACTTTTACTTCAAAATCATAACTGAATAAATGTACAGAAAATTAGACAGATATAGAAGTTCTATTATGAGAGTACTTGATTAGGCTACCTGTAAAACAAAAGCTGAAGAAGAAAGAGAAAGGGCAGCACCAATCACAATAGCTTCATCAACGCTTCTGATGTTAACCTACAATTCAGATAATCATATCTCAAGTTGGTGAGTAAATGCAACATTGTTATCATAGCATAAAAGATGGAAATGGAAACAAGGCTTCCAAACCAGGATTGCAGTGATAACACAGAAGAGGAGATTTTCTTGTCTGAAGTTCTTACAAAATTAAGCAGCAAAACTACAAATGTTTATACACACGGAGACAAGCAACCAAAGAGAAGGAAATGAAAATTTCTAAGAGAGATTTTAGAGTATAAATTAACCTGGAATATCTAACCTTCAACATCTTTATGGGACCATAATGAGAAGAAAGAAAAAAGAAAACAAAAAATTTTAGTCAAAAAGATCTTTTATCCACTGAGATTCCCCCCAATCTCAAGTATAAAGTCAGACTGCCAACAAATATAGGCATTCAATTGGACCTCTGTTTAGCTAAAGAAAAACAATACAAATCTTTAATTTCGATGGACTTGTCTTAAAAAATATTACTAGTAGTTTGTTCTACTCCTTAATATGCAACAGCCAAAATAAATTGGGATTCAGAATTTCCATCAATGTAATGCATATTAAAGATATCAACCCAAAACAGAGTGCTTACCAAGTCAGATTTGGCGTGAAAAAGGAACTCCAAAATTCTTGTTCCAATAGCCCCATTTGGGGGAAGTTCAAATGCTGTGAAAGCGATAGTAGATAATATGACCTTCAAAAGGAAAGGTAGGATTGTGTGAGTGAATACTGAATAGTTAAAATACTTGAAACTTCAAGCGACAGTAGATAATATGATCTCGATTATAGAATTTGAGGCCCTCATTGAATCTCATCATGATTGGTAAAGGGTAGTATGTGGCTTACAAGCACTTTGGCGTTCTTCCATTACAACTTACAAGCTAGATTTTTTAAGTGCAAGTTCTACTCCAAGTCATTAAACAATTTTGTTAATAACATGCTATATCATTCTGAGATGAATGACCTACTACAATCAATACCCACGTAGAATCGCCTTTGTTATGGATGAGTCAACCCAGAGGTATGAAGTAACGAGTTAAGAATACTCAATACTGCATCATCATGGTTTTCAGTTTGAAGGATGGATTATACCAGCACTATCCCGTATCCAATGTAGAAGGAGACCACATGCCTTACCCCCTCAAAACTATAAACCTCCTACTTGATCTTCTCCAAATTGAACAGTGACTCCATCCTTTCCCTCTATCCCTCACAAAAAGACAAGGTATCCCCCTTGATAACTTTGTCACCAATCAAAAAATTTTCCCTCTATCTATAAGTAAATCAATTACATCTGCTTCCTTTCCTTATGAAACCTGCAATTTCAAAATTATGTTCACTAACCCATTTCACTCTGACTTTCCATCCCCATGTATGCATCTTATTTGGGTCTGAATTTCACTTTGACTATATGACGTGACAATAAATTTCAACCTGTTCTTATTATTTGTGTATTAAAAAATAGACAGGAAGACACTTTGTAGTAGGTCTAATCAAGGGAAAATATACAGATACAGTTAAAAATATATTGATATATTCCAGTCGAGCATCATCTTTTTTTAGAAATATACCTGTGTCAAACCCATGCCAAAAGCAAACCTTGCAAGAGCCTTTAGACGTGCAAATGAAAGCTCCAAACCCATCTCAAATAGCTAAAAAGTGACAATGTTAGTGCAATGTATAATTAAAGACACACATTCACGTGTTCACATGCATGCCCATGCCCAAATACTGCACATAATTATAATCATAATTCAAGAAGGTGAGGAATGGAATATGATGCAAGTCTAAGGTGGTCAGACCTCTAATACTTCACATCATATTTCTCCCACATTCAAGAGTTTATTTGATTCACTTATAGGTTGTTTGGCTCAAGGAATTGGTTGTTTCAACTTTCGCTCAAGGAGTTTTGGACCCACGACTAAAAAATATCAATTTTATGTCTTATTAACTCCTTACATTATAGGCCCCAAAAGTTCACAACTCCCCAGACTTCACAACTCTTTGGAGTTTACAACTCTAGTCCTTGCCCCAAACACTCCCTTAATCTTAAGTTAAGTTCATTCTAATGCAAAATGCAACATCATATAGGAAATGTCATTCAATGATAAAATAACAAAGCAGCATAATACCCACAAACTTGGCACATGAAGAAAGGGATGATGTTGCTTACCAGGAAAAGTATTCCCCATTCGGACAAAACTTTAACATCTATAATATTTCTAATCACGCCAAATTGATTAAGTACAATCCCAGCAAAGAAGAAACCAAGTATCTGAAAACAGGCAACATATGGTCAGATTTTGAATCAAACATGAAGAAAAATGTGCAGTAATTGTAATTCACATTATGTAAGATCTCCACAAAATTTTGCTGAATATAATTATATATAGCTCCAGCATGAGCATGTACCCCTAAATAAGTATCTTGGTAGAGTTGAACAGATGCATAGAATGTAAATCTCGCATTAATTGTTATTGCCTATAAGTCAGTTCTTCCATGTTTATTCTTTTTAACTTTGGGAACCCAAAACTCTTACAACTAGTTCACCGATTTACAATTAATTACAATTGAATCCAGTACATGCTCTTTTATCCGTGATGCTCTAATCCGAATATAGACCTGCATGGGTCATTAGAACATCTTGGACCCAAACCGTGACCCAACAACACCACCATTACAAGTCCATATATTGCTATCAGATTTAAGATCCAACAATCCTCCACATGATGTTAGCCTTTGCATGAATAAATTCATGTAAGGGATCCTTGGAAACTAAATCCTAAACTTCATAGCAGTTCAAGTAATTCACTACTAAATACTAACTATCCAACTTTAAGATCAAAAGCATAATAAAAGAAATTAGTAAACTCTGTTTAGAGAATGACATCATATTCATGGCATGTAAATAAGGCAACACGTTCCTTCACTTCAAAAATATAGTTATACAAGTCAAACTGCTCAAGCTTAAACATGACAATATAATATACCACTCATTTTGAGATGATCTCAATGTCGTATTTACATCTCAACTTCTAGAAGGTTAATCATTATCTTCAGAATTTATTTCAATTAAGATAACTCAATTTCAAAAGATCAGAATAAAATAAGAAAAGTATGTGGAGAAGAGAAATAGAATATCATTCTTACAGGGCTAGCCTTAATTCTCCTAAATAGAGGGACAACTATGACAGTCACAGCTAGGAATGTCAATGTATCCAATCCTAAATCATTGATGACGTCAACAGCAGCTGCAACATCAAGAGCTGCACGCATTCTCAATCTTTCCCTCTGTTTAGGCCTATGATTTGACCAATTGTACCCATTCTGTTCAACTACTTTGAATGTTAGTGTAGTAGCACCATTGTGAAAAAGTACAGGGACTAAAGAATAATCATTCCTCCAGCAATTTAAGGTGCATGATGGAAAGGCTACTTTCTTCGAGTGTGAATATTGTAAGTTGAAGGAAGGTCCACAAAGTTGATGAACAGTATGAGAGTAGGCCCTCAAGGGATTCTTCTGTTTAACTGCACTATAAATCTGCATAGTAATAAACAAGTGAAACAACTGAGAAACTCGGGAAAGTAAGCCTCCTCAATTTTGAAACAGTGTAAAATGTATCATTCTGTTCATAACTAGCTATGTTCTGCCAAAAAGAAAAAAAAAATTATATTTAAGCATATTAGAACCTGGAAGTTTTTGAACTATTACTTCTTCGGTTCTGCAATTTTACTTTTATTATATGGTATTAGTTCCTCTTCTTGCTTACAAAAAGAGAAGAAATGAGTATTGAATTAAAATACATACAAAAATTAAAAATAATTAGTAACCTACCACTAGAGACAAAGTCCATATTCAACATTTCATTGTCCAAATCTCTGACAGGCTTTAAAATCAAAGGTCACCAAGATATTTCAAACAACATGGTGGAGAGTATTAGATATGCTCATCAGTATCCCGGTAACTTACAATATTGTTTTATATTTCAAATCATTCATCTCTTAAGAGAAATTGAAAATTGTAAACCATAACGATAAGCAATTTCCAAATCAAATTACATAACCAATAATAAACACATTAAGAAATGGCCTTGGGAAATTCATCAGCCATCCATATACCCAAACCCATCAAGACTCCTAAAAAGGATGATTTCATAGGATCAATTAAAATGTCAAAACCCATTGAAGTGGTTCATTACCGCCAACCTGAACATAAATCAACTGTTAAGGCATATACCAAGCGGTCAAGGGTTTAACATCCCCACCACCACTTATTGTTGAAATTTTTTTTAAAAAAATTATCACATTATAATCATCCCTTACAAATTCCAATCTAATGATTTTGTGCTCACTTTGGAGAAGAGTAATTTAATCAGAAACTAATTTTAGAAGAATCACTGACAAAAAAGAAAAAATAAAAAACTTCTTTTCAAGCGTTTCTAGGATTTTTAGAATCACATTCGATTGCATAACCAGATACTATAAAAATTATGAAAACAAGAAACAGTATTAAATCACTTATGACAAACAGTCAAAAGTCAAACACACAAGTCAAATAAATAGGATCATACAAAATCCGAGAACTCTCATCAAGCCAATCAAGATTATGAAACTTCATAGCACTAAAAGACGAATAATAACAAAAGCAAATAAGACAAGAAGCTACCTGGGACTGGGAGCTCTGGCAGCAACTAACAGGCTCCAACATATTGCCTAAACTCATAAATCCAATACACCCAATTTGAATACAGTGAGAAACATTTGCTAGTTTAAAGACAAACCCAGAACTTCAAAACCCAAATTAGAAGGTTAGAACACAAATATCAAGTCAATAATGAAGGGGGGGGGGGAAAGAAAAATGAAAATAGGGCTCAATATCTGAGGCCAAAAAATACCCACGTTCCAAAGTTTTGTGGGATTTTGATTTGAAAGAAATACGCTGACATTGGGAGAACTTGTAATGCAGCGAGAGAAATTGGGAAGATAGAATGGGAATTTGAGTTGGAAATTGGAATAAGCGGAGACCCCAGAAAGGCTAGCAATGTTTTACGTGTCCATTTCTACGGCCATGGCAATGGCTGCAATCGGACACTCAATCCAATACTCATCCGGAAGAAGACAATTTAAATAGTACGACGCAAAATCTGAGCCACCAAACTAATCACTGTGTCATCCATTTGTGGTTCAAAACCAAGTTCTGAAAATAAAATAACATTTCATTTCAACGTTGTTTTTTATATATATTTCAAAATCACACGTGTAAAATGCAAATACACGTACTCTTTTTTTTTCTCTCTCGAGAATACATATTTGTTTGGGTAATCATTCCAAAATTACTAAAATATTTTTAAATATAGAAATATGTCGGAGTACTAAAATATTTTTAAATATAGAAATATATCAGAGTTTAGTGTCTATTACTAATAAATAGTAATAGACATAGATGATAGTAGTCTATCAATATCTATCAATAAATTTTGCTATATTTGTAAACAATTTTATTTTTTTCTAGTTTTTGGGTTTAGTTTATATTTGGTAACTAGTTTCAAAATGTTGTGTTTAAGTTTACTTTGGTTTCAATTTAGTTTTAACATGGTGCAATTTTACCCTTAAGATTTAAATTTCGTTTCAATTCGATTCTTAGATTTCAAGATTTGCACTTTTAACCTCGATTTTTTAGTTACTTTCCATCTTTGATGGCAATATCTATTAATAAATTTAAGACTTAAAAGAATCCTAATTAATTAAGTTTCATTATTAAAATTAAATCTAAAATTTCACTTTATGATTATTTTAAATTAAATATTAAAATATGAAAGATAAAACTGAAAATGAGGATCTTACAAAAATCGAAGTTAAAAGTGTAAATTTTGAAACCTATGAACCAAATAGAAACAAAACGTAAATCTAAATAGTAGAATTGTGACATTTTGAAATCTATGGATTAAATTGAAATCAAACTCATAACTTAAGGACTAAAAGTGTATTATTTTGAAATCCAGTGAACAAATTGAAACTAAACCTAAAACTCAAGAACCAAATATTCTTTTTTTTTCATTCTTTTCCCTCTTTTTTTAGTACTTTAAATATTTCATTTTCCTTTGGTTTAAAAAAAAAAAAATCAATTTGTACCTAAACATTGGATTGTTTTATATCAATTAAAATGGTAAACTTTTGTTTGTATGTTAATTCACACTCTTTCAAGTTTAGTTCAAAAAACATGGTGTAAAACTTGTAATTGTTTCAACTAAATGTTTATATTGTTATTAGTGAATCAAATTATACTCTTTATTAAGATTACCTTTAAAAATCACTAATGCACTAATTCTTATACATGTGCAGACATCTTCAACGATTAGATTTAATAAAATGAATGATTATAACGATGCATTAATGATTTCCAATGTAGGTCCTAACCGAGAGTCTAAATTGATTCATTTATAAACGTTTAAAGGCTTAATAGATAAAATTATAACTCTCATATGATGTTCAACCAAGCCGAATATAATGGAAGATACAAAACTTAGGAATATAAATTGATATTTTTCTAAAAATATATTAGAATCTTTCATCATCCATTGGAGTAATAGTCTAGTATTTAAAATTTAACATGGTTTAACAACAAATCTGGGGGAAAAAAAATTATAAGCAGAAAATTATAAATATGAAAAAAAAAATTCTAAATAATTAAAAGATCTCTCTCACACAAAAAAGGTCATTCGAGTGAACATTTAGGTATAATGATTATTGAAATCCTTCCATTGCAACCATTTAATTTATTTTTTCATATTGATACTATTTTCACAAGACAATAGCTGACACTTACTTCATTTGGTTGCTAAAAAAAACTTACATCATTGGTAAAGAAATTTAAATAATATTAAATTTTAGATAACTTAACTTTTAACTATTTAACCTTTATTGACCACAAGTGTATTTTATCATTGAATGATGAAGTCTGTCATTTGATCGGCATTTATTTTAGATTTTATTATCCAATTGTTTGAGGAACAGTCTAATATCAATACAAAGTATAAATTTCTACCTCAAACGTATACAAACAAATAGAATTATTAGCTCCAATGTGATTCTATTTATCATTATTATGAAGTTTATAAACTTAGGACAGTTCTAAATGATTATTTACAAGAAGAATTTCGTTTATTTACTATCTAAAAACATAAATAAACTTTAAAAAAAATTGAGATCATATTCTAATTTCTTTTAGACCTTTTAAACATTCATACAATTGAACTTTTAACTAACCATACCTGTCAAATAAAACTAAAGTATTAAACATACATCACACATCTCAATTGAAGGGTTGCAAAGATATGAAACGTGCTATCTTTACCAACCCAAGAGGCCAAAGAAAGCTAGCAAATCCAACAAGATTGTAGCACTTCAATATATATGCTTGAAAGCGTACCGAGATCGAGATCGAGACAGAAGAAATTTACTTACACATCACCAAAATATACATGGAAGGGAAGATGAAGAAGAAGAAGAAAATCACTTTTCCTTCCCTTTAAAATAGTAAACAGCTTATTGAGTAAGTTTATAAATATAATTACAAGATTCAAAAGAGAGAGAAGAAGAAGAAGAAGAAGAAGGAAAAAAAAAAAAAAAAACACAGAGATTTGAGAATAGAAATCATGGAGAAGGAGAAAACTTGAGTGAAATACTATTGACACAATGGCGCTCATTTGTGGGTGTTGGAAAGCCTTCTCCCTTAAAAACATGACCCAGATGACCATCACAAGCAGCACATGTGATTTCAGTCCTCATCCCATCAGGGTCAGGCTGGTCATTACAAAAACAATGTCATTATTTCAACTCTAGAATGTTGCTGGAGGAAAACTTTGAATTGTGGTTCTATGTCATTCTTGCTGTCAACTAATCGATGATATGGCCTTGTTACGCATATGTTAGTTTCGTTTCTTTTAATATCTGTGAATGTTCGGACCAACTGTGCATACCTTGACTAGTCTCGTGGACAACTACCTAACCCTACTACATTTGGTTGCCAAAGTAACTCATAGGAATATTAAATTTCAGGTAAGTGGCTACCATGGCTTGAATTCATTCCTTTTATGATATTGGACATATTTCTTGATCTAAATCTTCAATTTTTGGAAACTTAGAAAGTTCTTCTGTTAAGCCATGATCAATGAACCTACAAAACCCTTCAAATTGTATATGATTAAACCCGGGTATTGTAGACATTCTCTCATTTCCACCCCTAAGCATTTTTTCCCATTTATCAAACAAATCCCATTATTTGCTTATTCATCATAAAATGGATCGATGACGTACATAATCGATTTGGTATGACACAATACACATGACACAATCCATAAAAGGAATCTGATATGTTGGTTGTGTATGTTTCACATCCTATTTATTCTATCTAGCTCTCTACTTTCTTCTGCCATTTGACTTTCATGTCGTATCAAATTAGACAACATTTGTTCAATACACATGTTCCGTCTCCCTCTGGTCAGAAGGAGCCTACTTTCAATAAAGGAACTCCTCTCGGTTAGAGATCCATTGCAATATTGCAGAGAAGTGAGAAAATGGTAGATCATATAGAAAAATATAACGAGCTCCTAAAAGATCCTAGTCCTAACTCCTACACACAAAGAATGATGGGGGTTAAAAACTCACAGTGCGTTTAATGGCTCCAGGAATACCGTCGAAGAATGCTGGCCAACCACAACCGGAGTTAAATTTTGTGTTTGACCTATAAAGGGGTGCCCCACATCCCGCACAGTGATAAACTCCCTCGCCATAGAACTTGTCATATGTACCAGTTCCTGGATACCTGTAATACCCCAATATTAGATCTGGTAAAGGAAGTTGATCTTGCAAAAGAGATTGACAGAAAATAACACAGAAATTATATTCCATTGAAAAAGGAAACTTACAATTGCTAAACACCTTGAGAGGTCTAGACTCTCTCAAAATAGCCCTTCTGAAATTCTGCCTAACTTGGCCCCTCTCACCCACTCTATTTGTGTTCACCCTTTACTAACCAACTTCTTTAACTAGTGTCTAATGACGAACATGTACTACCGATCTCCAAATATGTGAGAGCCCT
The DNA here is from genome assembly GCA_030954485.1 of Citrullus mucosospermus. Lineage (NCBI taxonomy): Eukaryota > Viridiplantae > Streptophyta > Magnoliopsida > Cucurbitales > Cucurbitaceae > Citrullus > Citrullus mucosospermus. The sequence goes on from CM062063.1 coordinate 30,482,948, forward strand.
AGTTAGAGATATACTCAGAATATTAGTAGGATAATAGTAAGTGCATATGGTCATTAGCCAAGGTGCCTTGGTTATAAGTATAGCGTGTTAGAGTCCTTAGAGGATGTGCTTCATTTTGAAAGGAATTTCCCTTGTGGAAATTTGGAAGAGTATAGCCATCTCGAAAGGCTATGATATTGTAGTTTCTTCATTGATATTGCAATATATGTTCCTATCTTTTAGTGCTACGGGTGTTCTTTGTTGTTCTTGAGTTTTCTTATTAGGAGGTATCCTAACAAATTGGATCCTAATATATTTCTAACTAGAGCTCTCACATACTCCTAATATTTGGCCTAGTGGTTAATATGTAAATAATAAACGGCTTAGAGGGAATGTGTTCAAGACACGATGGCCATTTACCTAAGGTTTAATATCCTACAAGTTATTTTGACAAGCAAATGTATTAGAAAAATTCCAATAAGAGGTTAAATTGAAAACCGCATCAGAGAGAATATTTGAAGACATCCTTCATTTCTTTCTTTCCAGATTTCATACAGCCATCTATGATAAAGAACCTCGGCTAGATATTTAATAAAGCATCAAGGATGATATTCATGAGTCTTATAAGGCCAATTGGGTATTTATGCTGCATTCTAGGGGGGGGAGGTTTGGATGTTTTTAAGATGGATGAAAAGTGCTTTTACACATTAAAATTAGCCATCAAAATTTTAATCAAAACTTGAAAATGATTCTAAAGTGCTTTAAGGAGAAATCACGAATTAATATTCTTCTAAAAGCCAATGCATGGGGCCATGTTCCGTGAGTTTAGTCGAGGTGCATGTAAACTGGTCGAGACACTATATATATATATATAAAATCTTCTATAGGTACTTGCAGAAGGAGCTGTACTAAAAAAGCACTTTTGTCAAAAATAATCCCTAACTCACCCTAAGTTTCCATAGCATTTGTTGCTAATTTGAAGTAGATTGACAAAGAAAGTAAGAAATTATGCAATTATGGAACTTATGGTTCGAAATGGACTAACTAAAATACAAATAATGCAAGAAAAGAGCATATTAATTTCAAAAGAGGAAGTGAGAGCTAGATTGCAGGAGAGAGAGACATAAAAAGGAACAGCCGTTGTGTCAAATGATTCAGTTTTCAATTCAAAGGAAAATCATAAGATGGTTTCCTTAAAAAAAGTTCATCCAAGCTGCAATTCCCAATCAACAACCAAACTCAGAATTGGAGAAATCAACTAAACCTAAAAAAAAGCAATAAAATCCAATCGAACGGGTGCTTACTCTGTTCCTTTTTGCCGGAGAATTCGAAACTGCTCCGGCGAGAGGATGGCGCGCCACTCCTCCTCCGATTTCTGGACTGAATTAGGCGAAGACATGGCAAAAACGCGGCCCCGACGGAAGGCACGGGGTCTCAGAGCAAAAGCCCCACAGAATGGAGTTGCAGAAATTGGGAAAGAAGTACGAATGAGCGAGGAAGAAGATGATTGGAAGTGGGTTTTGAAGAGCAATGAATGGGGCGAAGAGTGGAGAGGAAGGGGAAGAATGGGAAAAGCAGGGAAGGGTGTGGGGTTGCAGAGAAAAGCTCGGGAGGAAGAGAGAGGAGGGGAAGTTCGGAGAATTGAAAAGCCCATGAGAGAGAGGGAAGATTTTTTTGCAATGGTGATGATGTGGGACTTTGGATACTGGATGGTGCGGATAATGGGACGTGAATAAAAGAAAAAATAATTAAATAGTTTGCCATCTCAAAATTTTTATTTCCAAGAATTCAATCAAACTTCTTTGAAATTTTAAATTTACTCAAATATTATAATTTATATAATTATATAAGTCAGAAAGTCTAATTTGACTCAATTTTAACATTTATATAAAATTAAGTTTATTACTCTGTTTACCGTATAAAAAAAATTGTTATCAATTAGAGAATTGACAAGAGATTTTTGTATGGAAGACTCATTCTCAGCTCTCTAAATGATTAGTGATCCACCCTAAAAATAAATGAAATCCAACTTTCTTAACACTTATTACCATATTTTATATAGAATTTTATTAGGATGACCATGTTTATCGTAGCCCTATCGTAATGGCCATGTTTTTGCCATGATTACTATATAAAAATATAGTAATACGCTTAGACGTAAGCAAAAGGTTAAGTTTAATTTGTGTTTGAGGAATGATTATTAATCCTTTAGGGAGTTGAGGGAGGGTTTCCTAAAAGGAAAAAAAAAAAAAAAAAAAACTCAATTGATAAATGCTAATCGCTTCAAGCAATTTTATATCTATGGTTGACACAAATTTTATATATACTATCAATAGACTATTAATATGTATGTAAGTGATAACATTTTATTTTCTAAGGGTGCATTTAGCACGTTGGGTTATTTGAGTTGGTAATAATTGTCTATATTGGTAATAATTATTTATATTTAAAGTGTAGAATTTAGCTGAGTTGAGCTGGTTATAATGGTCTATGTTTAGCGTGATGAGTTTAATTGGTTTAGGAAGTATGATTTTGAAGTGCAAAATTGGGTTCGGTTGAGTTATGGATATCTGATGCAGTTTTTTGTAACCTAAAAAATAAGCATTTTTATGGTTTTTATTATTATTATTATTATTATTATTATTATTTTTTTTTTTTTTTGTAACTTTTTGTTCCACCAATCAAATATACACATATTTTTTCAAATTTTTAACACTCATTTGAGATGCCAACACAATCACATAAAAACATTACACTTAACGTAGACAAAATATTATTATTTATATAATCAACAATCCTACAACATATTTAAACAATCATGCAATGTATGAGTAAAACATGCACAAAAAATAGTGCTGTCATTAGGGTTCCATGAGCCAATTTCATGCATACAAAAAACAATCAAGTTAGTCAGTTCTACCAAATAGATGTAAACAATGCCTCTTCCTAAACTATGGTGGGGACTGTTAAGAAGCAATTCGTCTTTTGAATGTCTTTGACAAGTAAGTTTATAAGGATGACCCAATCATCTTTATGATGGAATTGAATCCCATAGCAGAAGCAATTTATTACTTTTATTTTTTATTTAGAAGATGAAACTACATAGAATTAAAGAACATGCAATATTTTCAATAGGCTAAGCATGAAATTAAGTTTGTAAAAAAATTACCTTTGAAGTCTGTTCTTCAAATTCTTCTCCAAACATTCTTTAATTTTACGATCTCCTTTTCATAGCACTCAAGCGGCACCAAAAGATCTTTCCATCTATTATCTGGCAAGGTACAACATTGGTGGAAGTGTTTTCTTGAAAGAGATAAAGAGAATTGGGAGGAGAACATAAAATACATAGAGCCTTTCTTCTGTATAATTTTTGTCTAAGCTTTTGAGAGAGATTTTCTTTTTTAAAAAAATAAGAAAATTCTTGAGAGCCAAAAATCACAGGAGAACTTAAGAGAGACCCTCTTTACTGGTTTTATCGAAAAGTGGGATAACTTACCACTTTCATCCACTCCTCCTCACTTCCCTGCAATGCAGGAGAGTTATTTAATTACATTAATTTAATTAAATAATAATGAATTAAAATTATAAATTATAATAGGTTGTTTTCAAATATAGCAAAATGAGTCAAACTATTTACAAAAATAGAAAAAATTTAGCTATAAATTGCGATAGACTTCTATCATTGGACAATAGACCACGATAGACTTCTACCACTCAGGGATAGAAGAGCGATAGAAGTCTATCGTGGTCTACTGCGGTTTATTGTTCAATTTTTCTATATTCATAAATAATTTCATATTTTTTCTATTTATAATAGTTTTTCAATTATAAATTGATAAATTAATTATCTCATATTTAATTAAATGTAAATTTGAATCATATTCAAATATATAAATCTCTCATAACTCATAGTTTTAATATAAATCTCATTCATATTAATATAACCAATAGTTTTATTATAGTTCTCATTTAATATAATATTTGAATCAAAATAAAATATATTAATTCTCCTAAATATAGTTTGGATTATATATCATATTTATAATTAACTATATATTATAATATATTATTTTACATTATACTTTATATTAATCATATCATATACAATTAATATTTATGTATCCCTTAACTAATTTGAACAATTCAGATTATTCTTTTATACTATAGTCCTTGTTTATCTGTAATGAGCTAATAGGGGAACTAATGGACTTATAAATTATAAGCTCCAATGATTTACCGTTAATTAATTAAACTCTTATTCAATTAATCAATGTTCATTAACTATAGGGCAAACCACTATAGACCCATAGTTGCTTGCACTCTTATACTGTAGGACATGTTGCGTCCATGGATATTATCACTTAATATAAGTCGATTTTTCACTAGTTGTTCGTAATTATAACTGGGCCAAAAGTTCGTTTTACCCCCTGTAACTACCTCTATGTCTTTAAGTATCACTGATCCTCTAATGAACAATTTATTTATGATCCTACCATAAGTCAAGTCCCTCTTGGGCAAATGAGAGGATGAGGTCTGATTATTCAAGTCTCAGAGTTAGCATTTAAAAGAACAACTCATCTACTTACTTTAATTGAGAAGGAGTGAATTTTGTCTTGTGAAATTACATTCCCAACTCCCATTCAGTCATGTCACTAAAATAGATAGGTTTATTGAGTCGATGACTCGGGCCATTCACGCCCGTACAAATCAAAGGAAGAGATCTCATAGGCAGAAGTTCATAACTCACTCAAAATTAAGATCGAGCGATATATGATCACCCAATGAAATATTAATTTCTTCAATTAACGGAGTTACAAAGAGGGATTAATTATTTTGCAGTATAGGTCTTATTCAAACTCATTGTATAGTATACCCCCACTCACATATCTCCACATGAACAAGATGAATTCCATCGTTTGTAAAATTTACAAAGTAGGTCGTATCCATAGTGTTGTTGGATCAATATGACAACCCTAAAGGGAGAGGTGGAGGATGAATAGGGTTGAATTAAATTTTTCCTTAAGTATGCTCAATTTAAATAAATACTTTTCTAAAACTAAATTAATACAAGAATCCTAATTAATGCTAAATAATAATTTATAACATGCAACTAAAAATTAAATGCAAAATTAATTAAGAAAGAGTTAGAGAAGAAGACATCGTGATTTTTATAGTGGTTTGGTCAAACTTGACTTATATCCACTTTTCTGAGCGCCTATGGGGATTTTGATTAAGGAACTCTTTAGACGCTTTCCACGGCTTAGAGTCGAACCACTACCTTGTTCCTTTGCGGGTTCAAGAGCAAACCTAATCGTTTCCACGAATTAGGATCCAATTATTACAATATTTTTGAAGCTATAAATGCACACAATAAACTCTCTAAATAGAGTGAGTATACAAATTTGACTCACAAACTTTTATCCTCACAATATAAAAATTTCTCTCTAGAATAAGATAAAAATAATAATAATAAAAAAAATGAGAGCATTGAGAGAGAGCAACAATGGTGGTTTTTTTACTAATTTTGAAGATTAAAAGTTGTAAAAGTTGAAGAACTTTTAGAGAAGATGAAGTATAAAAAGAGTGGAAAGTGGGGTAAAACAGTGGGTTTTAATTTGGGTCATTGGATTATTCAAAAATTAAAATGAAAGGTGGAGATCAAAAGTAAAAAATCTTTTTTTTAATTATTATTTTAAAGACAACTAGCTGTTAGAGAATATGAACTATAAAAAGAGAGGAAAGTTGGGTAAAAAGTGAATTTTAATTTGAGTCATTGGATTATTCAAAAATTAAAATGAAAGGTGGAGATTAAAAGTAAAAAATATTTTTTTAAAATATTATTTTAAAGACAAATAGCTAGGCACAAACATATAATATTAAATTCTTTTTCTTTTAAAGTCAACATAAAATAATATTAAATTTATTTTCTTTTTAAAACCAATCCAAAAATCAAAAGTTCACCATATGTCACTCACTCCATAGCTCTAAGTGGCACTCTCTAAATGGCCCAACTTGATGATTTGGCCGCCACGTCGTCACCACAGGTAATTTTTTGTTAACCTTATTTTGACTATAACTTCATCATTTGAACTCCGATTCAGGTGATTCAAGAGGTGTTAGAATCATTGTTCTGAGCTCTACGCTATGAACTATTCAAAATAAAAATTCTTAGTAAACAAAATTAGGTATGTTATCATCAAATATTAATTAATTAATTGATTTGAGATTAAGGGCTAAAAAGCCCACAAGTGTTATAAGGATAAGACAACCAACTGTATCCATCTACTATAGACCCTTTAGGTTATTGCTTGAATATGATCCACTATATGTCCCACATCTACTCAAGTTTCATATGAATAACCTTGGATTTTGTTTATTGGATTAAGTTATGAAAAATTAAGACATAATATAAAATAATAAATTATTTTATTAATTACAATAATTTGTTTATATGATTACAAACCATGAGTTTAAGGCATAAAACTCAAGAATCTCCCACTTGACCTAAAGCTAGTGGGATTGTACAATGTAACAAAACTATTGTACAACACAATAACCTAGGGCATACACTATACTCAATTACACTTTAGATAATAACTCAATATCAAATTAGTATAAAAAAGACGACTTTTAAACACTATAAACTAATAATTCCAAATTTATATTTAAAAACACTTTCGTCAACCAATTTTTTTCCTTTAGTATATTATTGATTGAGTTGGTCATTAGAGTTAGTTATTGGATATGAACGATGAAGTTGGTAGTTGGAGTTGGTTGCTTGAGGTGTTCATCCGAGTTGAGTGCCAAAAGTGGTTGTTGTCGAAGTTGATCGTTAGAGGTGGTCTTTGCTGGAATTCGTCACTTGAGGTGTTGGTGTTGGTCGTCAAAGGTGGTTGTTGCCAGAGTTGATTATCAGAAAGTGGTTTTCACCGGAGTTGTTGTTGGAGGTTGTTGACGGAATCCAAAGTTGGTCGCGCGAAGGTGGTCGTTAGAGTATGTGACTAGAGTTATTGTTGGAGGTGGTTATTAGAGTCTGAAGTTGGTCGTCGGAATGTCGCAGCGGTAGTGTTACACCTCTTCCCAAGTTACCCTCCTAACCTAGAAAGGATGTGAGGACAGCAATCATCGACCCTTTTACGATACTTACTATCTAACCTGTTTCCCTTTCTAGATCTCTTTAATCACTTGATAAGTAATTAATATTGATACTATAGCATTCATCGACATGCAGATAAACTCCTAATATTCACTTACAGATAACATCCACAACTGTTCATGTACAGATCATAATTATGGACACTTAATTCCCAAAATCCCAGTCTATATGTACATGTATGTCTTAGATCCTAAACCATACAAGATAACTAAGTAAACAAAGGGTTGCAGCAGAAGCAGACGAGGCTGGATAGGCTAAGCACTGTGAACTTGTTTGCTACATGGGAGACAGAAAGCAAAGAGAACCTAGCACACACCTTTAGAGGTTCTTTGCTAGCTTCCACGCATACTCTTCTCAATGCCCCATGGCTCTTCAACACCCCCATGACTTAGCTTCTTCAACGCCCACTTCGTCATTTTGCAACCTCAATGCCCATTACCTTTAGGCTTTGACAACCCTTTCCCGCCTAGTCAAGTACAACTTCTACACTTGGCTAGCCTTCACCCAAGCTCAATGACTTCATGCTAAGGTCAAAGCTATATCCTTGCCGCCAAGGTAGACTTCCTCACTTCACGCCCAACAAGCCTCTTCCTTTCCACACATCACTTGGCTCTATTATTGAAAATTTTGGCTAAGTCCACAAGCTATATTTCAACTACTTTAACTTAAGCAAGACTAGGAATAAGTTAGGGCTTACAGGTAGTCCCTGACGGTGGGCGATGAGTGGAGCCCTTAATGAAACATTGGAGGGAGGGGAGACTTGGGGTGAATTGGTAAAAATAACCAACTCAACTCCACCAACATTTAAAGTTGGTGAGACAAACATTGAGTTAGTAATTTTTACCAACCCAATTGACAATTCTTATTTTTTAGAATTATTTAACTAATAAACCTAAGTATTTTGATATAAAAGTGCATACATTTAGTCTTTTGCATAGAGAAATCAAGTTTAAAATGACAAATTATTCATAGATGACATTTTAAATTTTAGTAGTGAAAAAAGGAGTTGAAGTTGGCGAGAATCTTTTAAATTGTTGCAACATTAAAATACATTGCTATAACACTTGGTCATAGTAGAAACTAAGTTCCAGATTCGATTTTGGGCTTAATTCCAGGATTTTCTCCACCAATCTTGACAAATTAGGACAATCCATGACCTTAATCTTTAGTAGCAGGTGATTCTCTTGAGAATATAAAAGAGCTCCCATAACTCTCCATTCAATCATTCATTCTTCCAAGAAAACACAATTTTTTTTGTATTTTTATTTTTCATTTTAGTTACTTTTCTTATCATTCTTGAAGATTAGGGTTGTAGCATTTGCACAAATTTAGTCACCTTCGAAAGTTGAGGCTATTATTTCATGATTCATCTCGACAAAGATTAAATCAAGATAAGATCCAAGGCTAGTGTACACCTTCTCTCCAAATGTTGAGTTCTTATTCTTGTTCTTCCTTGTATTAAGTTTAGTTTAGATTTGAATTATGTATTTCACTCCTTTATGTTAAATTTTCAGTAATTTAGGGCCTATTTGGTAGTGAATTTGGATTATGTTTTATATTTTCAGATTCACTAATTTTAGCAAATATATGTTTGGTAGATATCTAGATTTTGTTTATGAAAACTATTTTCTGATTCTATGATTCAAACAATGCAAATTCTGAAAACAACATTTTTATATTTTCGTTATATCCAGACTATGAATTTTAAATTTTAAAATGCATAATTATAAGATAAAAAAAATTTATAAATACAATATGCGATGTTATAAACTCAATTATTTTTTAAAATACATAAGATGTGTTGTGTAATGTGTTATAAATTATATAATATTACAAAATAATACTTATATAATTTTTTTAAAGATAAATTATATTCATAAATAAATTAATACTAATTTCTTATTAATTAAATATTAGTGGGTAACTACAGTTAGTTTTATGACTTTTAAATATATAGTATCAAACACATTGTTTAAATTAGAATTCAATTTCTAGATCAACTACCAAACACATATATGAAAATATGTAACAATTCTATTTTTGTTTTCAAATTTATGTTTTCAAATTCTCTACCAAATAGCCCCTTAATTTCGGTATGTGCAATCCATTTGAAGACATAATAAATCAATTTTCGTTTCAAGTACTTGCTTCTCACTCATTTCAACTCTTTATCATTTTATTTAAAAATTTGTTTCACCAATTTTTCTGCACATCCTTTTGATCCAATCTCATTTGGAAAGGGAATTTTCCTTGAAAAAGAGGAAGCAAGTTAGATTAAATAAGGTGTAGATATTTTTGGTTAGATCTCATTTTATTGCTATGGTTGTAACCATATTTAAAGTTCTTGGTCATTTCTTTTCTTGTTAGATTCATTTAATTTTATTTTTCACTCATCTCAATTTTTATTTTTAATTTCAGCTAACTTTTTTTTTTTTGGGAATTCATATATGTAAATGCCCTAAATAAAGTAGTCAATGTCTCATATATAAAACTAGGCGACTTAGCTCAATTTATAGCTTGGTTTACTTTTATTAATTTTCATTTCATCCATATTAGTTTAGATTAATCGCCTAAATTTATAAACTAAAATCAAATCTAATACCAAAAGAGTTCGATGAAATTTGCTTTTTATAAAAGTGATTGAGTAAAAGAGCCTAAAAATAAGACTTTGTTTTTTAACCTCGACATAGAGAAAAACTTTTAAAACCAAAGGATTATATTTTTAATTATATAAGTTCACATTAGCTATCGAAACAAAGGTTTAATGGCTTAGCCTCTTAAAGATACTTCTTAGAAAATCGAATAGGTATTGAATCCAATTCACTAATACATTGAAATTGAGCTAAACTTACAAGTTTTCATATTAGGCTACATTTACTTTCGACAATGAGCATAAACATGTTTGAATCCCTGTTTTCTCTTTATTATTTTCTCAAATTAAGTTCTTACTAAAAGCCTAAATAACTTTCTCTTACACTAGATTGAAGCTTTTCTTTCAACGGATTTTCAATTTAGTAAAAGCGTTGTCGATCGATCACCAATCTCACTTATGTTGATGAGCCAAACACTAATGAGATAGATTATTTATATACGTATCATTATTTTAAGAAGCTTTATATGTTTATCATTGATACATATCTATGATCGATGTATAGACGGACAACGTCACACTATTCTTGAGTTCAAATTTTCACATGGTCCAAGTAGTCATCCCCAACTCGGCCCATTAGGCTTTGTTCCTAGAAATGCTCAAGATTTGCACTAGGTGTCATGTACGAAATATTTTTATTAATCTTAAATTACGTAAAAGCAAGTAAGTAGAGTAAGAATAAGAAAAAGGAATAATTTATATATTAATTATTTGTAGGCATTGGAAATCTACAAGTTGGACAATAATGACTACTCTCCAACCACTTGTTTATACATTCCCCATGAAACATATGCAAGCAAGGCATTTGTAACACCAATCTCTCACTTTTTCCTTCCTCTTCTCTACTAATTTCCTCCAAACAAATTACACAATTAATGCATCCATCCTCACCTAATTTCATTATCTCTTCCCTTTCCATTCTCCTTAACATACTCTCAATAGCACTATCCTTTGTTGGAACCATCATTAATGGTTGTTCTATTTCATAAACTCTTCGAAAAACCAACAACTCTATCCTAATTTCAAGAGGATAAATTTTTCGAAATACATTAAAACTATTCTCTTCTTCTTCAACTTTTTTAACTCAATGGTGTATTATTTTGAGGTTGATGATGTCTTGATATATATGGAGCTGTTGAAGAAGATATCGCTCCAAAGATTTATCGCCACACTGACGAAAGTTGTTGTAATCCTATTGCCTTCTTCACTTACATGGAAGTGATTGCATTTGAGTTGGACTTTGAAATTCAAGTCCATTTTTTTGATAAACGTTGATGAGTTTCGTCGAGTTCGAATTTGTCTTCGTGGCTGATCTCTAATTTTTAGTGACATACCAATGTAAGAATTACGATGATTCCTACAAATATCAAAAATTTGTGCCACTATTGACATTTTAATGAAAATAACAAGTAGATAGAGAGTTATTTTGATGGGAAGTAGTGAAAATTTGACAATAGGATGTAAGGCATTTATAACATAGACTTTGCCGATTTCCTTAAAGTTATGGAAAATCGACTTGTATTAGGAAACAAAACAAACTTAAAATTTTAAATTAATATTTTTATATTTAGATCACATGTTTCCGTATAAATAAGAAGGGAAGAAATTAAATTAAAAAAATAATAATAATAATAAAAAAAATCTCTCTTTTCAAACGTATTATCGTTTTCTTTTTATAATTCTTATACCTTTTTATACAAAATTACGTACAATTTTTTATTTGATCTGTTAGATATAGATTTTTTATTTTTAATTAGGTTCGGCTTATTAAGTTATACATATTATTCTTCAAAAAAAAAAAGTTATAATATTTTAACTTTTATATATATATATACACTTAATAATATTTAAACAAAATTAAATTAGAAAGAAAGAAAAAATTGTTCTTAGATTTTGAATATAATTTCATTTTTATCTTTAAATTTCACAATATTATAGTAGTGCAAAATTTGAATTTGATTTTAATTTAATCCATAAATTTTAAAATGTTACAATTTTATTTTGAGATTTGAGTTTTATTTCAATTTTGGTCTCTAAACTTCAAAATTTACATTTTTAACTTCAAATTTTCACAAAATACTCAATTTTTTTTTTTAACGGCTAAGAAATAAAAATACTTATATAATTTTTTAAAATATATATCTTTTAACTATTTTGGACAATTATTATAAAACACATTAATTTGGTAGGTATTACACATTAGAAAAAGGAAAGGATAAACAAGCAAGCATCGGTAATTCGAAATGAAAACAAGCGAATGAATTAATATAAACGAAATGTTAAAACTATCCAAAAAAAAAAAAAAATGAAATACAAGCGAGTGACTAACATGAACGAAAAAGAGGGAGAAGGGAAACAAATATAATATATATATATATATATATGTATGTATGTATCTTTATTAAAAATCAAATGCCACGTTTTTCGTTTAGAAGTTATAGAAAAACTGATTGCGAATAAAAAATACAATATTATATTGAATTATAAACAAACCTATCAATACTTTATTTTAAACATTTATCTACTTATTCGATTTTCCATTAATTATAAGGAAAAGATATTAAACCATTGACTTTGAGTTAATAATTTACTCTCTATATCAATTGAGTTATACTCATTTTAATGATTTACAAACATTTATCTATTCATTATATACATTAAAAATAATATTAATAACTAAATTTCAGTCTATATTAAAAAAAATCACCATGTACTAAAAAATTACCCAACTCACAAAATTACTTTCAGAAACATTGGATACTAAATAGATTTATTAAAATAATTATAAAAACATGAGTATCTAATATGTCCACAAGTAAAATAAATATTTATTTAGTCAACATAAGCAACAATACCAAAATGTTAAAACTCCTGTTCGGTAACTATTTGGTTTTTGAAAATTAAGCTTGTAAACACTACTTCCAACTCTAAATTCTTCTTTTGTTATATACTTTTTATCAATGGTTTAAAAAGCCAAGCCAAATTTCGAAAACTAGAAAATGTAACTTTTAAAAACTTATTATTGTTTTTGGTATTTGGCTAAGAATCCAACCATTGTAGATATAAGTTATTGTAGGAAATGGGGAGAAAATAGGCTTAATTTTAAAAAACCTTTGAGCTTTTCTAGAACTGCCAGCCCTTCAATTGCTTTGATCGGGCAATTCTTGCGATTTTCCTTGCATCCAACACAAATTAGAAACCCCAAGAGTCTCAGATAATTCGTCTGAAACCTCCTTTGTTGGATGAGGTGTGTGATGGGGCATCTGTATTGATCTTCAAAGAATTATCTAGATTCTTTCGTTTTGAGCGAACTTCTTTCCCTCAAGGAAATAACTTATCTTTAAAAGATTAGAGAGCCTTCCAGACTTGAAAAACTGGCAACTTGATAATTCTTAAGTAGTCCCCAAGATTTGAAGAATGGGCAACCTAATGATTCTCGTTTTTTAGAATTATTTAACTACTAAATTTAAGTATTTTAATATAAAAATGCATACATTTAGTCTTTTTCATAGCAAGAAACATTTTCATTTTGGTATATTTTTTCAGAAAATTCATTGAAGCCAAATTGCTACAAACATTAAAACAGATTGCTATAGTAATCAACCACAGCAGAAAATTAATTCCGTATTCAATTTTGGGGCTGAAATTCAGGGCAATCCATGAGCCTCCCATTTTCAGTCACGACCACCGCTATTGGAACTCTATAAAAAGGCCTTGAAAGCTCTCCAAAAATTCAAGAATCAATTCTTCATCAATTCTTCCTTCTACGTAGAAAATTCTACATTGTCTTAAAACACTATTTTCTTCTTGAGGATTTGAGTTGACTGCTTGCACAAATCCGGTCTCCTTCGAAAGTTGGGGCTACCATATCTTGATTCATCTCCACAAAAATTGAAGGAAGAATATGCACTCTTTTCTTCAAGCTTTAGTTTGTTATCTTGCTTTTCAATTTATGAAGTTTAATTTATATATTTCATTCGGTTAAATTTTGTATTTTCAATTCATTGCGCAATAAAAGACATAATAAATTAGTTTCAATTTCAAGTTCTTGTTTTTCCTTCATCTCAATTTCTTATTAGTTTAGTTTAAAGTATACTTTACACATTTTTTATGCACATCATTTTGATCTGATTTCATTAGAAAGTTGGAATCCCTTAAAAAAAGAGAAGACAAGTTAGATTAAAGAAAAAGTTGTTGAAGTTTGGTTTTATAGTTTCAATATAATTCCAATTTAAGTTCTATTTGGGCAATAATTTTTATCTCCGTTCTTATTTTTTTAGCGGCTTTGCATAATTATTTTTCTTTATAAGTTATAACTTTTAGAAGTAGGCCTTTTTCACTCGATTGTTGTTTTTATTATTATTTTTTTAAATTTTTTTAACCTACAATTTGGTTTCCTTTTCATTTAGTCCATCTAAATTTTTGTTATTTAATTCTTCGATCATGAGCTAAGCTCTTCTTTGGAATTCAAACATGTGAAAACTCTAAAGAAAATTAACTTGACTCAATTCATAACTTGGTTTGTTTTGATTTTAATTTTACTAGTCTAGCTTGATCCCCATTAGTATACTAAAATTGAATCTAATAAGGAAACGGTTAGGTGAAATTTGGTTCTCATAAAAGTGATCTAGGAAAATAACCTAGAAATAAGACTTTGTGTTTTTATCCTAGAGATAGGGAAAAACCTTTAGAACCAAGGAATTGTATTTGTTAAATTATCTAAGTTTACATTAGTTGTAAAAATATAAGTTTAATGGCTTAACCTTCTAAACACACTTCTTAGAAGATCGTGTTGAATCAAGTTCACCAAAGAATTGAATTTGAGCTGAGTTACAAGTTTTCATATTAGGCTACATATACTTTAGAAAAGGAACATGAACATGTTTGAATCTCTATTTTCTTATTTTTGTCTAGTTAAGTCTTTACAAAAAACTAAAATCAATTTTCTTTCGTTACTACAATTGCAATTTAATTTTGAGGAAAATTTTTGTTGGAAAACAACTTGGAATACTTCCAAGATTTTCACTACTTGTTAACCATGTAAACTTGCACTAGATTGGAGATATTTTTTTTCCTAAAAAAATTAAGCGAATTCAGTCGATCACAAACCCGAACCCGAAGAGGTTACGAAACTCGTCAGCTTGATCTATATGGGTGCTGATGATCATAAGGGTGGAGTTGGCCTGAAGGCCTGTCACCCAAGCTGGTCGAGGGATTCTTCCATGGTAAGAGGTGTCAAAGGCGAGGAAAAAGAGATATGGTGATAGAGGATGATTTGAAGGCCTCCATTCTGTAGTTGACCCTAATTACACTCAATCCATCAAAACCTTCCTTCTCAATAATCAACCGTGTGTGAAAGCATAAATATTCTTGATGTGATTTTGACTCTTTCTTTGATTAAACAATCCATTTTTAAATTAGGCCACATTTTTCTCTTTTTGTCAACCAAATGTAAATTAGGGCTTACTTTTCCTGCCCTCAAAGGAGTGAACTTTCCTTCCCACCATATGGCTGCCGCCATTGGACCTCTAACCTCTACCAAAACGTGTGTCCTTTTCTATGGTCAAACTTTCCGCACCAAATACCGAACCCCATCTTCGAATCTTTCTCCACTATACAATTTCAGAAATCAAAAAGGATGATCCTTTGAATTTCTCGAGTCAAATCATCGATTCATTTCGTCGAAGGAGTATATACATATATATAAGGAGAACCCATCCGCAGCCGATGCGGTTTCGCATCGGGCTTTTCTCTTCGTATTTGATCTGGTGAGGGATTTTTCAGATCAGGAGCTGCATTTTTGGTTTCCTTGTTTCTGTCAATGGCGGCGGCTGTGGGGGGTTTGATGACCGGCTCTACCCGTCCGAGTGTTGAATTTATTGCTCCTTCAACGTCGTATTCTGCTCCGGTGCGTGTGTTCTTCAAGCCCTTTAAGGGTAAGAGACTTATGCTGAAGAGGGGAGGTTCTTGGGGTCCTAGGTGCGAGGTCGATCCCAATTCCACCTCGGTTCGAAGCGATCTGATTGGTTCGAATGCACCTGGTCTTTCGGCTCTTGAATTGCTTAAGACTTCTTCAGTTAATAGTGAGTGTTTGAATTTTAGGTTTGTTAAGATGATATCTGTGTTTGGATTGATTGTTCATTTGCTTTAAACGTCTTCTGCCGATGGTATAGGTTTGCTCAGATTCTCTCTTGCAACGAAATAATAGTTTGATTGGAATATTTTGGTTACTGGAAATTTCATATGTGTTGTTAATGTCAATAGAAACTCGTTGTTTGTTGTACCTTTTCTGAAGAAACACTCGCACGAAATTCCTGAGTTTTTATTTTTTGGGACTTTTATGTTTTAGAATGGTTTGAATTTACAATGGAAGCAATTTTGGTCATGAGAAGCTCTAAAAGACGTAGAGGGAGCTAATTGTTGTTACCCCCTTTTTCATTTGAACAGGATATACAAGAGAAAGGAGCAGTATTGTGGTGATTGGTCTTAATGTTCACACTGCACCAGTAGAGTTGCGTGAGAAACTTGCCATTCCAGAAGCTCAATGGCCTCAGGCCATTGGTGAACTCTGTGCTCTGAACCATATAGAAGAAGCTGCTGTTCTTAGTACTTGTAATCGGATCGAGATTTATGTTGTAGCATTGTCGCAGCATCGTGGGGTTAAAGAAGTGACAGAATGGATGTCCAAGGTGTGTAATATAATTACTTTTATGCATACTTTTTCGATCAATATGATTTTCTAAGTCAATGTTGTTAATTTTCTTATTCTTTTCATCTGGCAGAGAAGTGGAATTCCTATGTCAGAGCTTTGTAAGCATAGGGTTCTATTATACAATAACGATGCGACTCAGCACCTCTTTGAAGTTTCTGCGGGTCTCGACTCTCTTGTGCTTGGAGAAGGTCAAATTCTTGCTCAGGTGAAACATGTTGTTAAAACAGGACAAGGTGTAGCTGGTTTTGACAGAAAAATTAGTGGGTTGTTCAAGCATGCAATCACTGTCGGAAAGCGGGTTAGAACCGAGACCAACATTTCCTCAGGGTCGGTTTCTGTCAGTTCGGCTGCTGTGGAGCTCGCACAGAAGAAACTTCCAGAATCTTCATATGCTACTGCAAAGGTGATGGTAGTTGGTGCAGGAAAAATGGGAAAACTTGTGATCAAACACTTAGTCGCAAAAGGATGTAGGAAGATGATGGTTGTGAACAGAACTCAGGACAGTGTCGATGCTCTAAGCAAGGAACTCAAAGATGTTGAGATAATCTACAAACCCCTCCCAGAGATTTTAGCGTATGCTGCTGAAGCGGATGTCATCTTCACCTGCACTGCTTCGAAAACACCCTTATTCATGAAAGAACATGTAGGTATGCTCCCCTCTCCACGGACTGTAACAGGAAGACGTTTATTTGTCGATATATCAGTTCCAAGGAATGTCGAGCCATGTATATCAGATCTTGAGACCGTGTCTGTCTTCAATGTGGACGATCTCAAGGAAGTTGTGGCTGCTAACAAGGAGGATAGACAACAGAAAGTTAAGGAGGCTCAGTCGATAATCGCAGAAGAAATAAACAAATTTCAAGCATGGAAGGATTCCCTTGAAACTGTTCCTACCATCAAGAAGTTTAGAGCTTACGTTGAGAGGATTAGGGCTGCTGAACTAGACAAATGTTTGTCTAAGATGGGTGAAGACATCCCAAAGAAAAAGAAAGTAGCCATTAATGATCTTAGCTTGGGTATAGCTAACAAGCTACTTCATGGTCCAATACAGCACTTGAGATGTGATGGCAATGATAGCCGGACGTTGGATGAGATACTTCAGAATATGCATGCTATTAACAGAATGTTTGATCTTGAGACAGATTTGTCCGTCTTGGAAGATAAGATTAGAGCAAAAGTTGAACGTGGCCAGAAGTAGGTTGCATTTTTTTGTGAATTGTTTTGTTGATATTCTTATAGTTACAGCATTCATGTCTTGTGACTGTTTGTGACTTTACACGGTTGACAGTTCAATTTCTGTTCCATTGTATTTTGTGGGCAAATTGCCCGAGGATGTGAACAGCAAAGTGAAATCACAATTGCAGTCGATTGATTGTTTTCTATAATGGACAATATAAAGGAAATGTGGTGAATAAATGTTTCTTGATTGTTGCTATTTGTAGAATAATTAGGAACAATCAAGAAATTACACTGCCAATGCTACCTGTAATCTGGTAAGAATCATGTTGTACGAGTGTGAGACATGAGAGGAAGAAAAGAACTTTAACTTTTCATTATACTTTTGTAGAAAAATCATCAGGATCGGATTACTTCCCTACAGAAAGCAGTAGATTGCTGTTCCATCAAAATGGCTCTCACAAAAATGCCATGCCCCTTTTATCTTGTCAATGTCTTAATGATTCAAGAACCAGAACTTCATTTAGGATCTTCGTGAAAATCTGCAAACATCTTGAACTCGTAAATGAATACATCCTTATCGTCAACTATCTCGTCTCTAAGTGATGACTGATGAGTTGGGACAAAATATCAACCCATGTATCTGGGACTCCTGGTAAGCACCAATGCATGCAGTCCTGTCCCCAAACTGCCACTGCATCTTTTCTTCCCAACCAAATGGCTGGATGAGCATCTGCCCTGAACTCACTCAAGTGAGTGAGATCAAGAACCTCAATATCCGTGTCACGTATTGCCTCGTCAATGAGACGGTTTATTGTTCTTGCTTCTCTATTCACCCCATTGTTGCTTGGATCAAACCAAATGTCGAGCTGTCCAGGTATTATTACTCAATCACCTTGTGGAAGAGGAAAGCTAAAAGAGGGAACACATTTTAACTAAAAGGAAAAGTTTTGCTCACCTGAGATTCTTCAAGGGGCTCATTGAATAAGCAGCTGCCATTTTGATTCCATTCACCACCAGAAAAATGTCTAGGGGATTGTAGACGCCAAAATTTAAGTGTCTTGCCAGGAATTTCTTTTTGTATGTGAGAGACCATACGTTTAAGAACAAGTTTGAGTCCATCCATCATCTCAAGAGCTGGAAGTATCGGTTCACCAGCACAATAAAAAACTAGAGGTTTCTCTTTTGGAAATTTATCATAACCCCACCTGGTAAGAAATAATACCTTGTGAGATAGAAAAATGGCAACGAAAGAGTTGAAAGCGATTCTTTATCTTTTACATGCAAGAATAAGATCTTGATTGATCTAAATTTCACATCATGGCATCTAACTCAAGCTTCAAACGATAACTTTCTAAATTTTAGGTGAGCTCATTCCTCAATCTCCTTATGATAGTAAAACCCAATGTCCAAGCAACAGTGCTCCACATTCCAAACTTCTTTTATACTTTTGAAGTGGAAAAAGATCTAGCAAGAGTTCAAACTTTGCTAACCAACTACGCATCTTGAAAGCTTATTTTGCTTCTATGTTTTACCTCAAAACAAAATCAAAATCATATACTAGCACTCAAAGGATGACATAACATCTAAGCCCAACCCAACCATATTGAACAGCTGCAAACTTGCTGGTAAGAAGCTCCAGTCAAGCAAAATAAGGTCTAAAGGGTAATTATAAAAATCTTTACACACTGACACCCAAGAGAAGGGGGGGGACTAAACCTTTACCCAAGGTCTTTCAACCCCTTTAAAATGTACCTTAATCAAATTTACTACAGTGCTGGCATTTCTCCAAAGAATGTACCTTAATTTCGCTTTAAATTATACACCGTATTCCCAATACACTTATGGCAACAATAAAAACCAGAAAACCCAGACTCGCCTAAATAGCCAAAGTAATAAGGGAAGGCATAGATACAATCACTGTACTTCAAGCAACTCCGTTTCCTCCCTTGAGCCAAATTCCAATAAAATGCTACCCCTCAATCACCATCACCATCATCCTCCAACCGACAACCATCAAACTACTTGATCTTCCAAGATAATCACTCACGAAAACTTAGCATCTAACAGATAAAAGTAAATACATTGAAGGATTGTGTTGATCAACTGTCATATTGCTCAAAAGGGAGAGAGAAATTACCAATGGCCAGTGTTAAATACGAGAACATCGTAGAAATTGGTAATGTTTGCCCAATCATCGGCCGGAATATCAACATCCACTCTGTATACTCCTTCTGATTGACTTTGGTCACCAGATGCAGAATACTTTGGCTGCCACCTTTGTTTAATCAGTTACAAGAACATAAGAACAATTATAACTATTAATGGGAAGGAAACAAAACAAACTGAACAGACTTGGAAGGTTTTAATTCACAAACAGACTATTTCTTTGGTTCAAAGTTGGAAACTTTTTTCCTGTCAACAAATGATACATTGCTATAACCACATCCGATTTTCACAATCTGTTAAAGAAGATCTACCATGTCCTGAAAATTGAACATGGTTTAGACAGCTCGAAAGTAAATTTCATGAACTAATTGGTAAATGTGACATGATATTGCAGTTATAGTATAACTCTGCCTGGTTTCCGTGCAACAATTTTCTTTAAAACATAGAACTTGATTAATAGAAACAAGCATATTGTGTAAGTAATACTGAAGAAGATAACATATCATATCCTCTCTAACTAAAAATGATTGCACATTATAACTCAACCTACACTGCAGTCCATAAACCAGCAAAACAAGAGAGAAAATAAACCATTAGATTTGATATTTCTACTCCAAAAGTAAGCCTGCATCTTGATCTCTCTAAACTTTCTCATATATTTCAAAAATCTCTACAACCACAAAACTCACAGCATTGCTGAAATGTACTCCTCTCAGAATGAATATTAGAGGAAACAACATTAGACGGATCCAAGATACTAAAAAATTTGTAACGAAACTTGAACCAAAGATCCTCTCACAAAGTCATATTACAGAACTAAGTAGTTCATGGTTGCTAACTTAAAAATTTTACTTCTGAAGTTCTAATCGTTTGGCTAACTTAGAACATTAGAGGTCCAAACATTCAACCACCAATAGCTACTTTCTATTTCTAGCTGGGAATGCTAAGTTGCAAGATTAGCAAAAAAAACAAAAAAAAAAAAAAGGTAGCAATCATACTTGTATTTGGCGAGTAACACAGCACGATGATAAGCAACCGTCACATTGAACTTTGGAAAATACGCACCCTTCCAAGCTCCTTTCCTCTTCCACTTCTTAGCACCCAAATCAGCTACTCTAAGACTACACAAAAATGAAGTCAAGAAATTCTCATTCAAAGAATCACCAACAAACCCAATATTCCTGTTTCTCATCAGATCCAGAAATCTGAAAGGATCAATCTGGGGCAAATCGCAGGTTTGGGGCACCCATTTCCACGAATTGATTGTACCCATATTTTCCCTCTGGTTCCTCAAGCAATTCCAGGCGTTTCTATGAAATGGGCAAGTCTCATCGTAAATGGGTCTGCGATTGGGGTCTGGATTCCAGTGACCCTTGAAGAGATTGCACGTGGGTGATGCAGAAATCTTTTTGATTTGTGGAGATGGCGAAATGGGTGCTTGCAGAGACACGGTTAAGGAGTAGAGAAAGAGGATCAAGAGGGGGAGAAGGATCAGCCATTGGAAGAGGGGTCGGATGAGCTTACGATGCATCGCAGAGCTTCATTTATGGCGGTGGATTGAAGTAAAGAAACTAAATCAGTGGTTGCTCCCGCGGGTTATGAATTTTAAGAGAAGCAGTACAGAGATTCTACAAAGAGTTTTCATTGTTCTCCCTTCGAGAAATTTGACCAAAAATTGGGCTGAACATGGTAAATGACTTGGATTTAAAAAAAAAATGTAACCTTTATTGATGTTAAGTTCAGATTAAATAACCGAAACGAATTCGTGCGTATGGAAAAGTCGATCTCGTTCTCATTCTCGCTCTTGCTTTCTTTTCTCACTCACAATCGTCTTCATCTCTCTTGCTCACCAGAGTTGTTCATGTCGAAACTTAGACTTATTACATCAAAAAAGAAGAAGTTGGAGAAGAAGTAAAGAAAAAAAAAGAGAGAGGAAAAAAAGAAAGAGAGAGAGGGAGTCATTGGAGAAGAAGAGAAAAAAAGAAAAAAAATACCTTTTTAGTCCGAGTTTTCTAGAATAGATGCATTTGGTCTTTGAAGTTTTAAATTAGTTATTTTAGTCCCTAAGTTTTCAATAATAGGTTTTAAAGGCACTCTTCATTAATAGAACGGTTTAAATTAACAAATTTGTCCATGGAGATTATTTAAATACTGACGTGACTTGTTGACTAAGTTGATGATTGGATTATTAAATTTTTAATTTTTATTTAAAAAATATTTCATGGAATGAGAAATCTCTGCCACTTTTTCCATAAAGTTCTGAATAACACTTAATCGGAGAAGTCGTAGAGGGCTCAACTCCTAGTAAATGAAACTTACCAAGAAAGAATTAATTTTGTGACTTTTAAAATTATCAAGTTCATGAACTTTCAAATCCATACGTATTTAAACTTAAAAAAGTGTCTATAGATTCTTAAACTTTCAATTTTATGTGTATTAAGTTTCTAAGCTTTAAAAAGTGTCTAATAAATCCTTAAATTCTCTATTTGTATCCAATAAATCTTTACATTTCAATTTTTTATTTTTTTATCTAATAGGTCTTTGACATATTTGAGAGTTGACACACATGCACGAATATATTTTAAGTTCACGAATCTACTAATTATAAAATTGAAATTAGTTTCATTAAACATAAAATCAGATACATGAAAAACTTATTAAATACAAAATTGAAAATTTAGGAGATTACTAAATACAAAATTTAAAGCTTAAAAGATTTATTAGACACTAAAATTGAAAGTTTAAGAACTTATTAGTCACTTTTGAAAGTTTATGAGCAAAATGGATACAAATCTAAAAATTTATGGACTAAACTTGTAATTTAAACTTGGCTAAAGTTCATAATTTTTTTTTAAAAAAAAAAACAAATTTTCCAGCATAAACTTTGAGAGTAAATGTTGCAATACATTCTCAAGTTTATGATAATATTGTTACATATCTAAGTTTGGAGTGTAATTTGATGAAATTAAAAATGGATGATAAAAACTGATACAAGAAACCTCGTTATACATCAACAAGATTTTGCATGGTATGGATTACATATCAATTACAAACTTGAGTTCATGAAATAAATCGTATGCATAAGACTTCATTGCTTATTTATTATAGTTTAGGAACTGAAGTAACTTAGGAGTTAATTTGTCCTATATTAAAATTTAAAGACTAAATTATTGCTCAAATGTTTTTTAATTAACCAAAATTAATTAAGTCAATACCTTATTTCTTAATTAATTTTCAATTTTATATCTTTTGAGAATTTTAATTTTATCCTTAATATATCTTCTTGATCTTAATTCAAAAGAAATCTATTAAAATTAATTATTTTTAATATATTAAAAAATACTTATTCTATAATTGATGGCTACAAATTTACTATTTGATTAATACATGTGGACATGTAAGCATATTACTAGAGTGGAGGAATTGCGTCTAATGTGTTAAGTAACATCGAAATGACATGTTAGACATTCAAATGTATATATCGATACAACAATTTTAATAAAATTTTTAATTGAGAAAATTTAATATGAATGGAGTAAAATTGAGAATCTTGAATATAGATAAATTAAAACTACCTAAAATTTAGAGATAATTTTATATACTTAGTTAAATGATAATTAAAATAATATTTACCTAAGATTTTAATACGAATAGAGTAAAGTTGAGGGATTCGACTCTCTATAACTCCAACTCCTTTGTGCCAAGCACTCCAACCTCATTCAATAACAACATTCTTTTTTTCTGAATGATTTATAGGACACATTATTATTTTACCAAAGTCAACAAATATCTTTTAAGAATCCTTGGTGTTGTAGCTCCCAATTTTTCCTCTCTTCCAAAATTGCTCTTGCTCTTGCATTTTCCTTTAAACAGAGAGGATTTTTGTTTTGCATTTTTGATTTCATATTGTGTTCACCAAATAATGTAATCTTGAAAAACATAGGAATTAGATTAACACTAAATCCATGTTTACGGTTCCGTAATCAAAATTGTTGCAATTGTAATAGATTTTCTTTGGGGTAATTGTTTTAAATGACAAATTTATAAAAAATATTTTCAAATATAGCAAGTTTATCGCGTTCTATCACTCATAGACCGTGACATTTTGCTATATTTTGTAAATAAGTTTGCTCATTTTACTATATTTGAAAACAATCATTTTTCTTTATTATTCATAATTCGCATAATATTGTTAACTAATTTTCTCAAAAAATATTTAAATGGATCTTACTTTTCATATTACCATTAATTGATGAATTGATGAAGTAAAAATGTGGCCTAAAAGCAAAGAATTAAACTTGCAAGGTAAATAAAGGCAAGTTAGAAGGGATGTCAATAAGGGAGTTCCTTAATTTTAATTATTAATATATGAAGGCAAATGATCACATTCTTAGCTCTCTCAATACTCTTTACCAATAAGGAAGAGGCTGATGGATCAAAGTTTTTTTTTTTTTCTTTTTCTTCACAGAATCACCTGTGTGTGTGTGCATTATCCAAACTGGAGATACAGCCATCTTGTAGCATAGATGAGCATATGGAAACTACAATTCCACAGTTCCTCATGTGAATGTTCATCCTTACAATGTGAAAAAAATCGTTTTTATTTCTTCTCTTTCAAAACCATCAAAGTTTCCCAGATTGATTATAGAGGTCGAAACCACTGAAGTTTAGCATCATTCCCTCAGTCTTAACTTTTTAGAACATCATAAAATGATATTGGTTTCTTCGGGTTTCCACGTAATTCCTAGAAATATCAGGAGGAGTTGTTAGTTGACAAAAACAGGTAACAGAAACCGTTGCTCTTAGATTGTTTGGTCATGTTCTCATTTCTTATTTTATTTCTTAAGAAAAAGAAACAAGAAACACGAAACAAGAATTTTGTACCTCTATTGCAGAAGCCAAGCGTAATATTGTAGCTTCACCCCATGGACGACCAATCAGTTGCAAGCCTATTGGGAGGCCATGTTTATCGTAACCAATCTGAAAGATAACCAAATTGGAAAAGAGAAATAACATTAGCAAATGGAGGAAATGAAACTGAATTCTTAGGATATCACAAATACTTTGAGAATGAAAGCTATATTAAAAGGAAACACTTCTCAGGTCAGGATATCAAACTTCTAATATAACAAATGCACATAGACCAATCATTTACTAAATATAGGGTGTTGGGGGAAGACTCACTGGGACAGAAATGGCAGGGAGTCCGATAAGATTGGCCGCAATGATGAACCGCATGAGATAACCTTACGTCATTCAAGCCATGAAATTTGTCACAAGTGAAAGTATATATGAATATAGATATTTGTACAGTCCAATAGACACCTTTTACTTTAAAAAATTGAAAGAATATATAAATATATATGTACTCAAAAAGTTCATTAGATGAAATTTTTTCTAAAAATGGAAGGATATGTTTGATTTGAAGGATGTTTTTTATTTTAGCTTTTGGTTTTTGGTTTTTTCCTTTTAAAAATCAGGCATATATAGTAAAAGTTTTCTATAAATGCTTATAAGCTTGTAATCAGAGAACACTTGAACCATAATTAACAGCATGGTCATAAACCTGTAACTGGCATATCCGTCTCGCCATATTTGTGAGCACTGGGAGGTATAAGTGGTGCAGTCATGCTGTTATAATTTGAAGGAACATAGTTTAGATAAAGAAAAATTAATATAACCTAAAAGCAAAGTCTACAGTGGCAACCAATTCTATGCAGAGGGAGATAAATTATGTTGAACAGCACATGGTCTCATTAGTAACTCACAAATTTCAATAGAATCATAGATATATATTCTAAAGAACATTGAGATTTGATTTGAAAGACCAAGTGCAGATTCTTTATGAAAACCTGTAGTAAAGTCACCCTCATAAACCGGGATGTAGGTAGTTGCATTTGTGTCAAGACTAGAACGCATAAATACTATATCAGAGATTATTTAGGATGCTCGTTCATACTTCCTTGCATTATCATTTTATGTATAACCTCTCTATTCTAAACAAACTATTGATAATATTTATATTAATATAATAACAATAGTAAATTGAGTGTACTAATTCTATTGTTCAATGGATTGGTTACGAAAATTTTTCATGATATCACTGTAACAATAGAAGTGTGTTCTTTTTCCTAATTGATTATGATCCATCTTTCCTTTATTTTTATCTATCAACGAGTAATGATATCAGTCTAAATGATCAAGTGCTTTAAAGCAAACTCCATAGATTCAATTCACTGATAGGAGTGTAGATAGAGAAACAAACCCAGTTGTCGGGGTCACGATTACATCAACCTTCTTGAAAATTTCCATGTGATGATGCATTATTCTCCGCCTAAAATAAAATATATCTTCATAATTCACATTTTGTGGAGGTAGAGAATCATAATTAAACAGAACATGGATAATTCAACACATCTAAGAACTAACCAAACTGAAATGTTATAAAATAACTGTGAAAGTATTTACTTATATCCATATAAGAAAAATGGAAAAAAATTAAAGACCACTGAATACTAATGATGATTTAAGATATGAATAGTTTTCTGGTCCATAGTTTGTCTCACCTAAGGCACTGTGCAGCCACATAATCCGATGCAGTAAATGACCGAAATAGTGCCGAACTGGTACGGCTGTCATAAGTCAACTTTTTACCTTTCCTGAAGAAAATAGAAACTCGCATCATATGAAAGCAACAATCGTAGGATATAATCTTTGATTTGAAAGAAATCCCAAAATGAGGAGAGTCAGCGCATACACTTAGGATAGCTAAACAAGGAAAAAGTGTCAAGTGTCATGGCATTAAGGTTCATCCTCTAAGGGATGCATACAAGGAGTGATCAAATTTTAATACATCCTTCTACTATTTTCTTGCTCTAGTTAACTGGAGGGAAAAAAATTCTGAAGCATACATGTCAGTTTTGGAAAATGTTTGAAACAAGAGCCTTGCTTGAAAATGTTTGAAAAGTTTTACTGCAAAGGAAAAGAAAAAGGTGCCTTTGCTAATTGCAACCCTGACCTCATGAAACTAAAATCCAATCTTTTGACTTATTATTTCTTTTTCATTGAGAAACAACTGTTTAAGTTTACAGTTATGAAATTTTCAATCTCTTTTATAGGAATTCTTTCAAATGTGATAATCTTAAGATGCATGAAATGTGATAACTCTTCCTATGCCAGTTTCGGAAAGCCAAAGTAGCATACCCATCTTCGTAATCAGGATTCATTGAAGCAAGAAATTCAGAACCAATTGAAACAAGATGAGCAGTGCGCATTTCAAGCAGCTCAGGCACAACAACTTCTACAATCTTGCAAATTTCCATATAAAGTATACAAAACGTGTAAGCATGATGAGTACATGTATTAGCTGGGAAAAACAAGATGTTGCTCTTAGCATACATTATAAAGCTGAATAAGCCATTTCTTAAGAAAGAAATAATACAATGGGCTTACTTTGCAACCATGAGTTTTTGTCAACAGTTCAAGAATGTCCTCACTTTTTCCAGAGATATCAGTTGAATACACGTCATTAAACCACTGTCAGAGAAGAGTGAAATGCTCAATAAAACATCCCATACATAGAATGATCTAATATAACCAACTAGATCACAAGAAAAAAAAAAAAAAAAATTACCGGTGAGTACTTTCCCAGTCGTAGTGATCCCAAAATATTCAAATTATCATCTGAGGATAGAATTGGCAAGCATGGTGGAGCCTAAAAATGTGCATAGCTATGATTAAGTTGTCAATTTATATATGGAAGAAAAATAGATCATTTTAATCAACAGTTCATCAATAGACAATGGTCATCCACGACTTGGGGAGGAAAGGGTGGTGAATAATAGCAGCCTATTAGTTCCTCTGTTTTTTTCTTTGATAACCGTGAATTTGGAGGCCCCACTCTTTGCATTATGTTTATGGCTAATTTACCAATCCTGGGAGGCCTACAACACTATAAGGCCAATCCAAGAGAACAATTTTTTTTTTCTTCCATTTATCAAACCTTTACGATCGGAGGCTTGATAATAAGCAAGTGTGAAAAAAGTGGACTGTTCAAGCTGTTCATACATTCATTCAATTACCAATCGATAACTTGGCTGGTTTCAAGTTTCTATGTTTACTTATTTACAAGCCTATAATTCTTACTGGTTTCAAGCTGATTTTATCCTCAGGAGTGGATCCCAAAATTGCTGCATATCTGATAAGACATAAAAAGGGAAGACCGTAACCAGTGCTCTGAATCAATCAACATGACACTAAAGATTAACACGCATATAGTTCAAAATCAAAAGATGAGTATGATTGTGCTTAATTAGCAGCATGCAGCACCAGCTACTAAAGAGAGTAATGGTGACAATGAGTGAATAAATATGTCACAGTTAGCCAAGATTCAATACAATCTCCTAGGAGCGCCAATTTCATCTCTTTTATCATAGTTGGTAAGTATGCAATGTGATTGGAATGTCACCTATGGCATAAAGATGCTTAGGCTAGACCAATGAGCCACAACATATGGTGGCAGCCACATGAATCACTTACACTAGCATGATATCTTCCACCGATGATGCTATTGGTCCAATAATCTCGACAGTCCCACTATCGCACAGTGAACTGCAAAGTAAAAGTTCAGCATTGAGATCCATCATCTCTCCATGATTAAATAAGGAGGAAGAGAAAGAGTAGCCGAGATACACTCAACTCCCATCAATCCCAACAATCGAAGTTCAGAACTCTATACCATTTGCAAGGCACATTGCAAGAACATAATAAGTAAAAATTTCTAAATTCTATAGCTTACAGAGTCAGACTTCACGCATCTTCCACTTGATTTAGAAAAAAATCATTTAATCCACACCTTATCAGATCATAGTTATAGTCAGACTTCACGCATCTTCCACTTGATTTAGAAAAAAATCATTTAATCCACACCTTATCAGATCATAGTTATATATTCATAAAGTTTTGAGGACAGTGACAGTAATACTCCTGAATACAAGATTGACGTATCTCTACATTACAGTAAGAAATAGGGAAAATATATAATTAAGCCAAGGCACTTAGATAAGAAGGATAGGGATAAAGGTCTAATTACTACTACTCCCTTCTTAGCTCCCAGACAGAGTGACTAGGAACAAGTATTTTGGCACCCTTAATATGTATTTTCACCTTTGAAGTGCATGGACCAATTATTCTATAATATCACATCCCAGGCTAAATCCTGCACAATAATTTTAATTCTAACATGAAAAGCTATACAACTCATTTCATCAGCATAGTCCAATTAAACTTATCACTGGTTTGAATGAAACCTTGCAAAATACCATTTACAGGGTATGTACCTTATTTGGAATGTATTTATCTTTTTTTTTGTAATCTTGTTCCATTATTTACTACTTTCTTTAATCTCTTTTGTTATTCACTGCCTTTTGGAGTATTTATTATTTTTTAATTTTTTTAATTTTTTAATTTTTATAATAATTATGTTAATAAAAAATCCATAGGCTTAAGGAAACTTTTTGCATGAGAATATGGAATACATAAAAATGATATATTTAAAAAATTTATATTATAACTAATGTGTACTTGACGTGTCTTAGAATTTTGGAAATGAACATCGACCATATCCATGACACATTGGGCTCATATCTCGTGTCTATGTTTGTTCACTTCTGATCTAGTATATTTCTTTAGTATATATTAGTTGAAGGGCATACCCTTTAATACTCGTCCGCCCATACGTTGTTTTTAAGCCCACAACACCACAAAGGGAGGAAGGAATACGAATTGATCCTGCCATTATACATTATCTTAAAATTTTCACAATGAAGAATGAACTAGTATCGAATGACTTTCAGTTTGACTTGCTGGAAGAAAATAAACCTTTTCGTTGGAATGAAACATCCTTGCTACATAACAAAGTAAAATACAGAAAATCAAGAATAATCTAAGAAAAGTATGTTCCTTACCTCCACCATCTGTTCCAAGTGCGGCAGAACATATACCAGAGGCAACAATTGCTGCAGGACCTGAGGACGACCCTCCTGTGTACCTATCAGGTGCATGAGGATTTCTTGTTGTTCTGCAGTACCATACCACCCAATGAAATCATAAGGCTTAACATTTGCTAACTAACGACTTGACAATTTCCAATCATACAATCAAGAATGCAACCTCAAACACAAAACTCAATTTGCAGAGAGCTGAACATGGTCTATTCTCAGTTGAAGTGATACAAAACAGATGCATCTCAAACATCAATTAACGTTGTCAAGTGAGTGATACGCAATACATACCCATAATTGGGATTATTTCCAGTTGTACCCATACCCAACTCATGCATATTTGCTTTCCCTACAAGTATCACGCCGCATCTACGCAACCTAGAAACAGAATCTGCATCCTTTTGCACAGACCGTACCTCATGCATCCATATTGATGCACCTGTAAGCACAAAATGAAAACCTTAATCTACAAGACTTCATGGAAGACCTCCTCCTCTGCCCAAGATTGTTAACCTTTAGTTGGATGAGGGTAACAGTCAATATCATCCTTGATTGCTATGAATATCCCATCCAAGATAGACAATGGATTTCCTAAACAACCAAAACAAATCAGCAATTATTGCCACTTATCTTTTCTTAATCATTCCCTTATCACATGGAAAAGTAACAAAAAATAGCAGAATTGTGCAAAGGAGATAAGAAAAATTAGCCAATACCTTCCTCAAACCTCTGTGTAGAAGCAGCTGCTTGCTTCAAGACTTCCTCAGGATCAAAAGAAATCAATAGAGGTGCTGCTGGTTTTTTGTGATTGAACTCCTGTATAACTGAGATTATTTGTTCTGCAACCTATTACAGTGTTGTAATGGAAAAACTCTAGTTAGTTCAGTTGGTGACCTTAAGTAACCACAAATGAACAAACTCCAGGAAATTAGAAGCTAGTTATGGAATACCATGGAAGGAGTCACACGCCTTGACCGATAAGCATGTGCATAGTCACGAATTTTCCAATATCTGAATGGTGAAGATGGGTCTGTCTCAACATGGGCAATGGGATCATAATGCGGAAGACATTTCAATGCTATGTCTACTCGGTCTTCAGGTTTCCCATCTTCATCGAGGATGGATATAACAGGCTCCTCTTCTAAATTCATAAGATGAATATTGAGCATTTCAGAGCTCCATAGATCATACAATATTTGGAAGCATTTTGGTTGTTCAATTGGTTGATCAAAGGCCTAGTTAAATTATGACCACTTGTCCATCTAAATTTTCACCATTTCATTTTCAACTACCCTCGGCGTCAAAATACAATGGGATGATAATAATCAATCCAGTCAAAATCTATAAAACATTTTTTTAGTTCAACAAACGTTTAGTTGGGAACTTGAACCACCAGCCTCAAGAGAAAGAAGTAGTGCCTTAACTACTAAGTTCGGCTCATGTTAGCAACTAAATCAAATCCATTACACTTCGATAGAACTATCCATAATCCTAACCAATCAATCTAAAGAAAGACACTGATTCGATTGCTGAAAGTTTGACAAACAAACCGAATGACTAAGCAACTAAGACAGTATCATTCAATAAAAAACAAAGGACCTTGAGGAGGAAATTCAGGTTTAAACATTGGTGCCTCGGGTATCACTGTATTCAGCAGCAACTGCCAATGACAAGAGTACAAAGAAACTTCAATGATCTCCTCCAGCCACAACTAGCAGCTCAAAGTAATCAAACAAAACAGAAGATAAAGAAAGAAATAAAAAGTCAAAAGACCTCCTCTATTTTATTCTGCTTCTTCAATTTGGAGACCACAAAAGAACCAATAACAGGCATTTCGAGGATCCCAACAAAAAGCTTGAAGAGAAACCCAGCCAAATGAGGAGCTACCATCAAATAAAAAACAAATTTCAGTCCATTTCTAGTTTCTACCCTAAAAATTTGGATCACTAAATCACAATTCATCCCAAGAAATAAAAAGGGGTTTTAGAAGATCACCTTGAATGACCTCTTTCTCATATTTGACCGCCGATAGATCAAGTTCTTCGACCGGTACCATCACTCGCTTCTTCCCCATCTGAAAGGGGCTTTTGAATTTCGGTGGAAAAAGAAGGGGAAGACAGAGATAGAGAGAAAGTTGAAGGAAATAATTAAGTCAGTGCATTTGAAAAGATGGGTCCGAGAAACGACGACAATGGTGGATGATTGAAGGGGTAATTGGAAGGCGATGAAGACGAAGTTAGAAATGAAAGAGGAAATGGGTATTGGATATCAGTAATTCAGTGTTATTGCCGCCCAAATTCCTCGCAAAGTCCAATCGGACAAGAAAAACATTGAAGACGAGCGTTGCTTGGGTCAGTTATGGTAGTTGAATGGAATTGAATTTTGAACTTTCTTTGTGATTTGGGCAGTCAAGGGGACCAAACACCCAAAATGACGATTAGAGACCTAACAAGAAAAATACTATTTAATCTCTCAAATTAATTTTTATCTAAATTATTTAAACCATAATACTAATTTTCCTAAAAAAAATGTCGAACCTATTTTAAAAATTTAGTAAATTATTCTAAATGATAAAACTATTGAAAATATTTACAAATAATAGTAAAATATGACGGTCTATCTACGATTGACTGCAATAGACTACTATTTATATCTATCATGACAAGATAGACACAGATAATAGTTTATCGCGGTTTGAGTAAGGAATAACCATGCAAAAGCAATTTAGGTTTAAAACACTCTAACTACGACAATTTTAAGGATTAAACATGTTTGTTCATAAACCCAAAAATAGAGTTTTGAAACTCACATTAGTATATCTCAAAATTGAAGCAATCATCTTCTTAATTCTGGTCACGAACACTTCGTAGATCACTGTTAGAGCTTTTCCCATTAATCCCCAGGCTTAGAACGGATTGTGGGATCCAAATTGTGATGAATTTGGAGCTAGTTTGAAGGTTGGAGAGAGTTTTGAGTTGGAGAGTTTTTAGAGAAAATTTAATTCAAATTCTCAGCATTCATTAACCAAAATTTCACTAATTCAACTTCTGTTTAAAAAAGAGATCATGCAACTCAAATTAATCTTAACGAGACACCAAGTAGGTGACTAATTAAGTGGAATTTGAGGTGTTTTCATGAGGTTCAAAATGGGTTTAAGAAACACCCACCTCCACCTTAAATTCATGCAAAATTGAATTTCCAAAATTCTATTTAAAATGAATTTTCTTTTTAATTTCATATTTCATATAAAATTAATTCAATTAATTAATTTTAAATAATTAATTAAACAATTTAATTAATTTTATTACATTAATATTAAATATTAAATAAAATCAATTTAAATAATTAATTTTAAATAATTAATTCAACATGTTAATTAATTATATTAAATTAATAATTTTTCTCACTAATTTCGACTTTTCCCAATCCGATGAATCTCTATTCATGTGAACAATATTTAAATCACATTTAAATATTTTCAATTCCATTATCGTTCAATTTATAATTAAATGACTACATGTTTAAGCAAAACGTAATGCCATAAACCGAATTAAAACGTTTCAATTTCTC
This sequence comes from Citrullus mucosospermus, assembly GCA_030954485.1. Classification (NCBI taxonomy): domain Eukaryota; kingdom Viridiplantae; phylum Streptophyta; class Magnoliopsida; order Cucurbitales; family Cucurbitaceae; genus Citrullus; species Citrullus mucosospermus. Next base: position 30,516,361 of record CM062063.1, read on the forward strand.
TCATCACACTATTCTAAGGTTTAGTTCGATATGAGCTAACAGGGGACCTAATAGACCTACAGATCATGAGCTCCAACAATTCGAAATTAACCAGCTAAACTCTTTAACCTAGCTAATTAACATTCATTAACTACTCGTACATTCCACTATAACCCAGTAGCTGTACTCTCCTCATTATAGATATATTTCTGTCCACTTGATATAACCATGATTAGTAAGTCGATCCTTCACAAGTTGTTCGTAATTATAACTGGGTCAAAATTATTGTTTTACCCTTATAAGTACTTATTGTTTCTTAAGTCTCACTAATCCTCTAATGAACAATTAATTTGTGATCCAACCACCAAATCGAGTCCCTCTCCAGCCAATGAGAGGGTGAGACCCCTTGTTCAAGACACGAAATCACTACTTAAGGGAACAACCTTTCTACTATCCTAAAATCAGGTAGGAGTGAGTTTCATCTTGCAAGACTATGTCCCTAACTATCTACCATGTTTTATCCCTAAAATGGTAAGTTTATTGAGTCGGCGAACTTGGGTCACTCTCACCCATGCAGATCAAAGGATAATCCCGAATAAACATGAGTTCATAGTTAGCTTAGAATTAAGATCGAGTTACCTAGGTCATCATATTGAAATAATCAGTCTTAATAGTAAACGGTGTTTTGAAGTAAAAGTGATTATCTCATGATTCGTTCTTATGCAAACTTATTGCATAGGATACCCCCACTCTCATGTCTTTATATGAACGATAAAGGATTACATCATTTGTATCAAATACAAAGTGAGCCGCATCTATAGTGTCTCTAGGATAAAGTACTCAGTCTTATCATACTATAGATCATTTTGGCTTTTACTTAAATTTGATCCATTTTTATGTCTACACGTAAAGTCTAAGTATTTATGCTATAACCAAGGGTTCTTAGTTTATTGGATCTTAGATTTATACGTAACACACATAAAATAATATCTTTACAGAAGAAGAAGAAGAAGAAGAAGAAGTTTAGGGTTTAAACTTTGGAGGTTGAATCTTAGGATTATTTATTTTATTTATTTATTTTCATCCAATGGGATTTTTTCTTTAATTTTTTTTACCGATGACCCATAATTGTCATGTGTTTTTTTAATCCAACTTTTTAAACTAAGGTATGATCACCTTTTGCTGACGTCACCTAATTTATTACACTGTTACCTACTTAGTAAAAAAAGTACTCTGGCTTGCATTCATTTGCTCTTGCTCTCACTCTTGCTAACTATCTTGTTTCTTACTCTCACTCTTACATTCATTTAAATTCTTTATTTTCTCTTAGTCTTTTGGCTATCTCTTTCGTTAAACTTTTTGTCTTTTCAACATACTTTACTATTGTCTTTTTAGCTTCTCAAACTTCCATCCTAATAAATAAGTAAATAAAAAATTTAAATAAAAAATAATTATGGATAAGCTTTTGCTATCGCTCTTGCGTGTGTTGGATATGAATCTAACCATAACTTGAAAAATTGAGTATAGTGGGTCATTCTCATCCGTACAAAAATTCCTTCCATCTTCAACCTCCACTACTTTTTATAAGTTTTTTTTTAAGTACAATAATTGCAAAAATTAGGCTCAAGTTGACCCTCTGACTCAACCGAGGGAGTCAAATTTATAATTCTTGAACATTTCATCTATGCACTTTTTAAAATATCTAAAACATCTTTAAACTATGAGAAATTATTACAAAACTGTTGAAAATATTTACAAATAATAGCAATATCACAATCTATATGCAATACATCGTAATAGACTACCATCTATATCTATCATGACAGAGATAGAACACGAATGGACACAAATAGTAGTCTATCGCAGATAGATAATACAATTTTGTTATATTTATAAATATTTTGGTTCATTTTTCTATTTGAAAACAACCCTTAAACTAATATAGTTGTGTTTATTTGGTTCTTGAATATTAAAAAATGTAAAACAAATTATTAAATTTTCAATTTCATTTCTAACAGGTATATGACATATAAAAAAAAAAGAATTGATCTACAAAATATAAAATTGAAGTTTATGTCTCTTGAAATTCCAAATTTCATATACATTTAAATTTTTTAATTTAAAAATGTGATTTGTATTATAAATATTAGAACAAATTAGATGTCCATTATATAAATGTGCTTAGTGGCTAAAGCCCATATGTCTACTAACGGCACATCCTTAGTGGCCATGAAATGTTACTACCTACTTGCCAAATTGCTTGTAAATAGAGGCTTTTTGTGGATATTGTAACACACACATTGGAGAGAAGAGAAGAGAAAAGATTGATGAAATTTAATTTTCCATAAAATCCCACTTTCTTTATTTTAGTTTATTTTAAGTTTACTTTATTTAATTTAGTTATTTTAATTACTTTAATATTATTTTATTATTTATTATTTTAATATTGTAATTTCTCGATTTTCGTGCTCCTTTTTTTCGTCATTTTGCTCCTCAATTTTATAACACGTTATCAGCATGAGCTCTTGCCGTTTTTCCATAGAAGGTAGGTTCTGAAGGTATGCTGTTTTCTCTTTATTATAATTAATAAATTAAACGTTGTTTTGCATGTTTAATATATATTAAATTGCTAATATAAATATAATTCTTTGTGATAGTGTTATCATGGAAAATCTTACAAAAATAGAATTTGCAACCCTTGACATCAATGGAAATAATTATTTGTCATGGGTGCTTGATACTGAAATACATCTCGATGCCATGAACCTGGGAGAAACAATTAAGGAAGGAAATGCAACATCCATTCAGGAAAAAGCAAAAGCTATGATTTTCCTTCGCCATCATCTCCACGAGGGTTTGAAGATGAAATATTTAACAATAAAAGATCCAAGTATCTTCTGGAAGAATTTAAAATAGAGATATGATCATCAGAAAACAGTTATTATTCCTAAAGCTTGTTATGAATGGATGCATTTGAAGCTCAAAGATTTCAAATCAGTAAGTGATTACAATTCCGCATTATTGAAAATCAATTCAAAATTATTGTTGTGCGGAGAGAAAATTACTGATGCGGATATGTTGGAGAAGACATTTTCTACATTTTATGCCTCGAATATGCTCCTGCAGTAGCAATATCGAGAGAAAGGTTTTAAACAATATTCTGAATTAATTTCATGTCTTCTCGTGGCTGAACAAAATAATGAGTTATTGATGAAGAACCATAAATCTCAACCAACTAGAACAACACCATTCCCTGAAGTGAATGTTGTAAATTTTAATAATCGTGGTCGAGGTCGTGGTCGTGGTCGTGGTCATGATCGTGGCAGAGGAAGAAATAGTTATTATTTTCGTGGTGGTCATTCTAATTATCCAAATTTCAAAAGAACTACCCGAAATGATGATCATAAAGGAAAAGCTCTACAAGATAAAAATTCAAAAGATGATGAGCATAAATGTTTCCGATGCGAGATGACTGGGCACTGGTCTCGTGTTTGCCGTACATCAAAACATCTAGTTGATCTCTATCAAGCTTCCCTGAAGGAAAGAAGGAAAAATGTGGAAGCAAATTTTGCATACCAGGATAATGATATATTTGACCAATGCAATATGACAAATTTGGATATGGCGAACTTCTTTGAATCTCCTGAAGAGAAAATCAACAAAAATGATGGCATAGCAAGTGTTTCTTTTGATTTTGAGAATATGTAGAATTGTTTTATCTATTTTTCATGTTTTTTTAGTTAAAGCTTGTATTACAAGTTTTGTTTTCTTATTGTAATTATCTTGTTTAAATGAAGAATCATGGACAATCTTCATATATTGAGTGACTAAAAAATGAGGAATGAAGATCTATGTTTAGCAGACTGTGCAACTACACATACAATACTTACCAATAAAAAATATTTTTCCTTATTAACAATGCTGGAAGCAAAAGTCAATATAATATTAGGATTTGCAAACCTGATTGAAGGATTTGGAAAAGCAAATATTATTTTGCCTAGAAGAACAAAATTTACAATTAACAATGCATTGTTCTCTAGTCAATTAAAGAGAATCTATTAAGTTTTAAAGATATATGTTGCAATGGTTATCATATTGAGATTGATAGGAAAAATGAGATAGAATATCTTTATATCATATCTCCTGAAAAATGTATATTGGAAAAGTTGTCTGCTTTATCTTATGGATTATATTATACTCATATACGAGTCATTGAAACATATGCAACAATGAACCTAAATTTCATGAATCTAGATATATTTACAATTTGGCATGACTAGTTGGGTCATCCAAGATCTATAATGATGAGAAGAATCATTAAACATTCTTCAATCTAGTGAATTATTATGTGATGCTTGTTCTCAAGATAAATTAATAATTAGACCATCACCAGCTAAATTAGGAACTAAATCACTTACATTTTTGGAACGAATTCATGGTAATATATGTGGACCTATTAACCCACCAAGTGGACCATTTAAATACTTTATGGTATTAATAGACTCATCCAGTAGATGATCCCACATGTCCTTATTATCAAGTCGAGACCTTGCATTTGCAAGATTACTTGCTCAAATAATTAAGTTAAGAGCACAATTTCTTGATTATACAATTAAGACCATTCGTCTTGATAATGCTAGTGAATTTACATCTCAAACTTTCGATAATTATGGTATGTCAATTGGGATAAATGTTGAACATCCTGTAGCTCATGTTCATACACAAAATGGTTTAGCAGAATCATTTATAAAACGTTTGCAATTAATTGTTAGACCATTACTTATGAGAGCGAAACTTCTCACATCTGTATAAGGACATGCTATTTTGCATGCTGCGTCACTTGCACGCATTAGGCCAGTAGCTTATCATAAATACTCACCATTACAATTAGCTTATGGTCAGGAACCAAATATTCCTCATCTAAAATTTTTTGGATATGCAGTATATGTTCCAATTGCTCCACCACAACGTACTAAGATGGGTCCTCAAAGAAGGTTAGGAATATACGTTGGATATGATTCCCATCAATTATTAAATATCTTGAACCCCTGACGGGTGTGTATTTACTACACGATTTGATGATTGTCATTTTAATGAGACAAATTTTTCAACATTAGGGGGAGGAATTAAGAAGTTGGAAAAGTAAATTGCATGGAATGCATCATTGTTGTCTCATTTAGATCCTCGTACAAATCAATGTGAACTTTAAGTTCAGAAAATAATTCATTTGCAAAATATAGCAAATCAATTACCAGATGCATTTATAGATGCAAAGAAAGTAACTAAATCACATATACTCGTTGCAAATGTTCTGTCGAAAAATGATATCCCAACACAACAAGTTGTCACTAATGAATCTGGAACACGCCAGAAGCGTGCAGACCAGTGGGTTCCAAAGATAAAAATCCTCGAAAAAGAAAAATAAACGGTAATAAAAAAGACTTGGTTGAGGATGTAAATATCCACGAAGAAACCCCGGACATGACTAATAATACAATTAGTGAAGAAAGTGAAATACCTAAAGATAATAATAAGATTTCAATAAATTGTGTCAAGACAGGAAAAAGATGGAACTGAACTCATGTAATTAATTATTGATAATATTTTTGCATATAATGTTGCACTTGATATTATATCTGAAGATGAGGATCCTAAACCAAAATATGTTGAAGAATGTCGACATAGAAATGATTGGCTTCGGTGGAAAGAAGCAATCGAGGCAGAATTAAACTCACTTTCAAAACGCCAAGTTTTTGGACCAGTAGTCCGGACACCAAAAGATGTCAAACCCGTGGGATACAAATGGGTATTTGTGAGGAAAAGAAATGAAAATAATGAGATTACAAGATATAAAGTAAGACTAGTTGCACAATATTTTTCCCAAAGATCTGGTATTGATTATGAGGAGACATATTCTTCAGTGGTGGATGCAATTATATTAAGATATTTACTTGGTTTGATTGTGTATGAAAATTTGGACATGCATCTTATGGATGTAGTCACAACATATTTATATGGATCTCTTGATAATGACATTTATATGAGAATCCCAAAAGGATTTAAGATATCTGAAATACATAAATCAAGTTCTCGAGAACTATATTCAATAAAGTTACAGAGATCACTATATGGATTAAAACAATCAGCACGAATGTGGTATAATCGCCTAAGTGGATATTTATTAAAAGAAGGATATCAAAATAATCCAATATGTCCATATGTTTTTATAAAGAAATCACAATCGAGATTTGCTGTTATATCTGTATATGTTGATGACCTAAATATAATTGGAACTCCTGAAGAGCTTTCAAAGGCAATAAAATATCTTAAGAAAGAATTTGAGATGAAAGATCTCAGAAAAACAAAATTTTGCCTTGGATTGCAAATTGAGTGTTTAGCATATAGGATTTTTGTTCATCAGTCAACCTATACAGGAAAAATTTTAAAAAGATTTTATATGGACAAAGGACATCCATTAAACATTCCAATGGAAGTTCGTTCACTAGATGTGAAGAAAGATATATTTCGACCTCGAGATAATAATGAAGAACTTCTTGGTTTTGAAGTACCATATCTTAGTGCAATTGGTGCACTTATGTATCTTGCTAATAATACAAGACTAGATATTGCATTTTCAGTAAATTTATTAGCTAGATACAGTTCTTCTCCAACAAAAAGACATTGGAATTGAATTAAGCATATACTCCGTTATCTCCGAGGAACGATTGACGTGAGTTTGTTTTATTCAAATAAATCAAAATTTGACTTAGTTGGTTATGCAAATTCTGGATATTTATCTGTTCCACACAAAACTAGATCTCAAATAAGTTATCTGTTCACTTGTAGAGGAATTGCCATATCTTAGCGATCAGTGGAACAGACCATAACAGCTACTTCCTTAAATAATGCTGAAATTCTTGCAATCCATGAAGCTAGTAGAGAATGTGTATGGCTAAGATCAATGACTCAACACATCCGTGAAACATGTGGCTTGTCTTCTAGTAAAAATCCTCCAACAACATTATACGAAGGCAACACAGCATGTACAGTCCAAATCAAAGGAGGATATATTAAAGGAGATAGAACAAAGCATATTTCACCAAAGCTTTTTTACACTCATGATCTTGAAGAAAATGACGACATCACTGTACAACAAATTTGTTTGAAGGATAACTTGGCAGACTTATTTACAAAATCATTACCAACTGCAACCTTTGAAAAATTGGTGCAGAACATTGGAATGCGGTGACTCAAAATCTCAAATGATGTTCCTATGAGGGGGAGCAAATGTATTTTATTATTTTAGAAGTATTAGATTATATGAAATATGTATTCTTTTTCCTTCACTAGGATATTTTTTCCATTCAGTTTTTTCCTAATAAGGTTTTAACGAGGCATATTTTATATATATAATGGGCATATAAGGGGGAGTATTATAAATATTAGAACAAATTAGATGTCCATTATATAAATGTGCTTAGTGGCCAAAGGCCATGTGTCTACCAAAGATACATCCTTAGTGGCCATGAAATACCACTACCTATTTGCTAAATTGCCTATAAATAGAGGTTTTTTGTGGATATTGTAACACACACATTGGAGAGAAAAGAAGAGAAAAGATTGGTGAAATTCCATTTTCCATAAAATCCCACTTTCTTTATTTTAGTTTATTTTATGTTTACTTTATTTAATTTAGTTATTTTAATTACTTTAATATTATTTTATTATTTATTATTTTAATGTTATAATTTCTCGATTTTCATGCTACTGTTTTTTCGTCATTTTGCTCCTTAATTTTACAACAATTTGATCAATAATCTATTAGTCATATCATGCAATTGTTGATGTTGTATATTATTTGAGCTTAATCTATAAGTTTGTGAGTTTGGAATGATTTGTTCAATTGTTGATGTGTGTTGTTGAGCTACATCTCGTGCAGTATTTTATTTTTGTTAAAATTAGTGAGTTCTCAAGTATCTCAATTTGTTATTATTATTTTTTTTAGAGAATTAGTTGGTGACTTAGGGTGTGTTTAGAATACATTTTTAAGTGTTTAATTTTTTAAAAATAAGTTATTTAAAAAAATATATGAGTATTTGACAACCACTTAGACTAACTTTTGCAATATATTTTAAATAATTTATATAAAAAAGTTTAAATAAAAATAATTTTTTTTAAAAAGCATTTTTTTTTTCAAATCCATTTAGATGGACTCTTAGTCGGAGATAAGGTTAAATTACAACAGTACATAACACATACCTTAAAATTGACAACGAAATTGGAAGTTTTACTGTGAAAATTATTTGGGATGTTCTTTAGGTAAAAATAGATTTTTTTTTTTTTTTTTTTTTTTTTTTTTTTTTTTTTTCTTTCTTTCTTTCTTTCCTAGCTTAAAAGAGAATATTACATGATATAATAATTTTGATAATTAAATTATATCACAAACAAAATCTATCCTCTTATTTAGTTAATAAAATACTATATATTTAACGGTTCAATTTTAGTTTCTATACTTTTAAATGTCCAATTCCTATACTTTCAAGAAATTTTAAATTTAGTCCATACGGTTTGCTTATTGTTGATTTTGGTTAGAAACTTTTTGTTATTTATTAGCATTTTTAGTCTAAACTTTGAAAACATTCACATGTCATATTTTCCTTGCATGAAAATTTTAATTATTATTTAACTAATTTAATAAAATTAATTTTGAAAGACTAAATTTAAGATTTATTAAAATTACAGACATTAAAATTGAACATTTGAAAGTATATGGACTAAAATTAAACAAACCTCAAAATATAGGTATCAAAATGATATTACAACATTTATTTATTTATTTATTTTGAGGCTATGCCCTAGACTATTTTTTTAATCAAATATTTAAAACAAAAATTATTTTAAATGATAAAATTATTAAAAATATTTATAAATAATAGTAAAATAAAACAGTCTATCGCAGATATACAGTAAAATTTTACTATATTTGTAAATATTATAGTTTATTTTTCTATATTTGTAAATGATCCAATTTAAATTTCGACCTATAAAACAATATTTCTAGAAGGATAGTAAATATCATCATAAAAAGCTACATAATAAGTGCGACGCAATTAATGGTAAATGGAAGGTAATTGGATATGGTAAGCTACTTTGCTTGACTAATTAATTTTTTTATTCTCTGGCATACTAACATCTTTCTAAAATAGATTTTTCATCTAGAGATCGTTATAAATAACAAAATTGTTGAAAATATTTTCAAATATAGCAAAATGTCATTATTTGTCAGTGACATATATCAATGTCTATCACTAATAGACAGTAATAGATGATAGTACTAATAGACAATAATAGATGATAGTAGTTCATCAAGACCTATCACTATTTTTTGGTATATTTATAAATATTTTGATTGACTTTGCTACATTTGAAAGGAACCCTTTTTCATACAATAACAATGATTGGTGTGAAGATGTAAATTTTGACATGATATTTTCACTAATTAAGTCTTTATGAATTGAATTTCTCTCAAGTGGTTAATAGTTCCGATAAGAATATAGTTGTGTGTAGCGTATTAATAATTATATATATTGTTATAAAATAGTTTTTTTTTTTTTTTTTCTTCAATTGTAGAATGTTTTAACATATCTATATTGAATGTGAAATGAACTACTTCACGATATTCATATACCACTTTAATGAGTGAACAACCCTAAGTCTTGAATTTTTTCAAAATTTAATCTTTTTTTTTTGAAAGGAAAATTTATAGCACTAGTTTTGTTTGTTTGTTTTTTCTTGGGTTCAAAAAGCAGAATTTCAAAATTTTAAAATGAAAACTAAAGTTATTATCAACCATAGCTTAAACTATTAAGTATCATTTGTTGAGTAAATTGGTGTATATTAAAAGAAAGTGAAGAAGAAAAAGAAGTTAACAGAGGAGAATCTCTTGTGATTGCCTCATGCACTGATGGGGTAATCTTCAATCCAAGTTGAGAAAATTTCTAGTATTACTATGGTCATTCATTGCTTGTGACAAACATGGGATGTGGAAATTATATGTAAATGAATGTTAATTTAATAAATCATTTTTATGAGGTGTTAAATAATGAATAAGAGAAGTATGTCCTATGAAGTTGGGTCTTCATTGCATGCATGGGTTAGCCACGTTGTGAGCAGTGATACTACATGGTTCAATTGGGCGTGGCATTATATAGAGAATGAAAAATAAAATTTTCAAGTTATTTATTAACAGTAATCACCTTGGTCTGGCTTTGTTAATGGGTCACTGAAATGGTGGAAATCTCTCTGGGTCATTCATATTCCTAACAAAGGGAAGCTCATGATGTGGAAGCTATTCCATAATATTCTTCCCTCTAATGCTAACCTTTATAAAGGGCATTACAGGCAACCGATGGTGTCGTTCAGGATGCTACCAATTTTGAAGAGATGAAGAGATGGTTGTTGATGTTCTTGGTGCTGAAGCTATCCAAAAACAACTTTATCACTATGTCTCCTATCGGAGTTATTTTAAATAAGATTAGAGAGTGGATGACTCGGATCCAAATTTAGAGATTTTAATTTTGCTCTAAGATGTTGTAACGGACTTGCCCATGGGGGAGGAGAGTGGACCATTCATTTTCCTTTGTGGTTGCAGCCAACCATTGAGCACGATGCAAATTTTTGAAACTCGATCATGAGTGATCTGTGTTTTAATGAAATTGTTGTGTACCTTGAAAAAAACGATGTCTTTGTTCAAAGTTTCCCAAGAATCAACGAATCAGTTTTAGCCCACAAGGTCCTAAGCTCCATCAAACCCGACAACTTTTATACTTTTGATTTTCTAACATTAACTTTCCTTGAAAATTTCGAACAATTCCCACAAAAATGATATAATGGTAATTAGATGTTTCAAGCCTTAGATGAAAAATGATGTTTACTGATAATGCTTATTTATGAAGATTATTTAGCTCTAAAATCTAAATTTATTATTTTCAAATTATTATTATTATTATTATTATTATTTTTTTTTGGTTGTAGATGATTGTCAAAAATAGCAAATTTAAGTACAAGCAATGTAAACATATTGGTGTATACTTAAAGATTTGGTTTGGACTTAATAAAAGTGTGAAAAGAGTCATTATTGAAAGAACTTATGTATTTTTATGAGTTTGTGCAACAATTTTCAAAATGCCCAAATGTGATTTGCAATTATGAAAAATAAATTGTAATTGCAATTCTACCCAACAACCTAATAGAATAACAAAAATTTTGGATTTGGCTGATCATGAAGATATTTTCCTTGATTCTCACATTAAAAGCAAAGATACTTTTACACAGCAACAAAAGTCCTAACATGTGGAGGCTAATAAAAAAGGCAGCGAACACAATGAAGAAGATAACCATGCTCATATTTATTTTTTTAATTACAATAATTGAAAGAATGGAAAATCATATCAATTATGCAATTATCGCTAAGCTAAGCTCGTTTTAGAGAAGATTTCTAGAGTCCATATGTCAACATATCAATTATGAAGGAACCCAAACTATTGCTGTTCAGTCCAATCTCATTTTAAAGTTTAGGATTCTAACAACCAGATTCTTACTAAAAATAGTTGAATTGTGTTAAATGGAGAAAAGCTTAGGGTTCTATTCCAAGTTCTTCATATATTCTAGTTTCCATTTTTTTTTTTTAGTTGTTAATAAGAATATTTCTAATAAATAACAAAATAAGAATATTTTAAAATATTTGTAAATATAGTAAATGTTAACTAGTCAACTTTTGTTTTTTTGTGATTTCCAATTTTACCCTCCGTTTTTTCTTTTTCTTTTTCCGGCTTTTGCTTCTATCTCCCCAATCCCCTTATATATATATATATAATTTTTTTTTTTCAGTTTTTGATTTCATCTCCCCAATCTCCTTATCTCTCCAAAAAAGAATTTACAAGGCTGAGTCTTAAACCTCGGATTTTAAAGTGCTCAATTCATAAGTTACTTAACACCACAAGTCAATTATCAAGTTTAATTATTATAACGACATGTTAAATATAAATAGCAAATGGAAATGGTTTTAAAGTACTAATTTTTTTAGACCTCAAATTTGCACTATTTTTAGAAACATTTCTTAAAAGTTAGAAATAAGAAATGAGAATAGTTATTAAACAAGTTTATTTCTCAAAAAATGAGAAATGAGAATGTTATCAAACGGGCTAATATTTTTTTTTTCTTTTTATAGGACCTTAAAAATATGAAATCTATCAGTAATAAACTTCTATCCCTAATAGCCTATGATATCACCAATAGACTAAGTCCATTATCGTCTATCAATGATAGATTTGTATCACTGAAAGACTATCTATGACTTATAGACTTTTATCAACTAATGCATACTAATTTGTTAATAAATACTCAAGATAAAATTGAAGTCTAAAACTTATAGAATCTATTAGTAGCTATCAGTGATAGACTTCATTATTATGACATAATAATATAAATCTATCAGTGATAGCCACTAATATACTTATAATTAACTTAATCACTCAAAGAATTCTATCATTGATTGAAGAATTCACTAGCTATCACTCATGTTTTTAAATGTCAAAAAATGATTCACTAAATATTTGTGTATCGATAATATTAATTATCAGTGGTATTAGTGATAGAACGTAGATAGATATCAGTCATATATTTATATATCAGTGATATCAAACTTAGGTAGATATCAGTGATAGAAGTCTATTAGTGATAAAAGTTCGTTAGGATATATAAAGACTTTGTTAGGATAATTATGGATGTTATATATTATGTAAGTTTAAGACTTTATTTGCTTTAATTGCTTAGATGTTGTATATAGATAGGATGTTCTAATTGTTGAATTTTATTTTTTATAAATCATGAAAATTTAGCATTTTAATTATATCTTTTTCAAATTGCATATGTATTATTATTTTTATTAGGAAAATTGATAATGTTTTATTTGAATGAAAATTAAGGAAATGCTTCCATTAAAGAATTGTTAAAAAAAGATATTTAATTAAACTAAAAAATTTGTTAAATTTCTCCAAAATAAAAATGTTAAAAAAATTAAGGGGAATTCGATCCCTACCCGTTCCCCCCCAAGGAAATTCACGGGGACAAGGAATGGAATGGGGGGGCAGGGACAGGGATGGGGACAGGGATGGAGAAGTTCCCCGTCCCTTCCCCGCCTTGTGGACATCTCTACTTCTCATGTTTTAGTTAACTTTTGTAATCTATTAATGAACAATTTTGTACCCTTTTTTTTGAGTTTAATATACAATTTTTCTAATTGAAAATTGCAATGGGTGGTGATTTGAATATGTTATTTTGTAGGTGTGTCACCCATATTTGATATTTTACAAATATGGCAAAAAATTCAAATTTGGATTTCTAATTATTTTTATTCCATATTTGCCCTAAATAATCAATTGATAGTGTGACAACCCAAATCATTAAGGTAAATTCTCCTATTAAGTTAATTTAAGACATTATGCATCAAAAGGAAATTATATTTATTTATATGTATGTTTGTATTTATTTAGATTAAGGAGGAAAGTTTTAAAATTAGCATTTATAGTGGTTGGTGAGTCTTAGGTGGATTTAAGGAAATTGTTGGGAATTGGCAAAGGATAGTTTACTTTGGGGCAAATAAAATAAAATAAATGGATTTGGTGGGATTGGAGTTTGAATAAAAGATATTTTATTTTATTTGGTTGAAGAAACAAAAAGGGAAAAGTGGAATTTATGGGCTAAGGAGGGGGAGGAATTAGGGTTTATTTTAACTTCCTCGGTTTGCGTGTAGTCAAAAAAAAAAAAGAGAGAAAAGCTCTTCCCTCTCTCTCTCCCTCTCCGCCGCTTCTCTCTCCTCCCTTCCTCCCGGTTTTTTTGTTTCCGCCGCCGCCCTCCGCTCCTTTCCGTTCTCCCTCTGCCCCCGCCGTCTCTCTCTCTCAGTTGCCGCCCGATTTCCGGAAGTTCACATCGGAATCACGCTTTTGTCGCTAGGGTATCACTGTCAGACGCTCTCGCCCTCTCGCTCTCGCTCAGAAGCGTGTTCTTGGTTGCGATTAACTGCTCGCCTGACCGTCAGTCGCCGGACCAATACTCCCTAAGTGAGTATCTCAAACCTGAGTAGGTTAGTGGCATATTTTGGCAAATATTTGGGGAATACGAATTAATTGGTAAATCTTAATAGGTGGTCGGCGATTGCTTTAGTCCGTAGGGTCGGAGGAAACTGCGAGTTTGGTCACGTTCGGGTAAGGACTCTCTCGAACAAATTTTTGAGGTTGCTTATGATAGGTTAGGCTTAATGAATAACTTAAGTTAGGGGAATTTTATTCCCAGTTTGTTCAAGAATTTTGCAAGAGTTGCAGTGTGGATAGCTTTATGGATCAACCTTCAAGTAAGTGATCTTACTACCTGAACCGCCTTCGGACCACATGAATAGTTGCCTTGCTATAGTAGATTTCTAAAGCCACGTATGATATAAGATGCTTGTATGAAAGTTCCATGTCTTAAAGTTGTATGTGCCTAATAGTGTATAAGCTTATGCTATGAAATGTTTATGAATAGTATTATTAATGTATGAATCAATGGAATGGGATGAGTATGAACTTGGTTGATTATGTATAATGAGTAGTAGTGACTCCCCTACGTTGGTTGGATGTCCACAGGAGGTTGTGTTCCTTTGGGTTCACTGGAGGTTGTGTTCCTTCGGGATCACCAGAGGTAAGAGTTTCCTTCGGGGCTCTAGAGGTTTGTGGGCATCCTTAACCAACGATGGGGCGGGTATAACCATTCCCTATAGAAGTATGTTAGATATGCATGTCTTATGTTTGACGCACTTAAAGGACTTAGGTGCCTAGCTCGACTCTGGTAGTGGGGTCACTTACTGAGTAATATAATTACTCATCCTTTCTTTTTATATGTTTTTCAGGTAAAGGAAAGAATGTGCCGGCGAATGACAAGAAGAATCCTTGATGGCATCACGGGACCCGTAGTAGCTTCCGCGTAGTCTTGCATGTTTTACTAAAATTGTTGTCCAACTGCCTAATTTTGTTTTGAGACTCGTCTATTTATTCGTTTATGTGGATTTTTCATTCATGAAGTTTCTTTTATTGATTTTATTAAGGGTACCCCGAACCAAAATTTCCATTTTATTTGTTAATGCACTACAACAAATTCCACATTCAATGACTCTTGTACAGTGCCAAAAATAGAGGAGAAAGTGAAAAAAGAGTTATTAAATCCAAAATCACGCGTTTTTGGCGGGAAAAAACGGAGATTTTCGGATTTGGCGGAATACATGACTGTTTTTTCGTGTCATTGATTTATGACTGAAAAAAACAGTCATCGAATGTGCTTTTCGGATTTTTTACTAAGTTTTTTTTTTTCAATTTAATTTATTTAGCGTATCTTTTTTATTTCTTCACAAAATTAGTTATGTAAAATACAATTATCTAACTTTTTATCTTACTTTTTAAATATATTATTTTGAAATTTATTAATATTGTTTAGGGTTTTATATAAAATTCTAAATAATATTAATAAAGTTATTTTGCATTTGGCACGCCTCTCCACAGTCCCATCACCTTCACTATTTCGAATTCACGTTGACAGCCTCCCTCACGCCCGTTTCAGACCACCATTGCCGGAGTGTTGCTGTCTTCGTCTCTAGGTCTCCCTCTCCAGTCGACATCCGGTAGCCTCTTGGTCTCCCTGGCGTCTCGCTGTCCTTGTCTCTCGGTCTCCCTCTCCAGTCGACATCCGGTAGCCTATCGGTCTCCCTGGCGTCTCGCTGTCCTCGTCTCTCGGTCTCCCTCTCCAATCGAAGCTTCTGTCGCCTCTGGGTGTCTCCGGCGTCTCGCTCTCCCTAGCGTCTCGCTTTCTGGTAGCCTCTCGCTCTCCCTCTCCACTCGCTATCATCTCGCCTATCGGTCTCAAATTTTAGTCGCCTTCCTCTCGCCTCTCGCTCTCCCGCTCCACTCGCCTTCCTCTCGCCTCTCGCTCTCCCTCTACACTCGATCTCCTCTCGCCTATCGCTCTCTCTCCATTCGCTCTAGCTCCTCTCGCTCTCCCCCTCCACTCTAGCTCCTCTCGGCTCTCGCTCTCCCTCTCCATTCTCGTGAGTCCAGCCTCTCGGTCTCCATCCTCAGGTGAGTCCAGCCTCTATTCTTCATTAAATTTCAAACTGCAAATAACAATTACATGTTTTTCTGTTCGTTTATTTGTTGACTGGTTTGTTGTTTGTATTCTTAATTCAGGGCTTCACTTTCGCTTGTGCATTGGTTAACATTGTTCCTGTGGTTACTTTCCTACTTGCTCTTCTATTTCGGTAAGTTCGGTCTTTTGATTCTCACTTTATTGTCACTTCTCTAGTTTTCGGAGGAAGGAATGTGTTTGTTGATAGGATAGTGAATTGATTTTGATTTTGTAATTAATGGAATAGTATATATATGTCACTTTGTATCCACTCTGTATGACGATCTGAGGTTGGAACTGTCACTTACGCATTTTTTGTCTTCGTTTTGAGCTGAGAGGCCAAGCTTAGAAGTCCTTTATGAAATTTTGAGATGTCACTTTGTCCATGTACCCAGTTCTCATTTCTTTTTACTTGGTTGTGCACATTAAAAGCATGCTACATAGCTAACTTAACTTGTGTCATTTGCGGAATAGTATGTATGTCACTTTGAGTTTACTCTGTATGACGAGCTGAGGTTGGAACTGTCACTTACGCACTTTTTTGTCCTTGTTTTGAGCTGAGAAGCCATGCTTAGGTGTCCTTCGAGAAACTTTAGGATGCGAACTGTGCATGTACCCAATTCTCATTTCTCTTTAATTGGCTGTGCATATCAAAAGCATGCTACCTAGCTAACTTAACTTGTTGAATTAGATTGCCATTTAATACTTTCTATGATAGAAATGATCTTGACGAAACTACAAATTAATCACCTTAAAAAAAACGACTGTAGATGGACTTGATAAAAGTTATTGTCTAATATTATGATCTTATCATCAGGTTTCTTTTTTGGGGGAGGGGAAATTAACAAGTTCTTAATTCTCTAGTATTGTGTGGTGGACAAATCATGGATGGTCAAAAGTAGATTATCTAGAGAATACGAGGTTGGAGTTGAAACTTTCATTGAATTTGGTTTGTGTCATGGCAATGGTTCCAATTCCATTCGATGCCCATGCTTAAAATGTGGAAATTGTATATCTAAGGATGTTTCGATAGTTAGGGATCATTTATATGTCAATGGAATTGATCAGAGTTATAAGTTATGGTTTTGGCATGGGGAAGATTTAGCCACACAACAATGTTAACAACAATTCAGATCCCAAGTTAAATGAAAACTATGAGGATGAATACGATTTGTTTAACGTAATTGACATGGTTCAAACTGCTCATGATCAACTTCTTGGTGCGCCAAATATCTTTGACACTATGTTTGACGATGCTAAAAAACCATTATACCCGGGATGTAAAAGATTAACGAAGTTGTCAGCACTTGTGAGATTGTATAACCTAAAGGTTAGATTTGGATGGAGTAATTCAAGCTTTTCTGAATTACTATCTATAATAAGTGAATTCCTACCTGAGAAGAATGAGATGCCAAATTCTATGTATGAAGCTAAAAAAACATTAGGTGCCTTAGGTTTGAGTTACCAAAAAATAGATGCATATCCAAATGATTGTTGCTTATATAGAAAAGAGTATGCAAACAACACCCAATGTCCTACCTGTAATCTTTCGAGATGGAAGGTTCTTAAGAACTCAAACGAAGAGAAAAAAGGAGTGTCTGCTAAACAGTTGTGGTACTTTCCAATAGTTCCAAGGTTTATAAGGATGTTCAAGAGCGCTGAACATGCAAAAAACTTGTGTTGGCATGCTACAGATAGGAAGGTAAACGGTACTATGCGACACCCAGCTGATTCTCCCTCCTGGAGGTTAATAGATCACCTATGGCTAGCTTTTGGTTTAGAACCAAGAAATCTTCGTTTGGGTTTATCCACTGACGGAGTCAACCCATATGGAGATCTAAGTACTAAATACAGTTGTTGGCCAGTCATTATTACAGTGTACAATCTCCCTCCATGGTTGTGTATGCGGAGGAAGTTTTTAATGTTGTTAATGTTGATATTAGGGCCGAAACAACCAGGATATGATATTAATGTGTACCTAGCTCCATTGATTGAGGATTTGAAGCTTTTGTGGGAAGTTGGAGTTGAATGTTTTGATGCATACAGAGAAGAGTCTTTCACTTTGCGAGCAGTGCTGTTGTGGACTATTATTGATTTTACCGCGTATGGAAATTTATGTGGTTGTACTGTGAAAGGGTATAAAGCTTGTCCAGTGTGTGGAGAGGATACCAATTCAACCAGGTTACATCATGGGAAAAAAAATGTATACATGAGCCATAGAAAATTTTTGCCAAGACATCACCCGTACAGAAGACAAAAAAAAGCCTTCGATGGTAAGCAAGAGAATGGAAGTCCTCCACACCCAATGTTAGGTGCGGAGATTTACAATAAATTGAAGGACATAAGTTTTCCTAGTGGAAAGAAGTGTGGCAAGAAATTGAATGACAAAGCTTTAGATAACTACTGGAAAAGAAGACCTGCATTTTTTGAACTACCTTATTGGAAAGAGTTGCATGTCAGACATTGTCTTGATGTAATGCACATCGAAAAGAATGTGTGCATGAATATCATAGGTACGTTACTGGAGGTTCCAGGAAAAAATAAAGATGGAATGAGTACTAGACTTGACTTAGTTGAAATGAACCTTCGGCCTGAATTAGCTCCTGTACGTCGGGGGAGTAAAATGTACATTCCTGCAGCGTGTTATACATTATCGAAAGAAGAAAAGTATCGTTTCTGTAAGACTTTATCTGAAATAAAGGTTCCTGAAGGTTATTCCTCTAATATTAGAAGTCTGGTCTCGTTAGAAGACTTGAAACTTAATGGCCTGAAATCACATGACTGTCATGTTTTAATGCAACAATTCCTTCCGATTGCATTACGTTCAGTGCTACCTAAGAATGTGAGGTTTGCTATTACTAGATTATGTTTCTTCTTCAATGCAATATGCTCCAAGAGTGTGCGGGTACCAAAGTTAGATAAGCTGCAAGAGGATATAGTTGTTACATTATGTCTACTTGAGAAGTATTTCCCACCTTCTTTCTTTACAATAATGTTGCATCTCACTGTTCACCTTGTAAGAGAAGTGAAACTCTGTGGGCCCATCTACCTACGATGGATGTATCCATTTGAACGGTATATGAAAGTGTTGAAAAGTTATGTAAGAAATAGAAATCGACCGGAAGGTTGCATTGCAGAAGCGCACATATGTGAGGAGTCTGTTGAATTTTGTTCTGAATTCCTATCTGGGTTAGATTCCGTTGGGCTTAGTTCATTCAAGAGACGAGAAGAAACACGCATTGATAAACCTTTATCAGCTGGATGTCATGTTAGACCTACTGTGCAGGAACTAAAGCAAGCACATCTATATGTACTTGAGAACACTGAAGAAGTACAACCGTATAGAATGTTAGTATATTACAATTCTCAAATCATCTAATTGTTTAATGTATTATCACCTAAAATCTAGTACATTTTGTAGACAACATCTGGAGTATTTGAAGGTCCAAAATCAAAGGAAAGCAAATAATGAAAAGTGGCTACAAAATGAACACAATCGATCGTTTGCTAGTTGGCTACGCGATGAGGTATTTAAATAGGATGCCCCTTTTTTTGGTATATCCATTTAATGTAATTGCACACTGCATGAAATGTTTGCTTGTTAAATAGGTGATGCAGGAAATACATGATAGAAAACCGGTTTCCTCAACTGTGCGTTGGTTGGCACATGGCCCCAACCCAGGATTGATGACATTTGAGGGTTATAGAATTAATGGTTGTAGTTATAGCACCCAATCCCGCGACAATGGTTGCACTGTCCAAAATAGTGGGATTACATTAGTTGCCACAACAATGCAAGTGTCTAGTGCAAAAGATAGGAATCCGATTGTATCAGACATGTCTTTTTATGGGGTTATTCAAGAGATATGGGAAATTAACTACAATACATTTAAGATTCCATTATTTAAGTGCGACTGGGTTGAAAACCAAAATGGGGTGCGAATTGACGATCTTGGATTTACCTTGGTGAAACTCAATCGTATAGGACGTACTTCGGATCCATTCATCCTAGCCACCCAAGCAAGGCAAGTTTTTTATATAGAGGATCCTATTGACGCACAATGGTCAATTGTTATCACACCACCTCAAAAAGATTTTGCCGATACATATTATGATGACGAGCTTGGAGATACTTCTTTGGACTGTCCTTCAGTTTCAAAATGCACATCACCAACTAATATAGATGAAACTGAAATTCCATATGTAAGAGATGATTGTGAAGGCACATGGGTTGACATTTGAAAGTTTATCAAGTATGTACATCTAAATAACGCGATTGCTTTCAGTTCTTATTTGTTTTCCTTTAATGTTCATACATTTTCTTGTTTATCTTGTAGGGTATTGTTAATGGAAGAAGGGATCGCTCCAACGGATATGCTTCTTTAATTTTTAGTGGGAAATGTGTCACTTATTATTATTGGACCTTTTATTTAATGCACTATTGTAATCCTATTATTAACCGTTATTTAATGTACTGTTGTAATGACATTATTAAATGTTATTTAATGTATTGTTATAAATCATATTATTAATTATTATTGAATGTACCGTTGTAATTATACTATTAACTATCAACTTTCTTTACATTTACAAAAATCATAGTGAACAGATGGACGATACGATGGATGATACACAGGACGAGCAGTTGAATCACTTGATGGATGATACATTTGCCGATGCATAAGGCAATGACTTAGACGATATAGTTGACGATGAACATGATAGTGATGCAGATCCCCCGGTTATAGATGGCGAAGTTAAGAGAAAGAAAACTAGAGGACCTACTGGAATGCATGAGATCACTTGTGCATGCAGTGAAGGTCATAGAAAAGTGGTGCAATACAATGAGAATGGTCAGCCATTTGGGTCCAATGCAGTAAAAATGAAAAGTTTCATAGGAACGTCCGTCCGATCACATGTTCCAATTACATACAATAATTGGAAAGCAGTGCCATTGGAGATAAAAGAAAAGATTTGGGACCTCATTCAGGTATACACATAGCCCACAAATGGTATTTAGATTTTATTTGCTTTTATTAACATATACCATTTGGTGTGGATTCGTAGGGTGGATTTGTTGTCGACCATAGATCGAAGAAGAATCTCAGTATTGTTGTTAGAAACATTCAAACTTTGTATTCACTTACATTGAAGCTGTAAAGTATCATTATGACATTTTATTATGTAATTTTATTAAGGTGGTCAGTAGTAAGAACCGAGAAGAGAGGAAAAAAACATATGTATAATCATCGAATGTCGCGGAAGGGGTATGCTAATCTTTCGGAAGAGCTGGTAAGATACTAATTCACTACTATTTGATTTTTTATACGGCCTACATATTACATTTGAATCCAAATTCATGTGCGATTGTTTGTTATTGGTGCAGAAGGAGTCCTTACCAAATGAAGATCTAACTAAGCGATGCATTTTATGGAAAAGGGCTCGGATGGATCGAGATGGAAAAATTCCAGACAAGCAAACACAAGAAGTGGTGGATCGTATAGTAAGTATTTGTTGACTACCTATATTTCATTGCATTATCCTTATATATTGATTTTAACTTTTCAATAGGATGAAATGTTAGTCACTCATAATGTCGAAAGTGACAACACATCTACTGGTGGAGATATCCTATCACAAGCGTTGGGGAACAAAGATCCTCCAGGAGTAGTTACAGGATTGGGTAAGTTTATCATGCCTAGTAAATATTTTCATACACCAAAACAAGTGAAGAAGGAAGACAAAGTTACATTTGATGCAGATGAGAAGGCGAAGATGACTGCACGTATAAAAGAGTTGGAAGAAGAACTTAAAAAACAAAAAAATCTAACCAAATGTTCAAACAAGGATGGTTCTTCAGAAGACATTAAAGAAGGAGATGGTGAACTGTTTTCAGCAATGAAAAGGTCGAATGTGGCATCTATTCATCGTACTTAATGTGTTAATGTAGATGTTAAATATTTAATACCATAGAATTTTTTTACAGGTGAAAAAAGGATTATTGGACCAAACTAAGACTTCACAGAGAGGAAAAAAGAATGGTTCTCCAAGTGATATTGAAGAAAGTGGTGAAGCAGAAAATAAAAATGACCAGGTTAATGTGTTTCAATTCATCTTTTAAGTAGTTTTTCATAAACTTCGCAATAACAAATTAACCACCTAAATGAAATTTTTAATCTAGGCGAAGGCAAAATTGTTGAAGCACACAAGAAGTTCTCAATATGTTGAAGTGAATGTTGAAAAAGAAGAGGTTTTATGTCTATCTTATAGCTCAAATTATTGGTTGTAATATGCATTGACAATAATATATGTAATGTAAGTTCATTTATTCCCTACAGGTGGATGAACATAAACAACAGAACTCAAGCAAATCTGTCGCCCCACAGCCCATTAAGGTAGGTTTTTCACTTTAATTTAGTACATATTCTACATAATATATGTTAGTAAACATTAACAGTTACATTTCAACTTACTCATGGTAGGATGAAACTTCTTGTTTGTTGGCAATCGGATCTAAAAATAATGTCGTCGGAGCGGGGACTATATTTGACTATGACGTTAATAGTGATAATGTGAAGGTTTCACTTGACGTAGTTGTTCATGGTGATTGTTCTGTCCCAATACCAACAAAGGGAGAAGAAAATTTGTTATCTCAAGAAGTAGGCTCACACTTGCTATGGCCACGGGATCTTGTGATAATTGATAATGAAAAGGTAACATTTTCCGTCCTTGTTGGTTTTTATTCTATATAAGTAATTTATTCTCATGTTACACTATTTGTTAATAGGAGGAGGGAAAAAATCCAAGTAAAAGTTTAGGAGTTCTATCAATGACACCCATTCAAAGTTCACCAGTTGCTTTACACTGTTTACTCCGTGAACTTGAATATATTGGATCATCAATTCAAATCACTGTACCGATGGAAGTATTTGGAATCCAACGCAAGTGCTGCATTTTGGTTGAGGTCTTACGAGATTTTTGTCACATGCGCCCAATATGCACTCCTTTTATTGATGCGTATATGATGTAAGTAATCTTAATATATCATAGTTTAGTATTAAAATATATATATTCAGTACTGTATAAAGTTTTATTGATATTACAGGTACTTATACAAACTAATGGAGAAATCAAAGACTTTGAGTTTGTATAAGTTTTTAGATGCTGGTTCCATCTCAATCTTAACCAACAAAGAATCTCGGGCTCAATTGTTGTCCTCAAGAATGACAGGATTGGATAATCAACTTCTCATCTTCCCTTACAATTCTGGGTATGTTGTATAAAATGCATTATACTATATTTTGTGCACTGTATAATTTTTTTTTTGTGATTCTTTAAATTTGTAGGAATCATTGGACATTGATCATTATTGATCATTCAAAAAGTAGCATATTTTGGATGGACCCTTTAAAAAATCGACTCGACCAAGATATCATCAATGTGATAGGCATGTACGTATGTTATAGCTAGCATTTCACAACTTTAACTAGTATGAATACATAAAGAAACATGTTACATTTAAAGCCATTTGTAGGTCTTTCAAGATTGGTGACCATAAGAAGAAAAAGCTTAATTAGAAATCAATTAAGGTATGTTACTTCGTACATGACATAGTTTATCCAATAAACATGTACAAAATTGACTTAACATGTGTTTTGCATTAGATACAAACAGTGCCCTAAGCAATCCGGTGTGGTCGAATGCAGATATTATGTCATGTGATACATGCGTGAGATAGTATTATCAAGAACCACATCAATTTTAGATATAGTACGTATTACAAATTCACGTAAACTGAAGTTACATATTTAGTTCTTCGAGTTTATTTGGCTTTCTTTGTTTATAGATGAAATGTGCGCCACCTACATACTCACAAGATGACATTGACGTGGTACGAATTGAGTGGGCAGAGTATGTGGGATCGCACATGTTCTTCGCATAGGTGTTGTAGCAGTAACAGTTGGTGGAGTATGGAGAAAACCGAACTTTTTTTGTTGAATGGAGTACTTATATTTTGTTACTCAATATAGAATTGAATGCATTTGCGAAATACCTTTTGTGGAGTTGAAGCATGAATTAAACTGGTATGGGCATGAGAGTTAAATGTCGTCGTTTTGTTTGGAGGTATTGTAGAATTCTGGTGTGTTTAATCTGTTATATAACTTCATTACTAGTTTTATACTAACATTTATATTTTTGGTTTCGAAAAGGTTGGCATAACCCATGATATTGTCTATGGTTGGGTAACATCACAAGTGATTTTTTGCAATCGAATCGGAGAAAAAACTTTCAAAATGATTGTTAGCAAAAAGGTAAAATGGGGCTGATGGAAATGTCATAATTGTTGGATTTGTATTATGTTGATCTTCTTATTAAACTTTATAATTTTGGTTGACTCTTAATCTTCTATATTTATCTTATTTGTAGTTCGGATTTCAATATTTTGAGGACAATGTTATGTGGAAGAAGTAGGTCGGAGGAAGAAGTTTTGAAGTTGCAGTCTTTTTTGGTGCTTAAGAGGTATATATCATATAACCTAGAATTATATGTTTATTTCAATTGGTTTATGTTGTTAAGACCTCAGTTCAAATATTGGCTCACATTACTAGATTTAGGTAGGCTTCATTTCTTCTTATAGTTATAAGAATTCTTTCCAAATAGTTATTGGCATCGATTGACACTGAATTTGTCTATGTTGTGGAAAATTCCCTAATAGTTATTACAATCGTTTCAAAATAGTTATTGGCATTGATAGACGTAGAAAGTGTCTATGTTGTGGATAGTAAGACTAATGTGAGTATTTAAATTATACATTTGTTTTGCTCCTACTGTATTATGTTCACTTGTCCCCCCCCCCCCCCCCCCCTCCTCCTCCTCATCCTCCTCCTCAACGAAGCAGTTTTTCAATTAACCCTTAATCTTTCTAGTAGAGTAGTGTATAAGTTAAATTTGGAGGTTATTCATGTTATTAAGGTTAAAAAGTGAGATTATAATGTGATATAGTATATATTTATGTGGCTATATTATGATCATATGCATAATTTTTTTGAAAGTGTTCATCGAAGCTTACTTTGTATTGAGTCAAATTCTAAAATGAATGTTTTTTTTATAAGGTTCCTGGACAACGCCATTGAAGCAAGGAAGCCCACCAACCAAGATATTTAAATAGGTGTTGTATATATATTTTTTGGTAGTAAGTACTGAATTTGTAAATGTTGTACCTAGAATTTGATTACTAGCTACTTTCATTGTATTAACAATTTGAACTACATTATTATATATGAAAGTTACTTTTTATGTTTGCATACAAATTTTGTGTTGAAACTGAAGGAAACACAGGTGTAATAACGTGTATCGTGGTAATGGTTTCTATGATATCTGACAAAAGTCATGGGATGTATGTAATTAAATGACCTTAAAAAAATGTCATAGTTAATGTATTATTGACACTTTAAATGTGTCATTATTTGTTTTGCGATGACAGAAGTGTAATGTCAACATAACTCTTTATTTGACAGAAAAAAGTCAACATTTTCATTTTTTAATGACTGTATAAAATTGTCATATAAATCGTTTCCGTGACTTAGAATAAATGTCAATATATATTTATTGTTGATTGTGACTAAAAGTCATGAAACTGTCAATGATGACTGATTTCTCATGTGTCATCTATACACTTTAGATGATGGGCGATTAAATGACTAAAAAAAAGAGTCAACAAATGTGGTAATGACTGTTTTTTAGAGTCATAGAAGCCTATTTTTGTTGTAAGTGATATGTTATTTTCTTGAATTAAAATAAGTAGAAATTTCCATGAAAAGCATTGATCCTTTTTCACTATCCAGTGTAGTGTCGTCCTTTGAATTTTTGCATGCATTGAGTAATGGTCCGATTAGTTTGTATAAGTCGGGTCGTTACAGAAAGAGCGAGGAAAGCAACCATCGACAACCAACGATAGAACATACAGTGGTCGACGGAGGTATGGAGAGGTGTTGGTTGGGGAAAGAGAGATGTGGAGGGGGGGGGGGGGGGGCTGTTACTACTTCAAAGAAGAAAGTTCAATTTTTTTTTAAAAAAAAATAAATCTAACCATATCATTATAATTATTATCAAGTTTCTCAATAGTATATCAATCAAGTATATCGGCAGTTATCCCAGTCAAGTATATGATCAGCATTATAGAAGAGTGCATGATTATCAAGTTTATCAGTAGTATATCAGTCAAATGTATCAAGTTTATCAGCAGTATAAACGAGTGAATGATTGGCAAATTTATTAGTAGTTTATTAGTCAAGTATATCATTTTCAAGTATATCAAGCATATTAGTCAATTGTATCCAGTTTATTAGCAGTATAAACGAGTGCATAATTGACAAGTATATCAAATTATATCAGTCGAGCACATCATTATCAAGTATATCAATATTAGTAGTATATCAAGTGTATCAAGTGTATATCCGTAGTGAGGACATTTGCGGCATTTTACATCTTTTACACGTGGGTTGGGTTGGGTTTTTACTATTTTTTCAAACAACAAACATGTGGGTCATGAACCTAATTAATGTATTTTGTTTTGCAAGTGCTCCTTTTCTTATTCTTAATTTGTTCTTTACTTCGTTTATTGGAAACAAATCCTAATATGTAAAAATAGAAAAAAATGGTCATTTTGTTTGATGCATATATAACATCGTTTGCTTTTATATTGATTTCATTTCTCATTATTCCAACTTGATCACCTAAATTACCATACAAAAATCAAATATAGAATTGAAAAGGGTTGGATAAAATTTGGTTACCATAAAAGAAATTTATTAAAAAGAATAACGTAGAAATACGATTTTGTTTTTATCCCTATATTTAGAACAAAAATTTGATATGGTTGCCCTTAAAGGTTTTTACTACAAGCATATTCACATTTTTTTTCTGTTGATCTTACTACAAAATACTCTAGACGAACTAAATTCTACGCATATTTAGTTTTTACTAAAGCACCCTTTAGAATCCGAGTAATTAAATCTATCTTTCCATAGAAAATTAGAACTTAGATGATTAAGCACAAAATTCCTTCGATTCTATAAGGCCTCATCCTGTGTCGAAGGTCCCACAACGAAAACCAATGTCTGGATTCTTTCCTTATATTGATTTTATGAGATTCGTATTTTACTCAACCTTTTTTCAATTTTAAATTCAACAAAACATGCAAATCTAAGTAAGAAATTAGACATATAGTAAACTTAAAAATCAATTAAATCAAACTTACACTCGACTAATGGGTAGACATATGAAATGAATATTGAGTTCCATCTCTTTGGGTCATCCACACTTTTGAATCTAAAAAAAAACTCAACTCATAATGAATATAGAAACAAGGAAAAGTCATGCATGATTACAAAGTAACAACAAAAACAGAAATGAGAGTAAATTTTAAGCTGTGATCTAAAAAAAATAGAAGAAAAACATCAGTTCAAACTTCTACGTAATAAGCTTGATTTTAGAACTATATAACTCTTACAAACAAGAGTTATTACAAGTCAGGAGGGAAAATGAGAGAAAATGGGGATATTTTTAAGAATAGAAAAATTGTTGAAAATAATTATAAATATAGCAAAATTTTATTTTCTATATCTGTGATAGACCGCAATAGACACAATGGATCTATCGCGGTCTATCGTCGGTAGAAATTAAAATTTTGTTATATTTGTAAATAGTTTGATGTTTTTTTTATTTATAATAATTATTTTAAAATATAAGAAAATAATGGATGCCTCTCACAAATCAAGAGTGTGGTCTTTTTTGCTCCGTCCTTAAAAACAACCTAAATAAAATGCGTAGGTTTTAGGTTTTTGTTTTTCAACTACAAATTTGGTTGTCAACTTTAAATATTATATTTATCTAGCCAATAAATTATAAATAGTTTCAATCACATTAAACTTTGAATAATGTTTGGCAACTAAAAGTTGTTATTTTTTTAGTTTAGGTTATATTTGAAAAATTTTTAAAATTGAAATAAAATCCATTAAAAAGAAAATAAGCAATTGTAGAAATGACGTTGGCCTTTATAATCTTCTATTCTCTCCCAACAAATCCTAGTTGGCCACCACTCTCATTTTCTCTTCAAAAAGAAAAAAAAAAAAAAAAAAAAAAACTCTAGCCTTTGCATATACTTTAGAACACAAAGAGCCTAACCTAGTTTGGGAGTCCAATTTTCTAAAATGCTAAAGTTGAGTTGATTCTTGGAAGTTCGAGATCAATCTCCAATATGTTTTTTATTAAATTTTATTAGCCCTGCTTAATTTATTATGATGGTTTTTTAATTATGTTTTTCTTATATAATGTTCATATTAAGTCTTATTTAATTTCTAATTAAAATTTCTCCAAAATTTTTAAATCTTTCTAATTAAACAACTCTCAAAGTTTTAAAATCCTTTTAATTTAAATTTTTGTAAGTTTTAAAAATATTTCACAATACTCTCTAAAACATTTGTTTTTAAAATACCTACTTTCCTTTGGCTTTATCTCTCTTGACCAGACTATCTTAGGAGAGTTCCCACTTTAATGTCAATGATTTAGGCTCATTCCCTCTTTTAGCTAGCTAAAATCTAGAATTTATATATTACAAAACAATTGTTAGATTTGAGACAAATTTCTTTTTTTCTAAAAAAAGAAATTTAGGAAGCTTTTCGACCACCAACTTGAGTTGAGTTGAGTTGGTAAAAATTACCAACTCAATATTTAGCCTACTAAATAGAAATTTTGAGTTGTTAATGTCTATTTGGTAGAGAATCCAGATCCTATTTTATGTTTTCAGATTCACTGAATTCAGCAAATATGTGTTTAGTAGACAACTCGGATTTTGTTTCTAATAATTTTTTTCAGATTTTGTGATCCAAATAATACAAATTCTGAAAACAACATTTTTATGTTTTTATTGTATCTAGATTTTGAATTTAAAATTTTAAAATGCAATTATATTAAATAAAGATAAAAACATTTAGAAATACAATATGTCATATTATAAACTCAATTCATTTTTATAAAAAATATAATATGTATTATGTAATGTATTATAAATTATATAGTAATTGTATAATTTTTTTAAACATAAATCATATTCATTAATAAATTAATAATAACTTATTGTCAACTAAATATTAGTGGGTCATGACAACTAGTTTTATTATTTATAAATATATATAGTATCAAACATATTTTAAATAATTGTTTAAATTATAATTAAATTTCTTGCTACCAAACACATATCTCTGAAAACATGAAATACAACTATGTTTTCATTGAATCCCTTGTTTTCAAATTTATGTTTTCAAATTATCTACCAAACAGGTCAACTAACTCAACCCAACCCAATTCTCTCTCCAATATTTCCAATTACTCCACTCATAGGCCACTATCGACGACAAACTCCAGCAACAACCATTGGCGGTTAACTACAAATGACATACTTCGATGGCCAACTCCGATGACCACCTCTGAGCAACTAGCTTTGGCAATGAACTCAATCAACCACCTCCGACAACGACTGTGGCAAAGGCCGCCTCCGGCTAACAACTCCGGTGGCCAATTCCGACAATCACATGGGGTGACCAACTTCAACATCGTTGATCATCTCCAACGACTTTAATGACCAACTTGGTCGTTCATATACTAAAAAAAAATAAAGTAAATAAACTGGTAAAAGTAGTTTTAAATACAAAATTGAAATTACTAATTCTTGGTGTTTAAGAGTTGTATTTTATAGTACTTTGATATTAATAGAAATACTTTGAGTATCTATCAAACTAAACAAACTTGTATATAAAAATACTTTTAAAAAAATCTAGTTAAACATATTAGAAAATGGAAATAAAAATAATTTTTTAAAAACATTTTTCTTAGACAATCCAAACATGTCCAATCTAAGTTTTTCTTTTTTTTTTCCTTCTTTTCAATGTAAAAAGAATGTCAAATAACATGTTAATAAAAACATTAGCATGCCCCAATTTTTTTTAACCCCATAATACATGCATTCCCTATGTTATTTGAATGTTTATTTATTTATTTATCATTTTATTTTATTTTATTTTTTAAGTGTTGCATTTTACCTATAATCAAGTCAATCTAACTCCAATTAAAAGCATGTCAGTCTAACTTCACCTGAGTTTGCAATCTCTTTTTAAAAAAGATCAATCAATTTCTATTACTAAGTCCCATATTCAACCTACTAAATAACTAATAATGACTTTATGGGCAAAGTTGACTTTATGCTTCCACCAATAAGATCAAAAGAAAAGCCCACCCAAGATTTAAATATATTTATAAATAAAAATGTCAACATCATAAACTGTGTAACAAGAAACTTGCCCACATGATTAAATATCAACATTGAGTTTCAAACACAATATATAATCTTAAATCTAATTAGGCAATAAGAGGAGTAGTCTATTTATCTTATAAACATTATAACGTTCCTTCATTTTTTTAACGTAAGATTCTCAATATGTCCTTTCAAGATAATGTTTATTTGGATTCATCATTCTTGGATCAAATTCCAATTTTTGTTTTTGAACTCTACATTCGTTGGTGTTTCATGAATCTTGATACCCATATTAGATTAGGTAGGGCTTTCCACACATATATTTTAAATAAAGAGGTCAAATTATACAACTATCTAAACTTTTCTGTTCTTTACTTGAATAGTCTAATAAACTATTATTTTATACAAAAGTTTGGCCTAATTTATTTTTCAGCCCTCCTTAACACTCAATTTTTTAAAAAAAGAATATATAATAGTATTAATACCAACAGACATATGTTAAGAGAAGTTTCTCGTGGTTATGAATGTTCCAAAAGAGACTTCTTTTCAAAATCTACACAATTAAAGAAAGTTTCTTCAAAAATTTGAAATTTGTTCTTCTCATAATCGAAAGCAAGAATCAACAAGAAGTTTCGGAGGATAAAACAAAGTATATTCGACATATACAACACAATATATTCGATATATATTTGAATTTTCTAGAAATAAACTAGGGCATATTTGGTAAGTTCATGAATAAGACAATTTATGTTGTCTTATATACCGAACAATATATGCCATGTATATTTACATTTTTCAGTATATTTGTAAACACATCAGAAAATAAATCATGTTATATGCGATGTATATTTACATTTTCCAATATCTTGTCAGTATATTCGACATATACTTGAGATTTCAATGGAGAGATCATCAATTTTCAGCTAGAAATATGAAAGAAAATAAACAAAATCTCATCAAATGAAGTAAACATTAGTTTGAAATATCCTGAATTAAATGAATATCAACCGAATTCACCCATAACAATGGTGAAAATGTTAAATTAGTCCAAAATTGAAGCTAAAAACTCTTAACGAAATAATTCAAAATTTAGGAAATTTATTAAATATATGGTGTACAAAAAATTCCCATATAGAAATCTCTCTTAAATAACATGGTGGTTCAATCTCAAAACCAATTAGCAAATGATAATAAGATGAGTAACTCATTTATCTTATAAAGATGGTAAAGTTCATTTGATTTCTCCGATGTAAAACTCAAAATATATATATAGACATGAATCAATTGATTAGTTTTTATGCTCTCTTTTCTTTTTTCTTTTTTTTCTTTTTTTTTTTTTTTTTGAGGGAACATATCCCTAAAATCCAATAGAGATCTAGAAGTTGGAGTTGCTAAGAAGATGGGAATATACTCTTTTTAAAGTGGGAAAAGACTTGAGTGGGCAAATAAAAAAAAGATGTATAATGAAGTAACATCTATAGGGTGATCAAATTCTTTTTTTTTTTTTCAAAAAAAAAAAAAAAAAAAAAAGAAGAAGAAATGGAAGAATAATGGTTGAATATGAAAAGACTTCAAAGACCTTTTTTCCTCATGAAATGGGGAATTGGATTCCTTCCTTTTCAATCATTATAGGGAAAGGAAGACTTTTTGGCTTTTTTGTTTCTTTAACAACCACTCCAACTTAAGCCACGGGAAGCTCTTTTTTGTCATTTTCTTCCTCCTCACGCTCAAGAATATCCCCTAAATCACGGGGTAGAGATGGGGTAAATTACCCTACGGGGGCGGGGACGAGGAACCTCCACCTACTCTGCCCTGATCTCATTGGCAACCCTACAAATTACTCTATCTCCTTCACACGGGATCTCACGCTTTAACTTACTTACCATTTCTACCCCTAGCCATCCATTTATGTTAATAACAACATATTTTTACTCTTAATATGACTCCGTCCTTTTCTAATTTTTTTAAGGACAGGAAATTAATTTTATGTTATTTGTCTCAATTTTATGAAAATTGACATCAACAATATTTCTAGAAAAATTCTAAAAGCAAAAAGTTCGAAAAATATATATCAAACTACTAAATAAATAAGTTAGAATGTTTTATCATTTATATTATATTTACTTTAGTAATATTTTGTTTCTTAATTTTTCTTTTTTTTATATTTTATGAATTTTTATATGATACAATGAGAATATTGATTCGCTTCTTATATCGATGTTGAACTCGTGAAAATATGGTAATATTAATGGAAATCTCAACATGTCAACATAAATTTACTACTCATGCTTACATGTTGTATCACTTTTTAACAATCTACCAAATTATATGTTTTTGTGTGAATTGCCTTTAGAAGAGTTCTTTCCACATGCTAAGCTATGTGTTAGTCTATGGTAGGTTCATATTTATTAAGGGCCCGTTTGATAATGAATAAAAGAATAAAATGAGACTACTTCAGCACCTAATGTCAATAAGACAAAAAATGCTAGGAACAATTAGTTGTAGGAACTGAAAAATACAAATAAAACTAGAAATGGGAGAAACTACTTTTTGCAGTTTTTCAAATTTAGTCCCTTTTTTAGAAAGTGACCTTAGAATCTAGAAACAATTATTAAACAAGTCTGAAATAATGAGAAAATAGGAAACAAGAAATAGGAACATTATCAAATGGACCCTAAATTTTTGGAAAAAAAATCTTAAAGAACTTTGCATTGGAGTCATTGATTGAAGGTGAAGCATTATCATAATACCTAATATCATGTCCACAATTGTGGACATTTGATCTAAATTTTTGACCACTTTGTGATAGAATTTGAACATCATCTTATAATTGTTAGATATTAGAGTTGATCTATAGGGTCGAGGTTTGTGGAGACTCAAGATTGGGAATCTCCGATTAGATGAAAAATGGGGGAGGGAGTGTCGATTTTTCTCCCTATTTGCTAAATGTGGACATAGATGGGACTTAGGTATTTCTCATTCTTGTCCCCTCCCCAATTCCCTAGCTTGATTACTCAAATTAATTAGGGATATACCGGACACATAACTAAAATATTCATAATTTATTAGAAACTTTTGAAAGTTCATAGATCAAACAGATACAAACTTCAAAACTTAATGACAAAACTATTTATTTAACCTTAATTTCTTATTGGAAAATTTAACCTAATAAATTTAATTACTATAATATTTTAACATTTAAGATAAGTCATAATATACAAAGAACATAGACCACAACGATAAGTTATAATCTATTATCTATAATATATTAGAAAATAAGGATGTTGGAAAAAGTTTTTTAGACAATTTTGCCGCTTCTTTAATTTACTAATTTATAAAATATGTCATTAAAGATTAACTATAAATGGTAAATAAATAAATAATTATTAGCTATCCATATAATATATAATTAATCAATAATTAATTATCAATAATAAGTGTAATAGAAACTCAAAGGTTAAAATATAACAAGTTTCTCCTACTCTAAAGATTTTTACTTTAATTTAATTCAAAAGTTTTATAACTCTCAACTTCTACTACTATAAAAATGGGTTTTTTTTTTTATCACCATTTGTTACCAACATCTAAAGCTTTATTCTTTCTTTTTTGTTTTCACAATACACTGTTCATCGAGTCTCTACAATCTTCAAAGCATCTCAAGATATTGGTACATTCAAGTTGCAAATGATGTATGTGTCGCACCTATATCTTGAATCTTAAGATTGCGATGTTATAGCTCAATTTAATATAGTTTAATAAGAGTGTTGTCTGCCCATTATTATGAAGAAATGAGTGTATAATTAAAAAAAATTTTCTTTTTTGTTATTGCCTTTTTTATTCTTTGTAATCAATGTGTCTTTTGTTTAAATAATTTTTTTTTTTAAATGAATGATTTATCTATTTTGAGGAATGTGTATAGCTAGAGTCCTGAATTCTCTTTGCCATTTTTTTTTTTAATTGTTCTTTTATATTAGTATATTATTATTTTATTTAAAATGATTACTAAAAAGACAATAGATCAATTTATTACATGCTTATGTTCCTTTTGTTGAATAAAAAACTATCTACTTCTTATGCGTAAAGAAAATTTTGATCAATTATAAATAGTTAATTAATTAGTTATCAACAATAAATTAATAAATTCATTCTATCGAGTTTGAAAGTTTTCTATTATATAACAAAAACAAGTTAGCCTAATGATCTTTAGAATTTTTTATAAACAAACCAAATAATTAGAAAAATTAATGGTTGGAAATTGAAAAAATAACTTTAAAAATCATTTTGAAAGAAATAATTTTTTAAAAAGAAGATGAGGCTAAACCCATATATATTTTTTAAATTTATATTAAAAATATTAAAAATGTAACCTAAAATTCATTAAAAATGGGTATGAGATAAATTAATGTGATTATAATAAAACCTACGAAGATTAAAGGAATAA
This sequence comes from Citrullus mucosospermus, assembly GCA_030954485.1. Lineage (NCBI taxonomy): Eukaryota > Viridiplantae > Streptophyta > Magnoliopsida > Cucurbitales > Cucurbitaceae > Citrullus > Citrullus mucosospermus. The sequence continues at coordinate 30,551,301 of CM062063.1, forward strand.
AACGTGAAAATTTATAATAAACTAATTATAAATTATTAATTGTCAAAGTGAGCTTAACTCAACGGTAACTGGAATTATCTTACTCACTAAAGGTCAAAGGTTTGATCTCTCATTTTCATAGTTTTTGTACTAAAAAAAAAGTTTTATAAAATTGACATACTTCACACGCAATATTTTACAAATGTCATAAACTTTAATTATATTTCGTAATTAGATTTACAGTTTATTTAGACAACTTTAACCTTGTAATATACTCTCTCATATTAAATGTTCTTATTATTTTATAATTAAAATATTAAAACTAATTCAAAACGTTTTTAATAATAATCATTTGGAGTTTTTTTTTTTCAAAACAAAATAATTAATTTCATTGATGGTTTATTTTCATTTAATAATTTAATATTTTATTCATTAATGAATTGATATATACTCCGTAATTTTAAGGAAATGTTTGTATTATTTTATAATACATTTTCTCTCATATTAAATTATTATTATTATTTTACAATTAAAATATTTAAATAATTCAATTTGAATTAAATATTTATTAAATTTAGTTTATATTCCATTAATGTATGATTTGTCCTAATATCATTTCCTTGATTTTATGAGTTTTTGCTTTTGAATAATATTTTTTTCAATTAGTTACAAATTTTTCTCTCAACTTAAAATTCAAAATCTCTAATTTTAGTAGTTGTATTTAATGCAAAATTGTTGTTACAAATATTTATTTTCTTCTATGTTTTGTTTCTTATATATATATACGAGTTTTATTTCAAATATATATGAGATTTATTCCAAATGTATTTAGAATTAATACAAATGTAAGATTGTTATATACTATATACTGCATATTCTAATTTTAGTCTCATTTCAATTAAGATATATATTCCACATACTTTTTTTTATATATACACACTTATATATTCGAAACTAAGATGCATATTTAGTTATTTTACAAATATATAATTTTTCATTTTTTACAGATTTCAGATTTTGACTTAAAATTTAGAATCCTTAATTTTTATGGACTACATTTAACCCATAATTATGAATACAAATTTTCGTTTTCATTTTTTTATGTATATATACGAGGTTTATTTAAAATATATATGAAATTATTCAAAATGAATTTAGAACACATACATATACTCCATATTTTAATTTTTGTATCGTTTCTATTGAGATATATTCCACATAATTTATCATATATACACATATATATTTTTTCATATTTGTGTATTTTTAAATCTTTCTTTTCTTTTTTAAATAGCAAAAAATTAATATGAGTGTTATAGACTTTTGGGCTTAATTTTTATGTAATATCGTAACCATTAAATCAATCATGGAAAAAATGGTGCATTTGAGACATTTTTGTAGTTTAGCCTATTTAGGAGAAATCCCACAAAAATAATTATTAACTCAATAATTTTTTTTTATCTAATTATATTTTAATTATAGTATAGGAAAATTTTGGTATGTCAAAAGTTTTTATAATTTTTTTTCCCCTTTCATGAACTCTAAACTTGTTTATTACATTCATTTTCACGACAATTTGAAAGCTTTATTTTGAAAAGCTTTATAGCATAGGATAAGAATAATTAAAAAACTAGTTAAGACTTTGATAATAGAATAAATTATAAAATTGATCAATTAAAAAAATACATATTCTAAATATTATGTGTCTATTATTATAAAAAAATTCAAAATTACTAAAATCGTGGGATATATATCGTGCCTCAATTTAAAAAACAGAGATACACCTTTCTGTCTTTTTAATTGTGGGATAACTTATAAGGAATATAATAAATGTTTAAATCAAGAAAATTCCAAAAAAATGTTAATATATTAATAAATAATGTAAAAATCTTCTTAAAAAATTAAAAAAAAAAAATCATTGAATTAAGGTCATGTTTACCTACCCGCAAAGACAATTATCAAGGGTAGTTTAGGGAGGTGGGTCACACCCGATTACGTTTGAGGTTGTTTATCTAAATCTGCAATGGGAATCAAAAGTGGGCACCACCATTTTTTATTACACTCAATCATGTAATCTGGTTGATCCCAAGATAGGTGGTATTCAAATTAAGATTATACATTACATGGGACTTACACCATATTTTGTTCTTCACTTGACACTATTTACACTTTCTCTCTCTTCATCTTTTATCATTTTATCATTTTTTTTAGCTCTCCGTCTCTCCTCTCTCACTTCCTCTCTCACTTTTCCCTTCCTAGACTCCCGCTTTCCCTCTCACGCCCTCCCTCTCTCGCTTTCCCTTCCTCCTCTCTCACTTTCCCTTAATTTTTTTTTTTTTTTTTTTTAAAAAAAACTCTCTCAATTCTCTCTCCTTTGCAATCTGAAGATCAAAAAAGTCGAGATCAAACTCTATACGCATTTTTTCTCTCCATCATAGGACTTGTTGTGAAAAAATAATATATGTCAACTGAATACACTAGCAAACTCAAGTAATAGTGGAAACATCAATAGATAGCCGAGACACGCTTTTGATAAGCGTTGTCTTGAAGATAATTATTTGCTTTGCACCGGATGCAAACAGACTACAACGATTGTCTCAACAGGATACAATGACTAACTTTGGTAGAACCGTAACCTCGAACTACTCGGATCTGGAAGAACTTTTCGATATTTGCTCTCAACTCAACTTAAGACCAAAAGAAAGAAAGAAAAGGGAGAATTCTTCAATTTGAAGTGGGATGCCACAAATGAATAAACAAGTTACTAACTAAAAGCTAGTAACTTAGTAACTCTTCAAAATACAAAATAAAATAAAATAAATACAAAAATTGACACATTTGTCAAATTGAAGTCAATTTAGTTGTTACTTGACAAAATCAAATATAACTCATTCAAATTGAAGAAACTACAAATTTAACTTTCATACATGTTAAATTTGTATGTGGAATATCATTTTAATTTGAATTTTCAATTCAATTTGAAAGTTTCTAAACAATGAATTTAATCTACACTGTTAAATCCATTTTTTATGTTTCAAATATTCACCAAACTTTTGTTGGATTTTAGATCCTAAAACTCGTGGTTTGTAAACTTTGAGCATATTTTCAATAAAGTTATTATCAAGGTTTATTGAGTAAAAATGTTATTGAATATGTGAATTGCATTTATTAAATCCAATAAACTAAGAACCCTTGGCTACAGTTTGAATACTTAGACTTTATGTGTAGACATAAAAGTGGATCAAATTTAGGTAATAGCCAAAACAGTCTATAGTATAGGGATAAGGCTAGGTACCTTATCCTGGGAGCACTATGGATGCGACCTACTTTGTATATGATACAAATATGTGATCCTATATCGTTTATGTAGAGACATGAGAGTGGGGGCTTCCTATGTAATGAGTTTGCATAAGACCGAACAATGAAATAATCACTTTTATTTTATAACACCATTTACTATTATGACTGATTGTTTCAACATGATGGCCTAGGTAACTTGATCTTAATCCTAAGCTAACTATGAACTCCTGTTTATTTGAGATTATCTATTTATCTGCATGGGTGAGAGCGACCTGAGTTTGCCGACTCAATAAGCCTTCTATTTTAGGGATAAAACCAAGTAGATAGCTGGGGACATAGTCCTGCAAGATGGAATTCACTTTATGTCCTGCAAGATGGAATTCACTCCTACCTTATTTATGGTTAGTAGAGAAGTTATTCCCTTAAGTGTTGACCGGGTCTTGAACAAGGAGCCCCACCCTCTCATTGGCCCGAGAGGGACCCGATTTGATGGTTGTATCACAAACCAATTATTCATTAGAGGATTAGTGGGACTTAAGGAACAAGATGTAATTATAGGGGTAAAACGATAATTTTGAACCAGCTGTAATCACGAAAAATTTGTCAAGGATCAACTTATTAATCATGGTTATATCAAGTGGAAAAAAATATATCTACAATGAGGAGAGTGCAGTTACTGGGCTATAGTGGAGTGTCCCGGTAGTTAACAAATGTTAATTAACTAGGTTAAAGAGTTTAGTTGGTTAATTTCAGATCGTTGGAGCTCATGATCTGTAGGTCCATTAGGTCCTATTGTTAACTCATGGACTCAACCTTAGAACAATGTGTTGAAAGAATTTGAAAATGTTCAAATTCGTTTAAGGAGTAAATTTTACCGTTTGTTCGTTTTAATTATGAATTAAACGAAATGGGAGAGTTGGAAATATTTAAATGTGATTTAAATATTAATCGGATTGGAATAGAGATTCATCAAATTGGAAATTGTCAGGTTAAGTCGAAAAATTATTAATTTAATATTTAATATTAATCTAATATAATTAATTATAATAATTATTTAATTAATTATTATTTAAATTAATTTTATTAAATTAATTTTATATTAAATTAATATTATTTAAAATTCATTTTTTTAATTCAAAATGAGATTTTGTTGGTTTTCCCACTTCGCATGCATGGAGTAATAGGTGGGGATTTTAGAAACACCCTTAAACCTCCTTCATCCACCATCTTAATCACCTTCTTTGGTGTCAAATTGCATGTGAAATGGTTTTGCATGATTTCTTCTTTAAATAGAAGAAAGAAATTTAAAAGAAGTGTTGTTCTTCTTAGTGAATTTTGCTGGAAAATCTCACCTACTCAAAACTTTCCAAAACTCTTTGTTATTCACAAATTTGCTCCAAATTCATCACAATTTGGATTCCACAATCCGTTCTAAGGCCAGAGAATAACGATGAAGACTCTTGTGGTGGTCCAAAAAGTGTTCGTGATCAAAATCTTGGAGAAATTGGATTCAATTTTGAGCTACAACAAGTAAGTATCAATTCCTCTATTTTTTCGGTTTTAGAAACAAGCGTGTTTAATCTTTAAAATTGATGTAATTAGAGTGTTTTAGATCTTAATTGCTTCCGCTATTATGTTTCTAACTCCTTCAACTTTCACTTTCTTTCACTATATATTTTCAACAACACTTTCCATGAATCCCTTACTTTCTTCCTTTTCAATCTCTATATTAAACTTCTTCTTCCTCTTTTCCATCCAAATTCTACATCAACACTAACTACTACTTTAATTTCTGGATCATATCACAAGAATTCGACCATGGTTGTCCATGATTTGAACACTATCAACAAACCCATCAAAATCGATGAAGTTTAGGCTTCCAATCTCGAATCTGAGTTCTAGTGAATTTTCAATTTCATCGATCAATTCTGATCAAGCTTTGGGATGACTTGTCACTTAATTACAAATGTTAAGTAGAAAGCACAGACAAACACTCTAACATCTAAAGAAACCAAACAGAGTGAAGAATAATTACACACAAGAGTTGGTAACCCAGTTCAATGATAAACCACCTACGTCTGAGGGGCAGTGTGCCTAGGAAAGACAATCTACTAATATTAAGTTGTTAAGCAATTACAACAAAGTACTTATATGTGAAATAATCACTTCTACAGTGACTCTTGTTTAGCTTAACAGTGATAGTCACCTAGGCTCCTCTACATGTGAGACTCCCTCTCAAGATTACTTAGACTTCCTCTCATGATTACTTAGGCTCCCCCTAAGTATAATAATATTAGTGACAAGAGCTTCTGTCTTTAATAGCATGTGAGACTCCCTCTCACCTTGATTATCTTTCACTCAACTCAGTGAATTTCCTTCACATGAGAATTTAGGTCTCCCTAAGTAGTGAGAACTCCCTTCTCAATGAATACCGTCTTAGGCTCCCCCTAAAACTGATAAACCTTTCGCTATAGAAATGTCATAAATCACCTTTTTATAATACGATACCAGTAAAGGAAAACATCGGCGCAATCGAAAATAAAGGTCATTGCTTCAATAAGGAAAGATATTAGGTAGAAAATATCAGTAGGAAATAACCAGATAAGGAAAGAAAATATTCTGTAGACATTCCTAATGTCACAACCAGATGTTAACGCTAATTTGGTGACATCAGCGAAACTTTTCACAACTGCCTTAAACGAATAGAGAGCCAACACATATCTCCAACAAACTCCTCCTTTGGTCGAAGATTTTTAAGGCAGAACAAATAAACCAAAACTAAACACCGAAAAGATAGATTTTGATATAACAACAAATAAACTTATCAAAGATTAACATCAACAGAGCAGTCAGAGAAGATTATAGCAACCAACCAAAAACAAAAGTTAGATCAACCAAACAAGTTCACACTACCAAAGCAAAACAACACGGACAACCCACAACCACGCAACGACCCAACACAAAACATCAGCAACAATTCTCCCCCTTTCTAGCTTGAAAATCAAACATGGCGTTGAGAAGAAGAACCAACAGACAAGTGGGACAATGCCGACCGGATCACCTTGAGGACATCATCTACCTCGGATTTATGATCAGTGAGTTCTGAATTAGATGTTTAAGATCCTTAAGACTTGTTGGATAGCAATTGTAATATATGGCTGCCAAATGTCGAGGCAATGAACTCGCGATTGGGACCATCAGATGAATGCATGACAGAAGAAAGGTTGATGTTCGAAACATGGTGGCTTTGCAGAAGATGGGGATTAATATTGGATAGACTTGGAGAGGAGCCATTGGTTTAGATGCAGTCAGAAGATTGAATTTTTGAGAAAGCAAAATCCCACAAATCAAACGAGGATAGCAGATTGGTAGCTTAATAAGTTTTAGAATGTTTTTTAGGATGATGTATTCTTTATTTTATTTTTCTTCTTTTCACTTCATTGTTTTCTCAAAATAAATAATTAATGGCAAATTAATTGGATAGAAGCTTTAATCGTTTGTGAAGCTTTTCAGTCTTACTCACCCTCCAACATGCCACCAAATTATGCCTTCCAAGTAGAGACGGATGATCTAAACATGGCATAACTTTTGAATAGAAAAGACATTATGTGCCGACTGAACTTGTATTTTCTGTTGAAAGAGATAGAGAATTGACTAGAGAGACAAAACTACAATTTCTTTTCATGGTAAACCTTGAGGTCAAAAGAGATTAGACCATGAGAAGCAAAATATACATTTTGTTTTTTTTTTTTTTCCTTAAAAGGAAAATATACATTTTGATTTTTTTTCCCCTTAATCCTAGCATTATAGTATTCATTGGGGGATTTGGACATGAAATTTGCTAATATCTTTGAAGCATTAAGTCAAAGAGGGAGTTGTGTCCCACTTATGAAATTTGATTTTATGAATCTTATTTTTTGATTTTATGAATCCTATTTTTGTTAAAACAAAAAACGAAAAAAATATTGCTCCCAAAGTCTCTACAATCTTAAAAGATTACAAGATGTTCGTATCTGTTGTTTAATGTTTAGCATGTTATATTGATCTATAGTATAATAATTTATAGGACTATTTTCAAATATAGCAAAATAAGTCAAAATATTTACAAATTTAGTCTATAAGTAATAGACAATGATAGGCATCTATTAGTGTCTAATGATAGATACTGATAGATGTTTATTTGTATATAATAGATAGTGACTATCGCAACGTCATTGCGATGCGGAGCGGCCGACGTCCTTCCCTAAAGGTCTCTTTCGCGCCACCAACCATTTGGGTGTAGGGAAGGTCTACTTTTCCAAAGATAGGTTTGGGGGTTGTAGAGTGTAGGGAAGGTATTAGCACCCTACAACACCCGTTTGAAAATATTTTATTTTTTTTGTTATCCAATTCATTTTATTAAAGCTAGTCTTTAATTGAAAAAAAAAACTTATTTTATTAGAAAAAAGAAAATTAAATAAAATATGACTAATTTAATAGTTCCAAGTACAAGTGTTGTTAACTTAAGTACTCCAACCTAGACAAAACTATTGCATATAGTCAATTTTATTTAAAATTCATAGTCAAACTTTATTTTTATATTATAAATTCAATTGAAATGGATAAAATTAATTAACACTTAAATGTTCAAATTGAATTTGAACAATGTCTCACTACATCTCACTCTAACTTTAATACTAAAGTAGAGTCGCATTTTGTGAGCGAACAAGCATCCATCAATTTATTATGATGTTAATGTTTGGAATCTCTAGTTAAAGAAAACATTTACCTCAAGAATTTAAGACATTTGACAACCTCTACTCCATCATAAGATTAGCTCTATATTTAAGAAATGTCTCATGTAGATCAACTCATATTTTAGAAGTAAAATATGAATCAACCCTTTTGACTGGTGTAAGCCCTTCAAAAGAAGATTGAAATTAATTTTGTAAATCAAAGTGAAAAAAAAAGTTTGAAATTTTATTTAGAACACCCAAATTTGAATGAAATTGAAAATAAATTTAAAACTTTGGATTAAAACCAAGATTACAATCATCTATGAAAAATTAAGGTGAATTGAAATGCCTTTTTTAGAAAACTTTAAATTAAAACAAATTTGAAACTCATTAAATTAAATTGAAGGGCCTAATATCTAATTGATATTGGAATTCATTTTTTAAAACCTCAAATTGAAATTATATTAAGATAAAATTTGGAGAGACTTTATGAGAGGTAAGTCCAAAATCCAATTAAATTCAATCTAAATCAATAAGGAAACAAACTTGAAATTTTTTTGAAATTCCAAACAATATGTTAGAAATTTATTTAAGCTTTTTTGGGAGATTTCAAAACAAATTAAAATATTTTAATTTAGGAAAAAAAATTGAAATTATACTAAATTAAAAACTATAGATCAAAGTTTTTATTTAAAAGTTCTAGAGGACAAATCAAATTAAGATTTATTTGCAAATTTAAATTGAAAACTTTTGTGGACAATTTAATTAAAATTCATTTGGAATTCAATTAAAGTAATCTAACCAAAACCAAATAAAAGTTTAATTAGAATAATCCAAAACTAATATGGGATAGTAACAATCATATAAATATTTTTTTAAAGATGAAATAATATAGTAATAAAATTAAAAAGTCTTGGGACCCACCAACTTTACCAAAGTTTTCCTTTCTCTCCTTCTTTTTTCATGATTTCACCTTGTTCTTCACCCTCTCACCTTCTTCAATAGTGGATGGAGAGTTGGGTTGCTATGGGTTTGTCGCTGGAATCAGGTTTCATCCGCCGGACGCCGAGCTGCTCGTCTAAGGTCTAGATCGATTGTGGATTTGGTGTGGGTCTTTGCTGGAGGGGTGTAGTGAAGCATTCGATGGAATGAGGTTCTATGAAGTGTTGGAATTAATGTATGCTCATCGAGGTTGTGTAAGGTACAACAAACTTTCTCCCAAATCTTTTTCCTTATGTTTTCACTTTACACTCTCCTTTTTTCTCAATGTCTATAATCATCTCTTCTTACTTCCCCTTTTCTATTATGAATCCCCATCAATTTATTGGAGAGTATGGAAGTTGAGAGGGGAAACAGTGATAATTCTTTTCATTTTTGATATATTTTTTTTAAAAAATAAGATTATATCTTTTTAACTGTTTCAAAGAAAAACCTTTTTTTTACCCATTTAAAAAAATCAAACTAAAATATATGTTATTCAAAATAATAATAATAAAAGTTAGATCAGACCAAATACGATATCTACTGTGACATTTTGCTATATTTGAAAATATTTCTAACAGTTTTGTAGTTTAAAATAATTACCCTAATTTCTAATTTATATGTCTTTTAATTTTTCTTTTGAGATTTTATTTTAGATCAAATCAAAATAAGATTTGAATCTAAATTTTCTATACGAATAGTCTAAATTATACTCCCAAATTTCAATTTTTTTTTTTTTTTTTTTTTTTTTTTTGTTAAAAACCCTCCATTTTGTCTTTATCCATTTCCTCCGATTTCTTCTATTTGAGTTATCTGCAATAATCTTTAATGTTTGAAATTATTTTGGTTGTTTACTAAAATTCTAATCTTATATGATTCTTCTTCTTCCTCTTTTTTCCTTTTTAAACTAATTACAATCAAATTTGAGACTTAAGTTGAAATTATTGGTTTTTTGGAGATGTTGAATGGAGGAGAATGGTCTTCATATTTATTTTCCATCTATATATATAGTTATTTGAGTTGAATATTAGTGTTTTTAACGGATGATGAATTGTAGTTATAGACATTTTAGAAATAGGTTTTGTTTTTTTATAAAGGAAAAGTATATTAAATAGAAAAATATCAAACTATTTACAAATATAGCAAAATTTGACTTTCTATCTGTGATAAACTACGATAGACCCAGATGTCTATAGACCTAGATAGACATTGTCTATCTGGTAAGGTGATAGATATCTATCTAGGTCTATTGTTGCTTTTAAAATGCATAATCCGTTATGCGTCTATTAACTAAAGATTAATACATTAATATGCAAGTTTTACTATAAAAATTCAAGTGTAAGTTTAAATAGGTTTCCTAGGATTTTTATAGTAAAACTTGCATATTAATACATTGAACTAGCCTGCGTGGAGATGGTGGATCCATGGGAAAAGTAGAGTTAAGATAATTTTGCTAGCATATTTTTAAGTGTTACTTAAGTATGCATTCATGCTATCAAACTCAAGATTGAAAACGCATCTCTCAATGCTTTGGCGCCACATTAATCTTATCTCTAAGATGCATGGTGAGTTCTTCATGCAAAAGTTGAATTTTATTTCTAAAGTCAATTTTTTTTTTGTTAAATGACAAAGATTAATTATTTGTTCTCTCAAACAGTTGATCATACTCATTTAAACCTATTTGTTCTACAGATTTATGCAAGTTTAAAGCACCCGTTTAAACAAGATGAAAACAAACTTAGGTAAAACTTGGAAAATGCTAACTTCATACATGTAACATGTTAAACATACAATCATTCACGGTGTAGAATGTTAAAGATGAGTAAAGATGGAAGTATAACATCAATCAAACTTATATTAAGAAAAGAAACCAATCTCTCGATTGTCATAATCAAAATACAAGAATGAAAGATGAACATAATGGGAAAATAAAAATAAAAGTTGTCAAGCCGCTAATGACAATGTCTTGCTTCTTAAAGGCTTGAGATGGTGGCTGTTTGATACATAATTTGCACATGGGGTGGATGGATTCTTACTCTCTGACAGGCGACTCTGAAACTCTCAGAATCTTCTCACAAAAGAGCTCGAAGTAGAAGGTGGCAATGGAAGTTAAAGGAGAATTTGAGTAGAGTTTTTGCCACTATGTTACTCTCTATCTTCAGCATGGAGTTCCTTGGGCTATTTATAGGCGTGCAAAAAGGTAGTCTCATGATGACTTGACACCTTTGCATTTAATTTCATGGCCTGTTGTGCAGATTTCATCGCGTCATAGGTTCATTGGCTTTGTCATGATCTGGTCAATCTAGTTGCCACTTGCATATTGACTTTTTCTTCTCGACATCAAGTTCTTCGACGCGTTGATCTTCAGAGTAGTGTGGCCTACATGATTCTAGTAGCATCTTTTCTTTTGTCCTTTGCAAATTTTTGGTTTCTTTGAGCTCTATCCTACGTTTAAAAAGGTAAAAACTCATAATTTCCAAAATAGTTACTTTTGTAAACATTGTAAACGTAAACACTTTTGTAAACATTGTAAACGTAAAATTATTCATATTACACAATTCAACTACCAAATTCATGTGTTTATCTTCAATAATGCTTCAATTAATTTAGATAAAGAATACAATAACTTGTATTTCTGCAACTTATGATCCATCGTGGTATATCATAAATAGAAAATAAAATTTTGCTATATTTGTAATTATTTCCAATAGTTTTTCTATTTTTGAAAGCATCCCTTCTATAAAAGTGGTTAGCTTTTATTTGCAAATTTTCTTATGATAAATGCAAATATAATATTTTGTTTGTTGTGTCAATTGCGATCAAAGGTGAAAGTGACACAACAAGAAAGACGAGGCAGTGGAAGCAACTAAGGACAAGTAAGAGAACGGGCCAAAGTGATCTTGGCCAAGTCGGCCCCGTCGACCTCGGCATGAAGGCCGAAGCTGTCCATTTGGATGCATGGGCACAACCAAGACATAAGTTATGTAAAAAATTATAAATATTAACTATTTTGAGAAATTCGGTAAAAAACTATCTTTTTCATTAAAAAAATCTTTTGGAGTAATTTGATAAAAACTAACTAATTAGACAATTTATTTTTACTAGTTGAAGTTACCTAATTGAGTTGTGTTTCACAAATGTTCCAATTTTGTATTTATTTATTTTTATTTTATATTTTCGGAGAGTTACTAAGTTGTTAGCCTCTATATAGCAACTTGTTTCTTTATTTGGAATAACAAATTCGAATTTGAAGAGTTCTACTCTCTTTCCTTCTTTCTTTTTGATCTTGAGTTACATTGAGAGCAAGTATACAAGAGTTTTTTCAAATCTGAGTAGTTCGAGGTTGCGGATTTACCAAAGTTAAGTCATTGTATCTTGTTGAAACAATTGTTGAAGTCTGCTTGTAACTCATGTATCGAATAATTGTCTTCAGGACAACACTTATCAGAAGTATGTCTCGACTATCTATTGACCTTTTCACAAGATATTGAGGTTTTTGGTTATTTCAGTTTATCACCATTATTATTCCACCTTGCTTACTTTTTGTAGACAATGTATATACATATACATTGTAATTTTCTGTATATAGTTAAGGTGTAATCAATTTACTAGTGTTATTCTGTTCTTGTTTACATCTTTTCCCCCCAACAATCTGAAAACAATTAAATTTAAATTGATGGTTGCAAACTTCTCCACTAATGTTGTTGCTCTTGCCATGATGGGATTGCCCATTGTCAAACCTTATGCTAAAAAACTAGAAAAGTTTAAATGAGAAAATCTTAAAAGATGGCAATAGAAGATGATCTTCTATCTTAGTACGTTGAATCTTTCTCACATTTTTTGAAGGAAGGATGCACAATTGCCCCACCAAAAGTCGTAACTCTTGAAACTGAAGCTACAAAGAAAGCATAGATGCATTTGGGCTTCCTATTGTTGCAATTTGGCGAACGAAATTTGCCGCCCAATTCTGTGCCAAATAAATATTCTTTCTCACCAAACCGTAGTAGTGACAAGGCCGGGTCAAACATAGGGAGCACTATAATTTCTCAATCAAGTAGTCACAGTTCAAGGTAACCAAAGGGGGAGGGTTATGGGTATTTGTTGCGAGAGAAATAAATTGCACAAAACTAAAGAGAAAGGTTGTGATAACAGTCAGAAAAAAATGTCAAGCTTGGGTTATCATGGAATTTTCTTTATTCGATATGCTTAATCGTCGAATCATCATCACCAAATTTAGTGTTGCTTGCACCTAATCAATTTAATTGAAAAGGTCAGTTAAATTGTCCTAAACGACTAATTAGCTCAAAATTGAATTGATGAAAGACATTTGAATTCAAGTTCATCCAAATTACATTAAGTTCTATGGAAAATTAGGTTGAATATTCAACTGAAAAGGCCAAAGATTAAATATTCTTTTGATTTAATCCTAGGTTGATTAGAATAATACTTATTGTGTTAGATTCGCAAGCTAATCTAACCTATTGCTTCCTATGTATCAACATACAACCAAGTGTCACGAATCGTATGTCAATCTAAAGCAATGATCATAGTATTCACAAGCGTCTGATATGATGATCGTAATGCATTAAATTCATAATTGAATCACGCATACAATAGGATTCGGTTCAAAAACTCATAAACACATCAACGTAGAAGAAAATTCATAAAACCCAAGCTAGAACTAGATACCTTAGCCCATTATTGACATTCTGATCAATGGGGGAGAGTTTTGATACATAAACTGACCAAAAGGGAGAAGAAAGTTGAGAGAAATCGTGATGAAGTCGGCTGGAATCTATGGTCATCCAACCTAGGCGACAGAAGATTCTATTATAAAATCGTGATGGCACTGTGGCGCTAGGGTATAGTGTCGCAGTGCTGACGAGAATTTTACACAAGCGGACATTGAAGTGCTGTGACGTGACTTTAAGGACATTTTGGTCATTTTCTCTCTCTTTTCCGGTTGATGCAATTCAGCTCTATTTTGGCCCGTTTTGACTCCATTTAAGCTCTAACGCTCAGTTCTACCTCACAAGTGCTCAAAACCTATAAAATAATCAAATAAAAATGTAAAATTTGGAAACAACCTCGAATTAAGTAGAGCTAAATAGCACATTTTCTATACTATCACAATTGTATATTTGGTAGTCCTGAAAACATTTTGTATAATGTTTATTTCAATACCTAAAATACATAAAAACTATTGTGGGAAGCATTATACAAGAAGTACAATCTGGAAGATGGTATTATGAAATTTCTTGCGGGGAGGCATTAGACAACGAGTACAATTTGGAAGAATGATGGTACAACAAAATTTCTTGTGGAAAAACTCTTCAATTACAAGGTGGTTGATTCCAAGTTGGTATTAAATCAGATGGGAGAACCACAAATTATCATTAGTGATTTGCAAGGCAAGAGATTAGACTTCACTGAACTATTCCAAATTGCTACTGTGATTGAGAAGTTGTCTCCTTCTTGAAAGAACTTCAAATACTATCTTATAAAAGCAATTTATTCTATGTCCCTTTTTAGTTCAACAAATGATCAATGACATATACTTTAACTGATTGAGATTTGCTCAAATTGACACGTTAGAAAAGAAATTAACAAAATATTATAGATTTTATTTAAACATCTAATATGAAATATTTTTTGATGACAAGTATGATCTTTAAGTCGTGTTTATTAGGTCTATAAAAATTTCACAATTTCTAATGTGTCATTAAACTTTCAATGTTTTTGTCTAATAAATCTCTCAAGTTTAACAACTTCTAATAAGTGCCCACAAAATATTTGATTTATGCAAAGCTAAAGGTCCTTCTGTATGCTAACTTAATAAATGATTCCACCATGAGTTTAGTTAGAAGGACAAATAACTCTTAGATTGAACTTAGAATCTATGATGATCATCAAATCTAAAGCAATATTTGAAAAAATGCAACACCAAAGAGGTTGAAGAAACACAAGGTTTTGAATATCACTAATATGAGCTTTTAAGAGCATTACAAACCATTTTAAAGACCAAATGGTCATTCAAAGGTCCAATAACTCAAAATCCATTCAAAGGCTAATAAATGGCAATTGTAAAAAATAAAACGTAGGAAATTGAAACTTAATTGCACATGAATTAAGAAGTTAAAATGCAAAACTAAAAATATAAAAATGCTCCAAATAGTGTTAAATAACTACTCTAGAAGGCGGAAAGCTTGATATACTTGTTTGACAAGGTTTAACATTATGAATTTAATTACAATGCGCGCTTGATAGCTTCACAATTTATGTACAAGCTTTTTTTGTCCTTTGTGCTATATTCCAAACTATACAACTTTTCTAGTGCCATTGTCACTCCATTCTCTTTTAAACTCATTGAATTAAAATTATACATAAATTTCAACTAAAAAATCTTTGTCTCTTATGCATTAGCTAGCCTTTGAAGATGTAATATGAAAGCTTATGAAATCTTCTTTAGCTTGACTTCTTGTGATAGCTCCTTCAAGTACATGCAATAGATCAATAGTTGGATTCACATGCCAACTTCTAGAAAGTTTATAAAATTTTCATTTGCATCCCAATAGATTCATTATCTGTCCAACCTTTTTTAAAATCTACAAATTTATAATTAGAAAAAGAATCTTATAATTAAAAAAAAAAAAAAAACAATTTTGTATTTGATAAGTACATAAATTTTTTTTTTTTAAAAAAAATGTTGAATCGGTTGTAGAACTATTAAATACGAAATTGAAAGTCTAAAAATGCGAGATATGAAGAATTAAACTTAACAACCTCAATGAAAATAGATTATATCAATTACTGTCGAACTATACATAAATTGTTAGAAAGAGTTTTGAAAATGATAGAGTAAACTTCTAATTTAAATAATAAATATGTATAAGGTGGAGATAATTTATTTAATATAATAATTTAATTTGTTGTGAATTATGAGTGATCTTATCGGCTGGGTTTCCCGTTCAATCTGGCACTATTATTAAATGCCATTTGGTCCCACTTCCACCAACTCCTACGTATAAAGTCTCCTTTTTGGGTATTGGATAATATTTTTTTCTTATAAAAATCCAATACTTAAATTTACACAAAAAATAGGGGAAATACAACAAAGAAAAACAGATTTTCTTTTCCCTCTTTCAAAAAAAAATCTAAATTGATAATACAATCAAATTCAATCCTGAATTTTTGTTTGAATATCAATTGATATTTTTTATTACGTTTTATAATTTTATGAATTAAAATTCTAAACTTTCCTATGTAAATTAATTTTGACTTTTAAGATAGGATTATCTTTAAAAAAGTATCATTTATATATTGATTCTAATTTTCTTTTATTCTCAATCTGACATTTGAGAAACTTTATAATATGTAAGAATGAATGCATTGATAGTTTTCAAATGTAATTTTAATTAAAAAAAAAATTCAAAAATTTAATTATAAATCACACATGATAATTGTTTTTATGAAATCTAAATGAGATGAGGGTGTATATTCAAGATTTATTTAAGAGCATAAATGGAAATTTTTCCTTTCTTTTTCTTAGATAAGAAAAATCCGCCACTTAAAAATTTTCAACTAGAATATTATTTTCCAAATTTATAAAAGTATTACCTTTAAACTTTGTTATACTTTTTTTTTTTTCTTTTTTTGAGTTTAACAATAGGTTCACCTGAAGATTTAAACCTTTTGCCTTTTAGATCTTCGTTGACACCACAATATTTTATTTAGTTGAATTATTGCTTCGTTTGACTTCAAAAATTGATTTAAGTCAATCTAAGATAAGATGAAATTGTTTTAAGAATATTGTATATAAGGTGAAAAGAATTAACCAACGATTATGAATTAAATACTTCTAATTGTGTCAATCTAAACGTACTCGTTAGATAAAAGACACTTGTTATTACATCGTTTAATATTAAAAATTTAATCTCTCACCCACATTTGTTGAATAAAATAAAAATTTAAAGTAAGCTCTTCTAAACATATTTTTAAAATTCTATTTCAAATTTACTTTTAATTGCGGAATCAAATATCTTGAAAAATGTTTTTAATTTAATTTCAAAATTACTTTTCAATACACAAGGGAGTTTCTTGTAAAGTGATTTTAAAATGATAAAATCATTTTTATGTTCCAAATTGTTATATCAAACTCACCTTAAGAGTAGTTATTTAGCGTTGTTATTTTACTTTTCTTTTGTTTGGAAAAGTTATAAATAAAATAGATACTTCATTTACAAATTGATTAAATAAAGTCACCTTTACTTCACTTTGATTTTTTTTTTTTACTCATGATTTAAATTGACCATTTTAGTCTTTAAATTTTTAAAAATAAGTCGAAAGGGTCCCTCTAATAAAAAAAAAAATTAATGATTATGACTAAAGTGGTTGAACACCAAAAAGTTGACCAGATGACTAAAGTCATTATCTAAAAATATAATCTTTTAGAAAAATACTAAAAGTATAATATCATCTTGCCATTAAATATCTATCCCCCCTATGAGTTATCACATCCATAAAATTTGGCATGAAAGGGCAAAACCTAAAATTAAAAAATTAAAAAAATGAAAAAATAAAAATGTACTCAAGTTTAAGGAAAATGATCAAATCAAAATTTCTCAAGAAAAATGGAAGCAAGAGGTTGATTCATATACACAAAAATTATTTTAATATATATAAATTCATTTTGTGATTTAAAAAAAAGTCTCATAAAACAATGAAAGTTTAATGACATGTGAACATAAGCAACTACCCATTTTTCCAATGGATATGGAAAAGTAAGACAATTTGATACTCTCCATTTTCCTTTACAACTTTGCCACTACCAAATTCATTGCACATAAACTCTTGGATAACACATTAAATTATTTATTTATTTATTTATTTATTTATTTATGGTTTTTTAGTGGGAAGTTGAAATTTGAATTTTCTTTTATTCTACTTATATGAAAGGAAAATTATGATGGACAAAATTGGCTAGGCTATAATTCACCATCATTTTAATCATAAAATATATAAATGAGGTACCTAATATCAAAAGAATATCAATGTTATATTACTAAAGTGTATATAATTGACACATCAATGTAAATGATATTTACTATTTTGCATATCATTGATAAAATATAATATTGATATTTCTAATATAAATTAAATCAGTAATATATTATAGTAAAGTATATCACTAATATTTATCATGTTTGGATTTTACTATTTATGGATTTTAGCACTTGTGCCATTTTAACATAAAAGTTTATCACGTGACAAATTAACTATTATGTCGACCATAATGGACATATTTATCTTGATTATTTATTGTTATTTTCAAATGAAGAACTTCGAATTATCTAACTCTATGGCTTAGAAAGTAGAAAATAACACGTAAGTGAATTTTATAATTCAAATAATGATTGTTAGAAAAAATATTGTAATAAAACCTTTATATATGGAAGATGGTTTGGTGTTGAAATAATTTGAGAAATCTTCCCATATATTTTAGGTTATTCTCTACATATGACATAAAGAGAGAAGATGGCTGGAAAGTGAGTAAAACAAAATCAAAATGGTCCAAATAGAATAAAGTATATAACATGAAATAGTTTGAAATCTGATAAGCTTACTTGGAATTATATTTGTCTTCAACATAAAATGATTTAAAATGGTCCATTTTTAACGACATCTATTAAGTTAAAGAAAACGACTCATCTTAAGTATAGTTCATTGGATAAGACAATAATCACCTTCTAAAGATCAATGGTGATCATCCTCATATTTTACCATTGTTGAACAAAAAAACAGATTTGGAATATTCTTTTATTTACCCTTTTTAAAAAAAAAAAAAAATTATATGTTTGTGCAAAGTTTAAAATTTATTAAAGCAAAAGTAAAAGAACAATACTAAAAAAAAACAACATAATGAAAGAAGCAAGGTAAGTGGGTAACTTGCCTATTATCAAGTTGGTAATAATTAGAACTAGAAAGAAATATTCGTTTATGTTTGATAATCATTTAGTTTTTTTTTCATTTTTATTTGCTTTTGAAAATTTTGTTGCTATTAGTATTATTATAGTTTTTAACTTTCTTAAGAAAATATTAAAATTTTTAGCCTAATTTCCAAAAAAAACAAAGACAAGTTCCTAAAAGCAAGTTTCCATATGATAATTGTTTGATTTTTTAAAATCCATTTGATTATAAACATTACTCTTGCTCATAAGTTTCTACGTTTTGTTATTGATTTTCTACTCATGTTTTTAAAAACCAAATTAAATTTTGGAAAAAAAAAATTCAACTTTTGTTTTTGCAGTTTTAGAATTCGACTAAGAATTCAAGTGTTTCATTAAACAAACATGAAACCCATAATTAAAAAATTGAAAGACAAAAACATAAATTTTTAAAACTAAAAATTAAAAAGAAAATCATTGTCAAACGAGTTCCAATTATTGTGTTTATATGCTTAATTTTTAAAATTCTTGTAGTTATTAAATGAGTCTTAATTATAAAATTCTCATTGCTCAATCCTCATACCTAGTTGTTGTCTAGGTTAGGAATTCTAATATATATATATATATATTTTGTCCCCAAACACAAATTCATGGTAGACTTTTTAATGCTATTGTAAAGTACCTAGTGCATCATGTGATTCCATTTTTATAGGTCACCATCTTTATTTCCTAGTTGGTTTTTGTAGCATATGAGTAAAAAATGAAATGTATTAGTTGAATCGAACTATTCAGTTAAAATATCTTTTTGATTTTTACATTTTAGAACTGTTTTATTTTAGTTCATATACATACAAATGTTCAAATTTAGTTTATGTACTTTGAACAAATCTTTATTCATTATTGTTAGTTCATTGTTAATTTCTTTTTTCAAAAAAATTGGTCTAAATTAGCACTCTCTCTATAAATTTAAAAAACTTATATAATCAATTTCACATGGTATATTTCCTTAAATGGGAATTATTATTTTCATTTTATCAAGTTTGGTAAACATTAAATTCAAATTAACAATGAAAATTAATTAGGGTTGTTTTCGAATATAACAAAATGAATAAAACTATTTATAAATATAGAAAAATTTTACTATCTATCAATGATAAACCGTGATAAATTTTTATCGTTGATAGACAATAAAATTTTTCTATATTTTTAAATTTTATCATTAATAGATAATAAAAATTTTCTATATTTTTAAATATATAGTTTGATATTTTTTCTATTAACAATAATTTTTTAAAGATTAATTTAAAAGTGTCATTTAAAAGTTCAAAAATTAAAATAGAGAATGTAAACCAAAATTGATGGACTAAAGTGATATTATAACCCAATAATTTCAAACTATATATATATACTTTTTACTTTAGTTCACACATGCTCATAAATCATAATATAATAAGAAGAAGTTATAATGGCTGGTAGTATTAAAAAAAAAATTATAATATAACTTTGATAACAATTTTGTGTGTGTTGGACCAAACTTATTGGAAAATGCTACTTTACTAATTTTCTTTGCAAAATATATACCTATGTATTTTAGGATAATTACAAAAATATCCATATCAGTATGGGAGATTTCTGTCATGTTTATTAAATTATCCAAGTATAAATTATATTATACACACATTTTTTTAAATTATTATACTAATATGAATTTTCTGTCATGTTCTTTAATTTTTAAAATGATAAATTTGGTATTTTTTTTTCTTTTTAAATAAAAGACTACCTAAATGCGAAATTGAAACAGTAAAGTTTCATTGAACATTTAAGCACATATCTAATATAATTTTTAACATAAAATTAAAAGCTTGAAAATTTATTAAACACTTTTAAAAATTTATGAATTAAATAGATAAAAATTTTAAATTTATGGACATACGCTTGTAATTTAAACTAAATTATAAATAATAAAATTATTATAAATAGAAAAAATATCAAACTATTTATAAATATAAAATAATTTCATTGTCTATCGTGACAGATCGCGATAGACTTCTATTGATTGAGTAATAGAAGTCTATCGCAGTTTATCGCTCAAGCAATAAAAATCTATCACGGTCTATCGTTGATAGATAGTGAAATTTTTCTATATTTGTAAATAGTTTGACTCATTTTGCTATATTTAAAAATAGCACTTATAAATATGACATAATACTTAAAATAGGGAAGAAAACACTTAACAAATAAATAAATAATCTAATGAGAGTGAGCATAATATCACAGTGAATTTCCATGTTTTTTCTTTTAAGTCGGAGTTCCAAATCTAAATCAATTTATGATATAATTAAGTTTAACAGTATGGAAATGGTGATGGATTATCGATTTTTGAAGGATAATATGACATTCTATATTAAAGTTATAGTATTAAATTTTTATTGATATTTATACATATTCATATGTTCGATATCGACATTTGGGATAAATAAACATTTCTATTATATTATACAAAATGGATAAAATACTTTTGAAAAATAAAACAAAATGTAACATAAGGTGACTATAATATTATAATAAGTATTTTAACTCAAAAAGTGTATAATGTTTAACTATTACTTTAGATAAATGTTTTAATTTTTCAATTTTAATTTTATTTCAAAATTATTCTTTGACATCGACATTTCATCAATATTTTATCGATATTTCTATAAAACTGAGACATTGATATTTTAAATATTTTTTTTTTATAATATTTAGAATTTAAGAATCTAACATTTAACTTTAAAGTCAACAACATAAGTTTTATGTCATTTGAGCTATGTTCATGTTAAACATAAATTGAAAAAAAAAAAAAAAAAAACTTTTTGGTCTTTAGCTTTTGTGTTTGGTTTCAGTTTGGTTCCTAAGTTTCAAAATGTTAGTTTTTAAGTTTTGAGTTTGATTTCAATATAGTCTCTAAGTTTCAAAATGTTACAATTTTACCCTTAAGATTTGAATTTTATTCCAATTTGGTCTCTCGGTTTCAAGATTTATACTTGTAACTTTAACTTTTCACAAAATAATCACTTTCAGTCATTGTTAAAATTAAAATTTAAATCTCACTTATACTTATTTTAAATGAATTAATAAACATCAATGTTAAATAGTATACATGAGAATTAGATGTTAAAGGTGTAGATCTACTAAATTAAAGTGTAACATTATGAAACTTAGAACTAAATTGAAACCAATTCAAAACGAAAACGAAAAGTAGATCTAAATATTTTTCCCAAAATTAGAATTTAAAGATGTATAAATAAGCAGGCTAAGAAAGGTAAGTCTAGAAAATTTGAGGGGTTGGGGAGTTCCTGGGCATTCCTTGGATGATTGATTGTGAACTCTTTGACTTGGGTTATTATGGGAGCACATTTACTTGAGGGTGCAAATTAAGGATTTGAGGATGGCTATTTAGTATGAATATGATCATCCTCCTCCCTACCATTTTAAAACTATTTCTGAAGTGGAAGGGAGGCTCCATCATTTACTCTTAGAGGGGGAGATGTATTGGAAACAGAGAGCAAAAACTAATTGGTTACAATGGGAAGATCGAAATACTTCATAGTTTCACAAACAAGCTTCTTTGAGAAGACGAAGAAATGCGATTACAAGGGTTTTTAATTTTGAGGGGGTTTGGATTGAAGATGGGGGCAAATTATTGATGTTTTTCATAAGTATTTTTGGGAGTTGTTTACGTCTGCGAATCCTAGTAATGCAAACACTTCTGCTGTCACTAAGTTTGTTCCTCGTAAAGTAACGAATGAGATGAACATGGAGTTACTTAAAGTTTTTACCAGAGGAGGTCATTAATGTTGTTCGAAAATTTCACCCAACTAAAGCACCAAGTCTGGGTGGTTTTCCTGCTCTCTTTTTTCAGAAATTTTGGGACATTATAGGCGAGAAGACTATTGATTGCAGTTCAAAGATATTGAATGATAAGGTTTCAGTAAAGAATTGGAATCGTACTCATATTGCGCTAATTCCAAAGATAAAGTAGCCTTTTGAGCAGTTACAGACTATAGGTCAATTAGTTAATGTAATCGTACTCATCTCCCCCTCTAAGGTGATTGTGAACAGATTGAAGCCCATTTTATCGGTTGTGATTTCTGAATCTCAATCTGCCTTTGTTGTTGGGCGATCCATATCTAACAATATAATTATAACCCATGAATGCCTACATTTTTTCGAAGTCGAAGAGAAAAGGTTTGGGGGGATCTTATTGACATCAAGGTAGATATGAGGAAACTTATGATAGGGTGGAATGACTTACCTTCGTTGTATCATGTTGGCCCTTGGTTTTCATTTTGATTGGGGGTAAATTTGATTATGGATTGTGGAACTACTTTGTTGGCATTACTAATAAATGGACAAGTTGCAAAGACTTTTAGCCCAACTAGAGTCATTAGACAAGGTGATCCTCTATTCTCTTAACGATTTTTGTTTTGTGCTGAAGGCCTTTCAGTCCTACTTAGACAAGCAATGAATCATGACTCTCTATTTGGTATGCAAATTTCTCAGTTTTGCCCTCCTATTTCTCACTTTTTTTTTTTTGGCGGATGATTGTCTTTTCTTCTTAAAAGCTTTTGCCGAGGAATTTTAGGTGTTAAAGAATCTATTGGTATGCTATGAGGCTGCTTCTGGACAAAGTGTGAATGAAAACAAATCTATGATTATATTCTCTCCTAATGTAAATGAAGATCGACACTTATTTCTACAAAGAATCCTTAATTTTAAATTAGTCAACTCTCTTGGTATCCATCTGGGAATGCCTTCTTCTTTCTCTAGGAAGAAGAGTTGGAACCTCAAATATATCAAAGAACGAGTTTGGAAGGCTATTCAAAGTTGGAAAGGGCGCCTTTACTCGTGGGGTGGTAAGAAAGTCTTGATTAAAAGTGTGGTGCAAGGCATTCCATCTTATGCAATGGCCTGTTTTCGCCTTCTAACTAGTTTTTGTAAGGACTTGATGAAGATGATGGCTAAGTTTTGGTGGCATTCTAATCCTTATTCTAGAAAGATTCACTGGACTTCTTGGGACAAGTTGTGTTAGGCTCGGGAGATGGGTGGCCTTAATTTCATAGATTTGATAACCTTGCTTGCTAAATTAGTTTGGAGGGTGTGTAATGTAACCTTGATTCTCTTACTGCTTTTGTGTTGAAGGGGCGCTATTTTCCAAATTTGGAAGTTTTGCAAGGCTCTTCGCCGAGAAGTTCATATTTATGGAAAGGCTTTATCTGGGTTATGGAATTATTAAATATTGGGGTTCGAAAGGAGGTTGGTTCATGTAGTAACACACGAATTTTTTATGATCCTTGAGTACCTAAACCAATTTCCTTTAAACTAGTGACCCCAAATTTTGGGGCTTCTAAGGAGAGAGCGTCCTTATTGTTGACTGACAGCGGTTCATGGAATGTGTCTTTGGTAAAGAGTGTATTCTACCCTGTTGATTGAGATACTATTTTGAATATCCCAGTTTGAAATCCTAAAAGAGATGATCGTTGGGTGTGTCATTTTGAGAGATGGAGGAGCTATAATGTTAAAATTGGATATCATATTACAAAATATGCAATAGGAAATCCTTCTAGTTCGACTGGTGGTGGAAGAAAGTTTGGGGGGAGGTTGTTCTTGCTAAGGTAAAACATTTCATTTGGGGTGCTTTGCATTCTTAGGTCTTGTAAACTTGATGTGTCGCCCTATTGTCTTGTATGTGGTTCGAAGGGTGAAACGGGTGAACATGTGGTATTTGTGCGTAAGAAGGCTCAATCTGTTTGGAGAATTATTTTGCCGAGTTGTAAGACGTTGCTAAATAATAAAAGTTGGGTTGAGTGGTTTTTAATGTGTTTTGGGTTTTGGGTTGTGTTGGTGGTTGGTGTATTGTATTTGGGGGGATTGAAACAAAGGATTGATCCGGCGTTGGAAGTTTGGTGGTTTCATAGATGATAGAATGGGAAAGCTATTTTGTTTGTGCCTTTGTTTCTTTGCCCGTTTTGCACTTCAAGACCCTCGTTCGTAGTGGTTTTTCATGATGGATTAATTTTGAGTAATAAGAATGAGGTTAAAACTATAGATAGTTTTGATATTTTGTTTTTCATTAAGAAAGAAAGAAAGAAAGAAAGCCAAGTCCAACCCACCACCTGTCCCTAAACGAAAACGAAAGCAAAGAGAGAGGGTGTATGTTGTGTCACTCTCTCTGTTCTGTTTCCATTTCCATCAACAAAATCCCCAAAAACCTCTGAAAATAAATTCAATTCCCTTCAATCATCAAATCAAATCAAATCAAATCCTCTCTCTTCTTCTGAATTCAACCCATTTCAATTCCCTCCGCCATGGATAATTACGCTTACAATTCCTACGCTGAATCCGGCGATTCCTCCCCTCGTTCCCGCGAGATCGATTTCGAAAACCCTCCTCCATGGGACGACGCTCAGCTCCAGCACCACAACTACAAGGTCAAGTTCATGTGTAGCTATGGCGGTAAGATCCATCCCCGTCCTCACGATAACCTTCTCTCTTACGTCGGTGGCGAGACTAAGATCTTCGCCGTCGATCGCTCTATCAAGTTCGCTTCCATGATCGCTAAGCTTTCTTCGCTTTGTGATACTGAAGTCACCTTCAAGTACCAGCTCCCTGGTGAGGATCTTGACGCTTTGATTTCGGTTACTAATGATGATGATCTCGAGCATATGATGCACGAGTACGATCGTCTCTATCGCGCTCCTGGAAGGCCTGCTCGGATGCGTCTTTTTCTATTTCCGGCTAATCAGAGCCCTAGCTTTGGGTCTGATGGAGGTAGGTCGGATCGGGATCGATTTGTCGAGGTTTTGAGTTCTGGTTCTGGTCATGGAGGTGAGGCGCCTAAGCAATCTGTTCCGAATAAGGTGGATTTTCTGTTTGGTTTGGAGAAAGGGGGAATCGCGCCTCCTCCGCCGCCTGTGGCGCTTAAATTGCACGATCCATTACCTGAGCCGGCCGCACAGCCGATTGAGCCTGTTGCTAGACCTGTTCCGGGAGATCGGATCGCTGCATCGGATCCTGTGGTTCATCCGGCTGAGATTCAGCGGCAATTGCAGGAATTACAGAGGTTGCATATTAGTGAACAGGAGCAAGCCGCGGCGTATCGGAGGAAATCTGAAGAGAATAATCTTATTGGAGGCTACGGCGGTGATTTCTACGCACAGAAGGCGATGGAGAAGGCTCCGCAGCCGAACGCGCCTCAAGCCTTACAGCCACCGCCTGGATACTGGCAGGAGAAGCAGGTTTCTAGCGGAGGTTTTCCGGCGACGGTGACGGCCACACCCGGCGGACCGGACCAACCGCCGGTCTATATGATCCACCATCCCGGTGCTGTCTATCACTCCCCTCAACATCCGATGGTGAGACCGGTTGCCGCTCCGCCGCCCAATCAAGGCTACTACGCTATGCAGCGTATGGCCTCAGATATGTACCGTGAGCAACCGGTCTATAATGTTGTACAATCTCCACAACAGCCGTATCCGGCCACTTCATCGCCGTCTCTGCCGCAACAATCTCCAAAGGTCGCCGCCTATCCCGGCGGCGGTATGACTCTGGCGGCAGACTCAGGGCCATATACACAGGTGGCGTACGACAGCACCACCGGGAGACAAGTATACTACACGGCAGGCGGAGCCGCCGTGTTAGCATCACCTCCACCGCCGCCTTACCAGGGGGTGTCGGCGCCGGGGAGCGGCGATATTAGAACAGGAGCAGTGGGCCAAGATGGGAAGCTGATTGCAAAGATTTCACAAGGCTCAGTTTGAATAACGACAACAGCATGTGGTATAAAAATTTTGAGTTTTTTTTTTTTTTTTTCATTTTTCTTTATAATATGAATGCTGAATTTTTAATTACATGCTTATGGTATGATATGCTCTTTTTCTTCTCGATCTGTGGTAAAAAAAAAAAAGCATATTATGTTTATGTTATCATGTGATTATCATCCATCTATCTTGGGTCTGTATGCAACATTCTAAAGGTGATGAACCCATTTTCATTTCTATTTTCATTTCTAACTTTCTTTTTGCACAACAGAGTACTAATGGTCCAGTATTCTTCGGATGAAAATCTATATTAGAATGTTGGACAAAACTTTGGACCTAAAACGATCTAATAGTGATTTTGGACAAAAATTGAGACTTAGACATAGCAACACTGATTTCAATTCTCAATTTCCCTTTGATGTTCTAGTAGATGACTACTCCAACTATACTTTTGAAATCTTTATGAAAGATTGAAGGTATTAGGTGAACTTTTAAGAGCGTGTTTGGGGCAAGGAGTGGAGTTTTCAAACTCAAGGAGTTGTAGAGTATGGGTAACTACGAACTCCTAGTGTCTACGGTGTAAGGAGTTAATAACACATAAAATTGATGCTCTTTTAGTCGTGCGGCAAATGAACTCTTGGGCATCTCAAGGAATGAAGTTCACGACTCTACTATCTACAATTCAAGAATATATATATATATATTCTAATTTAGCCAAAGTTAAAAAGTAGTTTCGAGATGGATAGCCAAACCTAAATTCATGGCTAGCACCATGTTTAAACCTTGGAGAGGCTTTGAGCATTTTAAATTAGCATTGATTTAGTTCTAAGATACAATAAAGTTTGAACTAATTATAAGCTATTAAGTATAGACTCTTGCCATTGGCTAGAATGAAGTGATTGTGATTATGAGTCCATGAGTCATAGATTTGAATCTCTTATCACATTCCAATATTTTTAGAGAAGAATCGTGATTCGAGTGTTAATTATATTGTACGAGAATGTTATTCATGTTAGGTGGGAGTGTGATTGTTGCCGTAAAAATTGAGGGTTATTCAAGTGGGAAGTGATTCCATAGTTTTAGTTTTGAAAATTACCAATTTTATTTAGTGAAGTTGGAGATAGGATATATGGTAAGAAAGGAAATTAGTTAGGAAACGTAGATGGAGAATACTCTCCAAGTATGAAGTCCTGCCTGTTTGGATTTGGAGGGTGTGTTTTGTTTTGTTTTGTTTTGTTTTACCAATTCAATTGAAAGAAGCAAAGCAACGGAAGCTGATGTCATTCACTATCTCTAACCAATTCAGTGAAGGATTGATTGCTCTTGCTCTACTACTGAATTGTGATAATCCCAATACTATAAGAAAAGAAAAAATTGCAAATTACAAAGGGGAAACAGTTAAATGATATCCAGAGGAAATCTTCTCTTGCCTTCCACTTCTTCTCTCCATTCACATCTACATCCAATCATTACCCCTTTTTTTATAATAAGTATGGAGTATTATATTTTGTATTCTATATATCCACTTGTATTATTATTTTCTTATCTATTGGTGGGTTCCAAGAGGAGTTACCTCTCTAATAATAGGGGATTGAGTTTGGTTTGGAAATAGTTTCAAATTTGAGGTAAATGTAGAGAGATTCCTTCTAAGGTTATCTTTCCAAGAAACTGTTTACACAAAATCTTTCTTTCTACACAGACAAGAATTTGTTGAGTAAAAGTGTATTCCATAATCATTTATTTTTCTTTTTTGAAAGACCTTTTCAAAATGCTACGCCATTCAAAACTTGGAATTGTATTAAAAATAAACTTTACTTGGATTACTTTGTAAGTTTCCTTCCAAGTTGAAGAGATTCTCTTGGGGGTAAAATTCACTCATTTATTCCATACCCAACACCACACATGCATATAGAATCTTTTTTTTTTTTTTTTTTTTTAATCTTTTTAATTTTCTCTTTCCATTATTGGAGAAAATAAAGATTAATAAACTACAATAAGAACATAGTTTTTTTTTTTTTTTTTTTTTTTTTTTTTTTTTAAAGGTCATAGCTAGTTGGGATACATACATTTCTATGGTTGTAGAAAGATGGTAAGATTTTCAATTAGAATTATATATAAATGAACATTTCTTTAATCACTTGAAATAGGTGAGATTAAATTAAAATTAATTCAATAAGCTAAGCATAAATGTAAAAACTATTTTTGGGCACTAAATGATAAATTTAGTATCTCACACATATTGAAATTTGTGATTAAATTTTTTGTTAAATTATAAATTAAGCTCCTATATATATATATTTTAAGATGCTCGCACTTCAATAAATTTCTAATAAGTTATACAACTTTCTAACTTTTATATCTCTAAATCTTTGTACTTTAAAAGGTTTTCAATGAGTCTTAAAACTTTAATAGCATGTTTACTAAATTTTAATATGTTAGCTCACTAATGGTGTGTTTAATTTAAAAAATAAATTATTTTAGAAAAAAATTATAGTATTTGGCAACCACTTAAAATGGATTTTAAAGTGTATTTTAAACCGACTTTATAAAAAATGTTTATATAAAATGAGTTTTAAAAAAAAAAAAAACATTTTCTTCTCAAGTCAATTCAAACGAGCCCTAAATATAATATATTAATGACATGTAAACGATAAATGGACAATGTTAGTAATAAAAAACTCATCCGCGTAGAATTAAAAATTTAGAGACCTATTAATAACTTTTTAAAGATGGTTTTAGTAACAAACTTGTAAAACTAATTTTAAGTACCTTTGTAACACTCATATCCCAAGTTTCGGAATCTAAAATGAAGAGATTGTCTTCATAGAACAACACATTTTGAGACCATCCAACACATTTCAA
This sequence comes from Citrullus mucosospermus, assembly GCA_030954485.1. NCBI lineage: Eukaryota > Viridiplantae > Streptophyta > Magnoliopsida > Cucurbitales > Cucurbitaceae > Citrullus > Citrullus mucosospermus. The sequence continues at coordinate 30,580,884 of CM062063.1, forward strand.
CTCTTACATTTCTATGATTCGCCTATAAATTCTTTTAAACTTATATAAAGCGTGCTATTACATATTTAGCCTCGAGATACACTCTCATTTTGAATGTAATGTACCGTCATTCATTTACTCTTCCTACATTTGAGGGTCACAACTTCTGTTAATGAAAGAAATTCAAGTTGAATATCAATAAACTAAATTTGATTTTCTTGCCTCCAAATTATGGATACATAAGATTGACAAGTTTGAAGGGCAAGTTACCTACTAATTAATTAAAATGAAAATGACACTTTGTCCCAATATATATAAATTTTTCTTTCTCATTTTCCTGTTCCCTTTTCTCATTGGTAAGTGTGTGAAAATTTTTCTTGGGAAACAAACACAACCCTCAATCATAAATGTTCTCTTTCTATACACTAACCCACTTTCCTTTGAATTCAAGGGTAAGTTTGTGTCACTTTCTTATCTTCTATTTTTACATCATGGGTTGGATTTCCCACTTTTGTTTGACATTTTCTTACATTACTTGGCACCAATACTATGGAGAACAAAAAGTAAGTTTTTTTTTTTTTTTTTTTTTTTTTGGTTTAGTTTTTGACTTTTGTGACACTTGATCTATTTATTAAACTATAAGAACAAGTTGCATAGAGTTGGAATCTATTAATTATGAGATATTTATAGCATGATTATAGCTTCTCCATGTTGTTCCTTTCTTGTTTTTATAGTATACACCCATCAGTCAATTATATCATTCAATTATATTATGGAAAAGGATGGATTTCAACCTATAAGATAATATTTTTAATAAATTATATAAATCATTTTTGTATACAAGTGTAAGACTTTTGGAAACTCTTGACTGTTTTGGATATATTTTTTATTGTAAAATTTTTTAGGTAAATTGTGTAAAATAAAAATATGTGTGTGAGAGAATTAAAATTGGAATATGAAATAGTGTGGCGGTGACTCAAAATGAGTATTGGAACAATAAACTCCTAATTTAATTTGTCAACTTTATTTCATTGGGTTTATTATTGTTAATTTTTATGATATTTTCATATGAAAATTTGCTAGCTTTTGTGATAAAATAAACAAAATAAAGAAAAATTTTGTGAATTTTTTTTCTTTTATAAAAACTTTGTATCTGACCAATTTGAAAAGGTGCTAATTATTTTAAATGAAGTCAATCAAATAATCTTCAATTAGTTATTATTATTTGTTCCTTTTAAATTTGGTTTCATTAATTTTTTTTCTATTATTAATTTTTTTTTTCTAGTGGCTTCTTTCTCTCCTTCAACAATCTCTCAAAAGTGCATGGTCACATAGCCTGAAAGACATAAATTAGGAGATCCAAGGGGACAAAATTACCATGTTGTAAAACTTTACTCTTCAAAAGTGTTTTTTTGAAACTAACCTAACTCAACAAAACAATGATACTTTCCCTATCATACCTTACTACTCAAAACCCTTGAATGAGATCGTAAAATATCTTCAATAAAGACACATAATCGATTGTGGTAATAGTAATATCATTCTCCTCAATACCTCAACTAAGGCAAATGAATGTTTCAAACAACAAGAAATTACTTTCTCAATAAGAACCAAAGCTAAGTGATTATCAACAAATCTCATTCTCATTAATTCATTGAGATGTTACTTGAAAAAAAAAAAAAAAAATTGGATAATTGGCTTGAGGAAGTTTATAACAAAGTCTTAAGGAAGAGACCATCTACTTGTTAACATACATAGTCAATACAATGACAATATATGAGAGACGAATCTTGGGAAACTATTTCTTCGAGTCTTAGAGGGAGTTGTTTAAAGAAAAATTTCACTTTCTCTCACTTTTGTTATCTTTCTCTTTTCTTCGAGTCTTCGTGAGTCAAAATATCCTTAATTTTTCATATTTTTTCTTCTCCATTCATATACACTTTTTTTTCCTAAGAAGTCGTTTGGTTGGTGGGTATAGAGGGTGGGAATGGGCATGACTTACAAAATCAATGTTTGGTTGGTGAGTTTTCTTTATTTACCTTGGAATTGGAAAAGATATTTCCCAGTCATATTTTATCCACACAAGTGGGGGCATTCCAAACCCATTGAGAAGCGAGAGTTTTGTATTCCTTTCTAGGTAACTCTTCCTTCTCTTCTTCATTTTCTTCATTTTTCCTTCATCTTTCATCTTTTCTTTTCTTTTTTTTTTTTTATAATTTTGTTTTTACTATTTTCCATATTGACTTCCTCTCTTCTTCATCCTCCTCTACAAACATTTTTTTTTTTTGTATAAATTTGGTAGTAATGCACCAGCGAGGGCGAGAGCGAGAGAGATAAAGTGATAGAGTGAGAGAAAGAGCGAGAGCGAGAGCGAGAGAGACAGAGTAAGAGAGAGAGAGCGAGCGAGAGCGTGAGAAGGAAGAGTTGATAACATGTCCTGCATAACCAAACACAATTATTTTTTATTTCCAGACATTTTATTCCTAGGCATTCTATTCCTAGGTATTCTTTATTCCTAAGCATCTTTAAAAACTTGAACCAAACAACCCCTAAGTGTCACCATTTGTTCATGTATGATACTTCTTCTTCTCCATTCATATATACTTTTTTCGCTTAAGTGTCACCATTTGCTCTCGTCTCATACTTCTATATCGCTCAAGTATTCCTTTGAGAATGACAATTTTTTGTTCTTGTCATCCACTCATACATTTTTATGCTATAAAGTATATATATATATATATATATATAAACAATTCCTTCCCATATTTTTATCAAAAGTTGTCATTTCTCTAGTTAGGAGTGTTCAAATGACCTGACAATCCGAACAACCCGAACTACCTAACCCAAAATGTAAAAGTTGAGTTGGGTTAGTTTTGTTCTTGAGTTGGGTTGGGTTATACTTTTTCTATTTTATCGAGTCGGGTCGGGGGTTGGCCAAAAAACTTTTGGGTGGACCCAACCCAACCCGAATTTTGTATATATATATATATATATATATATATATATATTTGTTTAAAGTTTGTAATAACTATCATAGATATTTGGTATTTAACATTTGAATTTTATGAAATTTTAATTATTAGTCATATGTTGTAGATAAATTTACATATTTTTAATTAAAAAGAAAAAAATAATGTATAACCCTACTACCCAACCCAACCTAGGTTGGGTTGAAGACTTGATTTGGGTTTTGGGTTGTCAACTCCAACCAACCCGAATTTTCAAGTTGGTCCAAAAAAATACCCCCAACCCAACCCAATTCATTTACACCCCTACCTCTATTTTATTATCTTTTGAAAGTCAAGTCACTCCCTCCATGCTTGAGTTTGTACAATGCTCAAACCAAAAAAGATGTTATAAATTATTATTTTTAATAGTTATTCAATAGCACATGAGACCATTTTATCCTATCAAATATCATTGATGGACTGATTGTGTATGAATGATGATGGTATGAATAAGTGTGATCTAATGTAAGCATACACTGTCAATAAGCAATAAATTTGGGAGTATTACAAGTATCGTATCCCAAGAAACTTAGAAGATAACCAGCAAAATAGCTTTTTGATACAAACCAAGAAATTCGTAGTCAAGTTCAGTGTAACACCACCTATGTTTAGGGGGGTTGAGTGCTTGTGGAAAAAAGCTTTTACTAATATAATGTCAAACAATTACAACGTTGTACTTATCTATAAATCTACGACAAATACAAAGGAACACAGATAGCTCAACTCTATGTGAAAATACTCAGGCTCCTCCCTAAGTGCACGACCTTTCCCAAGATAAACTTAGGCTCTTCCTAAGTATGATGATATTAGCAAGTGCTTACTTAGACTCCCATTAGTATGAGACTCTTCTCAATAACTCTTTCCATGAGGTGTGAAGTCTCATTCACACAATAAACTTAGGCTCTCCCTAAGTTGGAAAATACCTTTTCTTGCAAAACAACTACCTTAGGTCCACCTTAAGATGAAGAAAACTTTTCTTAGAACAATAAACTCACAACAGAATGTGCAACAAACGCACTAGTACAAAACTAGGCTTTAATGTCAGTCGAAAACCAACATTATAGGGTCGATGACATCGAAGAAGGTGTTATTAAAGCTGTTAAATGTAGGGCACCTTTAATGTCAATTTTCAATCGACATTGTAGAGGACTTTAATGTCAGTTTTCGATTGACATTATAGTTGACCGCCCTTGAACGTCTTTAATAACACCTTCGATGTCGGTAGCTTGACCGACATTAAATGAGTTTATCCGACATTAAAGCTATGAGCTACTTTTTGCCATTAATTGTTTGATATGAACGGTTATCTATCTCACTTCAAAAATGCACATTTTAAAATGCTTATATAAGGTCCAATTTATTTTTAATGTCAGTCCAAGAATTAAAAATTGTCATTGAATGTCCTGTTTTGTGTTAGGAAATGCTCGTCATAGCAATCTATTAAAAATATAAAAAAATTTGTTTGTGGTAGTGCGTGTATGCATGGTAAACCAACAATATTCCTCTTCCACTCGTTAATTCATAAACCCAACCTAAAATGTGTCAATATACTACAATATAATACACTAACATAAAATTAAAAAGAAGTATACCTAAAATGCAAAACAACACACTTCCATAAAACTACAATAAAAAATTCATATATCCAACACTTCTATATCACATATGAACCATCCGCCCTTGCAAAAACTACAATCATAAATAATATCAAGCATTTGTATAATATGACAATCATTCGTCCTTCCACAAATAACACTTAGTACTTTCATTCTATTAAGATAATAGAAAATCTTAAATACTTGCACCGAATACCCATAAATCATAAACAAAATTTTCGAACAAAATTTTTCTATTCTACTTACATCTTGTCAATTTCTCCTTGCTTATACACTATGCAATAATAAAGAACTATAAAATTACAATAAAGTACATCAATCAACACTTCTATAACATACATATAGGAACGCCCGCCCCTCCAAAAGCTACAAATAGGAACAAAAATTAAAGTACTTCTATAATATATGGGACCACCCATCCCTCCACAAACTACAATCTAGTATATTTACACATTCTATTCAGATAAAAAATATTGTAAGCACAAATTGCCCAACAAAACTTGTTTGCCTTCACATTTACCATGAATAAATGTTTGCTCGTTGTTTATATCAAACGTTAAAGACAAACTCAAAAGAATAGCCCAACAAGTTCATGATTATAATATAATCCAAAAAAAAAAAAATTATATACGCACATTAACCACCAAGCAAAGAGAAGATAACAATACTGTGGATTAATTTTCAATTTAATACTTAAAAATCTTATGAACCACAATCATTAAAACAATGACAAATATATTGAAACAACTTGGAATTACTAAATTTAAAAGAAATATTTAAAAAAATTCACCTTTGCAGCAAGCAAATTCCTTGAATCAAACCTCCAACAACAATTTCAAGACTATGATATAATCCAAAAAAAAAAAGTTTATATACACATGAACCACACCATCCAAAAAAAAAACTATTTAACAAGTTCATACTCTCAAATTAATTTTCATTCCAACACTTCAAAATCTTATTATGAACTATAATCAAGAACAAATGCATTGAAATAACTTAATTTAAAAGAAATATTATGACAAAATTTCACCTTTCGAGGAAACAAATGTCTTAAATCGAACAACCCACAACCCACAACCCACAAAGAAACACGGTCTTCGACGGCGTGAAACAAATTCAAAGCTGAACCTGAAAAGAATAGCTCAGATTTGCTCATGGATGGAGCTAAAATGAACCTAAAATGAAACTAAAACGAACTTGAACCACGAAGCGCATAGATCTGAAATCGGACGGCCCTAAAGCAAAGGTGAAATAAGCGGATCTGAAAGCGAAGCTCACATGGACGGAACTGCACTGAATGGAGTCATGGACCTAGTGCGAAATCGCTGCCGAAACTGCACGGACACCGCCGCCGCCGTCAGAATTACTGTGCTGCGCCTGAATCTGGTGGAAAACGATGTCGCGGGAACTAATTCAACTACTGTTGCTCGAATCTGGTCCGAAATGGATAGATCTTGTGCGAAGTCGATGGATCTAGTGCCCAAGCTCACGGATCTGGACGACGACGCTGTCGAATGCACGAACTCAAACTCCACAACACTGCCCACATCAACGACCAGCAAACCTATGGGCGAACTGCCGAACTGCACTAACTCGATGGAAGATGCGGGAACTCGACGGAGGTCGACGGAAGTTTGGTGGTCCAGTAGATGTGTGGTGTGGTCCGACGGTCGTGTGATGTATGTGAGAGGAAAAAAGGGAAAAGGTTTTGACAAAATGGGGAAGAAATTTTTCACACACAAAAGGTAGAAAATTAGGCTTTTAATGTCGGTTTAAAACCAACATTGTAGCCTCATTTAAATGTATCTTTAATATAAAATCGAAAACAGATATCAAAGATCTTTTTTTTTCACTTGGCCTGACATTAAAGATCCGTGGAAAAATTGCATGAAATGACCCAAAAACTAAAAACTTATACCCACTCCCGAAAACTTTATCATAAGTGACCTTTTGGACACGTGAAAATACCAATTTTACCCCATAAATTAAATGAGCCCAGAACTTTCTCTCTCCCCCGAAATTGATTGCATTGAATGCCGAAGCCTTCATCACCAGCATTTTCCAGAATCATTCAATGTCAACTACCATTATACCAACAAAATTGAATGCAAGAGTACTAATGGACAGTCGCTCTCACACATTCTTCCATTATTCCATTAAGTTCTGCGAGTATCACTAACTTCTTGTTCCATTTTTCTCTGAGAGTTACAGCGGCTGTCGCTTTTTTCATCTTCATCCAGTATTCGTTTCAACAACATCGTGGGTTAGAATCAGAAACACAGAGAATGTAAGTGTTTCTCTTCCTATATCGTATAGTTTTAAATAAACGGTCGATTATCTTCCTATATCGTATACATCATGTATGCGATCGCTTGTTACAGTACTATGCGATTGTGTAATCCATCACCAGGCGATCACATACATGCTACTAGGCGATTGCTTAATCATCACCATGCGATCGCATACATTATACTAGGCGATCGATTAGTCCATCACCAAGCGATCGCATACATGATACTATGCGATTGCTTAATCCATCACCAAGCGATCGCATACATGATACTAGGCGATCGTTTACATTTGATTGAAGATCATTTCTAACCAAAAAACTTATCTTCTCTGCAGGTCAACGAATCTACTTTGCATCTTTGTGCGATTTGGTGGGAAATGGGATTAGTCCGGATATAACCTGTAGTGAATTAGTTAGCATACTGCATGAAAGACTGAACATTGATCTATACCTGTTCGATATACACACCCCCCCGCTGTGTCATGGGGGGGTCGATTGGAGTGGGTTCTTCATTGGTGGCGACAATGGTTTCTTCCTCTGTGGCTTTGTCGTAAACCACCATCGCTGTTTCCTTAGTCTCTCCTCTTTCGTTACCCTCGCCACTCCCTTCTTCTTCGGTGGGTTGGTCGTCAGCTTGACCATCTCCACCACTACTCTCGTTCTCCCCATTGTACTCTCTGTCGTCGTCGTCGCCACTCTGAATCAGACGAACAAGACATGTGTTAGATAGACACTTGGACGCAATCGCACACAAATGGTAAGCGATCGCAAACAAATGCTAAGCGATCACATACAAATGTTAAGGGATCGCATACAATTTGTAAGCGATTGCTTAACTTTTCATATGCGATCAGTATGAAAAAAAAAAAAAAAAACAAACAGAAGGAATAGAATCTAACCTGGCATAGACGCTCTATAAACTTCCTCAGGTCGTCTATCTGCTGGTTTAAATGATTGTGCTGCTGATAACTTGTAGAAATACAAGTTATTGTAGTCACTATTTGATTTAATTAGAGCAATTTTAGAGCTAAACGCATGATTTTGATAGTTAAATGATGAAAAATGTATCACCATGCGTTGGCACTACTTACAAAGGAAAATACCTGAAAAACGATGAGCTTTTATGTTCCTAACGCAGGGTTAAGAAGAAAAGAAGCGCAAACAATCAAAGTACGAAGAGACGAAGCTGCTGCGAGGACAAGTGAAAACCCATGCGTCGAGCCTATGCGCTGAGCCCATGCGTTGAGACCATGCATCGAGACTATGCGTTGACAATCTGAAAAGTAGAAACAGGCGCATGCTCAAACAGCTGTCATGTCATTATGAAAAAGGACAACACCCAATCAGATGATGACAGAACAAATAGGCTGACAATCTGAAAAGTCAATGCAGCGTGGCTGAAATTTAATGCACAAGGTGTCAGGTCATCATGATATCAACTTTTTGACGCCTATAAATAGTCCACAAGCTTCTCCAAGAAGAGGAGGACGAGAGACCAGTTTAAAAGGCGAAAGCTCTGCACCATTTCTCCCTCACCATAACCAGCCTCCACTTCAAGCTCTTCTGAGAGAAGAATTCTGAGCATTTTCAGAGTCGTCTCCCAGTGAGTGAGAATCTTCACCTTATGGAATATATGTATCAAATAGCAACCATCTCAAGCCTCCATGAAGCAAGACGTTGCCAGTGGCAGCTTGACACCCTTCATCTCTATTTTATTTCCATTTCTCTCCTTCTTGCTTATATTTCGTTAATGACATTCGAGAGAATGATTTATTTCTTTAATATAAGTTCGATTGACTATCATCTTCCATCCATTTCTGTATTAAATACTTTACACCATGCTGTCTAAATGCAAAATGAGTTGAATGTTAAAAGTTAGTTTTCTTGAGCAATTCTGAGTACGTTACATCTTGATTAATGCATATCTTTAGCTTGCATAACTTTGTCTGACAAACAAACGTAGTAAGCATAACTGTCGAGCTTGAGAGAGTGGATAGTTAATCTTTAGCATTAATTAAGACTAAATGAGTGCAGAGATGTAGTTCATCTTTTGCCAAAACAAACTTACCATGCATCTTAGAGATAAGATAAATGTGGCATCGAAACATCGAGAGATGGATTCACACACGCAGTTTGTAGGTATGTAATTGTACTTAGAAAGTTTAGGTAACAACTAGCTCTTGCGTCCAACCCTACTTCTATCGCATGGTCCCATTCATTCTCAACGCATGCTATCTGACGCATTGTTTCATATGACTATCCAACGCCGCGTCCACCTCATTAATAGTAATAGGAAATTCTTTTCATTCTTTTTGTATAGTTTAGATACACAATCAACAAATGCATATATATTTACGTGTACAGTCACCGCATAGTCATACATTTAGTCTCAACGCCTAGTTATTACAAATCCTTGCGTTCAACCCTGGACTCACCAAGAAACCTATAAATGCTTATACTTGAGTCTTTATAGGAAAACTTGCTTAGTTATGATCATATCTAGAGTAATTCTCAACGCATGCTTGTACGGAAATGATAAATGTATTTTTGTGCAACGAGCTAAGAAACTTAATTCAATTTAATTAAAAATTAAACGAACAAATTCAACGAACAGCTGCTCACGAACCATTGTCGTCAGGTTCGCCAAGTCGGTGCGAACCGCAGATATCTCCTTCGACAGGATTTTGTACGACCTTGAGTGCCTGTGCCTCCTGGAGATGGGATGCCTCTCAGACGTCTCGGCACGCCTTTTCTTCCCCCTTTGACCACTAGACTGCCCCGGGAGAGGACTCGGGTTGGTCTCCATAACATGTTGCTCGACTTGTTCTTGTTCTTGTGGCAGAGGGGGTTCAACGTGAATTTCGATTGGCTGCTCGAGGTGGTATTCTCCGTTAGAGGTCTCGGGTTGGTCTGCATCGGTGTCAGTCGACGGCTGATCTTTTGACGTAGGGTTGACATACGGCATCAACTCAACCCCCCTGACTCTATCCTCCTTGTATCTCAGTTCATCCGGCGAGGGCACAAGTCTCACTCGAACGATCGTCTGTAATGCAAACAACAAATCAACAATAAAAAGGTTAGTAAACTACTGTAAATGATCGTCTAGATAAGCTAAACGATCGCTTATATTGTACTAAGCGATCGCATACTTATACTCATCGATCATTTAGCTAATCTATACGATCGTTGATATATATCTACGATCGTGTAGACGTATATCAACGATCGTTTAGATTATCTAAACGATCGCTTAGACTTGATAGGAGTTGAATTACCTCTTTAGGTTGGAAGACATTCCTCTCCAACGATTTGTACGATGGAGGCTAAGAACAGGTCCACCTCAGAATTCGTGGAATGACAGTTTTGCTTGATTTGGTAGCCATGAACTTGCTGTAAGTGGACAATATCTCGTATGCCCTGACCTGTAACACAAAATAAACGGATCAGATCAGGTTATGGATTACACAAAATAAGGAAATATAATTGTTGAAGCATAAAGTGGACTAAATTGTACCTGGAATGCAAGCACATATCCCTTGATGCAATAGTAGGTGATGTGCTTGGGGTTGTCTGCCTTCTTGATATCATGCGCCTCTTTCTTTCTGCGCATGATAGTCTTCATACTACTCAACAACCAGTTGAAGAAGACAGACGACCAGTCGTAGCTCGCAAAGACTTCAAAGTCATCCACAATCCCAAATATCTTCATGTCGAATTGTGTCTTCTTGTCTTTGCCCATCATAACCGTTTCGATGTACAAGGCGAGGGCCACCTTCACGGCGTCTTGATCGTTGGTAAATATTGTCTTCTCGAAGGCCACCTCGACATCCTTGACCAGGTTTTCTTTCTTGTTATTCGGGTCCCTAGGTCCAAGGATGAGACGTCGTAGTCTCTCGCCACATGTATCTCGATCGACTGTTTCTTCTGTCGGCCACAATCTGGTTACGAGATTGAAGTCCTCTTGGGTAAAGATGACCTTCTTCCCCAAAATGTTGAAGCTTATTGAGTTGGTGCTATCCTCCCTCACCTCCTAGCAAAAAGTGGTGGAATAGTTGTCCGTTGAACACCAGGTCCACATCCAGGAGTGGACCAAATGAGGTCTTCCTGAACATCTCCATCTGATCAGTGGTCAGTTTGCTCTTGATCAGGGAGCTAGTTTTGTGGACCATGCAGGAGACGGTGGCTGGGAACTACCTGTCCTTAGATACCGCCATTATCAACCTACAGATTTGAAATGCAGTACAACATCAGTTAAACATAGTAAAAAAGCCTAAATGATTGCTTATTAAACATTAAGCGATCGTGTAGATTCCTAAGCGATCGTGTAGAATACTAAGCGATCGTTTAAGTTACTAAGCGATCGTGTAGATTACTATGAGATCGCTTAGTAACCTAAACGATCGCTTAGTATTCTACACGATCGCTTAGGAATCTACACAATCGCTTAGTCGTATGACCTAGACTGGGCAATCGTTTAATCTAGACCAAGAGATCGTTTGATCGAAGTTCAACGATCTCTTGATCTCTACTAAGCGATCGTTCAGCCTGTTGTGGGCGATCTTCAACTTAGTATGGGCCTACCTTTCAAATGAAGCAGATGACGACGACGATGAAGAAAACGAAGAAGACGAAGACGAAACGTCCGGGAAAAGCGAAAGGTCAAGAGAGAAAGCAAAAAGGTTGAGAGAGAAATCGAAAGGGTCACAGAGAAAGCAAAAGCGAAAAGGATGAGAGAGGCAAAATGGGGAAATTCAATGAGAAAGCGGGAAATTTTGAGAGAAAAAGCGAAAGCGAAAAAGCATTCCAACGGGTAGGAGGCGACTTTTAAAGAAAAAATGGGAAGACGCGTTTTGTGTTGTTTTAAGTTCGGGAGGGTAAAATTGGTATTTCACGTGTCCAAAAGGTCACTTATGATAAAGTTTTCGGGAGTAGGTCATCCATAGATAAGTTTTTCGTTTTTGGGTCATTTCGTGCAATTTTCCAGATCCGTGCCCAATTTTTTGGACCAACATCAAAGAACCAATTTGTTGTTGTGAAGCAAGCAAAAGAACATACCCTCCTCAAAGAACTAGCCTTTCAATAATAGCAAATGATAATCAAAATTGGCAACTCTAGCCACCACACACCATGGCCCTTAAAAAGGTCACAATGGAAAAGAAAAAATTGTCGTACAACCACGACCCAACCATAGAGAGGGAAAGAAAATCTCAAGAGAACAAAATCTCTCCGAATCAGAGAAAAGGAAAAAGAAATACTTGCAGCCTTAACAAATCAGAAGACAACTTGTAAGACATATTTTGGGACAACCACCACACACGCAGACAAACAAACTATTAAACTTAGCATGGCTATGTTCATGTTAGCAAGTTTTGGTTATACTTTATATGTTTATAAAAATCAATAAAATATTATATTTTATATCTTATTTGGTGTCATTTCACTGTCAAACTTAGCATAGCTCAACTAACACAAATCATATATCTCCAACCAAGATTTTAGATGTTTGAGTTCCCTACCTTTAAGAGACTCTTTATAAGGATTTGATTGATTAAATTCTAACTTTCTTCGTACTATTAGAACTAAATTTGAAAACAAAAATATATTCTAAAAGAAATAAAATAAAAAGCAAAAATAAAATTCCCCCTGCCCCCTTGGATGAAATAATAAAAGATTTATATTATTAGAACTTTTCATTCACTTCGAAAGTTTGATATCAAGCAACCTCATTCCATGGTTCTGGTAGAGATCGTGGTGAGGGGGATACGCCTTGATCGACAAAAAGGGCATATTACGACAAGATTAACAATATGTAGAGCGGAGGGATCAAACTTTGTCTTGTTGAATTAGTTTGGATTAGCCTCTAATTGTTAATCTATTTGGATAGACTTTTGACTTGTTGATCGATTTTAGATTAGCCTCAAGCTTGTTGATCTGCTTGAATTGAACATTCAAACTTGTTGGAGCCTGCTTTAATTCCCCTTATTCAATCAACCTATGAATTTTAATTCATTTGATGTAATCCATCTTTGATTGTGATCTTAAGAGGTGAACTTCCATAGGGTTTTGAGAAATGAGTTTGGACTTCATTGATTTTAGACCATAGTGTAAAATTACAATCGGATTAGATGGTCCAAGGTGATTTTGGTATTACACACATATATTTTATAACAAATCATTTATAAAAATTATTATTTTTTATGCAAACATTTCATCTTCTTTAATTTGCAATTAATTACCAATATTTGATATTGTTTCGTAATTATTTTTCCATTTCTTTTTAAAATTTTTGCTCTCGCATCAACATTTACATAGATATTTACAATATATATCTAAATGTTGTCTTACTTTATAGAAATGATAATTAAAAATAGTCAATTATAGTCTAATTAAGCCACACAATCAAAGTTTTATTAATTAATTATAACAATTTTCATAAAGTTTTCCAAAATTTCCATCGATATCGATATTTTCATAAAATAGAGATCTTCATATTCCAAACCTTCCTTTAGACCCAACTTTTGACCTTAGTCTTAATCCAATCCTCTTTAATAGACTTGAATTAATTACCGGGCCAATCGGACATATAACTGAAGTAGTGGGCCTAATTTGAAAATAAATAAATTAAATTTAAATCCATATTCACATTGGACTCAAATACCCTCAATTTCAAATATTCAATCTATGGAAAACAAATATCGTAAAAAAAAAAATCTCCATATACAAAATTTATACATAAAATCTGGGAAGAATTGCACAGAGGCTCCTTTATTGGAGACAAATAAATTTTACTATTTCTTTTATACAATTATTTATTATTATCTAAACATGCATTTAGACACATAATATTGAGTATACATAATGAATAAAATTTCAATTCTAACATTAATTTAACAATTTAATTAACTTTACATCATTCTCATAAAATAAATGATATATATATAAAATGATTCACAATAATTAGATAAAATAATCGAAACATTTAGATAAATTCTATAAACGAAACAAAGTTAGATGAATTACTTCATAAAATAATATCCACATCAAATAAAATGAACAATCGATTTATACATATCATATATTACTCACATGCGTGAACAATAATATGTAAATAATAACATCCAACATGCATAAAATAATATGTTATCAATGTTTAAATTATATGCAATGTATATATGAAGCATTTGATACATATGCACAGTAGAACGTTCATACCTCAAATAACAAAAACAAAAAGAAATAAAATTAACCTACTTGATTGCAAATCAAAGTGGAGAAACTCGTGTTGATAACATATTATAAAATGAAAAGAAAAGAAGAACAAATGTAAGAAAGTAAGAGATAAATAAAAAAAAGAAAGTAAATAACATATATATATTATTTTCAATCGAGGTGTATTTACAAACTAAATGATCTCTACAATCTCTATTTGTTGTAGGGTTGTGAGAATAGTGGTTACAAATAGTCAACATAAATGGGGGACAAAGAGTTGTAAGATTAAATGGGGATCAATGAATAGAACTTGTAACCTAGGAAGGTTATGGAAATCTATGTATAATTACATTAATAATAATAATAATAATAATAATAATAATAATTAAAAAAAAAAAGAAATTATCTTAAATGACAAAACTATTGAAAATACAAGGACTAAAATAAGTATTTTGAAAATCTAGGGACCAAAATGAACAAAAATTGAGAGTATAGGGACTAAATTACAATATAAATATGATGGAGTGTAGAATCAAACATCTCAACTCCAATAAACCAAAATTCAAAATATATATATATATATATATATGATGGAGTGGAAAATGGAACATCTCAAGTCGAGTGAATGTATGCACACTTTTTTACACACAAACTGAATTAAATATAAATTTGGATTGCGTACAAAACCAATGGAAATATGGCATCTCTCGACTACAATCCATCTTTGGTCTCAAAAAAAAAAAAAAAAAAAAAAAAAAAAAAAAAAAAAAAAAAAAGATAAAAGTAAGCTTGGAACATTCTAGCCTTTTCTTTTCTTATAATGTAAAAAGAATAATTGAGAGCAGGTGAATAAAAGAGACAGCTACCAAAGTGGATTAGCTTAGCCCATAAATAAACAAACACACAAAATGAGAAGTCTCTAGATGCTTCACTTTTCCCTTTCTCATATTTAATTTAAATAACTTCTCCATTATTCTTCTTCTTCTTCTTCTTCTTCTTCTTCTTCTTCTTCAATACAACTAGAATCTTTCCTTTCATAAAGTCCCATTCACACATCTCTCCTCTTTTTTCTTTTTCCAAAAACATTACCAAATAGTGATAAAAGGAAGAGAGAGGGATCCCACAAAACTAATTAATACACACAGAAAAAACAAACCTGAAAAATAACCATAGTTTCTTCAGCTAATTTCTCATTAAATACCCTGTTCTTCCTCTTCTTGTCTTCCCAATTAAGCTTTTGTGTTGGATTGAAGATATGAGTGATCCCAAATATGCCTATCCCTATCCACCTCCTCAAGGTTTTTTTTTTTTTTTTTTTGAGTTATGTTCCGGTTGACTTGTTTCTAATTAACTTTAGTTTGATTTAGTATTTTGGGTGCTGTGGAATTTATTTGCAGGAGGGTATTATCAAGGGCCGCCGGTGATGGCACCACCGCAATACGCTGCCCCGCCACCCAAAAGACAGCCGGGGTTCTTGGAGGGATGGTATGCCAAAAAGCTTGTTTTCTTTGTTGATAAACTCTGTGTGTTGAATGGTTTTGGTTTCATATATCAAAAGTGAAGGATGATGATTTGAAAAAATTAATATCTGTGTTGTTTTATCCATGTTAAAATACGATAGAAATTAATAGTTCATTATATATATATATATATATAAAGAATAACGTGCGAGCATCGAGATGCTTCCAATAGACCATTCTACCGTTCGATTTGGCTTCTTCACGTTCTCCTTTCTCCAGCTTGAATCATATCTAAGTGACAAACATCCTTTCAAGTTTGAACTACACATTTGGTTTGCCTTTTCTGTTTGTTACTCTATGCCTAACAAAGGTTTTAAATTTGTGTTTGCATGCAGCCTTGCAGCTCTATGTTGTTGCTGTCTCCTTGATGAGTGTTGCTGTGACCCTTCAATTATCTTTGTTGCCTGATATCTGAGATATTGTTGCCTTTGTAGCTGTAATTACTTCTTTGTGAGTGGTTTGATTTTGTATAAACTTGGAAACAAGATTGATTGGTGTCTAGAATAAAGCTGTGTTTTCTTGTAAAGTACAGACTTTACTCATTTGATTTCATAGTAACTTTATTTGTCATTACCTAACCAATAAATTTAGTCAGTAAATTTTACCATGCGTGGTTATTTAGGTTTTAAACTTTGAATTCCCTTCTTCGAGAACTTTGGAAGCTAGTGAATGTCTTCTTTACTTCGATAGCGTGACGGTTCCTTGTCATGTCTCGAGGCTAAGGATATGTTGAGGATTCCACATTATAAAGATGAGAAGACCTATAAATTTTTATGAGATAGATGAACTACTTCTCTCATTGCCAATTGATTTTGATATAAAACTTTATGTTTATCTAAATAAAAGACGAGGTAACAAACCGTCATTTAAGAATTTGCAGGGTGATTCTATTTAAAAATTGATAGGGTTGTTTAAATATGATGTCTTTAAAAGGATTTGCCAATTAGTTTCTTCTTAATTTTTTTTTTTTTTTTATAGCTATCTACTTTTTTTTTAATAAACATTAGTTCAATAAGACATATTATGTGTTATCATTCATGGATAATCACGAGTTAAAAGTTTAGAGATGTATTAAAAAAAAAAAATTTAAAATGTAATTATAATTATTTTTTCTAAAAAAATTAAGGTCCGAACCTTGTAATTTATCTTAACATCATTTTTGTGCATAAGAAAGAGTGTACTTGAGTTGATAACTTATGAGACCTTAGAAGAATGAGATTAAAAAAAAAAAAAAAAAAGTTTAGATTTGAAAGGATGTCTTTATGTTATTTATAGATCGGTAACATTTTTGGCATGTACTTGTAAGTTATCCTAATATCATTTATGTGATTTGAAATTGGGTCACAATCAACAAGTCAACAATCTATAAATGACGATACTAATTGAAATACAAACATCGAAAAAGGAAGAAATGACTATCTAGATGATCTAACTTAAATTTGTCTTTGTCTTCGGAGCCCTCTTGAGCTCTTGATTCTTACATTCAAGCTCTTGATCTCACTCTAGAAATCCTCCAAGCTCCAAATTCTTTCAAAAATACATTGTTCTTGATGCAAGCCTAAGTGCACGGGTCAAGTTATAATATAAGACTATTTAATTTTGAATATCGTTCCACTGGGGATCCAATTGAAAGATCAAATTACTTATCTATTCTAAAGTTGAATCAATTTTATTTGAGGATTGAAATTGAGTTTTGATTGAGAAAACAATAAAGGAAGCAAATAAAGTTGAAAATCAAGAATCAAAGAGTGTTTTAGGGTATTAAATCCTTATTTAATCCATTATGCAATTTTCTAAGGTTTATGAAATTAATTGTAAATCATAAGTCTAGTAATATAAATCCGGGCTGTTTTCTAAAAAAAAAAAAAAAAAAAAACCGACATCTTCTTATGCAACTTAATTGATCACTAATTTCTTGAAACCAAATTACTAGTTTTTAGTAACTTTCATTATTAACCTAACTATTTCTATGAGAGATTAATAGCGATTCATTGTTATAGATCTGATTAGACATGCAATTCGTCAAATTAAATATCTAACCTATCAAATATTGATGGTCAAGAAACAAAAATTAGCACAACAACAATGAAAAGCATAATATTTACAACAATCCATGAAAAGTTTACAATGTTAGCATAACTTCATAAATAATTCATCAATACCCTAAAATTAAAGAGTTTAGTCACTCATAGCTTTAAACAACATGTTCACGTTCTCGACGTGAAGCCACTCATAGCTTTAAAATCTCTCTTAAACATTTTTCTCTCTTCTCTGCGACAAACTCACATTTTGAGGCTCTCTAATTCGTGATTAGGATTGCTGGAGACCTTTCAATTCATAGAAGTGGCACCCAAAGTTTTTTCCAAATATGCAAATTTTTCAAAAAAAGGAAAGTTGGCATCGTTGTGCTCTTGCCTAACCCCAAGCACAGCGATGCTCCTTGTATGGCGTTGTGACGTTGCGCCAACGACACAACGCTCCTTTAGTCTCCAAAATTTGGTGCTCTCAGGTCGAGGGCAGCACAACTACGTCCTGCCCTGTGCTGCTCTGTTTCTAAGGAATTTTTGCTTCTTCTTTTGTTTTTCGGCCGGTTTTGGCTCAGTTTGGTTCTTTTGGTATTTGAAACTTATTTTTGCCATAATTACTTGAAAACCACTAGCAAACACATAAAATATAATTAAAAACATCCCTAATTGAAGAGGACAAAAAGTACTTTTGAATGATTTTGGGTTCCCAAAACGTCTCCACCTTTACTTAAAATTGAAATGGTAAATATATAAAATATAGTGAGAGCGTAGAGAGGATAAACAATGCAAGTGAGTAGTTCCATGAAGGGTGGAGTGTAGGAAAATTATGTAGTGTCAAACTGTCGAGATGATTGCCCTTGTGGGAAAGAATTTCACTTTGAGAGGAGTTTTGACAAGTCATCAAACGAATCTCATTTTATTTGCAATTTCATTTAATTATGATTGTCCCAAATCTTTATTGCAAGTCTGAAACTGTGACCTTAATTCAATACTAAATTTTGAATGCCCATACAAATCCATCCAAACTTTGAACCTCTCAACTTTTGTCTCTCTAAAATTTAAAACAAACCTTGGAACATTCTCTTTTTTTTATTATTATTATTATTTTTTTTTTTATTTTACTTCAGAGCAGGTGAAGAAAAGAGATAGCTTCAAATGTGGATTAGCTTAGCCATAGATGCTAGGAAAAATCTCCAACTACTACGACAAGAATAAGAATAAGCTTTAAAAAAAAAAAAAACAAATAATTGAGAAGTTAAAAGAAAACAATAAAATTGGAAACACAAGAATTAACGTGAAAAAACTATTTAGAGAAAAAAAATCATAGACCAAAAAAATTTTCACCATATGAAAAATTATTACAATCACATAAAAATTTAGATTACTTTCTCAAAGTATTATACCACTCACACAACTAAGCTAGTATACTAAGGTTATAGTGCTTCAAATTGGGGATTGTTTGAAAACCAAAGTTATAGGCACCCATTATAGTGCTTTGAGCCGATCATTTCCTTGAACATTTCTGATATAAGACAATTGCATTTCTAATATTTTTCCAAAACCCAACTATAAACACACAAAGTGAGAAGTCACCAAATGCTTCACTTTTCCATTTCTCATATTTAACTTCTCCCTTCTTCTTCAATACAACTAGAATCTTTCCTTTCATAAAGCTCTATTCACACCTCTCTCTCTCTCTCTCTCTTCTTTTCAAAAAACATGTCCAAAATAGTGATAAAAGAAAGAGACAGAATCCCAAAAATTAATTTATACCTACAAAAGGAGAAGAAAAAAAAAACCATAGTTTCTTGAGCCTTCTCATTAAGTATTGTGATTCATATACTCTGTTCTTCCTCTTCTTGTCTTGGCATATAAGCTTGTGTTGGATAGAAGATATGAGTGATCCCAAATATGCCTATCCCCATCCACCTCCTCAAGGTATGTTTTTTACCTATTTATTTATGTTTAAACGGTTGAACTATGTTGAAGTTAGTCGTTTTTTGAGTTTTGTTTGATTTAGTTGTGAACTTATTTGTAGGAGGGTATTATCAAGGGCTGCCCGTGATGGCGCTATGGCCATACCCGCCACCCAAAAGATAATCGAGCTTCTTGAAGAGATGGTATGCCATTTGTTGTTAAAGGGTATGTTTGGGATTGTATTTTAAATAGTTAAAATTAATTGTCATTTTTACAATTGCGTGCTATGAAACATGTTTTTAATGATTCAAAGCCAATTTTGATGTTATGAAAATTGCATTTAAGAGTGTAAAATTAAATATTAAATTAATTTTAAGTAATTAAAAATATGTTTTAGAGTGACTTTAAACGTGATAAAATTGATTTTAACAATTTCAAAATCACTTCATATTAACTCTCTATTAGATGGGTTTTGGTTTTGCTTGCATACATGAAAGTGAAGGTTAAAATTGAGGGTGTTGGGATGATTTTTAGAAAGGAAAAACAAAAACTAATATTTTTACTATCCAAAATAAAATATGTCTAGTTTCCGCTAGGGCGATAAGAAATAGTTCATTATAAAAAATAAAAATAATAAAAATAATAAAAAATTCTACCTTTGATGTTGCTTCTTCATGTTCTCCTTTCTCGAGCTCTAAACTTAAGAGGTATTCAAAAAATTCAATGACTTGAAAATTTTGATCAACCCAATTCAACTCATACGGTTTGGGTTGAGTTGAGTTCAAATAAATGAACATTTTATGAGTTTGGTTGCTTCATAGATTCACCTAAAATATAACCTAAATCAACTCAAACTTATTATTTTAAATGACAAAATTGTGAATTTTTTTTACAAATAATAGCAAAATATCACAGTCTATTTGCAATGTATTGTAATAGACTACTATTTTTGTCTATCATGAAACAGATAGATACATATAATAGTATCTATTGCAGATAGACAATAAAATTTTGTAGTTTAATTAATTTTTCTAAATTTGAAAACATCCCATATATATATACTTATGGTATATACATATTTTTGTTTTTGTTTTATTTTATTTCATGATTTTTTTAGATAATTTATTCTCCAACAACTTCTCAAAATAACATTTTAGCTCTTTGGAAAGAAAATTTTCATAAAATAAGTTGACATTAAGTTGTTAATCTTAATTCAATATATGAAAATAATTAAATAATTTTTTTTTTTTTTTACAATTTTACAATTTACTTATTTTTAGAACAAAAAGTTATATCAATGACCTGAATAACCAAAACCAACTGATGTAGCGCAAGCGCACACGTCAAGTAATAGTTTATGAAATGGTTCAAACCAAGTATCGTTTCATTGGGGATCCAGTTAGGGTTTAATTACCTAGCTATTTTAGAATAGAATCAATTTTATTTAAGGAATAAAAATCGAGTTTTTATGATGTAAATGTTGAAAGCGATAAAGAAAGTAAAGTAAAGTTAAGTTGAAAGTTCAAGAGTCAAAGAGTGTTCTAGGGTATTGATTCATTATTTAATTTATTATGCAATGTTTAGGGTTTAATGGAATTAATTATAAATTATATACCTAAGACAAGAAACTTAAGTCTGGATTATTTTCTTTAAAAAAAAAAAATCATTTTTCATGCAATTTAAATGATTACTAATTTCTTGAAACCAAATTAAATCACATGTCATTTGGTCGGTTTGGAACCTCATGATTTTGAAGGATTTCAATTAATGACAGATTTCAAATGAATTTTGTTGTTTGTTACTTCCAAAAAGCGAATGATTTTAAAAATCCGGAGTGATTTCAAATCCTATTTTACTTTTTAAAAAAACTTTCCAGGTCAAAATGCTGGATTTTGCAGGATTTCATAGGATTTAAAAGTAATTTACTTAATTAACCTTGTCATATTCTAATTTTCAATTAACACATCTTAGTTAAAAGTCTATATTAGTAAATTCTTAACTTTCATTTCCTTTTTAGTTGCCATCCAAATACAAAATTTTAAATACAATCATTTCAAATCTTTCTCGTTCTAGACAAAGTAATTAATTTAAAATCATTTATTGAATTTCAAATCACAGGATTTAAAATCATTTCTTCAACTTTCTTAGATCCAAATGGAGGCTAAGTATCGTATTCAGCAACTTTCACTATTAACCTAACTATTTCAACCAATAATTAATCAATCTTATAAATCCAGTTAAACATACAATCCATCGAATTGAATATCTAACCTAACATTCATTAAAGACCAATCAATAAAAATTAAGTATAATAACATTGAAAAGCATATTGTTTACAACAATCCATGAAAAGTCTAAAACATGAACATAATTTCATAAATAAATCCTCAATACTTAAAACTAAAAATTTTAGCCCCTCGTAGCTTTAGAACACATCATTGCATACAAATTCTTAATTTAGAAGAGTAAGAGAATGAGGATTAAAGAAAATTCTACTAGCAAAGAGCCCTCCATTGGTTGAAAACTAACAAAACTCCCTTTAATTGACACCTTGGAAACTCGAACGGCTTCCAAACCTTCTTGCATTTTTTTTCTCTCTTTTTGGTAGCAAATTCACACTTTATAGCTCTCTAATTTCATGATTAAGGTTGTAAATCACCCCCCAAATATATAGAAATTCAAATACTTGGAGCCCAAGATCTTTCCTAATTTGCGATTTTTTATTTTTGGAAAGTTGGCGCCATGACCCTCCAGGGTAACACCGTGGCGCTTTCCATCATGGTTGCCTAACCCCTCGAGCCGTGTCATAGTGCCTTTCGGGCATAGTGATGCTCCTCGCACAACGCTGCACCATGACGCAGTACTCTTCAACTGCCTCAAAAACCTTGTTGCAATGCTCTTCGACTACCCCAAAAGCCTTGCTCTTGAGTTTTTGCGCCAAGGCAGTGCTGCCCTATTTTATGGTTTTTGCTCTTTTTCTTCATTTTTTCATCTAGTTTGGCCCAGTTTAGTTCTTTTGGCTTTCAAAACTTATTTTCTTCATAATTACCTAAAAACCACTAGCAAATACATCAAATCTAATAAAAACATACCTAAAACAGAGGCAAATAAATCATTTTTTAAGTGCTTTTCACCAACCCAAACCAAATGTTACGGTTTGGCTCATTACTTAATAAGGGTTATTTGAGTTGAAGAAACTTACAACTTGAACAAATGAGTTTGGTTGAATGAATTTTTAGACCCAATCCAACTCAACCCAACCTACAGACACCCCTACTAAACATATCATACTAGATCATAGGATCTAGACACCTTGAACTTTGAACTACATCTTTGCTTTGGCTTCTCTGTTTTTTACTATATGGCTAATATGTGGTTTAATTTTGTGTTTGCAGCCTTGCAGCTCTGTGTTGATGAGTCTTGTTGTGACCCTTCCATTATCTGTATTACCTGATCTAAGCTTTGATTGCCTTTGTAGTTGTAAAATGGGTCTTTTTACTTCAGCAGATCCAAGACTTCTGTCAATTTTTTTTTTTTTTCTTTTCTTTCTTTTTCTCTATCCTTCTTTGGGTGTGGTTTGATTTTGTGTGAACTTGGAAAGAAAATTGACTGGTGTCTAGAATAAAGCTGTGTTTTGTTGTTAAGTACAGGGTTTACTCATTTGATATTAACTTTATATGGCTTAGTATTTAACAAATTTAGTCTATAAACTTTAATTCGCGTGGTTTTTTTAAGTCTTAAACTTTGAACTCCCTTTTTCTAGTCTTAGAGAAGCAACGAACTCTAGAAGCCAGGAATCCCCTTGTTGGTGATCCTTTACTCCGACATCATCTAGAGTTCCTTGCTGCTCCCCCAAGGCTAAAGATGTTGAGATTGGAAAGATGGGAAGACCTCAAAATCTTTATAAGATAGATGAATTACTCTTCTAATTGTTAATTAGTTTTGAGATTAAACTTCATGTTTATCTAAATAAAGGATAGATTGATAGGTTCCAACCATCATTTCAAGATTTGCAGGGTGATTCGATTTAAAAATCGATAGGATTGCACAAACATGAGGGGTCTTTAAAAGGATTTTCATGGGTGACATGATTATACACAATCACAAGTTAAAAGTTTAGAGATGTAATTATAATTATTTTTTGAAAAAAAAAATCAAGATTTTTACTTTGGTACTTGAGTTGTGAAAAGAATGCGTGACAACTTAAATAATTAAAATGTTAAATTGATAGTGTTGACAACTAATTTAACATCACACCAATAGAGCAATGTAAAGATGAGACACATAGATTAGTAACCCAGTTCGGTGATACACACCTACGTCTGGGGGGCTACGTGGTCAAGAAAGATAATTCACGAGTACAATCAACGTCAACAATCCATAAACAAAGATACTAATTGAAATACGAACATGTAACAAATTAAAGATAAAAGAGAAAGGAACACATGAGTATGTAGATTATTGGATTTTAATTTGCATTTGGCGAGATTGGGCAGTGTGGAACTGTTGAGACGATCTATGACAGCATCAAGATGCTTGCTGTTGGGGGAAATGTTTACTGCAGGTGTGAAAACATGACATTAATTCAATATAAATTTCAATTGCGTATAGAACCAATCAAAACTTGGAATCTCTCAACGCCAATTCACCGTTTGTCTCCCTAAAAAATTAAAAACAAACCTTGGAACATTCTACCTTTTTCACCTTCACTTTTCCATCTTCATCAATACAACTACAATCTTTGCTTTCATAAAGCGACCAGATAGTGATATAACAAAGAGAGAGAGAGAGAGAGAATCCCAAAAACTAATTAATACCCAGAAAAGGAGAAGAAAAAAGACCATAGTTTCACTGACCTTCTCATTAAGTAATTTGATTTAAATACCTTTGTTTTTACTCTTCTTGTCTTGGCATTTAAGCTTGTGTTGGATTGAAGATATGAGTGATCCCAAATATGCCTATCCCTATCCACCTCCTCAAGGTATGTTTTTTACCTATTTATTTATGTTTAAACGGTTGAGCTATATTCAAGTTGAGTTTTGTTTGATTTAGTATTTTGGGTGTTGTGAATATATTTATTTGCAGGAGGGCCCCTTGTGATGGCGCCACCGCAATACGCCGCCCCGCTGCCCAAAAAAAACCAGGCTTCTTGGAGGGATGGTATGCCAAAAAGCTTGTTATTTGTTGATAAACTCTAGCTTTGTTGAATGGCTTTGGTTTCTGCTTGCATATATCAAAACCAGGCTTCCAGGAACGGCATCTAGACGCTACAAACTTTAGACTACATCTTTGCTTTTCCTTGTATGTTTCTTAGTCTATGGCTAACAGAGGGTTTAATTTTGTGTTTTCAGCCTTACAGCTCTGTGTTGCTGCTGTCTTGATCTTGATGAGTGTTGCTGTGACGGCCCTTCCATTATCTGTATTACTTCATCTAACCTTTGCTTGCCTTTGTAGCTCTAAATTGGCTTTTTTACTTCATCATACAAAATTCAAGACTTGTTTTTCCTTCCTTGGGAGTGGTTTGATTTTGTGTGAGCTACAAGTCCATCCTAAGGTTTTATACTTTTCTTTAGACATCCAATTTGAAAGAAGAAGGTACAAGTGACTGTTCATCTTTGAAAAATGAATAAGGTAGGAGTTGTTTTGGTGAAGTTAGTTTACTATTTTCTTTACTTTTAGTTGTACATTATTCTTTTTGTTCTTTAAACTTTCAAATTGTGGTAATTCCATTCAGTAGTATAAAAAGGTTTATTTTTCACCGTTGTTATATTCTTCTCTTACTTTTGTTTATGCTCTTTGTCACGGTCATGTTTGTCCAGGACGTGTTGTCCATGGCTGCATGCCCACCTTGACCCCTTTTTTCTTGCTTTCATCCTATGTATTTCATTTTGCTAATTAGTTTACTTTTCTTGGTAAGTGACCACTTGCCACTTTGCATAAGGGTAACATTTCTAAAACTGTTCATAATGTACTATATGAGGGTAAGACTAATCATCAAATTCTCATATCCGAAGTTGTGAGCTATAAAACCGTTGTTGTCCCTTATTGTTTTCTAGCTTTACAACAAACTTACTTTTCTCAAACATACTTTCCAAACATTTGCGAAAACCTTTTGTCTAAATCCGTTTTCTAAAACCATTTTCTCTAGAAACGGGGTAGAGGTTGTGAGAGGCACTCGGTGTGCATAGGCGATCTGAATTCTATCAGGCTGACTTGTTCACAAGCTAAAACAAGTGCCTCACAATCGTTCTGTGAGGCCCGAAGGTCCGATTATGACACTCTTCTCTCATTTACTTTGTTTTAGTTGTAGTTTTCCCCTTTTCTTTGAAACACTCCATATCTGAATTTTCAGTGTATTCGAAAGAAAAGCATGAGCTGAACTCTTTGGGAGTCAAAATATGTAGATTGCTGCTCTACGATAGAAAGAGAAGCCCCAACTTGTGCCTTACTACTTTGCTCCAACACTTAGCATTCTTAATTTTTATTCACTTTCCTTCCTGGTGTTAATCAAACTTGATCACTTAGGTTACCATTTCAGGTTGAATCCAATATCCAAAGAATTGGATAATAAATAGTTTGTATAAAAGTAAATATAGAAAATACACCTACACAATTAGGGTTGGAGAAGTTTTCTGGACCTAACCTGAAAATCGGGTTGGCTATTCGAAAGACCCGAACGTGATCTCAAACCCAACCCAACCCTTAAAATTTGGGTTATATTTGGTTGGCCTATCGGGTTATTATTTTTTTTATTAATTTAAAATACATAAATTTATCTACCAACACATGACTAATAACTAAAATCTCTTCAAATTCAAATGTTAAATACCAAGTGTGTGTGCGCCTATGTTATTTCTTAGCCATGGAAGTATGTGTTTAATTTCTTAGTCTCGTAAAAGTAGTCTAGAAAGGGTAGAATAGGGTAGGTCGCCTAACCATCTTTGATCACATAATGCTTTTACCGATGCATTTGTGGCTGCAATTCCCTATTGTTGGGTCCTTTATCTCCTTCACAATTTCATCTTCTATTTATTTCCTTTGTATTCATTTTCATTTTTAGTCAATCAGCAGTTCTTTACTTACTATTTTACGAACCATAACCAATTCAATCATTAATTTTTTTAGTTAACCATTAATCATAGACTTTGAGGATGTCTTTACTTGTTGAAAATTGAAGACTTGTACTCTGTTTCTTTGAGATTTGGTACTTGGACTTTCGTCCATTCTATACTACTTGTTAGTAGTTGATGTGTAGACCAAAACATATGCCTAAAATTGAACCTTATGAAGATAAATGCCTCTAATCTCTTGTGCAAGTGCACACTGTCAACAAATAATAAGTACAAAGACTTCTAAGTATTATATCCAAACGGATGTAACAAATTTTCTAAAATAAAGCAAAGATTTTCCTTATGAAATAATTTGAATTTAGCCAAAAATAAATAGGGGAAATGGTTGTTTTTTAATAAAGATAATGAAGATAAACGAGGGATTAAAACATGTGTATATTGGTTGGAAAACATAACCTTTCATGCAATCGTAATTTTGACTTCAATTTAAACATGTTTTGAATCGGATTCAACAACCTATTCGACCTTCTATGAAGTCGTATATTTTTAAGAGCCTAAGTCATTAAACAAACTTAGATAAATGAAAACACAATCCAATGTTCCAAAAGTTTTGCTTTATATTTGGGGTAAAAAATAAAAGGTAAGTTACAAATATAGCAATTAGACCCAAAATATTTGCAGATATAGCACAATGCAAAAGAATTTGTATCCTACTAAAATGATCGTTGTAGTTTTCTTACAGCCCATGCAGAGCGAATAATTGTCTTCAAAATGCTGTTTATTAAAAGCGTGTCTCAACTATGTTTTAAATCTTCCAAGGTTTTAAGGTTTTTTCAAGTCTTTGGTTATTTCCATATCTAAGCCTTGTTACACCATCTAGCTTACATTTAAGTTTGAATATTATATATTGAATGTATTATTTTTAGCAGAGGTATAATCAGTTTGTTGAACTGGGTCATATATTATTTAGGTCTTCAAAATGGGTCATTTGTACCAAAAAAAAAAAAAATTCAAGAAGAAAAAAAAGTAGCCATATTTCAAGAAGAAAAAAAAGGAACATCATCAAATTTCAATTAAGAGGTATTAGATTTGAGCTGAAATTGAGAAGAAAACAGTGTTTTATTATTCTTCTATATTTTTGGATCAAATACAAAGTCTTCTTAAAAAAAATAAAGAAAGAAAGAAAATTCTATTATAAATAAAGAAAAAATCTTACAAACATGAATATACACATAATAAATATTCAATATTACAAGAGATAAAGGAAATTCAACACTCCCCTCAAGTTGGTTTATAAATGTCATCCATAGCCAGCTTGCTAAGAAGTTTATTAAATTGTCTTCTCGAAAGGCCTTTAGTTAGCATATTTGTTGGTTGTTCTGTCGTCGGAAGATAAGTTATGCATATTACACCTGCATCAACTTTCTCCTTTATGAAATGTTAGTCCACAACGTGTTTTGTCCTATACTGTAGAACTGGATTATGAGTTATAGCGATAGCAGTCTTGTTATCACAATAAACCCGTATAGGTATCTTTTGAGACATTCTCAGTTCTTCAAGGATCCTGTATAGCACTACTCCTAACTACTACATTTTGTTTTTTACTATGCCATGTAACTAAATTTCCTCCAACAAATGAATAATAGCCAGAAGTAGATCTTCTACCAGTAGTACTCCAAGCCTAATCTACATTAGTGTGCAATTCAACTTGAAAATGATCATGTTTTTGAAATAATATACCTTTACCTTGATTCTATACATTACTTCACAATGAGTGGGTCTAGGTGAGTGCATAAATTGATTCACCATACTAAATTGACTCACCATACTTACTACAAAATGTCATATGTCTAGACGCGTGTGAGATAAATAGATCAATCTACCTACAAGTCTTTAGTATCTTTCTTTGTCCTTTACTTCTTCAGAATTTGCAGCTTGTAATTTCAGATTTGGTTCGATAGGAGTTTCTGTTACTTGATGGCCAAGTAAACATGTTTCTCGAAGTAAGTCAATAACATATTTTCTCTTATTAACAAAAATTCTTTTCTTAGATCTTGCAAACTCCATCCCTAAAAAATATTTTAAGGTTCCCAAGTCTTTGATTTAAAACTCACTTGCGAGCTTGTTCTTGAGATCAACCAAACCTTCTTCATCATTTCCTATGAGAATAATATCATAAACATAGACAATTAAAATAGCAGCTTTATTATTGTCAGTGTTTATAGAAGATTGTATGATCTGCTTAACTTCGTTGATATCCATAACTAGTGACTGCTTTTTCAAAGCATTCGAACCAAACTCTTGGAGACTGTATGAGACCATATAATGATTTCTTTAATCTGCAAACTTTGTTATTTTCAAGTTCCATTTCAAATCCGGGGGGTAAATTCATAAATGCCTCTTATTTTAAATCACCATTGAGAAAAACATTCATAACGTCTAATTAATGAAGAGGCCAATCCAAGTTAGCTGCAAGAGGCAAAAGGATTCTAATGGAGTTAATTTTTTGCAACAGGAGCAAAAGTCTCCTGATAATCAATTCCAAAGGTTTGAGTAAACCCTTTAGCTACTAATCTAGCCTTGTACCTTTCAACACTACCATCAGCATTCACTTTACTGTAAACACCCATATGCACCCCACGATCTTCTTATCCTCTGGTAAGTTTGTTATTTTCCAAGTACCATTTTGCCTTAGAGCATTCATTTCCTTCATAGATGGTAGTTTCCTATTTGGATCATCTAGGGCTTCTTGTATATTCTTTGGAACAAATATGTTGTCTATCCTAGATGTGAAAGTTTTATGACTATTTGACAATTTTTCATATGAAATGTAATTTGCAATGGTATATTTAGTACAAGTTCTAATACATTTTCTAATAGCAATAGGAATATAAGGATCATAGATAGTAGGTAAGGTATTTTGAACATTCGAGAGATTAGGAATGGAAGAAGAATTACGTGACCTTTCACCATTGGGAATTGGAGAGGGCTTTCCAACATCATTTATTCGAATTTCAAATTGGTTTTGTATAGCCGGTCTTCGTTCCTTTGATTGATTGCTCTTCTCTAGTATAAAACTTTAACTCAAGAATTTGACCTGTAGGGTTAGTTTGTAGTATTTCTCCCCTTGAATGAGACATTTCTATGCTTGACGTTAAAAGACTTGGAACAAACATGTCAAGATGACTAACATGAGGAAGATGTTCAAATATTTCCCAAAAATTACCTTCGAATATTGACTTCTCTCCCTGAAGAGAATTTTGGATAAAATATTGTTGGTTTTCCAAAAAAGACTCGTCCATACTCACATAAAAAAAAAAAAAAATTCCTCTGCAAGCCAAAACATTTGTAACCCTTTTGATTTGAAGCATAACCCAAAAAAAAATAAACTTTGTAGCTCAATGATCAAGTTTGGATCAAAAAAGACTAGGTATGTGAACATATGCAGTGCAAATAAAAAAAAATTTATGGGTAAATCAGAATATACATGCGACAAATTGGAAAAATAATTTTAAGACATTCAAGAGGGTTCTAAAATTCAAGACTTTACTGGGCATCCTATTTATCAAATACGTAGCCGCGAGTATAGCTTCCCCCTCATAAATACTCATGAACATGCATAGAAAACATTACGACACGTGCAACTTCAAGTAAATGTCTATTTTTCTGTTAAGCAATTTTGTTTTGTTGAGGAGTGTCTCGACAAGTAGACTGATGTAAAACGCCTTTATCTTTTAAAAAAACCACTCAAATATGCATTGAAATACTCAGTTCCATTATCAGTGTGTAAAATGTTGATTTTTATTTGAAATTGAGTTTCAATCATATCATAAAAATGTTTAAAAGGATCTTTTGCCTCAGATTTATTTTTCATTAAATAGACCGAAGATAGACGAGTGTGATCATCAATAAAAATAACAAACCACTTTTTTCTACTATGAGTCAAAATTTTAGACAGACCCCAAACATCACTATGAATGAGATAAAACAGTTTGGATGCCTTGTATGGTTTTGGAAAATATGTGGATCAAACTTTTTAAGAAAATGCAACTTTCACATTGAAGAGAAGAACAATCCATATTTTTGAACAAGTTTGGAAATAAATGTTTAAGATAGTGAAAATTGGGGTGTCCTAATGTACAATTCCAAATCATGATTTGTTCATGACCAGAAAGAGAACTAATACTACGATCTTGAGTTATTTTATTACTCTAAGAACCTAAATCAAAGTAGCAGAGACTATCAGCATCCTAGCACTCCCAAATTGTTGTCTTGACTCATGATGCTGAAAGATACAATGAGAATCAACAGATAGAAGGTTACATGCTAGTTTAGGAACATGGAGAACAGACGACAAAGAAAGTTTATCAGCAAATTCAATGGTTCCTTTTCCCACAATAACAGAGAAACTGCCATCGACAAATTTTTTTTCATAAGAAATAGAACACGAATCAAAAAGATAAGATGAACTAGTCATGTGATCAATAGCTCCCAAATTAATGATCCAAAGAGACGAACTATTACAAGAAAAGGGTTAAGGATGGTTACCTACTTCTGTAAGGAAACACAAGTATTACCGGATGGCAAATTGGATTGTAACAGTGCAAGGACTCTGAATTTATTCCATAATGAGATAAATTAAATCAACAACCAATAATAATGGTTTATTATTCTTCTATATTTTTTTGGTCAAATATAAATTCTTGTTTATATGTAGAAGAAAGGCTAACTATAAATAAGGAAACAATCTCACAACCATAAATGATGAATATACACCTAATAAATATTCAATATTACCAAAGATAAAAAGAAGTCAACAATTTGTATATATTATTTTGTTATATCTTTTTGTTGTAACTAAATACCATATATTTTGTATCTTGTTAATTCATCATCATCTTAAATTCTCTAGAGGTACAACCGTACATGGGAACCTCATCACTATACAATTCATAAACATGATTTTGAACAACAATAAACTTGGTTTTAGAATACCCTCTTTCATTAAGAGCCGAATAAACAACATAACTAAAAAGTATTGTTACAAAATAGAATTTAAAAAAAAAAAAATTATCTTTTAAGAAATTGACAATCAAAGATAATATATAAAATGTTAAACCGACATAGGGATTTAGGTGGTTCAGTGTGTTAGCTACATCCATGGACAAGGAGAGAAAACAATTTTATTAGAGAGAAAATTATTCCGATTCACTTGTAGGATTTGAAGTTTATTAAACACACTTCTTTAAATCCTAAAGTCACAATCGTAAATAGTGTAAATAACATAAATACAAATACAACTTAAGTTTAGGGTGCGTCGCCCTTGGACTCCAATTCTCTGACCGAGCAGTGCGATCTCCAGCACTACTATTGATGCAATAAATAAAAGCACATAGTGAAGTGGGGACAAAATAGTTAGTAATTGTACACCTGATTAAAATGGAACTCTTTTTATAATAATGTTTAATAATTAATGAAAAAAGTGGGATGAATGGGAAAGTACTTACGAATTTAAGGGGTGGGTTCGGTTGAGTGGGTTTCACATTTTTCTAATTATCTTTGGTTTGATTTGGTTTTATTGGTTTTCAATAAATTTAAACCGTAAACTAAACCGAAATTGGCGATTCCTTGGTTTTCTCACTTTCTTGCACTCCCCAACCACCTTCTATAACTTTATCCACCTTAGTTTTTAAATCTAAAATAGTTTTTTTCTTTTTTTTTTTTTTTTTTTTAAGAATTTAATTAGAATTTCAAACGTTTGTTTAATAAACATGAAAATCATAATTAAAAAAATTAGGTTAACTATAAGAATAGACCATCTTTGAACCCATATTTTAAAAAATATCAACAATCTTCAAAAATATAAGTTTCATTAACCATCCTTCAAATCATCAATATGTCCATTATGGTACTTTTTGCAATTAAATTCCGAAATTTGGGAAAAAGAAAGTATAAATAATTATATTTTTTTATGACGGTTGACTTTTTCCTCCTAACGTTCTTCATCTTTCTATATATCTATTAATAATTATCATCTTGACTCAAATACTTGTGATGAAGGACAAAATATGAATTGTGAAAAATTGTAAGGAGAAAATAGAAATATAAAGATTTTCTCCTACAACCTCTTTTATATATAGTATAGATAGATATAGATGCGCAAGACAAAAATGTCTATTATTCTAGTCAACAACTTAGAGAAATAATTATATCAAATTACACAATGAAAGAAAAAAAAAATCAAAGATAATTAAAGACGAACTCATCTATTTTTTTAAAAAAGTAATCTATTATCGTAGTCAAGTACTAAAATGACATAATATCTAATGAATATCTAAACATATAAAAAATCAAATTTAATTATATTATTCAAATATAAAAATTAGCAACTTAAAGGGTAAATTTAGAATGAAAAATTGTAGGATTTTGAACTATATGTTCGAGCTAAATATTTCTTCAAAATTAACCTATGTGAAATATATAGTTGAAATGTTGCTATTTCTTATAATTTCAGTTAAAAATTTGAGAGAAAGCAAGCATAATTTTTTTTTAAAAAAAAAAAAAACTAAATATATAATTGTTTTCTAACAAAGTTTTCATTTTTTGTTTTCAAGGGTCGTTTGATAATCATTTGATTTTTTAAAATACGTTAGTTTTCTTACAACTTATTATCCGTGGTATCCATTCATCCTAATTAAACACTAGAGCTCTTGGTCAATTTTCAAAAATAAAAACAAATTTTCAACCATTATTTTTTTTAGTGTAACAACATTTCCCAAATCAAAGTCAAAATTCAAAAAAAATAAATAATAAATAAAACTATAACTATAATTAAATGTGTTTAAAATTCTAGGAGCGGAAGGTTATAATAGA
Organism: Citrullus mucosospermus; assembly: GCA_030954485.1. Taxonomy (NCBI): domain Eukaryota; kingdom Viridiplantae; phylum Streptophyta; class Magnoliopsida; order Cucurbitales; family Cucurbitaceae; genus Citrullus; species Citrullus mucosospermus. The sequence continues at coordinate 30,614,396 of CM062063.1, forward strand.
AAAAAAAGGGCAAATGGTAAAAATTATCCCTAAAGTATGGTGGTGGTTGCAATTATACCTATGAATTTTCAACAGTAACAATGGACCCCAAACTTCTAAAATTGTTAAAATTGGGCCCTTAAACTTACAATAATTGTAAAAATTGAACCCACAAATGATAAAATTGAACCTTCAAAATTTATACAAACATGTAAATTTGATGGTCCAATTTTAACATTTGAATAAAGTTAAAGCCTCAATTTTTAAATTTAAAAAGTTAAGGGAATAATTGTAACTACTATCATATTTATTTTAAAAATATATAACTGTGAAGTAAATACTAAAAACAAAATCATTATAAATCTAGAACAACATTTTAAAATATTAAAGATGAATTAAAATAAAACAAATTTGAAACACAAAATGAAAATTTTTAAAGTTCAATTTTAAACACAAAATGATCCAAATAGGATTTTTAAAGTTCAATTTTAAACACGCAAAATGAAAATTTTCTAAAATGTCCCGCGAAACACAAAGTGAGCAAAAGAAAAGAATTATTTCCCGGTCTTTTTCAATCCGAATTTACCCAATTACCCCTCCAATTGCCGCAGTGTTCCAAACGCGTCCCCACTAGACTCCACGTCATCAACGTGTAGGACCCACTCAACATGAAACTCAAATGCAACCCAAATTCGAAAACGCAACTGGCTTAATTTTCCAAAATCCAACGTTCCATAATTCGCCACGTGCTAAAAAACCCACGACATCCACCGTCCATTCCAGCTCATCCGGTCAGTCCACCGGGCAGCAGTTCACATAGTACCCACCGCAAGATCAATTAGCCGAGTATCATCGACGGCCACCACTCTGCCCGCAAATTTTACGGGCAGATCGTCACGCCTTTAAGAACCCCCCTTACCCCTTCTGTGTTCTTCGAGCTCGCATAAATTAGGGCGAAATTGTTTTTTCGCAAACCCTAATTTCCATTTCTTATAGAATTTTTTTTTCGCTTTTGAATTTTTTTTTTTCTTTTGAGAGTTGGGATTTGGCGCGCAGGTGAGAAGAATCAAGAGTTCTTGGAGTTTGATTTTCCCGCCTTCTGTTCTTCTTGATCCTTCATTCTGATTTCTGAGTAAACTAATTTCCTCGCCGGAGCTTCACCGGATCGTTATTTTGTAACGAACGGTCTCTTTAGGGTTTTGGGTGTCTTTCATGGCGTCTGCTGTTTTAGCAAATCACGAACCCAGTTGGCCAACGAGCAACAAACGCAACGGCAGTGGAGGAGTTGGAGGAGGAGCGTTTATGGCGAGAGTTCCGTTCTCAAACCCTAAATCTAAACCTAATATGAAAAAGAGGAAAACTAATGGTGAAATTAACAACTTCCATCAGATGGGTGAAGAAATGGGCAACGTAACAACTCTATCTCCTTCGGATAACGGATCTTTCATCGATCGTTACAATGGGTCTTCGAACTTCGAGTACAACCAATACGTGAGTTTCAATATAACTTCATGTTCTGGGAGGGATTTGTTTGAGCTGAAGAAACGGTTGCTGGGGGAGCTTGAACAAGTTAGACGAATCAAAAATCGTATTGAATCTGGGGACATTGGTTCTGGACCTAATTATTTCAAGAAATCTTCCAAGACCAAGGGATTGAACAAGCGGCCGAAGATGCCATCTAATTTTGGCAGAGATTTGCAGGTTACGAATTCCTTTGAAGTTGGGAATCTTATGAAGACTTGCGCTCAAATCTTGAACAAATTGATGAAGCAGAAATATGGGTTGATCTTCAACAAGCCAGTGGATGTGGTTGGGTTGGGTCTTCATGACTATTATGATATTATTAAGCATCCTATGGATCTAGGGACCGTGAAATCTAAACTGGCTAAGAATTTATACGACTCGCCTTTGGATTTTGCTGATGATGTCAGGCTAACTTTTAACAATGCCATGATGTACAATCCCAAGGGTCACGAAGTTCATGTATTGGCTGAACAGTGGTTAGTGAAATTTGAGGAAATGTTTCTTCCTGTTAATCTGAAGCTGGGTGCACTGAAGCAGCCAGATCCGTATGAAGAGGAATTGCAAGCCAGTTCTTGGAATCGTGTTGAGGAGGTGGAGAAGGTGAATTTCAACTCTAATGGGAACAAATCGGAAGAAGTAAGAGTGCCATCGAGCTCATCAAAGCCGCCTTCAGTTCAATCACCAGTGAGAACCCCATCACCGGTGAGGGTACCACAAGTGAAGCCAGTAAGGCAGCCAAAACCGAAGGCAAAGGATCCCAACAAAAGAGATATGAGTTTGGAGGAGAAACACAGATTGGGAATCGGATTGCAGGGCTTGCCTCCTGAAAAGATGGATCAGGTGGTACAGATTGTGAAGAAGAGAAGTGGACATTTGAGACAGGATGGGGATGAGATTGAGCTTGACATTGAAGCAGTCGATACCGAGACCCTTTGGGAACTCGACCGGCTGGTGACGAATTGGAAGAAAATGATGAGCAAAGTCAAGCGGCAAGCTCTCATTAATGACAATGCAAATGCAGATTTGAATAAAGAGAATAATGAGGTAATAACCCCTTGAATATTACATACTTTTCGTTTAAGGGGATGCTTTATTTTCCTTTATTTTGCCATGTTGCTGTTTTATCTGATTGGATTTGTGTACTTTTTCCATTATTGGCTGTAGATAATATCATCTGCAAATGAGATGAATGAGGTTAAAACAGAGGCGAAGAAGCTTAGAAAAGGGGATGTGGCTGAGGAAGATGTGGACATTGGAGATGAGTTGATACCAATGGGTGGTTTCCCTCCTGTTGAAATTGAAAGAGATGCAGCTGCTCATGCTAGTAGTAGTTCTGATAGCTCTAGTAGTTCAGGGAGTGATGATTCATCCTCTTCAAGTGGTATGAATGATGATTTGTCATGGGTTTGTGAGTCTGAATCATAGAGAACTTTCTTTTGGCTTAACCATTTTCAATCTCTCTTGTAGGTTCCGATTCAGAAGGTAGCTCCTCGGACAGTGATTCAGATGGTGATGGCCAATCGTAGGTGGCCATTTTCTGTAAGACTAACAGCTTTCTGAACTCGCAGTCCATCGAAGCACATCAGTATCAAGATTCTGAGGTAATGGTGTGTAGAAAAACAGCTTCTTCATCATTTTTGTTGTTACATTCAATATTCTTCATCATGGCTGGAAAAATAGGGGGGATGGATCTTCATGCTCTTATATTGTTCAGTGTTATGATTTTCAGATGTGAAATGTGAAGATTTGGGGCTACTGATGAAAAGAAGAGGGTTTTGGAACGTTTGCTGGCCATTGCTATTGATTGAATGGATATGTGGGGGAACTTCCATGTGGGAGAGATGAAAAACTGGAAAGAATTGAAGTAAAGAAGAGAAATTGTAGATGGCACGAGTTTAGAATTGAAGATAGATTCAAGTTTTTCTTTTGTTCTTTTTATTATTTTGAGTTCTTCGAAGGTTGTTTGTACATAAACAAATTGTTAATTTCCCAGGTCGTATATATTTCCTGTCTTTGATGGGAATTCAAATTTGTTCTGTGTATACAAAAGGAAGAAACACAAGAAGTATTTTGTTTCTCGGGTACAATTCATTTCCAATATTTGAGCTCTTAATTAGATGAAGTAATAATGGAAGACTTTGATGTTAAAACTCTTTAGATAACGATATTCAGATCAGATCACAGACGAAATGGATGGATAAAGTGGTTCCAACTATACCATCTTCAGTTTTCATTTTCAATCTTATCTGACAAGAACAAACAACAAATGAAATTGAGTAGTCCCAAGAGAATCATGTTTGTGGAGAATTTTATATGCCATTAAAACTTGGGTTCAGGAGATTGTTCTTGTAATTTTCAAAAGTGTAGTCAAATTGCAAAAACTGTTGAAAAGGTTGTTTAACTTGATTTAGATTTCAAACACACGTTTGAAAAGGTTGAAAATTGGAACTATAAACATGAAGTTGTAGGCTCTACTAATCATTAAAGATATTTGAAGGGTCAAAACTTGAATATTAATTATTATTATACATTATTATTATTATTATTATATTTTTGTTTGCAAAACCTAGAAGCTTATCATCCTAAAAGATCATAGGAAAATTCAAAACAAAGACTGATTTTTGTTGGGAAATATCATCAATGAAAACGAGTTCCACAGACCAAGACAAAAAACCCAAACATTCAAACTTAAAAAGTTGAAAAGAAGAGCATAACAATAAACTCCACTGATTTGGCAAATTCTTCATTCTCAAACATAAGATTTTATATATATTTTTACCAGCAAAAGATCCATATATAAAAGACAACATTATCTAAAACTTGAGAACAAGCAGCCGATCTGCCAAATGCAAAGAAACTGTAAAGAACAGTACCATCAAGAAGGAACAGCCGTAAAATACACAACAAAAAAATCCAATCAATCTTAAATGGTATTGAGTCACAATATGAAGGATACGACTTGCACAAGATTTGACCAAAATTTTTCTACATTGAGTTTGTGAACTAATAATTAGTAAATATTCTACGCATTTAACACTGCAGTAAACACCTAAGTTGGGACGGGTCGTTAACGGTATCAGAAGATTGTATTTCATTCAGGAACCAGTCTCAAAAGTTTTGTTCTCGGAGCAGAAATCTGAATCTTCGTGCCATTTACGATGTGCAGAGCATATAGAGTTCGTCAAATGCCTTTCCTCCTCCCATTCATCAAAGTTTCCATCTCAGTTGTAACAAGAAAACTGACTGCATATGAGAAGTTTGCTTCTTTTTTAAGCCAAAATGAGTAGATTCTAAAGAAACTTTCTACTCCTCTGGTCTACGACTTTATGAAAGTTCAGTTTTAGACTTGTTGCTATGCAATTATCATTCCCGCTGCTTCTTCAATCTACTGAACTGCTCGCCAAGTTGAGATTCGCATAAAGCTAGAGCTTCGGGAGCCAAGCTTGAAAGAAAAGACTTATTAATTTTAAGAGAGGATACGAAATGGAAAATCTTGCCACAAAACTTCCGTACATCAGCTCGCCGTGCCTGCTTTTCTGGCATATTCATCAGTAACTCCTTTATCAAATTGCATAGTTCATGAAGGAATTTCTCCATCAGTTCCTTTGCCACATGATGTCCATTTTCAGAAGACATTGATGATTTTATTATCTCAGTTATTAGATCTAGCCCTTCAACTCGCCGAAACTCTGAATTCGTACTTACACATCTTTCCAGAATGGAGCTATAAAGATGATGCCCAACCCATGACCTTCTTCTAATTATCTCTTTCAGAAATTCGGCCTTTAACTGAGACTTCTTACTATGAAAATAATCCACCACAACTCTATCAAAAATATCAAATACTTTCTGTAGTTCAGGCTTGGACAATTTTTTTGCATCAATAATCTTCAGAATCCAATATGTTGAATTCTGACCCAGGGAAACGATCATCTTGAAATGATTCATTGATGCTAACTGCTTCTTTTTTGATACATTTGCAGCAGATTTCTTTCTCTTGGGTTTTGATGCCAACTTTAGGTTCTTCTCCAGCAAATTTTCAAGCATGGACATTTGAACTGCTTCTCCCTTTGGATAGTCTTTTGCTTTGAAAATCTTCTTTTGCAAAATTCCCCATATACGCTGTTCAAGCTGTTCGCTACCTTCTGCAGTATGTGGGTTAACTAATACCTGAGCCAAATTTGAGAACACTAACAAAACATGTGGCTTACCTGCGCCCCAAAAGATGACAAAAAGTACAAATCAGATAGAAACTCATACAATATCAGTACTCCATGAGGAAGTGGGATAGTCAAGATAAATCACATTAAAAATATTGTATAACTTGTCAGCAAAACATCCATGAAACTTAATCATTGATCTAACTTGTCCAAAGGCCAACATTTTCCTAAACGATGATATGATAATACTACACTAATATAGAGGATCAGACTGATTGGGATTTCCTCAGCTTCTAGGTGTCCGTAGAACTTACTGATCACAGTCAAAAGAAACTATCTGCGTTTCAATCCAAACATATCTTCCTGGTATCTATGCAGACGCCTACAAGTCTCTCTGCCTCCAGATATTTACATGGAAAGGAGGTGTTGGTTATTTTGCAAGAGAGAGGAGTCAATCTAAATATAAGTCAAGGACTATAAATTAAATGATCTCTAACACTCTCTATTCAATAATCATTTGGTTTTTTATTTTTAATTTTTAAAAATTAAGCGTATAAAGACTACTTCTACCCATTAGTATCTTTGTTTTGTTATAAAGTGTTTTCAAAATCTAAACCCAAGTTTTGAAAACTAAAAGAATAGTTTTTGTTTAAAGAATTTGGCTAAGAATTCAAATGTCTATTTTGGAGAGAAAACCATTAGTAATGAAATTTTGAAGAAACAAGCACATTCTTCAAAAATAGAAAACTATACACAAAATCCTTCTTATTATGATCACTATTATTATTTTGATAAGAAACAAATTTCTTCGATAAAAGAAGAAATTGTAATCAAACGGAGCGGCCTAAATAAACTTAAAGATCAATCTTCCCTAAATTAGAATTTTAGATATTCTCTGAAGATCCTAACCTATCCTGGAAGAATATCAAACGTTTGGAACATTAAAATAGAGGACTCTGATAAAAGAAACTGTGATGTAAGCTAATCCAAACGTGGTCACATTATATCAGTTCAGAGCTGTTGTTGGCATCCTAATTATGAAATAACTCTATAAAAAGTGTCAAACGTCGTCAATGGTTTTCTTTATATTTCTTCTTAAATCCTACAATGTTTCCTTTTTATTATTTACATTAAATTAAGTTGCATCTGCACAAGTCCTAAAAGATCCAGTGAAAAGTAGCATACCTGGATTTTCATGCAAGTAAATTTCCAGAAGTGACAGGACACGAAGCTTGAACAACATAAGCTGAGACTGAGCGGTATCGCTCCCAGCTTGATTTTTTCGCTCTTTGAAGATTTGGGCAAGATAAGAATCCATTCGAAACATTGCATCATCATCCATTCCTCCATCAGATTCAGAATCATCAGAACCGTCAGAAAGTTCTCGGCCTACTTCTCCAACTCTATCTATGGCTTCAGTTTCATCAGTATGTTCATCACTATCACCTGTGTCGCCAGTTTCATCTTGATTAATTTCCTCATCTTCTTCAACATCAAGAAAGTCTTCATCCTCATCTTCATCCCCGTCATCATCTTCATCCTCCGCATTGTGACGTCTAGAAGGTTTCAGATTTTTCTTGACAACCCTCAACATTCTCATCAGCCCATCATCAGTGATATCACTACAAAAATACTTGAAAACCTACAAAACAATCCTAGATAAAGTTAGATTCTCTCATAGCTAATAGAATAGAGAGCAGCAACTTCAGTTATTTTCCTTGTGCAGTTGCCAATGATAATTCTTAACCCATTCAATTTGAGAATTTCCCATCGATTATCTTTGACATCCAAATATCCAAATCAAGGAGATAGATCAACCCTTGAAATGAACCGGGGCAAGGGTAATTTACACCACAACGCAAGCTGGAGATATGATAGTAAAGAACCAATAGACCGAGGTTTTGGTTCTTAAATTACAAAGTGCATTAAGAAGGATGAAGCATGTCATAAACCCAAATAACATGATCATAAAGTCAGGTCCACATAATCTAAATATATGAGCGGGAACTTTTTTTGGCGTGAGAACTATGCTTTCTTTATCAAAAGATGAACACAGAGGGAAATGGATGGGATATTCCCACCAAGCCAAGGGGATTATAAAATCTTACCAATTGGCATAGATATCAACATCAGTATCATCAGCGAACACCAAGAAGAAGCAAAGATTTTAACTATATCTCCAAAAACATATTTACCAGTCCCCTCCCCTCGAGTATGCAACATGTGTGTACGTACTTTAAATGATATACATAGAACAATGATATGAATGAAGTAAACTAGAATACTTTGCACGCATAAATTTGCTAGTGAAAAAATAAAAAGGCAGGAGCAATAGATCTATTACTATGGGGGAATGCAAGAAAAAAGAGTATCCAGATAACAAAAAACCCTTATGAGTACGAAAATAAAGAAAAGAAAAGCACTAGTGTTTGAAAAGTATTGAAAAAAACTAGCACTTGTTATTAATACGAAGAACATGCTTAAATGAGATAAAGGTCAAAGCCTAAGGGACGTAAAATTTACAAAAGCTCCCAAAAGATTTACAAACAGCTAATTCAATTTGAAACAAATAACTGAAGGGGAGTAATTAGAGAAATCCTCAAAGTCAGCTATAGTTCACATCAGCAATGCCAATTTTTTTCAACATGATGATAATTCCAACCGTCAAATGCAGAGATAGAGATCGATGCAAAAACAACTGTCTATTTAACTAGTATACACAATTTGCAATATTCTGCAATGCATATACCTGCTCGATGGCAGACCTCATGGGTGCTGATGACTGTGGTAACAATGAAAGCAATGTGTCAACAAGAACATCCATTAACTGCGGTGTTCCATCGCCATCCAACTCATCATCTCCAGAGGAGCCTAGTAGATCAGCTGACGAAAAGGCTTTCTTACAACATATAATTAACTCCATTGCAGCTTCAGTAAATTCCTCTGGTCGAAGGAGCACTTGCAAAAGCAACTGAATGAGCAAGTACCTTAGCGCATGTAATTTGTTTGCATCAGCACTTAAACCGTAATTCCTTTCCTGATACCAAATTAATATTTATTTAGTGAGACCATAAATTAACATTTACAAATTTGCATGTTTATTCTCAAATTAAAAAGACAAACTATTGATCTTTAATCCTTAATGTAATATATGGTTTTAGACCGGTCAAGATTGAGAAACAATTTTGAATAATTTCCTCAAATCTAATTAAAAATTTCGAACATGCCTTCCAATTTAATTGTTTACAAAATTATTGCTAGCTTACTGTTATTATTAGCTACATTACAAATTTATTAAACCTAGAAAGTTACCTCTCTCCATAACCTGGTTTCCATCTCTTGCAGTTTCTTGAATGCATCTTCATCCTCATCACTCAGGCGACGGAATAGAGAAACTGAAGGAATGTTGCGTAGAGTACCAAGAAACCTCATAAAATAAGAGCCGAGGTCATTTGGCTCAAGACCATTAACCAAACCATGAGACCACTCTCCCTTTTGAGCATTCGCAAGTAACAACTGCAGTTGTTCAATACACAGCATGCAAAGAGCACTAGATGTGGGAGCTTTTGGCCACTTAAATTTCTCTTGTAGTTCAAAAGAGGTCACTTCTGTGCCAAGGGATGCGGTGAACAAACCCTGAACAGCTAGAAATTTCAAAATTTCTTTCTGCACCCGGAATTTTGCCTCAGGTTCCAGCTTCAAGTGTTTCAACATACATGGTAGAGATTCTATAATCCAAGTTCTCAAAAAATCAGAGTTCCCCATTGTTCCGGTGGAGTCCTTGTCCTCAACTGAACCAACCTCTGAGTTGTCATCAGTTGTTTGACTCTGATCTGAAGGTTCCTCTGATGTTTGACTTTCGTCCACAAACATGCTCATCAAGTTCTGAATAAACAGAAAGCAACCTGATTCTGTCTTAAACTCGGACATCAGGTTTTGAACTGCTCTTGTTCGTGTAATATTATCAAACTTGCCATTGCTGTGCTTCTGTAAAGTAACAATGACAGCAACTTTTCTGCCATCGTCTTGCAGTGCCCATTCAGATAATTCTTTTAGAAAATGCTGCACAACTTTATACAACCAAGAATCCTTTGTTGAAAGTATGTCCATCAGGCACTGAACAACTTTATATGACAGCATAGCAGGGACAAAAATTGTTGGCAGTCTTGGCAGGAGAAGAAGTAGAACATCAAACACCAAGTGCTTACGGTCATGAGATGATAGCAGAAGTGCTCCTTCAATTATAACTTCAAAAAAATTTTGGAAGTTTATCAGAATTTCTTCTTCAGAAGAGCCACTTTTACGATTTTTTTTATGCTTTTTCAATGAGGTTGAAACAGAGATTGCATCTTGAGTTTTCAAAACAGTATCAGGCAACAGAATGTTTAGCAGAACAGGCCATAAGCTGTGGACTCTGGGCTGGCAAAAAGTAGACTCCTGCCAAATATCATGCACACAAAGAGAAGATTTAAGTGATCCAATTCTTAAATTATTATTACATTATAAAAGCTTGTAGAAAAAAGATGGATACTTCCAAGTAGCACCTTGAGACAGTTGGCTAGAGATGACAGATGATCAACAGAAAAAAATCTACTAGGATTGACTGGATTTGGTAAAAGTTTAGCAAATATTGAACAATCAGCAGAAATTTTTTCTCGTAATTTTAAAGCCAACAGCAGTGCATCTGGGTTCCCAACTTCAGTAGCTGCTTCAAACCACTCTCGAATTCCAGGAGCTTCAAGCACATGATTCAACACTGACTCAGGTGTTAACTACAAGACCATAACACCATTATCAGGAGGGGAAATTTTAGTTGAGACAAAGAAACTCTAATTGAAAAGCAACTAGGTACAGGCCTTAGCAAAAGTGACCCAACATATCATTGGAAAAATAGGCAACCAAGCAACAACACATTTACTACCATTTTGGTTATCTTCAAATTTTTCCAAAAATGAAATAAATTCTAATAAAATGGAACCACTCATAAGATAAATAAGGTAAGTCTCATTTAGTTCATATGAACGGTCAAGAGTAATGAGTACTAGTGACTTCAAAAGAGAGAAATGTGTAATTTTTCACATTATATACAATGAAAATGACAATAGCCAATCATTTTATTTTTTTCTTGTTTTTTGAGATAAGATACCTAGAAGTTACTGTAATCAATCATGAGCTTTGGTTGAGAGGCACCACGATAGGAAAATTTATCCAAAAAGCACTGTCTCAAAGAAGCCAATTTCATAATTCAATCGATGCAACACCATATAACATACATTCATAAAAGAAATGAAAACCAAAAAAAATTAATTCTAAATTATCCAATATATGAGTATATACAAATATATATATATATATATATATATGCTTGTTTGTGTTCGTGCGCTGAACAAATAAATAAATGCAACATTTCTCTTTCAAAAAATTATTTTTGCCTATAAATTGTTAAGACCATCTGCTCATTAGCTTTTTTCCCCAAAAATGAAAAAATAAAAATAAAAATTAGAATCTTCAAGTGCAGACATCTATTGATCTGAAAAACTAAAAGAATTCCAAGAAAGAGTATATCATTAAATAGGCGATATACCTTTTCTATCAATTCTAAAATAATTGAGACAGCAGGCTCTTGTAGATAACGCTTTTTAGCTGCAAGAGATATAAGAACACTAGTGATTTCCTTCACATGTGAAATGTTTTTATCAGAAGAGCATTCTTCAGTTAGTCTTCCTGAGTGGACAAGAGCCCCATAAGCAAACAATCGACCCAAAAGACAGTCCCTCGCTTCCTGCATTGCCATAAATAAGTAGTAAGTAACATTTAGAGACAGAGAGGAAAAAGAATAAAAATAAAACCCTTTAACAGAACACAGAAACCATATCATAAAACTATAGAATAAATCAATGTACATGACTCTGGATTACCTGGCCCTTCATTGATGAAGAAACCTCTAACATATTAACAATGAGTTTCAGCAATGAGTCCACCTTGATGTTGGACTGTGTACTTATCAATGCAGTCAATCCTAAGGCAAAACCCTGTCTCGCACACTGCAATTGCAATTCATAGCAAGCATAGGTGAAAAGTTAGGGTTGCATCAAATGGATAGAACTACTCTACAAAATCATCCAAGTTTTCATCAACCAGAGACACCACAATTTTAAGGAAAAAGAATCAAATTGCTCTTGAGTGTTATAATGAAAGCCAATACTAGGAAAAACAAACAAAGGACCTGAGGAAAGGAGCACTTGTACAGGCATTCTAGAGCAAGATCCATTGAAGACAAGAAAAACAGCCTCAGAAATTATGAAACCATGTAATTTTCAAAAGAACCAATATTATGTTAGATTAATAAATGGAATAATATGAGAAAATCAAACACCCACTGCACTTGCAACTTTGAGCATAGAAATTTATATTGCTAATTTCATCATTGCCCTTGTTTGAAATAAAATTGCTTTTGAATATTGATCGTTCTTCGACATTTCAGAAATTGAGTTTATTTTTTGCATTGGCCTAGAACCTGGAACTTGTACGAAGATAGTTTGGAATGTTATCCACTTATTGTACTACTAAAAAGATACAGCAAAGGATGCTTTGGATAAATAATATCAAAACATACCTCTCTCGAGGAAGACACACCACGAATCAGTCTACGTACAGCATATCTCACAGATGGTGCACAATTATCCAAACCATCATCCTTCTCAGCTTCCAGTTTTAACCCACCCTCAACCAAATCCTTATTTTCAAGCTTGTCATATGCTTCTTGAACCTTTAGCAGTTCAGTTGCCAAAGCTTCTGCAGCTGATTCTCTCACCAAAATGTCAGCAGATGCCAAGTCCTTAAAAACACTGATATGAAATTCTGGGAGACCACTGCTTGAAACAGAGACAGAAGATGGCTTAGTCTCGTCAGCTTTAGAATTAACACTTATTTGTTTTTCCTTAGGTACTTCACTTTCCAAAATAGCTCGCTTTCTTTCTTTGTCAAATGTTTTCCTTTTCTTTTTTCTCTCCATTGGTTTCTCAGAATCCGGTAAGGTAGAAGAGGGAATATCAACATCCCCATTTTCCAGTTCAGCATCTTTCTCTTTATCCTTCTTCATTTTTCTCTTTAAGGATTTTGAAACAGCAGCACTAACGTCATCCATCGGTGTATCTTTCTGGATCTCCACTCCGTCTGTGGAGTTAGAGCTTCTCTTTTTACTACCCATTGTATAAAAGACTTCTCTTGTTCTTTTCTGGTATAAGAATGAACATATAAAATAAACTGAAATTTTAATAATCCACGGATTAAAAAAAAGTGAGTCACTGTATGAACTAATAAACTGAAATCCAAATATACTGTTTTCTTCTTGTGTTAGGAAATACATTGCCATTGTTAACTTCTTAACTTATTACTGACAATTTAAAAGAAAACAGCAAAGGGAAAGGACGTTGCAGAAATTCAGTTGTTTCAATATTCAACTAAACCATGTGGAAAAGAAGGGAAGAAACCAACACTAAATCAAAACAACTAGGCCACCTCTTTCCTAAGCTTTGATGAAGATAGTTACCACAAACAAACCATATATATATATAGAAAAAACTCCACCATTCTTCCAATAAATAAATAAATTAAAAAAAAAAATCCTAATTTAAGTTTTTTTCCAAGTGGGAAGAAAGACATAGATGGAGATTGGGAGCATACCCGTGAGAGTAAGAAATCAGCGCAACCCGGTAAAAGGGAGGCTGCGGCACTGAACGGAGAGCTGCTGAAAGGGAGTAGGAGCCGGCGAGACGAAGAAGAAGGTGAAGGTGAAGCACGTGAGAGTGAGAGAGATGAAAGGGTTTAGGGTTTTTTTTCTTTTTTTTTTTTTTTTCTGTTCTTTTTTGAGAGGTTAGATGAAAGGTGCAAAACGCTAATGTTGGGGTCGGTATGTATTTTGATGACTTAATTTTAGGTTTATTTTCATATGTTACTAAATTATGAAAAATGTGCTACCACATTGCTATTTGGCATTAAAAAAAAAAATTATGAAAAAATGTGCTATATTTGTAAATACAAAAAGTTTATTAAAAAAAACAAAAAATCAACCATCAAACTAGCATTGACGACTTAGTTTAAATACTCATATTGTTACTTGTAAGTGTTTGGCAGCCCAATTTTATATGTTATTGATGTTATATACCCAAGCCCACATACTTGCAACCCTCATCACCAATGACCCCATGGCATTCAACCCACCACCTTCGACGGCTAACTTCGTGTGGCTTCCACTGACTACCATTAATGATTGCCGCCAGCAGTAACTCCAACAACATCTAGCCTCGACAACCAACTCCACCAACTTCGACAACCATTATTTTAAATTACTAGTTCATAGCATTTTATAATTGTCATCTATAGTAATTTGACATTAAATAAAAAAATTAGCATATTACAAACTAAACAAATTTGTATATAAAACACTTTTGAGAAAGAGTTGTCAAACACACCAAGTGTTTTTATTAAACAATTTGTATAAAAATTGTTTCAATAAAAATGACTTTTTGAAAAACGTTTTATGAAAATTTTATCAAAAGTGTGTAAATGAAATGGAGTTTGGGAGGAGAAAGTTGTGGAACATATGATAAAAAATAAAAAATAAAAAAATAAACCGATTATTTATGTTAGAAAAAACTACATCAAATATCTCTTACATATGAACTCAACTCAGCACCCCAAACGCAGACTTTTAACTTAAACAAAAATAACTTAGCACTATAAATGCATACTTTCTAACCCAGACAAAACAACTATGCCCTTCAAACACAGTCATATGGACTACACAAACATATAAAACTCTACAGACTTATGAACTCAACTCGGTGCCCAAACAAACTCTACAAATTTTGGCTGTTGTTTTAAATCATTGGTAAAAAATAGATAACAAAGATATAAATTTGAAGGTGAAAGTAGTGTCCATAGGCTTGATTTTAAAAAACAAAAACAAAAAACGAAATGGTTACAAAACGGGGCTTAAGTTAAAACATAAAATCCCACAACATATCACAAAATTCCAAAATCAAAATCTCCGCTTATAATATACCAAAACAATTAATAGTCAAATAAAAGAATATGTTTGGCTATTATCACATGCTCAACTACTAATGTATAAATCTTGTTAAAATCCTTTCATGCTTCCATTGTTCTTTTTTTTTTCTGGTTATAGTTATAGTCTATATATCTTAACTAAAGTTGGCAATCTTATTTATTTAATTATTTATTTTGAGATAAACAAATGTCAATTAGTTAACAAAAAGGGGAGTAAAGGGGTACTAAAGAAAAGATGGAAGAAAAAAGAGGGAAAATAGAGAAGTAAGAGGGCACTATTTATGTTCATACACTAACCGTAAAGATATTTTTTATTTTTTTTTTTTAGTTTAAGGGTATTTTTCAACCTTTGAAAGTTTAGAAGCATTTTTGACACAAAACACTAACAATAAGATTTTCCATCCAAAACTAACAATAGGGGTATTTTAGAACTTTTTTTAAAAGCTTACGGATATTTTAGAAACTTTTAAAAGTTAGAGTTATTTTTGACACAAAGTTCAAAGTTTAAGATATTTTATAGAATTTAACCTTAGTTTAATATGGTTTACTATCTTAACCTAATTTAATTGGTAATTGTTTATAGGTTAAAATATAATTTTGGTCTCTATATTTTTAAATTTCTTCAATTTTAATTTTTGTACTTTCAATTGCCTAGTTTTTAGTTTTTTTTCAATAAATCTTAAATTTAATCCCAATTTCTAGTTTATTATTGATTTTTAAAAAAAAAAAAAAAAAAACTTTTTGTTATCTATTAATATTTTTCCTATAAACGAAAACAGATTCACATATATGTATTTCCTTGCATAAAAATTATTATTATTATTATTTAGCTTATTTTGGTAAAAGTTAAATTTGAGGAACTAAATTTTAGATTTATTGAAAGTACAAAGACTAAAATTAAATAAAGTTCAAAGATGTGGACCAAAATGGTATTTTAACCTTGTTTCTTTTACTTGTAGGCAAAGTTTAAAATGTCTATGTTGATGGAAATGTCAAGCTCTCAATTTTAATGTCGATGTTGCTGGAAATTACTAGAAAGATTATAAAAAGGAAAATTATTATAAATAGAAAAAATATCAAACTATTTACAAATATAGTAAAATTTCACTTTCCAAATAGACATCTATGTGTCTATCTGGTGAAGTGATAGATGTCTATTTAGGTTTATCGCAGTCTATCAGAAATAAAAGTAAAATTTTGCTATTTTTATAGTTATTTTCAACACTTTTTCTATTTTTAAAAATATCCCTTATAAAAACCAAAAAAATATATGTTTAGATTGCATATTACACTTTGTAAACATGTTGGAAGACATCTATTATTTAGATTACATTCACATTGTGTCATTTTTGTTGGTAATTTTGTTTGTTTTATGATTTCATAATAGAAATATTAATTCAGCCTCTTATGTTGATGTCGAATCCGCATGCTGTCAAAAGCGAGCACATCCACCATTAGAGCACAAGCGCGAATATGTTTTTCAAAAACAAAAATAAGTTTTTAAAAGCATTTTTTTTCATTTTCAAAATTCCTTCACACCTTTAAAAATGTTTGTAAAATTGACAAATGCAGTCGAAAGCAAGCACATCCACCATTAGAGCACAAGCACGAATATCTTTTTTACAAACAAAAACAAATGTTTAAAAGTGACTTTTTTTCATTTTCAAAATTCCTTCACAATTTAAAAAATGTTTATAAATTAGAAAAGCAGAAAACTCAATTGGATACCAAACATATCCATTTTTTAAAAAAAAATGATAATAAAAACCAAAAACTAAGGCCTCGTTAGGTAATCATTTCGTTTTTTATTTTTTATTTTGAAAATTAAGCATATTTTCTCCCCATTTTTTACAATGATTTGCATCTCTCTTACGTACAATAGTTGAATTCTTTGCCAAATTTCAAAAACAAAAGCAAGTTCTTAAAAGCTATTTTTGTAGTTTTCAAATTGTTGCTTGCTTTTTTAAACCATTGGTAAAAAGTAGATAACAAAGGAATAAATTTGAAGGTGCAAGTAATGTCTATAGGCTTAATTTCAAAAAACAAAAACAAAAAACTGAATGGTTACAAGATGGGGCCTAAATAGTTATCAAACCCTAAAGCCCCGCTTGATAACTATTTGGTTTTTGATTTTCAGTTTTTGAAAAACTATTTTTGGTTTTCAGTTTTTATTAAAAAAAAAAAAACCATACATGTTTGATAACTGCTTTCGGTAATCTTGTTTTAGTTTTCTGTTTTTAAAAATTGAAGAACAAAATCAATTGGAGTGACCCTCTAGATTTTTGTGTCTAATAGATGGGTAAATTTTAGAAAAAAATACCTCAAATGGTCCAAATTGAAAGTTAAAAACCCTATAATACATTTGTAAAAGAGTCATTTGTGTAATCAATGATAAACAATGATAGACATCTATCAATATCTATCAGTGTCTATCATTGTTAGATGAGAGTAGTCTGATAGTGTCTATTTGTTTATCATCGATAGACTGTAATATTTTGCTATATTTGTAAATAGTTTGGTTCATTTTCCAATATTTGAAAACAAACCTCTGTTAAATTTAACAGTAAAAAATAAACTTAATCAAAATCAATCAGAAACCACAGAAAAAAAAATTAAATAAGTGGATTGCTGCACGAAAAAAAAATACGTTAAAGTACCAATTTGGTCCATGTACTTTGGAATTTGTCTAATTTTAGTCCGTATATAAATGGGAATTAAACTATTTGTTTATTATTTTTAATTTTAAACAATATCGTCGGAATTTAACTTCATAAAAAGAAATTAAAAAAAAAAAAAAAAGAATCGAAATTGGAATTTCCGTCCCTAAGAATGATTAGGAAATGAAAATCCAAAACCGAAAAGAAATTGAAAGAAATTGAAGCTATAAATAAACAACGTCTCACCATTATCACTTACTCACATTTCCAAAAGTTGTGAATTGTTAATTTCCATTCCAAAACAATAATGGCGGATTCAACCAAATTACTTTTCTCTATTTTTCTTTTTCTTTTTCTTTTTCTTTTTCTCTCCTCCTCTTTCTCCAATGCTAATGCTCATCCACTCAAAGCTTGTATGTTCGATGCTATTTATCAATTGGGTGACTCAATTTCTGACACTGGCAATCTCATCCGAGAAAATCTCAACACTCCTTTTTCTCACCTTCCTTACGGTGAAATGTTCTTCAACAATCCCACTGGCCGATGCTCCAATGGTCTTCTTATGATTGATTACTTTGGTACGTACCCATTTTTTATATTTATATATATTATTGTAATACTCCACGATAATTTCTATCTAATAACATATAATGGTCATTTCAATTTGCAGCTTTAGATGCCGGACTTCCTTTGGTGAATCCTTTTCTAAACAAAGATGCTTCGACAAATCATGGAGTCAACTTTGCAGTGGCTGGTTCTACGGCTTTGTCTTCTGAACTTCTTTCCCATAAGAAAATATACTCTCCCGTTACTAACTCTTCTCTCAACCATCAACTTGATTGGATGTTCTCCCATTTCAACTCCATTTGTTACAATCAAAGAGGTAATTTAATTAACCTTCCGCTTTACATATATAGAGAGAGGTTTTTTTTCTCCTTCCATTTTTTTTCCCTTCCATTTTACATTTTACTTAATGTCCGAGAGTTTCACAAATATTTACATGTTGTGTTTAGATTGCAACGAGAAACTATATAATGCTTTGTTCTTGGTGGGTGAGATTGGTGGCAATGACTATAACTATGCACTCTTCCAAGGCAAAACTATTAAGGAGGTAAAAGATATGGTGCCCGATGTTGTCCAATCCATAAAGACCGCTGTTGAGGTAATTTTTTGTTTGGATTCTTTTTCACTTTTTTTTTTCTTTTTTTTTACTCATATGAATTGTAGGTTTTTCTTTACTTACCTTTCTTCTTCCATTTGGGATGATTGCAGAAAGTAATAAGCTATGGTGCTACTCGAGTTGTTGTCCCTGGAAACTTTCCAATTGGATGTTTCCCCATCTATCTAACTGGATTTCAAACCAACGATACAAGTGCTTATGATGACCTCCATTGTTTAAAGGATTTGAATGGTTTTGCCAGCTACCACAATGAACAGATCAAGGAAGTGATTGAAGTATTGAAGAAAGAGAATCCACATACCGTAATCGTTTATGGTGACTACTACAATGCATTCCTATGGATTCTTCGTCATGCCTTTGTACTAGGTATGTTTTTTTTACAACCACACAAAATTATGATATAATCAGATGAACATTTCTTAAATCTTAATGTTTTTAATTCCTTACACTATCTTATTTATGAGCAGGATTTGATGAAGGTGCTTTGCAAAAATCATGTTGTGGAGTTGGAGGAAATTACAACTTTAGCCTTATGAAAATGTGCGGGCTTCCTGGAGTAGAAGTTTGTCCAAATCCGAATGAACGTATTAGTTGGGATGGAGTTCACTTGACACAAAAGGCTTATAAGTTCATGGCACATTGGCTCATCCATGACATATTCCCTAAATTGCACTGTCTTGTTTAATTTTTGTTTTATTGGGATTTTTATTTTTTTAGTCCTAATATAATTAATTAGGAACATTATGAACTTTCTTAATAATTTTTTTAGTTTAACGGATGTGGGTAAGAATCTAATCATCAATCTATAAGATGATAATTGATGTCTTATTTATTTTATTTATTTAATTAGTGTATCATGGTGTAAGTTTCTTAATAAATTAAAAGTTGTACTTTTTTATCTTCCTAGCTTACAATGAATGTTTTTGTATTTCTAGAATTTTTCCTACCAATTGTTTGTCAAATATAAAATGAAAGTTCAGTAACTAAATGTGCGGTTCAAACCCCCCCCCCCCCCCCCCCTTTAATTTATTTATTTTTTTTAATTTATTATTATTAACTAAAGAATTCAAACTTCTAATATCGAACTCGACAGTGAATTGTTAATATCAATTAAGCTAAGTTATTATGGTTTGAGAATTTTATTTCTAAATGAAAACAAAAAGCAAAAAGATAAATAGCAGAAAGAAAATTAGGAAACTTTCCACAACTGCACTTTTAATTTTTTTTTTCTAAGGCTTTTTTGTGATTGATGAGGAATTAACCTTTTAAAAAGTTCATGAATAAAAGTATAAAATATTAAGTATTGGGTTAAAATATCATTTTGGTATTTGTACTCTGGAGTTTGTTTAATTTTAGTCCATATATTTTTAATAAATCTAAAATTTAGTCTCTATTACTAGTTTAATGTGGATTTTTCATTACCTTTTATTTTTTATTAGTATTGTCACTATAAATTTTGAAAATGTATTCACATATTGTGTTTTTTTCATGAAAATTATTATGATTATTTAATCAATTTTGATAAAGTTTGACTTTGAGGGACTAAATTTAAGATTTACTAAAAATAAAGGGACTAAAATTGAACATTTGATAGTACATAAACTAAAATCGAATAAATTAAAAAGTAAATGAACCAAAATGGTATTTTAACCTTATTTATCTTTTAAGCCAGATAATTAAACAATTAATCCACCAGTATACTGTCTCAATAAAGAAATAATACTAATAATAAATAAAAAAAGAAAAAAGGAAAAAAAAAAACTCATCAAGTAGCAAGTGAAATCACAATAAATGTAGTTGAAATGAATCTAGTTAGTTTTTCTAGAACAAATCTAGACAGTTTCTTAACATATATATATATATTACTTTTCATTTGTGATATATATATTAATTTCTAAGTATTAATTAAATATGATGAGGGCAATAAAATGAATATAATTCAATTGATATAGTGATTGGTATTGTCAAACTTAAAGTTAGAGATTTGATTCTCTCATCCTACGTATTATTAAAAATAATAATAATAACAATAAAGTTAACATGAGTACAACTTATATGCAATAAAAGTATCTATCATACTTATTTTTCTGAGGTTAAAGGGTTTAAAACTTCATGCCTACATTTATTGTACACAAAATGAAAAAACAAAAATAGAGCAATATATTCGTTTTATTTATTTATTTTGGACAAAATAACATTTTAGTCTCCAAGTATTTAGAAATAAGTGCATTTGATATATAAAGTTTTAGGGCAAAATGTAATTTTTAGTCCTTAAATTTGGAGTTGATGTCTATTTGGTCAATGAGGTATCAAAACATACAGTTTAGTCTCCTAGGTTTGCAAAATGATTCTAAATGGTCACAAAATGCTGATTGGATGGTTAAATGTTGACGTGTATGAGATGATAAGGCTATTTCATTTGCCCGCTAGACGTGGTCGACCATACCAGCTGCCATGGTCTCCTATTAGCTTACCTTTGTTTCATCTCCTACTACCCTAATCTAAATCAATTTCTTAGAATTATGTGGTCTGCAATTGCAATTGTCATATAGACAATAATTCCTGAGTTTCCATTTTGAAGCAAATCTTTAATGGGGATGCATTAATTGTTCTGATTGTGTGGTCGCACACAGTACTATGATATGAGTGTGAGTATACATGATATGGAAAGTAAGAGAGATTTGTTTGAGAAAAGCGATCAATGATATGGAGATTTCAAATTGGAAGATGAAATATAAGCAGATTCACATCCTCGAAGGTTTGCATCCAACAATAAATTCATATTAATTGATGAATCATTTGACCCATCAAAAACTAGATCATTCTTTTCAAACTCAAGAGAGCTATCTCTAGATGTGTATACAAGATTCAAACCTAGGTGCAATACTTTTTCATTTGGGTTATGTTGAACATATATATGCAAAGTGTTATCTCTATTAACAAGACTTACCATACTTAAAATATCTTCATCGTTACTAATTTAACTCAAACCACGAGATAATTCTAAACTAGGTTTCAAATACCAATAACACTAAACATTAACTATGTTTGCTTCTGACATCAATGTATTTAACTCAATTATAGATAACATGTTCCTATTACAGTCACACCAATCTTAGTTCCTCCAATATATTTATAATTATTAGCTATAACAAGTCGACCATTCTGTAAATTAGAAAAAGAAAGTGGCATTTTAGAACTAAATAATCAATCAACATAATAGTAATATAGTAGGATGAAGTGTAAGAGAGGAAAAAATAGAAAAACAAAGTAGTTGTGGAAAACAACATATCTTAGGTAATCACATAAATTGATTTTTTGGGATACTATTTCTTTCTTTTCGTAGTGTCCCTTGCCATGTAATTCTTTGTTAAGTATTGAATCGTTGATACTTCATGTTTATTGAGTTCCAATTTTACATTTTTCTAGATAATGACCAACATATATTTGGTACTCTCAACATACACTTAGCTGTAAAATAAAATAGAATGTGAGGCTTTGGTTCACCATATAATAACATTTTATTATATAATACCTATATTAGTGGGGAGAAGCAATTGTTGTATAAGTTTTTAGAAAGTGGCAGAGGAAATCGTATTTAGGGGTAGTTTAGATTCTTTTAATTATTTTTAAAAATCAAAATCTCAATTTTTATTTTCCAACCAATCAAATAGATTTTATCATGTAGTTAAATAAAGTAGCCATATTATCTCATTTAACAACACGGTCAGCATTCCGTTAGTTTAAAGTTAAGTCAAAGATCATTTAGAATCATTTTGCAAAACATGAGAAACTAAAATAATATATGTTTTGAAACCTCATAGTTTCAAATTTTGGGGACCAAAAGTGCATTTTACCCAAAGTTTCATTTGACCAATTTAGTCCATCAATTTTGAAAAATAGGTCTAAAAGGTCCCCATTAAATTATTTGGGGTTTTTTTTAAAAAAATTAATTTAGAGCATTTTAAAAGTAAAAATAAATAAATAAATCTTTTCTTCTCTTCTATCACTACTTTTGGTCCTTTTCTCTATTTTTTTTAGTACAATTGGGGCAAGGAGATTCAACTCGGAGTTACTAACATCCTCTTTATGCTAGTTGAACGACTTTTAAAAGAAAATTTTCAATTATTAATGAATGAAAAATAGATGTAGATAATAGTGAAATAATTGCTCTAAAGTGAGTTTATTCGTTTGTTTGTTTTTGTTAGTTTTAGACTTTTAACTAGATAAGCTAATTTATTAAAGCTCATTCTTTTGTGATTAATTGATACTTAGATAAATTTGAGGCTAACAAATTTGGTAATTAGTAGCTTCCATTCCATCATAGAACAATATTTAGGGCCCGTTTGGATTGACTAGAGAAAAAAATGTTTTTCAAAATATTCATTTTTATTTAAACTCTTTTAATTAAAATTGTTTAAAATACACTTCAAAATATATTTTGAGTATTTGCTAAACACTCCAAATTTTTTTCCAAAATGACTTGTTCTTTAAATTAAACACTTGAAAATATATTTCAAACACACCCTTACACTTTAACTATTAATTGTAATTTTAACAATTTGTACACTAGTGAATTCAACGACACCAAAACAACTATTTTGGAAAATACAAGGGCTAAAACTGATGTTTTGAAAATTTAGTGACTAATAGGCCAACAGTAGAGTTAAAAGAGATCAGGACAAGCAAAAGCTAAAGTATGCAGATTAAAATAAAATTAAAAGGATAGTATTTAACCAACTATGAGGTGGGAAAAGAAAATGTGAAAACCATTTTTGGCTTTTAAAGTAACAAGGTAGTCCATAAACTTTAGTTAATAACATTTTAGTTCATATATTTTCAATTGTATAACAATGTAGTACCTAAATAAGATTTTAACAACAATTGTAGTTTAAATTTTGTATGACTATAGTCTCCATCAAAAAAAATATTGTTAGAATTACATATAATTTTTCTACATCAAATTTGTTTTATAAACTACAAAATCTATATGGTTACATTATAAAAAAAGAACTCTTAATTTGGATAGAACTTTTTAGACTAGACATTATATAGTTACAAATTTTAAAGATCAACGATGATGGCACCATAAAATTAAAGTGTTATTTTTCCTAGCTTAATTCGGGCTCGTTCAAGAATCTTATGCGTTTATTCCTATAATTTTGTAGGTTTTGAGCACTAAGAGGTAGAATTGACCCTCGGAGCAAAAACGAAACTAAAACGAACCAAAATAGAGCTCCGAAGCATCAACCATGAAGAGAGAGAAGAAAAATAACCAAAATGCCCTTGTGGAGTGTCGATGCCCTGTGCCTTATGTTGTGCCCTATCCTGTCAACCCAAGAGCAAAATTCCATGCAGCGTCCCAACGCTATAGGGATCGCAGTGACACTCCGTAGTTTGACAAAATGGCAGGAGGCACACGTGCATGAATGCAACGCACAGCGTCGCTACACTCGAGATCGGCGCTACGACGCTCCCCCCTCAATATAAATATAATTTTGGCCGATTTTAAGGTAGTCTCTCTCGGGCTTTCAGCCCCCAGCCTGATTTTCTCCTCTTCTCTTCTCCTTCCCTCTATAATTTCATTCTTTGGTGTATTTGATGATTGTAAAACTTATTTTGGACTGATTTCGTGGCTAAGGTGAGTTGCTAGCTTAGGTCTAGGTGAAACTCATGGATCTATTGTGAGGATTTTTGTCCTAGATCTATATAGCTCTTTGATCTTCTGTGATTCTTGAATATATTTAAATTGCTATGCTTAGATGTATGATAGGCTTGATCAACCATTATTCATTCTTTGATTGCTAGAGATTAGAAATGCTCTAAGTTTTGTTTAATCTCAAATGGGCAAGAGCTTAAAGCATGATTATTGTGAATTCTAGGTTGTTTAGAATAACCCTTTTACACATTACATGACTAGGATAAGTCAATAATGCAATCAATTAGTAACTTAGGGCTATCTGGGTTATTGATCGTCTTAGTTGAACCTGGAGAGCTTAATGTGACTGTTTGTTTGTTATGGACGCTATTGAATCCAAACAACTAATTAATTAGTCTAGCTAAGAAATTAATTAAAGTAAATGTAAGATTTCTATTGCCACTATCAAATCCAATTAATAGAACATTTGTTTTAATTAAGTGATTAATTAGTAATTAGGGCACTTGCTCTAGCCTATTTGGGCAAGATAGCTAAGCACGTTAAATCGAGGGAGAGAATCCTTAGTAATCCTTAGTAATCCTATGATTAATTGAACATCGAGTGAATCCTAAATCTTTAGCTAAGCGTTTCTATTACTTTCCCTGCACTTTTATTTCATTGTTTTTTACTACTTTCCATAGACCAATTTAACTTAGAGAGATTCTATCCTAAGCTCCCTGTGGTTTCACCTCGGACTTGTCGTTTGTGCTACTTAGTAGTATAAGTAGTTGGTTCAGTGAATTATAGATTTTATTTGATTGTTGTAGAGAGGTTTACGACGCCCATTCTTTCGTGACGCATCAAACGACTAAACTTTTTATAAACTAAAGTTGAATGACTAAATTGGTACTTTCATAAGAGTACACGATGGTAATTGACGAGGTTCTTAATTGTGATAAGACGGTCCTCTAGAAGGTTGGTGCAATTCGAATACTCTAGAGGGTTGAGGTGAATATATCCTTGGTTAAGACGGTCTCAAACGAGATTTCCAAGTTGACATTATCAATGGAGATGCATTTTTTCTGTTCATTTGTTGACGACTTTGCAAGATTGGTGGCGGACGTAAAGGGTGCCTAAATCTAGACGAGAGTTCTTCCCAAGTGGCTTGTTACCCATGTCAATAAAAAAAAAACATAGTTTAACGATTAATTTTCATTTAGAGCTCGTTTGGATAAACTTTAGAAAAAAAATGTTATTAAAAGAACTCATTTTTATTTAAACTCTTTTGATAAAAAAAAAGTTTAAAATACATTTCAAAAGCTATTTTTAATAGTTTCCACACACTCAAATTCTTTTTCAAAATAACTTATATTTTAAATTAAACATTTAAAAATGTATTTCAAATACACTCTTATTCCTCCTTTGTAATGGTAAAAGTTAAAAAGAAAAATCCCAAACTAAAATGAGCCTTTTCTTTGAGCATGAACCGATGGGAGATTGATAAAAATGGGTCATTTGGTTTAAAAACTTGTTTTTGGGTCTCAAGATGATATCAAGGCCTAAAAGTTTCTTTATATCTTTACTCTTTCCAGTGTTTTACCAACATTTCTTCCATGTTTCACCAACTTTTTCAACAAAAGATTTATATATATATATATATTTACTTTGATCAAAATAAATTTTAAAAAAAAATTCTAAAATGTAACTTTTACCCACGTTTTCAGTTGATACAATTCTTTGATAATATTTTTTAATAAAATGATAACAATTAAAAAGAAAATTTGATAAAAAAAAATTTAAGAATAAATTATCTATCTCTTTGTTTAATTTAATAAAAAGAAAAAAAAACAACTATATCATCATATAAAACGATAGAAAAAACGGTTGAAAATTCATGAATCTCAACCGATATCTTGACTAGAAATCAGGAATTTGGGCCAAAATCTCGACCGTAAAACATGAATCCTTGCCAAATTCTTGGTCGAGATTCATGGTTTCCATTTACCTGTTTTTCTTTTGTTTAATCTTCTTTCAAAATAATTTTTTATAATTTTTTATTTAAGAAAAAAAAAAAACAAAGAAAGCATTTGAAAGGGTATTTTTTTTCTAAATTTTTATAAAATTTTTCTTTCTAATTCATATCAATTTTTTTTTAATTAAAAAACTTATCAAACAATTGTATCAATACAAAAATTATTTATGGTTTGGATATCCACGAAAATGAAATGAAAGTATAGCATATTACTTTTTTTTTCTTTAACAAACTAACAAGAACAAGACAGACACAAATCTGCTTTAGAAAGCTGGTAGATCCAAATGGAAAAATCCTCCCACTATAAATGTGAACAATCCTCGTTAAATGCCTATGAGTCCAACTAATCTACCTCTTGATTTTGTGAACGTCCAATATGTCGAAATTGTCGCATGTTCATGCCTATGCCAACCTTAAGAATCTAACAAGAAGGAACCTTACAACTGTCAAATTTACCTCGTTAGCCCTCAACAATATAATTGCAATCAAACTATCATACTCCACAATGATCGAATGAAAACCTCAAGTAGCAATGGCCTTCAACTCGTCGACAATAGTCCAAACCTCCAACATCAGTGGGTCATACATGCCACACACAGGCTGACATCTCACAGCACAAAGTTGTCCCTCATGATCTGCAAGACCTGTCACACCTCGCCTCAAATCCTTATCAACTTCTTTTATTAGATGTCCTGGAGAAGAAGAGTATGGGTGAGATGAAGAAGAGAGTAGTGGTTGTTATCTGTAAGTATGGTTTTTAATTCAAGTTAAGTTTCAAGTTCAAGTAGAAGTTGATGGTAGGCTCCATTGCACGCTCGGGGTTTACTGTCGTTACAACCTATCTTATGTTCAGATAGAGTAATCTGAGGCGAGGTGTGACAATACCTATCCCAAAGCCCCTACCCCACCTACCTACACCTAACATCACAAGACAGAGACATAACATGTGTAGACGGACGCAACCATCTTGCAGATGCATGGCTTGCCATTGACCTCTGGCTACATCCACTATTGAGCCCCTAATTCCTTCGAGCTCTTTAGTAACGCTTTGAATGGAATTCACAATCAGGGGAACCGAGAGACTACCGCCATGAAACATCACATGATTGTGTAATGTCCAAATTTGCCACGATGCCACAAAGAATAGGAGAACATCTCCCAATCCACCATACTCATGCAGCCAAGCCAATCGATCCAAAGCCAACCCTAAATCTCTGTGACACAAACAAGAAACAATATTAGAATTAAATAACAAAGAACAAACCCCCGTCACCTTCTTACACCACTAGAACAAGTGTGCCCTTGTCTCAAGCTTCTTGCCACGTCGGGGGCAATGCAAATCAAGCTCTAAACCCCTACCCACCAAATTTTCTCTCGTAGGAATGATATCTTTCAACACCAATCCGCAACAAATCTTCACCTTAGATGGTAAATTACTTCATCAAAGACAATTCCATAAAGCCACCATCACCTTCATTGAGGAAGGCGACCCTTCATCAAGAGAATCCAACTGTGAGCCCAGCTGAAATGCACTCTTTACTGAGAAAACACCTCTCTTATCAAAAAATATCATCTGTTATTCGTCATCAAATCCAAATTTAATTTGTTGTGCTATGGAAACCACTTCCTTGAAAGTAAATTTGACACGATCTAGATGCAAATCGTTTTGCTGGAAGAACACTGCCACCTTCGTGCTTGAAGAAAATGACTACGTTTAGGGGGGAAAGAAAACTACCACAACCTTTCCATGACGAACAAACAATGACGGACGACAGTTAAATGCTTTTAATGCGCACAAAAGATGTCATACGATAGAAATCTGTACAAAAATCTAGGGTCTCTACACTCCAAAATCCGCCTTTCACCTTCGTTTCTGGCCTTTTTCACAACAAACACTTCGCCAAGAATGAATCAGACTTACAAACTCAATTTACAGAATAAATGCCCAAAACATCTGGTCTTTACATTGATCAAGTCAAAGTAAAAAGTTGTAAATCTAAGTGTCAATATTAAACATCTATTACACAAACTCACATACATTATGTAGAAAACAACCCACATTTTCTTCTTCTTTTTTTTTTTCTCCAGTTCAAAACAGAATTAAAAGCACGATTTGACTCTGATACCAATTGGAGGGATCAAATCTCGTGCGGAAGCGCGTAAACACGTGTGCTTTTAATTTATGTTTCAAACTTACAGAAAAACACAGAGAAGTATAAACATATTCTAGTTAAGCATGCTTTTAAAGGGGAAAGAAATCTTACCTTTGAAGACTGTATTCAATGAAAATCCTTCCTGTACGAACTCTCACGAATCTCGAACTTCTTCCTCTATCATGAACCAACTACAAGGACACTACCACTAGTGTTACTTTACTATTCTCTGGCAAGAACCGGATGGTGGGATCCAAACTTTTGGAGAGGAAAGAACAATTTTACAGAAGGAATTTTTCAGTAAAATACTTTTGAGATAGAGCTTTTTTTTTTTTTTGTGAGAATGTAGAGAGTTCTTGCAATGATCCATCTTCTTCAATTTTAATAAATATAAAGAGGGAGTTAATTGGAGGAGTTATAACTCCCATACACTAACTCATTAGATAACTCCTGGAGTATTCTTATTTAACTTATTTATTGAATTTATATTAAATCTAATTTAATATATAACTAAACAAATAACAATAATAAATAATTAACATTTAATTAATCTTTAAGTTAAATATCATATATTTGACTAAAAATATATTTGAATCATATTAAAAAAAAATCCTCTTTCATAACCTAGTTTTAATATGAATCTCATTCATGTTAATTTTCATTCATATAATTATCTCTCTCATAATATAAAGTTTAATTTTGAATCTCATTCAAAATTAACTATATATCATAATGTATCCATATACATTATATTAATTGTATCTCATATAATTAATTTATATTACTTTATTTAATTTGAACAATTCAAATTGATCCAAAACTAAATGATTCTTGTTTTATCCTTGCTAAGCTAGCAAGGTAGTCTCATAGACCAACAGACCAAAAGCTCCAATTAGGGGTGTGCAAAAACTGAAAAAATCGCTAAACTGGACTGAACCGGCTAGTTTGGTCCAGTTTTTTTTTTTTTTTTTTTTTTTTTTTTTTTTTTTTTTTTTTTTTTTTTTTTTTTTTTTAAGAATGGAGAATCACCAGTTCACTGAAGAGCAAAATCGAACCATTAGTTCGGTCGTTGGTTCATTATCCTAAAAAATCGTAGAAAACCGAACCAAACCAGCCGAGAGAGATAAGAGCGAGAGCAAGAGCGAGAGAGCGAGAGTAAGAGAGAGAGTAAGAGAGATAAGAGGGCGAAAGAGATAATCACTCTTATCTCTCTCGCTCTCTTGCTCTCTCACTTTTGCTCTCTTGCTTTTGCCCTCTCGCTTGCTGTCTCTCTCTCGCTCTTACATGATCTACCCGTATGTCTACCACATACTGTTTAAGTTACATAAAATAACCTTGGATCTTTCCTCAATGGATAATTGCATATATAAAATAAATCAAATTGTTTCAAATAGCTTATTAACAATGAGGCTTTTAGGACATACATCCCAACAACGTAGTGAGGTAGGGCAACAACTGCATTTACAAAAGTGAGTTACCTCTTAAACTTTTGTAAATTTTGTTTGAGACCCCCACATGTTTCAATCCTTTGATTTATCTCTTGATTATGTGATAAAATCATACTTCATGTGGTATTTAGGCCATGCACATAGAACCTTGGGTCATCGTGAAGGCTCTAGAAAGAGACCCTTAAACTCTTTCATAGAAGGCAGTCACACCTTCACATTCACGTTAATTGCTTCATCAAGTCTATCTTAACAGACCACTCAAAACTAAGCTATGAAGGCTTTCCAATTTATCCATCAAGTCTATCGCAATAGACATGTTAATTGCTTCATTAAGTCTATCCCAACATCATCATCTCTCTTAAGCATTAATTGGAATAGATAGAATCAATTTTGCATCCTCCTCTAAGAAGTCATTTCGAACCTAATCAACATCCTACATCCTAGCGCCTGTCAATAGTATAACAATTGTCCCACCTTGCAGACCCCTACTCACTTGCTGCACCCTCCCATACCTATCCTTAGGGAGCCAATAATCCTTCTTAATCTGAATGGACACATCATTGTCCATCGCCATCTATACCCCTACTGAACAACTCCTGCCCCCACAAAATACTTCTCCATGTATAAGACGGGTTTGATCCCAGCGACGCCTATAAAAAATGTACCTGTTTGAAAATACCAACCCCTAAAGACCTAGAATAGGAGACCCTTGAGGTGCCTACACAGTAGATAACTCAGCTTAGCTGACATGACTTAACTATAACATATTACTTATTTACCTTTACACTTTTGCAAACATTATATTAATAATTATAATTTGTTTTTATATATTAAAAATTCAAACTATCAACAAGTCTAAGATAAGAAACAAGTCTTAAAAAAACCTAATGACATGTTTGGAAACTCACAATTTTGAGGGATTTTTTATCATTTCGTTGTTTGTTACAACAAGAAGAATAATGATTTGAATTTGGACTATTTTTACTTAAATTTCTAAAATGATCAAATTTCACAAGATTTAATATAATTTTAAAATAAATTACTTATTTAACCTTGTCATATTTGAATTTTCAATTAACAAATCATACTTAAAAACATATATTTATAAACTTAACTTTATTTTCTTTTTTAGCTACCATCCAAGCATATAATTTTAAATACATTCACTTCAAAAAAATTCGTAATGTAAGATCATTTTCTTGAATTCAAATCACATTTGAACTTTCTTGAATCCAGATGGAGCATTAACCAAGCTACACCCTATCTCACATGGTGGCTATTGCTTTTTCCTTCCTCCTAGTAGTGACAATGGACTTTTTAACTTTTTTTTTTTTGTTAGATGATATAAGATTAAATTTCCTTGCACTCAAAGTTTAAGTTTTTAGGTCAATTTGAGATTTAACATATTTTTTTTCAAATTCAAAGGTTTTTTTAAAAAAACATTCTTTAATTTCTTTTATCAAAATATATATATATATGTATATGTATATATGTATGTGGTGAGATTCAAAGGATTTGATTCTTTGTTTTGTTGTTTATTTTGGTTGAGTAGTGTCACGGTCATACTTCTTCAACCGTGCGACACCATGATTCATGCTTGATCATGGTCAGCCTTAAGGGAAACACAAGTCCCAAGCTACATTTTGCTCATTCTTTTTGAAGCTTCGTCGGACCTGAAGCGAGGTTCTGTCGTTCTCAACCGACCTGAACTCATGTGGAACTGACTTTATTCAGCCTACATGTTGCTTGTACGTGCGATTTCCCTCATTTCATCATCAAGATTCTCAACAACCCAACCCCATAATTCTATATCGCTTCAGAACCTTGTCGGGACGAGTTTAGACCCTTCATCGAGCCAAACAGGCTTATAATACCCTACCAGGGCTTTCCAAGACACTATACAGCTTATAGGGACAACTCGGGCAAATACCGAGTCAACGGGGACTATCGAGTCTCACGGACGCTTTTGGATGTCATCCCGAGTGTCGGGACGTCATCAGCTTTCTCTCTCTTGCTCGGGTCAGCTTATTGAGAACCGTCACTATCGTCCCATGGGTATCTTCCCACCTTGGGACCTCCCGGACATCCATCCATCCAGACATATCTAGGCATGAATCTTTCCGTGTCCATGCTAGGTCAATGCCGAGCCAAGATGGCATATCGGGGGTTATATCGAACCTCCAACCCATGGGAAGGGGCGCAATGTAGGCACACCTGTGCCGTCTGACACTGTCCATTGAGATCCCATTGCCAATGGAAGATGCCCAAGACACTCGTCTTGCAACGCTCGCCCACACCATGACACACTCGTGTGTCATGGGGTAGCTCACTTAGGCCGCAGGGCCCAGGGGTAGTGGAGAGGTGACACCATGCCTCTCTCCTATAGTACATTCTGAACAATTTCCTCTTTGGCACCCATGCATATGCAAAGTGGCGAGTGGTCACTTACCAGCGTCAAGCGCCCGTCTGAATTCCAATTGGCCGTGCTTCCATCTTCCATCAATATGGAACTAACTCCAGAGCCGCTTGTCCAAACTTGCGACGAGACTCCTACTTCTGAGGTCACGGCTTGGGGCCCCACGTGGCCCCCACCAGGCTTGTCGTTGACACTGCTAATGGCACCAATGCTCGTCTTCTTGCTCATTGTTCAGCTTGACGTGCTTGCCTACTTATCTTGGTGTGTTGGATGATGCACCGTCCTCCTCGGTCGCATCGCGACACTTCACTTGGCCCTCTATCGTTGCTAGATGTGTCGACACTCTTCTGTTGCCACCACACTGTTTGCACAAGTGGGATCACAATCTACTATCTCAAAGTTGGATTGTGACAAGTAGGTTATGTTTGAGCTTGAGTTTTATTCTGGTCCCAAAGGATCAATTGTGATGAAGTGTGAATAAAAGATTGAACAAAGTGGGAAACAAATCTTTGAAGTTTGATCCCAAAAAATTTCCAAGCCCTCTTCCATGGTTCCTCTGCTTCTCCGACTATGGGGCCTTCCCCATTCCCCATTCCCGCCATATTCAAGGGTTCGAAGCTACCGTTCTGATGCGGCATTGGAAGCCATAGCCAGAGCTGCAGAAGAGAGAGTTCCCAATGTTGTGCTTTACAACTATCCCTCTTTTTCTGGAGCTTTCTCAGCCCTCTTCGCACACTTGTTTCATACTCGCCTTCGTCTCCCTTGCCTCATTCTGCCTTTCTCTTCCGTCGCTCCTCTCAGGTTCCATCGCTTTTCTCTTAATCCTTCACTTCTTTCGCCAAGAACTCGCTGTCTCCAGTGCTGCAATTGAGTAACTTTTTAGCTGAATATCACTTTATTCTGTAACCATTCACCTTTTGAACTTCTGTTCTTCATTATTTTACAGGATCGAGGATTTATACGTGGAAGGGCTTGAGCGATGCTATTTTCTTGACTTCTTGGGTCCGAAAGGATTTGCTGCCGCCGTTTCACGTCGATCCGCATGTGAGTAAGTTGATTTTGTACTGATTATCATTGATCCACTTTAAGTTCTTTGTTTTTTTTTTTCCTTCCGTAATTATGTTTTGAAAACAATTCTGGTTTAAAATCTTGATTTTGTTAATTGAATTAGGGTGCTATGTTTCGATCATCGTAAATCATCACTTCCACATATTATCCCTATGGAAGATTGCCCTAGGAATCTGTCAATTCGAGTAAATCTTGAAAAGAGTAGCTCTACAGCTGTGTATGAATATTTCTCCTCTAGACTTGTGGATATGGAAACTTCTTGTGTAAGAATGGACTTCTATTCATGTGCCATTAGCTCAGCTGCTTGTGTATGTTGGCTCACTGTTTTGTTTTGCTTTTCATATGATCAGGGTCCTGTTGCAGACCTTGTAGAACTGAAAGATAGAAGTCGAATTGAAATGGTTCTCAAGTGCATTGAGGATGGGGATCTTCGAAGGTGGAGCCTACCTGATATTAGGGCATTTAACATTGGGCTCAGTGAGTGGCGATCAAAATTGAACTGTATCACTAATCCATACATGTATGAACAGGTTTGGCTGGTCTATCTGTTTGATTTTTATCTTGATACTATAGTGCTAAAGTTGTTTGTTTGTTTAACTATTTATGAACTGCAACTAAGCTTCCATTAGTGTTCTATAGGAAGTTTTGTTATCTGTTTTCCTGCCACTTTTCACATTGTGAAGCTCTTTCTTATTCAAAATGTTTTTCTTTATTGCTCTATCCTTTTCTTGGAGAAGGGACTATAAGTGACCATTTGCCTGTCAAAAGTTTATTTGTAGTATTATGGTATGACTTAAATAACTAATGTTGAGGTCCAGGGTAAATATAGGGAATCAGTTTGAGCTAAAATATCAATAAGATATGAAAATTTTAATAAAATGAAAAGCATTTTGCCTCTCATCAAAGCCTACCTATGGTCCATTTGGATTGAGCAAAACCATCGTATCTTCGACAACAAGGAAATGGAGTTCATACATTTTTTTTATCACCTTTTGTATACATCTCTCTTTTAGTGTAAACTCACTTCCTTTTTTTTGTGATTACAATCGTACTTCTCTCATCTCATAATAGAATAGCATTATGTAATCTCTCATTGCACTTGTTGCCCTTTTGTAATTTCATGTCATCAGTAGTATTATGATTAACGCTTCTCATAAAAAAAGCATTTTAGCCTCTGCACTTTCATATATTGGACTTCAAATTTTTTAGAGATGGTTTTCATGTCGTTTATTTCAGGCAACGCTACTTCTGTTTATTAGTTTGACATTATATATCATAAAAAATAACTCTGCTGCTGATATCTCCTTTATGTCTTCAAGTTATAGTTTTCACTTAATAATATTTGACATATACTGAACTGTGAATCACATTCTTGCAGTTGCTGGATATGAATTCTTTGGAATTGATTGCTAAGGGATCTGACTTCATTGCTTCTCGTGAAAATGTTGCAAAAAAATTCCTGGACAAGTCTTTTAAAATTCGTCTGGGGAGGGGACTTTATGGCGAGTGTCTGGTAAGAATGCATCTTCATGCATTTAGAACTGATTTATTGCAAATTTTTCCAGGACTCGCATAGACCTTTTTCTCCATCTTTGCATTTGGCCTTCCAACAATGAACCTTTTATATGCTGAACATAGAAGGATATTAGTTTCATGCCCTTGTGCGTTATTTCTGCATTTTGCTTGACTTGTTGTACTTTTTATCTCCAAAGACTTGAATATCTGTGCATAGGCAGTAAGAGCAGATGAGAATTCCAACTTGAGCGATGAAATTGGGAAGCAGCTGAGTATGAGAAGTGCTGCAGCTGGATTGAGGTAAATTGTTGAGCTTTTCCCTGAATATGTTGTGCAAGAGTTTCTCATTGCTGTTTTCTTCTGATGTCTACTGTTAACCTATTTGGGTAATTATGGTAAAATTTGTTTGTGGGATTAACCATTGACCTTTTGGAGATTAGAGAATCAAGAATGCTCCCACTACGTGTGAAGTTGTATTTCCTGGTTGTCTCCAATCCAGTCAATGATTTACTGTAGTTATCCTAAAGGTTAAGAAACTCAATGAATAGTTCCCAAGGTTAAAACTACAAAACTAGACGATGTTTGTCTTCAAATATATCGAACATCCAAGATCCATGTATAATCTTGTCTTGTTTCCATTTTTGTTTTAAAATTAGAATCACTACTATAAGAAAGGAAAACAGACATGGGTCCGTATCTCTGTTACTTTTGCATAAATCCTATAGTAATTTGAGAGTATGAGAATGGTCTTCCTTTGTCAAACATACCCAGTGTAAACCTCTCTTTCAGGTGGGGAATAAGTTGATCCTGGAGACAATAGCCTTGAAGTTCCCAGTGTAAATTAAATTCTGTACAAGGTCCTTGCTGATTGTTATTTTAATAAGAGTCCAGATATCATGAAACCAAACAAAATCCAACTACAAAGATATGTAATTCCTTCAATTGTTAAGATTTAGAAATTAAAGATAATTACGGAACTTTAAAGATGAGGAAATCCCCCTTGAGAGACACTGAAATGCCTCGCAACCAAAC
This sequence comes from Citrullus mucosospermus, assembly GCA_030954485.1. NCBI lineage: Eukaryota > Viridiplantae > Streptophyta > Magnoliopsida > Cucurbitales > Cucurbitaceae > Citrullus > Citrullus mucosospermus. The sequence continues at coordinate 30,650,270 of CM062063.1, forward strand.
CTCTTTTGAAGACTTCCCACTTCTTAGTATCTTTAAAATGAGTCGTCAAATATTCTAGATGATAGCGAAGATGCTAAAGATCCCAACTTCTCCAAAAAGGAGAAAAAAAAACAAACAAATCACCACCCAGCATATCCTTCAACCTCAAGAGTAACCAAAGGGCGGTTGTATTTACAGCCTTCAATTCAAGTCATAGCTTGTTAAGGAGTATGAATACAAATACAAGGCACAAATATGACATGATACAATCGCCACACGTCATTTGAAAAAATTTAGCACACACAAGACTAGGACACATTTATTAAAATATATATAATATTTACACAAGAAATTCAAAGTCAATAAGTTTATGCATTTTTATGCTTAAAGAATGAGCTTGGTGTATTTCAGTCTCAAACTTTCTTTTGTCCTATATTATTGTGAGTTATTTAGGATACTTAAAAGTATTCAATATGTGCCTCATAGATGTTGGACCTATATTGACTTTGTACAACTAGTGTATGATACATATCCATCAAGTATCAGAGTGTCCATGTATCGAACATGGATGTACATGCTAGCCAAACTAAAGTGTCTGTGCTTCTTGCTTCTATTTTTAGTTATTTCTATCTTGGAATCACAAGTTCTTTGGTGCTTCAGGCCTATAGGAGCTGTCATATACATGCAACGAAACAATCTTAAAATGTGTTTGAGGACTACGGATGGTGCTACTGACACATCTGAGGTCTCCAAAGTGAGTTTTGCTTGAACTGTTAGTTCTTTGTATTGAAGTTGTTGAGGTGCAGTTAGCCAGTTACTGAGTTTGCAAGCATTTTAATTCCTGAAGGCTTATGGTGGTGGGGGTTCGCCAAGTTCAAGTTCTTTTATGATCAGGATGGACGAATACAATAAGTGGCGATTGGTGAATTCATCCTGACAAACTCTGGTAAAGTGCTGATAAAAGATTGTTTTTGCTGTAATTCTTCCGTTTATATTTTTGAGTTTAGTGGTAATTTAACTTAGAATCAAATCATGGAGTTTGTGTGTTTTAACTTAAAGGACTAACTACATAGATAGGATAGGCCTAACATTGGGCCTATTTTAAAAAATGTCCAAAACTTTTCCATTTTTTACATAAATAGACAAATGGGCTAGCCGTTATTCCACAAAAGTTATGACTCAATTACTAATAAGTTCTACATATCAAACAAAAATCATAAGAGGAAAAAAATTTAACCTTGATCTCTCACGCATTTACTGTCGTCCATTCGTTCTCGTATCTTATTCTTCCTCTCATGCAACTCCGTCCCTTTTGTTTAGGTTTCTTGGCCAACTGCATGTAGATATGGTGAAGTACGTCCAACAGCGATGCGACTTTGCTCGGTTGACTTCTCCATCTCCCTTTGATGCTGAACGATGGTTTGAGCTTCTTCCTTGCAGCAATGCTCTGCGAACAACAATAATTCGAGTACGCCATCAGTGCGTTATGGAGGAGGGCCCAGGGCGAAGAAATTTTAGGTAGGTGCATATGAAGAGAGGGTGAAGGAGGAATAGATAGAGTGATGAGAGGCTAGGATTTTTTTTCCCCATAATTTTCTTCTCATATGCCTCCATGTATACTCATTTTTAAAAGTATGTTCATTTTGCATTGATATATGGTCATGTATACATGGTTTGCAATATTAATGTCAACGAAAAGACATTTTGACGGATGAAAAATTATAAAAACAAAAAATTCAAATATATTATTTAACTAATAAATACACATCTTTATGTTTTTTAACCAAGTCAAAAGTTTATTATGTATGTTATATCCGTAACCTTTTGTTGCTTATTTTTTCATATATATGTGTGTTTTGTGATAAAATAGAAATGTCAATTCACTAATATCAATGACGAATTGATGAAAATGTGGAAGTGTCAACACGTGTGCATGTATATTCAACATTTATTCCTTTCTAATAGTGTATTTATGGGTATATTTGATGCATGAAGGATATAACTATATTGATTTAATAGTAACAAAATATTAAGGGAAAAATACATTTTTAGTCCCTTAGTTTTTTATAATAGGTGTAATTGGTATCTAAAGTTTCAATTGGTCCATTTAGTCCCTCAATTTTGAAAAATTGGTTTAAAAGGTCCCTATTGTTATTTTGTACCTTATTTATATATTTTTATTATTATTTGAAATAGTAAAAATGATATTTTAGATTAAAAAAAAATAATGCTCCATCTTTCTCTTTAAATTTTCGACTCTATCATCGTTTGCTAATGGGTTGATTTCTTCTTTTTCTTACTAAAACTGTTGACATTAAGAAGTAGAGGACGTTGTTGATGGGGTTATCATTTCTTTGTGCATGGTTCTCATGCTTTGAGATTAAGTCCAAATTTAAGTGTTGTTCAACTCACAAAGTTTAATTCTTTGGAAGTGATTTTTAAATCGTTAAAATCAATTTTGTCATTTTTAAAATCACTTGAAAACATGTTTTTAATCACTCAAAATTAATTTAGTTTTCAATTTTACAATTTTATGCAATTTTCATATCATCAAAATTAGTTTTGAAAGATGAAAAACATGTTTTACGGTAATTTTGAAAACGACAAAAATAATTTTAGTCCTTTTAAAATCACTCTTAAAGATGTCTTTATCATCTTGGAAGTAGTGATTCCTCTACTTTCAAGTTGGAAATTTGGACACCGTACAAAGCTAAACCGCAACATCTCCATTTCTCACAAACATATCAATTCTCCCTCTCCTCTCCACCCCCAAAATATTTGCTGTCATATAAAATCCATAAGCAGGAAGACATTGATACAAGTAGTATCAGACTTAGAGAAATGGAAGAGAGGGGAATGTATGTGAGAGTTGGAAAAATGGGAGAGGAAGATGAAAGAGAGGAAGGTTGCAGGAGGGAGGAAAAGTAGGGAGAGGAGTGAGAAACTATTTCTTTACTTTTTAAAAATTTAAAAATATCACTTTCAATATTTAAAATAACAATAAAAATATATAAATAAGGTATAAAATAACAATAGACCTTTTAAACCCATTCTTCAAATCTAAGAACTAAATTGGCCAAATTGAAACTTTAGGGACCAATTGTATCTATTTCAAATATTGATTAAATTTTAGTTTTAATTTTAGTATGAAAGATTTATTCTGTCTATATTAATCTTATTCTTTGTCTATATTAGTTACTATGTATGACCCTCTTATAACAAGTAACTTCGTCCTTTTAAAAGATACACTTTAGTTGTCTAGATTTGAATAAACTCAGTCAACTAACTACAAACTTAGTCTCAAAATTACTAAAATCATCGATAAAAAAAAATTTTCAAGCATCTCATATGACCATCTAAATCGAGATTCTCCTGTTGGTTGCAAGATTGCCTGAATAGAGAGACTTGATGGGTTGTTTGAATGATTAACTTTATAGAATCGATATAAGAATTTCCGACTCCCTCTCCCATTCCTAATATCATTCACATAGATGACATTGTTTTTTTTTTAATTATTTTTTTCCTTTATTAATGCCAACTTTTCATTGAACTTAACACTATATTTACCAATGGTAGGGAGTATTTGTAATAAGATATTAAGATTAAATCATAGTACTAATTTAATATATGAACCTTGCCTAAAAACATTTTAATAATTGCTATTCATTTCTCTCATTAATCAACAAAACCTGGCAATGTTTCAAAAATACAATATTGGGAATAAATTAGATGCCTCTAAATACTTGTTTACATGGGATGTACACTCATACAAAATTGGAGGGAAAAAAAATTATTTAATCTATAAAAGAAAAATATGTTCACAGATTAAGCAAACAGTTCAACTTAAAGATTTTGATGCTCCTGGAGATGATATTGATTCAAAAGAAAACTCCAACTCCAACTCCAACAATCAGACTTTGGCTTGATTAATTCACTGCAACAACTTATGAATATCTTGTAGACAAATTCATTTAGAGTTAAAGTTGTTACCAGTCATCAAACAAGCTTCCAAGCCTGATGCATTATTTCATCGTCGATATATGGTCGTAAAGACCACATTAGGCAGTATGTTTCAAGTTCCTCTGAGGATGATTTGAGACCTAAACAAGAAACAATCTTCTCCTGCAACAGGTTAAAGTTTTGATTATCTCCAAGACCAAGAAATCAAAACAAAGATAATCATAGATGCAAGGAGTAGAGTTCAAATCTATGAAGCACAGACATAAACACAGTTAGGGAAATATGTCAATTCCTAAAAAACTAGGATACAAATATGTCGATTTCAATATGTGGACTTGATACTAAATGAAATTCACTTAAAAGCATAAAATATCAAGTTAATGACAGTAAAAGTACAAATACTAAAATACAATATGATAGGCCTAAAATAACTAAGGTGTATGTTCGTAGACATGATAAAGAGAAGAGGGGTAATAAATGGGTAAAGGAAATAGGTAATGTGGGGACCCTAGGAATATTTGTTAGTTATGGGTCATGTATGAGAGGGTATGTATACGGTTGAGTTGTGAGGAGAGGGGCATCTTTTTGGCTTGTAAGCATTCTCTTGAAGAGATCTTGGAGAGAAAAGAGAGCTCTCGAATTCTCCCTCTAATGTTGATAAATAAAATTGTGGTTGAGCCCTTGTCACAATACAAAAGGCAGCACTGAAATACAATAGTCAATAAAATACAATAGAAAAAGTTGGTGGCGCATTGGAGTCAAATCAACCAGAAAGGGAGAAGTACGAAGATAAATGAAGAACTTCTTCGTTGAATTGTTGAAGATAATCAAGTGGGTTATTTTTTGCGTGATTTTGTGGGGACTTAGGTGTGAATGAAGATTACATGACTCTAGGGTTTAGTTTTTTATTCTTTTATTTTAGTTTTGGGATGGGGCAATGGACTTTTTAAATATGCTGCTTAGTTCTGGAATGAGACATGCATATCTGTTATTTTGTAACAAAAAACAAAAGAACAAATATGCCAAATCGCGTATCAAATACATATCTAGGAAGTACAGGGGAGTATCATTATCTAATAAGTGTAAGATACTGGTTCTATCCTCAAATGAAGTATCTATGTTTCATATGCTCAAATATACAGTTATAACGAAAAGAAAACGATAGTATTGCTATTAAATTAACAACAAACTGCAAATTGCAGGATCGAACTCCAACACCGTGCCACTGTGCCAGGTGGGTGTTGGCAAAATGATAGTATGTTATGTTCACATGGACAAATAACAAAAATGGTAGATGATGACCTGCATTCTATGGTCTTTCTTGACCATAACTTTGATGATCCCCATTAATAAAGCATATTCACTAGCATCAGGTTTCTGAACAAGAAGAGGCAGAAATTGATTACACAGTAAACCATAGGGTAATTTCAACATCTAAGTAACAATATACAAAAATTGAAAGAAATATAATTATGAGAAAATGGAAGTTGCAGTTTGCCTTATTAGGAACAGTTGCTTCTTCTTCATTCAATTCTAAATCTTCATCTGAAACTGTTGAAGTGCACGGGGGATTCTCCGTTTCCAGTGCAATATTTACATCATTGAATAGGCGTTCGAGTTCGTCGATTAGGCTCCTTGCTGTTTGTTCCCATGAAATAATTAGATATCAATATGAGATAAGATAATGTACCCAAAGTACTATCATACATGCAGCAGAAAAAGAAAATATCTTTCTATGAGAATAAATCTCGTTAATAGCAAAGAGGAAAAGAATGTGCCATAGAACATAGGGACACAAATTTCCACAAAAGCTATGCAAGGCATATCGAAATCAAGCACAAATGTGTGGCATTATCGTTACAACACATATATGGTTACAAAATGTAACAAATAGCAAACGGCTTAAACCTTCATAGAGACTTCTTATTTACCTTTTTTCAAATGATCATCCAGGCCAACCCGACATGTATGCACTACATATGTGAAATAAATTGTAGTTAGACCAAAAAAATGGATAAGGAAGATAATGATGCATCCATGACAAATAAAAAGAAAAGTAAAGACAAAACGATACCGGTTTAAGCTATTGGTTAGTTACGAAGTAAGGGCTGCATCTAATTGAAATAAACACATTCTGAGATAGAAAAGAACAGGTATGTGAAGTAAGAGAATTGAGACTACCCTTACATTTATTTGTAAAACACAAGACAACAATTTCACCAAAACAAGCATTGAATTAACAAAAAACTATCTTTCTTAAAGTTAAACATACACTTCTTTGTACTTTGCACGGCATCATGAGTATTGATGCATCCAGCTTCAATGTATGATCTAAGATTCTCCGTGTTGTTCGTTTCAATGACATTCTCAATCAACTTCGATATTCTGTTTATCGGAGGTCGTCGAAGAAGCTCTGCAAGGGTTAAAAAATCACTACACAACACCAATTCATCCAAGCAGTAGAAGCATGACAAGTATTATTTCAGATGCAGGACACAAACCAAGTCCTTGCTGAATGCCAGAAAGCAACTGGTTCCCTGAAGCCCCCAATTCCTCAAGCTTTGCAACACTAGAAAATTAATGATACCAAACATTTAATTCCGATCAAGTTGAACAAAATAAGAGAAAGGATGCACAAAGCTAAGTCATGGGCGAGAGTTTCCTTATTATGTGAAGCAACATGACATAAGTGTGAGTAATATGAACTGATTACAGATAAGATTTTCAAAACCAGCCAATATACCAATGAGTAGAGAGTTGACAATTTTCTTTCCTGAAAAGTCTTTAAAAGCAATTCAGAAAATGGCAATAGACTCTTCCTTCAGTGTTATCTTATAAAACTAAGTGAAAAAATGGAGCTAAAATTACCTAGCCATGAACTCTTTAAAAATCTCAAGAATCTTCTCTTTTGACTCGTGATCAAATTTTTTTTCCATTTCAATTCTGCAAGAGAATTAATGTAGAGATGTTAAATCACTCTAAATCCAAAAGTTTTAAGTCATTAAGTTCGGATTTATTGAATTCTTTAGATGTATTCTCAGCATTCCACCTTACATTTGGGTTTGAATATCAACTAATTTCATAAAGTCCAACGAATCGACTCAACTTTCTAAGACAAAAGCATCATGGGAAAATAAATTTTAGGCCAAGAACTTAAAGGTATTCAAGATCAATTAAGAAAACTCGAAGGAACCCAAAACCTTACTCACTGCACAACAGTTGAACCGGCGGCGATCGTGACCGGAGACGAGCAAGGGCGGTGGCGCGGTAGTGGCTGCAAGCAGTAACCGAGGGAGAGAGAGAAAAAAGAAACCCACTCGCCGGTGTTGCTACAACCGGCGGAGACGGGAGATTGGCCGGCGATGGAAGGCAGGAGACCGCCGTAGGACCAACTGACGGGCGCTTCGGTTGCTGCTCACGGCATAAAAGAAAAACGGAAAATGACGACGACGGGGTTGAAATAATTGCGAGGGCTCCTTATTGGGTCCAAAAGAAAATTAACCCAAATTTGAAAACAAATAAATATTGGTCTTTTATTTTTATTTTTGTTGTTGCTCATTCTAAAAAAGAAAGAAAGAAAAAAAAAATCTACCTTTTTTGTGCGGCTAGTCGCGCGATAAGCAGAAAGCATACCAGGCAAGGAAAGAAAGGCTCTCGATCTTCGGTAAGGCAATTAATTCCACACCAATTTCATAACACAACTTCACAAGGAACTGATAAGGTGCTAGGGAAATCTCATTCAATGCAAATGTCCTATCTGTTTGTCGAACCCCCAAATTTGAGTCACCAACCATTTTGAACTTCTTGATCTTCATTTACTTTAGCGATAGACAACCTTATCGCTAAGGCCCCATATTATGAACTCTTATTAGAGCATGGAAACGAAAATGAAAACGATAAAGATGTGGACTCTCCTTTTGATGCTTTCAAAAACGATTCTTACGCCACTTTCTTCCTTTGTTGTTCATCATCTTCATCTTGTTCTTATTCCATTTCTTCTGCGTTTTTCTTCTTCCTCCTCTCTTCTTCTGCGTTTTTCTTATTTTTCGTTCTATAGTTTTTTTTTCTCTCCCTTCTTCGTTCGGTAGTTTTTTCACGAAGAAAAAAATTGCGTATGATGAGGAATTAGAGGAAGGAGCGAAGAATCGAGAAACTAGAGCGAGAATCCAAACAAGGGAAAAAATCGAAGAAAAGATTGAAGTTGTGTCTGGCCCAAACGAAAAACGAAAAATGGCCCAAGGTTAAAAAACAAATGAAAAATGATCTTCTCTTTACGTTAGCCACATGTGAACTAAAGATCATTTTTCTAGTTCACATGTGGCTGATGACAGCAGAAGATCATTTTTCATTTCTTTTTTAACCTTGGGCCATTTTTCTTATGGGCCCTTGAAAATGGGTCATCCATACGAAAATCCTGTGGTATTTTTGAAAAAAACTACTTTTCAATTTTATTTTTGGGAAAAAATATTTATTTTCTTTGATTTTGATTTTAATTTTCATTTAGTCCTTAAATTTTAAAATACTAGTTAAGAAACACGTGTTGTTCTCATTATTATTTTTTTAAATAATGATTTTTTAACATATAATAAATAAATATTATATAATTTTGTTTTAATTACCCTCCACTTTTAAATATTAGATAATGTAATAATTTTTATTTTAATATTTTTATATTATAATTTTCTTAGAGAAAAATTGTTCTAGTAATTTAATAATTGAATTAAGATGTTAATATCTAGTGTGAGTCACATGAAATGATGCATTGTTTCATTGTATTAATTACTACTTTCATACAATTTTTTTTTTTTTTTTTGACAAAGCTACTTTCATACAATTAAATCCTCTTAACTTCTTTTGTATTTTTTCTAAACTTTGGATCTTATGAAATTATTTTTTTAAGAATGTAAATGCAAGTATTTATTTTGTTTTTCTTTTACACGTGCATCTTACATATACATTGGAAGAATCGATGCACCAATTCAATGTGTGTAACCACCTCCACCTTGAACAGATGAATCCAATTGGCATATATTGAATCCTATCTCGAAGAGTCGCGTCTTGTCAACATCAATTGCACTTGTTCAACCTAAACTTTATTTTTTTAAATATATAAATTTTTTTTGTAAACTAAAAATTGGAAAAGTCGCCTCCACTATCTTTCAAACGGAAACCACACTCGAAAAGTCACAACCATTCGACAAAGGACAATATGAGAATTTATGAGAAATGTAAGAGCATAAGGGACATGCAAAGGTTCTTGTTACATAGCCCCTTTAATATAGTAGAGATTATACATTTAGTCCTTAAGTTTTAATTTAGAGTTCAATTTAGTTATTAATCATTAAGTTTCAAAAAGTTACAATTTTATCTTAACATTTGAGTTTTATTTCAATTTGGTCTTCAAACTTCAAAATTTATATTTTCAGCATCGATAGATCATTAAATACTCCCATTGAAAACACTATTTTTATTGAATCTCTTATTTTCAAATTTATATTTTTGATTGCCTACTAAACATGTCCTAAAAATTTTTGTTTTCATAATTTCTAGGTTAATTTGCTATTTTAGATATTTATATTTTTTTAGAGCAAAATACACTTTTGGGCCCTAAAGTTTCAAGTAAGCGTCTATTTAGTTCTTCAAGTTTTATAATGTGCAATTTAAGTCCCCTAAATTTGAATAATGGTTATAAATGATCTCTAGACCCATTTGACCGTTAGTTGACTTAACATATTTGTTGATTGGGGTGTCAAAGGTCGAGGTGGACCTGACTTGTCAATTTTTTTCATGGTATTCCCTAAGTTGGAACTTTTTTTTTTTTTTTTTTTTTTTTTTTTAAATTTCCCCATCGGAAGAAAATTAGTGTGATAGTAGTGCCAAATATTTTTCCTCTCCAAATCACGACTCTTCAATCTTCACGAAAGAAACGCGAGATACCAAAAAATAAATAATAAAAGATTTGTTTTTTTTTTTTTTTAAAAAAAAGTTCTTTTCAACTATCCCAAATTTTAACCTAATAAATTTACAATTCATCTCGTTTTAGAATAAAAATTGACAAGTAAGCAAGTTTGCCTCAACATTTAACAGCTTCGTCAACAATCCGTTAATTCAACTAACAGTTAGATGGGTTTAGGGACCATTTAGAACTATTACTCAAATTTCAAGACTAAAGGTGCCCATTATAAAACTTTAGGGATCAAATAGACACTTACTTAAAATCTTAGGGACCAAAAGTATATTTTGCGCAAATAAAACTTTGTATGGTTGACTACTTTTCTACCCTTCCCAATTTATTGTATACAATTACCACAACTACTAATAAATTAACCAAATTATTTCCACAATTACTAATAAATTAATCAAATTCTCCATAATTACTAATAAATTAACTAAATTAAAAAAAAAAAAAACTTGTACTCTACAAAGTTGTGATTTGCCAATACATATATTAGGTAAAACAATATTGAATATTTCGACCATTTCTTTTAATCTTTTCCAATTAGCCATGCTTGCTTGTTTATCGATTTTTTTTCCTACAAAATCACATTTCATATATGAGGCATTTTAGAGATTTTTTTATGTTTCTGGTAGATATTTTTTTGGTGAGGCATTTCAAAGAATTTCAGTGGTATAAGGACAAATACGTTGTTAAATAATCAATAATGCTAGTTTCTTCTAGCCTAATATTTGAAATCTAGTGGTAATGACCGAATTATTGTTTATTAATTTTCTACCCTTATTGTTAATCTTAAATAAAGACAACTTTGTATGTTAAATTACTTTTCTACCATTCCCAACTTATTACATGCAATTACCCAACAACATATTAAATGTTTTACTTACTTCTACCTATCTACCATCAACCAAACCAATTAAATGTTTTAACCAACCTAACATCACCAAAACATTTCTCAACAAGAAGTCTTCACCAAATTTCTCAATAAAAAGTTGTTCTTTTCACCAAATCATCTAAACAACCCAAAATTTCTTTTCTCTAACTCCACAAAGTTGTGATTTATCAATACACTACACAAAAAGGTGTGTATTTCATTTTGCATTTAATAGTTTCATCATTTATTTCATGTTAGAATTCATTTAGCTTGTTTTCATTTCGAATTCATACTTGTTTATCCATTCTTTTTTCTAATGTCTAATTACTAATTCACTAGTTGTTGAAATAATGACCAACCCAATTAATGTCTTTTATACTAATTGGTTAAACAAATAGCTTAAGCATGAAGAAATTGAAATATTTTATTGACTAAACTCGGTCGGGCTTCATACCAGTGTTACTAGGGTCCCATCGGGTCAAGCTAATATGTGGTTAGGATTGGGCCATGTAAACTTTAGCCGCCTCGGCTTCATATAGTAGTTACTGGGGTCCAACCGGTCATAATGATATGCGGTTGGGATTAGGGCACGTATGCGTTAGCCCGGGGGGGTGTCAACTAGGTAACTAAGGGTCTAGGGAAAGTGGAGGGGACCCAGTGTTGCGCTGGCCGGTTGTCGATCAGGTCAAATGGTTTGGTTGGAGCCTAGTACCAGGTGATCGACCAACCGTGTATGAGAGTTGAAAATAGTAGTAAATATGGTCTAGTGCAAGCATACACTATCGATAAAGTAATAATCTTGAAGTATTCCAAGAGTCGAATCCCACGAGATTAACAATCTAATTAGGTTTGTTTTGCAGCAATGCAATCAAGTGACCAAAGTAACCAAGATGAAATTGTTGTGAGTTGATGTGATTAAAGCTTAAAAAGATAAAGATAATCCATGATGAAAGTAGGGTTTCAACTACGTTACCGCCTAAGTTCATTCTGACTCAAGTGATGCAGTCACATCATACCAACGCATTGCCTAACTTATGAACAGAATCTTCACTGATTTGATCTTGTATCAAGTTCTTTTAGGTACCTAAGCAACTAAACCTATATCCCTATGGTTAACTACTACTTAGATTAATTCTTGCTCTTACGACACTTACTGCATAACTTGTTCCTTCTTTCAAATCTCTTTAATAACCTAATAAGCATCCAACGTTGATAATATAACATTCACAGACATACAGATAACTTTCTGATACTCAGTTATAGATAATCACACCCACAAACTGGCTATGTACATTCGTTACAGAAAAAATTGAAAACACTAAAAGCTAACCCTGTATAGGACATTGTTACAAAAATTTCCCCAAATACTAGTCTATATGTACAAGTTTGTCTAGATCCCAAACATACAAAGATTACTAAGCAAGTCAAAAGTTTGCAGCAGAAACAAACGAGGCTAGATAGGCTAAGCACCATGAACTCGTTCGTTACCCGAGAGACAGAAAACATAGGAAAAAATGAGTTGGGAGGCCCAGTGAGTGACACTATTTGAAATAAGCTTTTACTAATAAACCTTGATCATATAAAAACAGTAGCTAGAAATCAACGGAATCATAACATGCTTAGATATCATTTAAACATAGAAAACTTATACCCTTAAAACCTTAATTGAGGTAGAGCAAGCTCGATACTCTCAATGTCGAAAACATTTCTCTCCCTTCCCATGCATCCAAACTTAATAAAGTAGAAAAGGGAGATCTTGATAGCATTATCATCGTTCTCAAACTCCAAGGAAGGATACTTGGCGTCCAATTCATACCTCTTCATATCTTCCACATCATTCAAATACTTCCTTCTAAGTCTGACATGATACTACCTATCTGGTCTAGTGTTTCAACTCCGTCACCAGATCAAACTCTCTTCGGTCAAATGACACTTTCGTGTCCAGTAAATTAAAACTAAGAGTATCTCCCATAGTCTCTCTAACTTGTCTCAAAAGGAAATAATGAATCAAGGGTCCATTGAACATAATATTAGCATCTAATATGGGCCTAAAACAAGTCTGCCTACACATAGCTAATTGGCTAGGGGTTAATTTCTTCCTAATGCTCGTTTGAGCTTTCCTTAAGTGGGCACAACAAGTTAGGGCAGCAGGAAAATGGTCACTGAATGAGATTTTCATAACCAAATCCATCAGACCTACATTATTTGATGCAAAAAACATACATTAATAAATAAAACATCAGGTCAACAAGGAAAAAAATCTGAAAAAAAAAATTGAAAACTTGGTCAATACCCTACCCGGGACGAAAATTAGAGACCCATTATTGTCACACCCCCTCCTAGGTACCCTCCTAACCCAAGAGAAAGTGTGATGACAGCAGACACCGACCCTCTTACGGTATCCATTACCAACCATAAAACTTGACCGTCACCTAATAAGCAATTAAACACAATATTTGAACATCATACTTAAACCAGGGTTAAGTTTCATACAGACATTGTTTTCCACTCAAAACATATAATTACATAAGTTTCACAACAACACCCTTAACCCTCTATATGTACAACACATGATTAAGTTCAAATATTTACAATTCTCAAAATACTAAACATTGATGATGGGCCCAGACGAGTTTCTGTGTAGGCTAAACACCCCGGACTGGCTCGCTACTTGGAAAACAGAAAAACAAGGAAAACATGAGCTAGGTTGCCTAGTGAGTAACTTGTTTTGTAAATACTTCCCTTTAGCTTGGAAACTAATCATAGTGTAAACATTATAAAACAATATATATAAAACATCGATTCAAAGTTATATCCAATGTAAAACATGCTCAAATAGCATTGTCAAATCATATATGTTTATTCCAGAAAAAGATACTCGGAAATTCAGTTTATTTCGAATTATTTCCCTTAGTTGAGGCGGAGCAGAGCTCAACGCTACTCAACATCGAAAAGGTCCTTAGTTGAAGTGGAGTAATCTCAACACACCCAACGTCGAAAATCCTTAGTTGTGTGGAGTAATCTCAACACAACAGCGTCTAGCATTCCTCTACGTGCACATAGATATCCTATCTTGGGTTACCCAAGTACCTTCTCCGAGTACTTCAGTACTAGGCCCCATTTACAAGATTTTGGCCACCCACATGCCTTCTCTGTGTACTTCAGCATTGGGGGCTATCTCCGTATTCAGGTTACCCACATGTCTTTTACAAGTACTTCAGCATTGGGAACTATTTTCACAAACGTTTTTCAAAAACATGTTTTACCTTAGTTGAGGCGGAAGGGAGCTCAACGCTACTCAACGTCGAAAACGTCCTTAGTTGAGGCGGAGTAATCTCAACACACCCAACGTCGAAAATCCTTAGTTGTGTGGAGTAATCTACAAGTACATCCAGGAAAAGATACTCAGAAATTCAGTTTATTTCGAATTATTTCCCTTAGTTGAGGCAAAGCTGAGCTCAACGCTACTTAACATCGAAAATGTCCTTAGTTGAGGCGGAGTAATCTCAACACACCCAACGTCGAAAATCCTTAGTTGTGTGGAGTAATCTACAAGTACATCCAGGAAAAGATACTCAGAAATTCAGTTTATTTCGAATTATTTCCCTTAGTTGAGGCAAAGCGGAGCTCAACGATACTTAACATCGAAAATGTCCTTAGTTGAGGCAGAGTAATCTCAACACACCCAACGTCGAAAATCCTTAGTTGTGTGGAGTAATCTCAACACAATAGTGTCTAGCATTCCTCTACGTGCACATAGATATCCTATCCTGGGTTACCCCAGTACCTTCTCTGAGTACTTTGGTACTAGGCCCCATTTACAAGATTTTGGCTACCCACATGCCTCCTCTGTGTACTTCAGCATTGGGAACTATTTTCACAAACGTTTTTCATCAACAACATGTTTTGCAAATAGCATAATATAAATTCATGAGTTTTTAACATTTCCAAATCTTCACAATTTCATTCACAAGCTTCAGTGCTTTCCATAAAATCATAAATTAACAAACAACATGTTTTTCATAAACTCATCAAACAACCAGCATGCTTCAAATGATTTCCAATGTAAAACACATACTATGCACGATAAAACCTGTGAGATGTTTACAAACATATAAACATGTTTACAAACATAATCTTTTCAGCAATAACACCTTGCTCAAGTAAACATATTTTAAATAAATTGTCACTCACTATTTGTCTTGGGCCTTTAGCGGTTTATACACCTTTCCTAGCTCTTCTCGGCTTGTAATAATACATTTCTCATTGTTAGACTTCTTTAAAATTTCCTTTAACATAACCAACAAATTTTAAACATTTATACTTGTTCAATGGTTCACCACCGAGACCAAATTCCATCAGAATAATCATTAATGAACGAGACTCAAGCAACCAGCGAGACTAGACTAGCGAAATTGAGCTGCAAATAAAACTGTACTAGCGATACCATGATTAGGGAGACCAACGAGACTTACTTGATCAATGAAACTAGCGATACGCAACGAGAGTTGTGAGACGCAAAGCCTCTAGCGACACCAGGGACACCCGTCTCGCTGCTCACCCTTAAACTTTCAGTGTCGCTGCTTTTTCAGCGATACCCGTCTCCCACAACTCTTGCCTTCACTTCTATTTTCACTTCTATCTGTTAAAAGTCATATTTCCAACCCAAATTAGAACTTCTCCTCTTCTTCAAACTTGTAAAGAAATGTGTTTTCTAGCTTACCTCAAGATTTTAGAGCTTAAATTCTCTTCGTTTGACAGATATTCCCAAATTACTTCGAGCTGCTCCAAATCACTCGAGAAATCCATACCAGTCGCTTCCACCTAACATTTAACATGTTTTTCTTCAAATTCAGCTCAACCATCCTTCATAAGAATTGTTAAGAATTGAGTTGACTTACTAACTTCAAATTCTCAGCCCTAAACTCAATCTCCACAACTCTCTATCCCTCAAATACCAAACCTTACTCAGATTGCACGGCAGCAATCAAACCTTCTGTTCCAGCTTCAATTACACAACGAAACCGATCAGAATTCTACTCAAACTTGCCCTAGTCTCATTTTTCTACCTCTCTTCGTCGCTCAGCTGAAAAATGGAATAGGTTGAAGCTTTTGAAAATGCAGAAAATGATCGGAACTCAGCTTTACACACTTAAATGAGCTGCCGACTTACTTCCACTTTCTCTTTTATTTTATTTTATTTTCCAATAAACCAAGTAACTTGTTCACTATACGAACACAACCCCATTTGGCAAACTTGGATGCTAGCTTGGACGCATAGCACCTTGCGTCTGTCCCATAGGCTCTCTAGAACGCATGCTTCTCCAACGCAACCCCTTACTAACATCAACCAACGCATGACCACTTGCTCAACGGTCTCAACAACACATAGCACCAACCATCACCCACGCTTCCTCTCATGGATGCATACCTCAACCAAACCAACACATAGCCACTTGCTTGCCATCTCCCAAAGATAAAAGTAGGGCTTACAATTATCTATTGAGCCTGGTCACTACCCGGCTAGGGTAGTCACTAGGCCAAAATCTAGAAGTCAACATTCCATTTGTACCTGATCCATACCCAACCAGGATCGGGCTCGGGCCAAAAACCAGTAGTCTTGCCCATTTTTTGTACCCGGTCTAGACTCGGCCAGAGCAAAACCGAATCAACCCCACCTCCTTTGGTAACAAGTGTGCTTGGTCCAAGCCTGATCAGGGTTAAACCGGGTCAAACCTATCCATGAAATCACCATCTTTTTGGGCTCAATCAATTCCCGCCCAGGGCAAAGAATGAGCCAACATCACATACCATGCGCACTAGGCCAACCCTAAGGCGCCTGGTCAACACCAGGCCAATTTTATTTGAGGATTCGATCTCAAGTTGTGATTTTGGAAAAACTAAAAAAGAAAGCAAGTAAATGTGAAACACAAGAGTCAAAGAGAGTTATAGGGTATTGAATCATTGTTTAATTCATTATGTAACATTCTAGAGTTCATGGATTTTATTGCAATTCATATGCCTAAGTCTAGAAGCATAAATCCAAGTTATTTTCTTTCAAAAAACAACATTTTCTCATGCAATCTAATTGATCACTAATTTCTTGAAACCAATACAAATTACATGGCATTAAGAGTAGTCTTTAGCAACTTTCATTGTTAACCTAACTATTTTCATGATAGATTAACAACAATTCATTGTTATAGATCCAATTAGACATACAATTATCTCAACCATACATCTAATCTAACATTCAAGGATGGCCAATCAACAAGAATTAAGCACAATAACAATGAAAAGCATACTCATTACAACAAAATCATGAAGAGTCTACAATATCAACATAACTTCATAAACAATTCATCAATACCCTAAAACTAAAGAGTTTAGCCACTCATAACTTTAGACAACATGTTCACAAACAAATTAAGCATAGAAAGAGTGTAGAGAAAGGAAAACTCTACTACAAAGAAGCCCTTGATTGAGGAGGAACCGCCAAGATATCCTTTAGTCTTCACATTGGGAACTCAAACGACACCATAACTCTCTCTCAAACTCTCTTCTCTCTTCCTTGCAGCTAACTCACTCTTTGGGACTTTCTATTGTGTCTCTTGGTGTGTTGGTTCTCGTTTAGGGCTGCTAGAAACCTTCCAATTTATAGAGTTGGCCGCCCAAAA
This sequence comes from Citrullus mucosospermus, assembly GCA_030954485.1. Lineage (NCBI taxonomy): Eukaryota > Viridiplantae > Streptophyta > Magnoliopsida > Cucurbitales > Cucurbitaceae > Citrullus > Citrullus mucosospermus. The sequence continues at coordinate 30,667,716 of CM062063.1, forward strand.
TTCTTTCCAAAAATGTAGATTTTTCAAATAAGGAAAACTAGCGTCGTGGCGTTGGTCAATGGCATCGCTGCACTGTCAGACATCAAAAGGTAGCGTCGCCACACTGTAGGATGGCACTGTCGCGCTGTGAATCATAAAAGCCTACCCTCAGCGCCATGCCGCAATGCCATGTCGGTGCTACTACGCTGAGGTCGTTTGATGCTCTTGGGAAAAAACGCCGCGGCAGTGTCGCATCGACTCTGTGGCGCTACCCTATTTTTGGCAGTTTGGTGATTCTCTTCTCTTTTTCACTTGATTTTAGCTCGGTTTGGTTCTTTTGACTTTCAATTCTAGTTTATTTTGACTTGAAAACCACTAGCAGACAAGTGAAATCTAATATAAACTCCCTTAATTTAATAGAATAAAAAGCACTTTTCAAGCGCTTTTCACCAAGCCTGACCAGGGAAAAGACCGGGCCAACTACACATAACATGTCACCGGGCTAACCCTTAGGCCTTCGGTCCACACCGTGTTAGGGCTGGACTGGGTCAAAACTAACTATGAAGCCACCCGGGTCCCATCTCTTTTGCACAGTTGAGGATCAAACTGTTACAACTGAAGGAATTGAATCCTCAGCGGAAGTGAGTGATCGCTATGTGCCAATAAGTTTCTTTTTTAAAAGCACAAAATATAGATAATAAAAAACTTGGATAAACAACAAATAATTTGAAGGAATTGAATCCTTAGCGGAAGCGAGAGATCACCATGTGCCATAAAATTTTGTTTTGAAAAACATAAATTACAGAGAACAAATAAAACTTGGATAAACAAAACAATAATTAGCATGTTATTAGAAGATTTAAGGTTTAGAAGTTTCCAACTTTTGAAGACCATCTTCGATGTGGGAAACGAAACTTCTCACCAAATCATGAACCAATGAAAAAACCTCCAACAATGAAATAATACAAAAGTTTTTCTTGGGAACACCACCACAAAACCTTCCTTGCTATTCTCTAGTAAGAATCAGTTGAGGAGTTGTGCGCTCTTAATGGGTTTTGGTAAGGGAGAAGTAGAAACTTTAGATCAAGAGAGAATTTGAGAGGGAAGCTCTTGAGAGGAAAAAATCACAGAACTCTTTTGTGTGAAATAACTTGTACTCTGTAACTCTCCTTCTCCCTATTTGGTTTTTACGTAAAATTGATGGGAGAGAGAAATGCCAACATAACTCCCCACTACGTGGGAGTTATTTTTAATTAATAATAATATTAATTAAAATTAAAAATAATTTAATTATAATATATTAAATCATATCTAATAAAATTAATTAATTAACAATTAATTAATTATCTCATATTTAATTTAAATTCGAATCATATTCAAGTTACATTCTCTCACATAACCTACAGCTCAAATCAAAGGAGGATATATTAAATGAGATAGAATGAAACATATCTCACCAAAGCTCTTTTACATCATGGTCTTGAAGAAAATGGTGACATCCTTGTTCAACAAATTTCTTTCAAAGATAACTTTGTAAGCTTACTCACGAAATCATTACCCATCGCAATATTTAAGAAATTGGTACACAACATTGGAATGCGACGACTCAGAGATCTTAAGTGATGTCTTTATGAGGAGGAGAAAAACACTGCACACTTTTTCCTTTGACTAGTTTTTTTTTTTTTTTTTTTTTTTTCAATGGGTTTTTCTAGCAAGGTTTTTATTGAGAGGCAATTGTTAATATATATATGCTATGTTTTTTTTTTCCTTCAGGAGGATTTTTTCCCATTGGGTTTTCCCTAGTAAGGTTTTAATGAGGCATATAACTTATATACAATGAAAATCTAAAGGGGGGAGTGTTGTAAATGTTATGTATTTAATTAGATTTTCATTCTATATACCTATCCTTCCCAAGAGCTCATTCATCCTTGAACTTAGCCTTTAGACTCACCATCACTCTATTATAAACACTATCAAGCTTGGTGCCTACTCCATTCTATCACTACAAGAAAGAGGTGTGTAAACCTTTAGAAACACACCTCTCACAAATTTGAGAATAAAAGTGCTCTCTTCTTTATTCTCTCGTTCCTTTTGTGTTGTTTTTGTTGTTATTGTTCTGGTTAAGATTCTAGTTTCATAACAAATTGATATATACCTAAAAGAATATGAAGATTTTTATTGTGTTATTATGTTGGCTAATTTTTTTACTAGGCTTTTTATTTCGCTATCGTTAATGTTGTTAAGAACATCTTTGGTTGGCCAAACCATAGTTTTCTGGAGAATAATTTTTCTTTATTTGTTGCAGATTCTCAGAATATATATACTTTATGTTTCCTATCCGTGAACGATTATTTGTCCTCACAAAATTGTTTCCTGTAACGAAGATATATATACTTGTTCGTGGTGTTTAATTTTTTAGAGTTCATCTCTTACAAGTTTTATTTTATATTTGACCAATAATTGATAGGAAAAATATATGAAAAAAGAGGGTTGTTAGAATTTAAGACCATGCAAATCTTTGAGTTTCAAATTAGGTAAAAATAAACGAATTTGAAAATATATATTGTACGGTAGGAAGTTAAAAGTACTACTTTTAATTTATTAAGAAGCTGAAAAAATGACAACTAAATAAATAAGACATTATTCTATTCCACATTTGTTGAACTAGAAAAAATATTAAGAAAATTAATAATGTTCATAATTAATTCCGTACAAAATAAAAATAAAATTCACATTAAAACAATATTTAAACAATGCAGTGTAATTTAGGGAAGATGTCATGGATGAGCCAATGTGCCATGAACTTGTAAGCCTTTTGTGTCAAGTGAACTCCATCCCAACTAATATGTTCATTAGGATTTTGACAAACTTCAACTCCAGGAAGCCCACACATTTTCATAAGGTTAAAGTTGTAATTTCCTCCAACCCCACAACATGATTTTTGCAAAGAAGCTTCGTCAAATCCTGCTCATTTATAACAAGGTGTATGGAATTAAAAACATTGAAATTTGAGAAATGTTTTAATCAACATCTAATTATATCTTAATTTTGTGTGGTGTAAAAAACATACCTAGTATAAAAGCACGACAAAGAATCCATAGGAATGCATTGTAGTAGTCACCATAAACGATTACAGTATATGGATTCTCTTTCTTTAGTACTTCAATCATTTCCTTGATTTGATCATTGTGATAGGTGGCAAAATCGTTCAAATCTTTTAAACAGTGGAGTTCATCATAAGCAGTTGTATCATTAGTTTGGAATCCAGTGAGATAGATGGGAAAACATCCGATTGGAAAGTTTCCAGGGACAACAACTCGAGTAGCACCATAGCTTATTACTCTCTAAAAACATCACAAATAGAAGAAAGAAAAAAAAGTAAGTAAAAAAATAAACCTCTTTCCCATATTGATATAATTAGTAACAAAAAACATGAGGAAAAAAATATCTTGACAACAAATTACCTCAATAGCAGTCTTTATGGATTGGACAACATCAGGAACCATATCTTTTACCTCTCGAATAGTTTTGCCTTGGAAGAGTGCATAGTTATAGTCATTGCCACCAATCTCACCCACCAAGAACAAAGCATTATGTAGTTTCTCGTTGCAATCTACACACAACATGTAAATATTTTTGAAACTCTTGAACATTAAAAAGGATTTATATTTGTATATAAAAGTGGAAAGTTAATTAATTACCTCTTTGATTATAGCAAATGGAGTTGAAATGAGAGAACATCCAATCAAGCTGATGGTTGAGAGAAGAATTAGTAACAGGAGAAAATATTTTCTTTTGGGAAAGAAGTTCAGAAGACAAAGCTGTAGAACCAGCCACTGCAAAGTTGACTCCATGATTTGTCAATGCATCTTTGTTAAGATAAGGATTCACTAAAGGAAGTCCCGCATCTAAAGCTACAAATTGAAACAACCATTATATTTTACTACATATGAATCATGGAGCTATACAATGAATTAATGAAAAGAAATTAATTAGAATATAGAAGACTATAAAGAATGAGTACCAAAGTAATCGATCATAAGTAGACCATTGGAGCAACGACCAGTGGGATTGTTGAAGAACGTTTCACCATAAGGAAGGTGAGAAAAAGGAGTGTTGAGATTTTCTCGGATGAGATTTCCAGTGTCAGAAATAGAGTCGCCCAATTGATAAATGGCATCAAACATACAGGCTCTCAGTGGGTGACCGTTGGATGAAGAAGAGAGAAAAAGAAAAATACAAATGAAATTGAAAATAAATATGGTTGAAGCTGCCATTGTTATTGTGAAATTAAGAAGAGATCACAGTTTAGAAATTTGAGTGAGTGATAATGGTGAGAACGTCCTTTATTTATAGGTTCACTTTCTTCCCAATCCTTTTGGGATTTGGATTTCCTAATACCTTTTAGGGACGGAAATTCCAAATTCCCCAAAATTTCGGTTTTCCATTCTTTTTATTTGTTTATTTATTTTTACCCAAAAAAATTTCCTAATCCCTTTGTTAATTTCCTTTTAAGAATTAAAATCCTCCATTTTCGGACTCTACTGAAATTGTTTCAAAATAAAAATAATAAATAAATAGTTTTGAATTCCCATTTATTTGTTTTTTTAGCACAACAAGCCATTTTTATGGCTTAGGAATGATTTTAATTAATGTTTATTTAATTACACCATCGTATAATAGGTTTTTGAAACGTTTAATTTGACTCATTTAAATTTTTTTTTTCTCTTTTTTTGGTAAATTACACTTTTGGTGGTCTAAAAGTGACATTTTAGTCTCGAAAATGATTTTAAATAGTCTTTGTATTAAATTAGGTGTGATGTTGATTAGTTGGCAAAATGGAGTGGTTGTAAAATATTTATTGATTTTTATATTGTATTTATATTGGGCAACATTTTTTTTTTGTCCTTTACCTCGTTCTCTCTCTCCTCCCATTTATCTCCAAGTCTAAAATTACGCAGATTGCTTTGATACCCATGTAGATTTTTTCTCAAAAGAACAGAAAATCAGACCACATGCTAAAAAGTTCAATGAAACAGATAAATGGATTATACCAGAATTTGGGCTATTTAACACAATCTGATGGTTTTTACGCCAATTTCTTTTTTTCTTTTTTTGAAAAATGAGAAACCGCTGATTGAAAAAAAAAAAAAAAAAAAAAACAATTTTGTTTCACGTTCCCCGTTGCAATCGAAGTTGCTCACCTGGGTATTGTTGATTTTGAAGGATTCAAGAGGCTGAGGCTGGTGAGGGATGGATCTAATTGCTTTCTTCAAGGTTTCCATGGTTTCTTCTGTATCTAAGATTATTAAAACTGCTCTTTACATATAAACCTCTCTAACGCATGAGAATCACAGGATAAATAGAGACTTTCTAATACTGCTCTTTATCTTGGTTCTTGTTTACCTGTTGTGAGCTAGCAAGAGACCTATCGATTAGAAGCTCCAATGATTCAATATTAACTAACTAAACTCTTTAATTATGTTAACGAACATTCATTAATTGTGGGTCATTCCACTAAAGACCCACAATTGTACTATTCACATTGTATAATATTCTCTCAAATTAGCGCTTTTTCCCGAGAGCGACAGTTGTTTCAGCACAGCGCCACCGTCGCGACTCTGCAGCACGGCGCCGAGGGTAGGATTCCATGACGGTCAACGTGGCGGCGCCGCCTTTCCATATAGGTTAGCATCGCGGCGCCAGATTTCCTAATTTGAAGATTTTGTATTTTTGGAAATAATTTTGGGCGGCCAACTCTATCAATTTGAGGGTTTCCAACAACCCTAAATCACCAATTTACACACCAAGAGACACAAGAAGAAGAGAATTGAGAGAAAAGTTCATTAGAGAGTCCAAAGAGTGAGTTAGCTGAAAGGAAAAGAGAAAAGAGTTCGAGAGAGAGACGTGGTACCGTTCGAGTTCCGACGTGAAGACCAAGGAGATATTGACGGTGCTTCCTCAATCAAGAGTCTCTTTTCAGTAGAGTTTCCCTTTCTTTACACTCTTTCTTTGTTTATATTGTTTGAACATGTTGTTTCAAGCTATGAGTGGCTAAACTCTTTAGTTTTAGGGTTTTTATGAATTGTTTATGAAGTTATGTTGATATTGTAGACTCTTCATGGTTTTGTTGTAATGATTAGGTTTTTCTTTGTTATTGTGCTTAAATTCTTGTTGAATAGCCATGTCTAAATGATAGGTTAGATGTATGATTGAAAGATTGTATGTTTAACTAGACCTATAACAAAGAATTGTTGTTAATCTCTCATGAAAATAGTTAGGTTAACAATGAAAGTTGCTAAAGACTACTCTTCATGCCATGTAATTTGTATTGGTTTCAAGAAAATAGTAATCAATTGAGTTGCATGAGAAAATGTTGTTTTTGAGAGAAAATATCTTTGATTTATGTTTCTAGACTTAAGTATAAGAATTGTAATAAAATCCATGAACCCTAGAATATTGCATGATGAAGTTAACAAGAATTCATTACCCTAGAACTCTCGTTGACTCTTGTGTTTCTTATTTTATTTTCTTTCTTTTTTTTAGTTTTATTTTCTAAATCACAACTTCAATTCCAATCCTCAAATAAAATTGATTCAAGTTTAGAATAGCTAAGTAACTTAAACCTTCACAATTGGATCCTCAGTGGAATGATATTCGGACTTCACCATCTTATATTATAACTTGACCCATACGCTTGCTGTTAACACGGATAGTGCTCATCAGCCACTCTCACCTACACAAATCAAAGGACAACCCTCATAGACAGGAGTCCACAACTCACTCAAGATTGAGGTCGAGTTACATGGTTATCCTATAAAATATTATTCTCTTTAGTCAACAGTGTTACAAAGAGAGATTAAGTTTTTCGCAGTCTGGTCGTATACAATCTCATTGTATAGGATACCTCTACTCGCATGCCTCAATATCTCCACACGAACAATTTGGATTACATCATTTAGTCAACGGTGTTATACCGTTTTTCTTTTTTACTTTAGGGCTACCAATACCACCGCAACCGCCCACTTGCAAGTCCAAACTCAATCTCCAATCTCCACCTCCAATCACCATCTCCATCAGCCAATTTGATTCTCACTTTCTCAGCCTTCATATCCAATGATCAACCATCCACCTCACGGCTCACTGGTCCACAACCATCGGCGTCATTGTTGACCACAACTCCTAACCGGCAACGGCAACCTCCACGGCTCATGAGTCCACGACCACAACACACACCGGTTCTAGCTGCTGCCACCGTTTGATTTCTAGCCCCCGCAGTACTTTGTGCTTCCACGATTTCGACGCCTAACCCTACAATGACAACTTCCACGACTCAGGAGTCCACGATCATAGTGCACACCGGTTCCAACCATTATCGTCGTTCGAGTTCTAGCCTCCACAGTGCTTCGTGCTTTCATGATTTCAACTTCCAAAGAAGGAAGAAAATTTTGAAGTATAGGAAACAGAAAAAAAAAATGAAACTATGAAACTGAACTGAACATGCGGTTCGATTCGACTTCATATATTAGAAATTTTAGAATTTGTGGTTCGGTTCAGTTTGAGTGTCAAACCGAGCTGAATCGTGAACATCCCTATTATTTGTATATCCACTACATATTGTTTAGGTTCATGATATAACCTTAGATTTTTCCAGTAATTGATAGCTTATTATTGCATATTTTTTTTAAAATATTTTTATTTTATCAAAAGAACTAATTCAACCTCCCACTTGCACTAAAACTGATAAAACATTAGTCATTGGGTTTTTTGGCTAACTCTAAGTAGAAGTAGTTGTGGTACTTAATTAAATTAATTATCCACTTCTATGGACGATACTCATTTTCATTCACTATATTGAAACTTGACATCATACACTTGCATTTTGTGCATAGTGTAAAATTCATGCAACATTTAGTTAAGTAGCCATGAGCATGTATGATACCCGTGGTTTGCCACTGCATTGAAAGTTAGTTTAAAGAAGTGAGTATTAACCTTATTATGTAGCTCTTGCTTGTAGTTAGATGCTTTCACCACAAGTGTTAGTAAGCTAAAACAAAGGTAAAAGTGACAACGATTATTCTTTTTAAGAAAAAGTTTGAAAAAAAAAAAAAGAGAAGAAGTGCAATTCTCGAAGTAAAAAAAGTCTGAGGAGGTTTATGAGCAAAAGATGTTGGAATGTATGCCCTAAAATCTCGTAGTTAATAAGTTATTTGAAATAATGGTTGATTATTTTATATTTGTAATTATCCATTAAAGAAAGATCCAAGGTTATTTTATGTAGCTCTTAAACATGTATGTGGTTGACATACAGGTGGATCATATTTAAGTAATAACTTAAATAGTCTGTAGTATGAGGATAAGGTTGGGTGTCTTATCTTAGTGACACTACGGATACGACTCTATTTATAATTGTTACAAAAGTTGTAAATTACAAACGATTTGATCTTAATCATTCATGTATAGACATGCTAGTGGCGGCATCCTATACAAAGAGTTTGTATAAGACCGAATCGTGAAATGATTAATCTCTCTTTATAACACCATTGCCTGAAGACATTAACATTTCATAGGATGATCATAAGTAACTTGACCTTAATCCTGAGTGAGTTATGAACTTTTGTCTGTGAGGGCAATTCTTTGATCTGTTTGGGTGAGAGTGGCTCCATTCGTTGACTCAATATGCCTACCATTTGGGGGATTTGTCCAAGTAAGGAGCTGGGAACATAGCTACACAAGATGGAATTCATTCATTCCTATATTTAGGGTAAGTAGATGAATTGCTCCCTTAAGTGTTGACTTCGAATCTTGAAAAATGGGGCCCCTCCCTCTCACTAGCCCAAAAGAATTTTGTTTATGGTAGGACCATAAACAAAAGTTGTTCATTAGAGGATCAATGGGACTTAAGGATTTAGATGCAATTACAGGGGTTAAACGGTAATTTAACCTAGTTGTAACTACGAGCAATTCATGAATGGTCGACTCACTATTGATTGGTTATACCTGTGGACACAAAACTATATCTACAAAGCCAAGAGTGCAGTTGTGGGTCTTTGTGACCCACAGTTAATAAATATTCATTAATTTAATTAAATAATTTAATCAGTTAATCTCATATCATTGGAGTTTTTAATTTGTAGGTCTATTTGGTCCCTTTGTTAGCTCCCTAAGGGTAAAACAAGGAATATTTAGTTTTGGATAAATTGGAATTATTCAAATTAAATATGGGAATGTGCATTAATTGTATGAGATACTATTAATATAATGTATAGAGATACATTATAATATAAAGTTATTTTTGAATTAGATTCAAAATTAAACTATATATTATGAGAGTATTAATGTTTGAATAAGATTCAAATATTAAATTAATATGAATAAGATTCATAAAATGAGGGAATTATATGTTAATTGTATATGATACAATTAATATAATGAATATATAAACATTATATTATAAAGATAAATTTTGAATTAGATTCAAAATTAAACTTATATAATATGAGAGAATAATATATTTGAGTAAGATTCAAATATTAAATAATATGAATGGGATTCATATTAAAACTATAGGTTAAAACATAATATGAATGAGATTTATATTTAAACTATAGGTTATGAGAGGGAAATACATTTGAATATGATTCAAATTTAATATTGATTAAATATATGATATTTAATTAATTAGATTAATTAGTATTTATCAAATTAAATTTGATTTAATTTAACTTTAGTTAAATTTTAACTCCCCATGGTTATGAGGAGTTAAAGGATGGTTAAAGAGAAGTTAATCCATAATTAACTTCCCCTCTTTATACTTTTTAAGAGAATTTGTGTTGAGAACACAAAAAAACTTTCTTTACTCTCAATTCTCTTTCAATCTCTCATCACTCTCAAATGGTAGAGAAACGATTTTTCTGCAAATACTCTTCCAAATCTTCCAAAAGAGGTTCCCACAAACCTATTCTTTTCTGGAGGAAAGGCTTAGCGGTGGTGTCCTATTTGATACCGAAGAAGAATTATTGAGATCATGATCATAGTGAAGATTTGGAGAAGATTGAAGAGTTGTCTTCAAAGGTATTTTCTTTCGTTATGAATTTCTTCATAGTAAAGCATGCTTAATTAAAATATGTTTAATTTTCTATGTGTGTTCTGTAAATTCAAAACATAAATTAAAAACACACGTGTTCAAGCACTTTTGTTGAGGAATTTGATTCTTTCAAAAGATGCATGAAATCAAGGTTAATTGTTTGATTTTATGTCCTAAATCTCGAAATGTTGTTATAAAAGATTTATTGATATTTAATAAAATAAGTTTTTATTATATTTTGCATAACATAATCCAATACAGTAACAACCCAAGGTTGTTATATGTAATCTTGAATAGAATGTAGTATATGGATAAAGTCAGATGTCATATCCTAGTGACATTATGGATACGACCTACTTTTTAATTGTTACAAACGATTAGATCTAAATCGTTCATGTGGAGACATGTGAGTTGAAGTATCCTAGACAAGGAATTTGTATAAGATTGGACCACGAAATATCTAATCACTCTCTATAAATCCATTAATTGAAGAGATTAATATTTCACAAGATGATCATATGTGACTCAATCTTAATCTTGAGTAAGTTATTACCTACTACTTTGTAAGGGCTCATCCTTTGATTTGCATGGGTGAGAATGGCTCAAGTCATCGACTTAAAATGCCTATCATTTTGGGGACTTGACCAAATAGGGAGCTACGAATGTAATTTCATACGATGAAATTCACTCATTTCCATATAGAATGAATAGTTCCCTTAAGTACTAATTTCATAACTTGAACAATGGGGCCTCACCCTCTCATTGGTTCGAAAGAGAACTTGGTTTATGGTTGGACCCTAAACAAATTATTCATTAGAGGATCAGTGGTATTTAAGAAGATAGAGGTAATTAAAGGGGTAAAATGGATATTTGACCCAGCTGTAGTTACGAACAACTCGTGAAGGATTGACTTACATGTAATTGTTATATCCATGGACGCAAATTGTCCTACAATGCATAAGAGTGCAACTATAGGTTTATAGTAGTTTGTGATTTCTTACAAAAGTAAGCTTTTTATGTCCTTAAATTATTAATCTTTATTGGTCCTATAGCATATTTTGAGACAAATAGTTCTATTAAAATAGTATATAAGAAAGAAAACGCAACGTGTTAATTATAAACGTGTTGGAAGAATCCATACAAAGATCTTGTAGGAGTAAAATTCGTAGGCTTATAGAAAAATGATGATGCAACATTGCTCAGTGAAAGCACGGTAGAATGACTTCATACTTTGAACCGACATATGATCCCACCTTATCCTGACAAGCCACTTGAGAAATTGAGCAGCTGAACATGTCACATCATCCACTTTCTGAAAAGACGTAAAGGAGACATTGAAGTTGTAGCATCGACAAAATTAGAAGCTGCAGCATGGTCTTTCATGATCCGAACCGACAAAGTTGTCATCATTACCTTGAGATATTAGCTTCTTACGAAAACGTCAAATCAACATAGGCGGCTAAGAAGTCACCAATATTCTGCAACATCTTCATTCCTTGAATCTACACTATCCTAACATATTGTAAAATCAATCTGAAACAAATCAAATCACCAAGAAATGGCAGAGGTTTGAAAAATTATCTACACATTGAATGTTGCAAGGATTAGGAGGAATAAATGTCACATTAGTCTGTTAAAGTCTGCAGCATCGAAATTGTAGAAACCTAATTGGTTACCTTGTCGGTCCCGCATATTTCACTATAAAAGAATACAAGCTTCCTACCAATCGGCATCAGATATCAAGGATGGCAAAAATTGTTGTTGAAGAGGAAATTGTAGGAAGAGCAATTGAAGAATTATTGGAGGAACCTTCTTCCAAGGTCCAAGGCTGCCGCATCATGGAGAACACAGGTTGTACATTTAATTTGCATTTATTTCATATCCATTTTAAGCTTACCGTTGCAAGTAAACCCGTATTTTGGATGTGCTGAAACCAGCATTATTGTGAACCATTGTTGCCGGCGTTGCTTTGAACCCCGCCCGCTGCTTCGATCTACTCCTTGACCCTTTCACTTTCCACCCACGTCCCCTACTCGATTGCTCCCACCTCTCAACCCAATTGCTGCCGCCTATTTGAGCCCTCCACGCCGCCGCTGAATGCAGAACCTTCTTCTGTTTTTTTTTTTGGATCTGGATTTGGTTGTTTCCAAATTCCACGGAGTTCTTGTCGCACCAATAGCATTTATTATTATTATCATGCTGCTCTTACTTTCAAAACAGCAGCAGCATGTTTTGAAAAACATGTAAATGAAAATTAAAAGGACTCTTTTGATCTTTTCAAATATAACAAAAGGAACTAAATTTTTTTTAAAATATAGTAAAATTTTATTGTCTATTGCTGATAAACGGTACATTTTGTTATTAGTTGTAAATATTTTCAACAATTTTGTCATTTAAGATACTTTTCGAATTAAAAACTTCGATTTTTATTTTGTTTTTTTATTATTTTTTGATAAAAAGTAGGCTGGGAAATTTGGAATTTTCCCGTCGCCAAAAGGACTAAGAATGTATTTGGAATACCTTTTCAAGTATTTAATTTAAAAAATAAATCATTTTGAAATAAATACAAGTATTTAGGAGTAACTCAAAATAGATTTTGAAAGTCATCAATGTCTTTATTTTAAAGATTTTTATTAAAATTGTTTAAATAAAAATAAATTTTTGAAAAATATTTATTTTGTAATTTAAATGGCCATAAGAAATCCGTATCCAAAGGGGTTAGGAAAGGGAGTGAACCCATAAATAAAGGACGTCTCACCATTATCACTTACTCACATTTCCAAATTGTGATCTCTTCTTAATTTCACAATTCAACCAAATCTATTTTCATACGTATTTTTCTCTCTCTCCTTCTTCATTGATGGCCATCCAGAGAGCCTGTATATTGGATGATTGGGTGACTTTATTTCTAATATTGAAAATCTCAACACTCCTTCTTACTTTCATTACGGCGAAACGTTTTTTAACAATCTCACTGGTCGATGCTTCAATGGTCTATTTATGATCGATTATTTTGATATACTCATTCTTTTTAGCCTTCTATGTTCTAATTTCCTTTCATTAATACATTGTATTGATCCATATTAATTCACATGTAATAAAATATAGTGGTTGTTATTTCAATTTGTAGCTTTAGAGTCAGGACTTCATTTTGAGAATCCTTATCTCAACAAAGATGCATTGACAAATCATAGAATCAACTTTGCAGTGGCTAATACTACGACTTTGTCTTGTGAACTTCTTTCCTGAAATAAAATATACTCTCCTGTTACTAATTCTTCTCTCAACCATCAGTTTGATTGGATGTTCTCTCATTTCAACTCCATTTGCTACCATAAAGATGTAATTAATTAGTCTTAATTCCACTTTTATATGCTAGTATTTTGGCTTATATATATTTTTATCCAAATAAATTGTTTATTTATTTTTGTATTTCACTAAATAAAATTTAAGATAATGAAAGATATTAATTTGGGTTGATCGACTTAGAAAAAGAAAAATTAATGAGTGATCAATCATATACTACAATTTAAAATATTAAAAAAAAAATCATAAGGATATATTTATTCCTTTTATAGTAATAATTTTTTTTAATTTATTATTATAACATAATCTATAAAATATTTTTAAAAAATGAATGTTTTAAAAAATAGAAAAATGGTTAAAATAATTACATATATAGAAAAATTTTAATTTCTATCTAAGATAAACCGTGATAGACCTAGATAGACATCTATCACTTATCATAGATAGAAAGTAAAATTTTACTATATTTGTAAATAGTTTGATATTTTTTTCTCTGTATAATAATTTTCCTAAAGTTTATGATATTACTTTTGAAATTTCAAATTTTTAAAAATTTATTTATTTAGAATTTTTAAGAGCTAATTTTAAAGCAATAATGGTTGGATTACTATTTAATTAATTATATTATTGAATAATAATATGAAAGTTAGAATTTGAATAGTTAGAATATAAATAGTATAAATTTATTACAAGGTTCTTCATTTTTATATAAATGAAATTTAAGAGTAATGATTTATTTTTAATTATAATCAATAATGAAATATCTCAGTTTTGGAACCTCAACGCTTTTGTTACCTTTGTCTCCTATAACTAAATAAATGTCAATTTTATACCCATTATTGGTTTTTCTCATTTAGTAATTTTCTTGATTTTCCTTATAACTTTTGGTTGGATTGGTTACATTTTTGTATAAATTCCTTTTATAATTTATTTTAATTCTGTTATAATAATAAATATAAAAATATTCAGTTAAAAATCCCTAAACTTTCATAAAAGTAACAATTTAGTCCATATACTTTAATTTGTAACGACTAGTGATTTAGTCATTGTACTTTAAAATTTGTAACAATTTAGCCATATACTTTAATTTGTAACAATTTAGTTCATATACTTTAGTTTGTAACAATTTAGTCATTGTACTTTAAAATTTATAACAATTTAGTCCTTATCATAGACATTAGTGTTAAGATTTAATGAGATTTCTTGCATAAATAATCGATAAACTAATTAAAGACTCAATATTTTTATAAAGTAAATACAAAGTCTACATCATAAAATTATAAAAATTGACATCTAATTTTGATAATTTTTTCATGTTAAGGACTAAATTGTTACAAATTTGAAAGTACAAGGACTAAATTGTTATATACTAAAATTTAGGGACTAAATTGTTACAAAATTGAAAATATAGAGACTAAATCGTTATAAACCAAAGTTCAAGGACTAGATTGTTATTTTCATGAAAGTTTAGGGACCAAAAGTGTTTTTGAACCAACATATTATTATTATAAAAGTATATCAATATATCCTTATGATTTTTTTAATTTTAAATTGTAGTATATGATCATTCATTAATTTCTCTTTTTCTAAGCCGAACAACCCAAACTAATATCTTGTATTGTTTTAAAATTTTTCTAATAAATATTGCATTTTAAAAAATAAATAAATAAACAATTTATTTGGATAAAAAAAACATATAAACGTGCAAATCACGTGTTAAAATACTAGTATAGCTAAAGTCGAAGAAAGACTCAAAAATTGGTCCATTCCTAAGATGGATCCAAATCAAGTCTACAAAATCAGTATTTTTAATTTCTTTCAAATTGATGTCATTTTTATCACTAAGTAGAATGCTGAGATGAATGATGAATTCACTAAAATCGACCTTCTTCCAGAAGAAACTCTCTTCCAAACTAGAGGAAAATTCAAATATCTCCACGTTGGATTTGTTCAAGTTGCTCTAAAACCAATATTTAAAGAAGGATTAGATGTTTTTGTCTATCTAGCTCTAAGAGACAAGAGAATCTCTATTTCACTCCATTGCTATTGGGGATTGTTCAATCAAATCTAAAACTCGAACCTATCTACTTCAATTACAGGCCAGGATTTACTATCTCTTTTAAAGATAAGAATATCATGGACACCACAAGTCTTGATATTCATTCTCAAGGACTCGAGCTGAAAGCTGGATCTTTTCCATTTTCAGTTTCCTATCGAGTGTGCTTCAAACTAATGCATACTAATCTCTCCTCAAAATCTCTTAGTGTATCTCCCAAAGGATATACTATGCTATTGAAAGTAAATTTAGAGAGATCTTCAATGACTGTTCCAAGGACTCTGCAACGACATGAACTCA
This sequence comes from Citrullus mucosospermus, assembly GCA_030954485.1. Lineage (NCBI taxonomy): Eukaryota > Viridiplantae > Streptophyta > Magnoliopsida > Cucurbitales > Cucurbitaceae > Citrullus > Citrullus mucosospermus. Next base: position 30,683,444 of record CM062063.1, read on the forward strand.
CACAAAATCCAATTTGGAGACTTCAAGGAATGACAACTTCGATCAAAAGGCAAAATACTGCAACCTCAATAATCGAATATCCTGATGGAAATGTTGAGGCTCGATTTAATTCTGAGCCCAGATATCCAAGGATTCAAAAAATTATGAGTAGATGCCCTAGTACCTCTTCAGATACCCGGACTGTTGCCTTATCTAGAGAAACTTTCTGAATATCAGAATCAATGAGAACAATGGTGGACTTAGTCAAAACATCCCCAATGTTCAATATGAAAGAGAAGGTGGATCTTTATCTCCAACCGCAATCTGACATGGAATGAAGATCTGAACCTATCTATAATCAAATAAACGTATTAACTCTCAATTCAACAGAGAAGATACACGAAGAGAAATATAGGAGGTATATAGACTTGTATATCTCTCTCAAAAGAAAAGCAAAGAGAGTTTGTGATAAAAAAAGGATCTCATTCAGGCCCTCAAAGATCGAGAAGAAGCTCGCATAAAAGCCAACATTCAAGTACCAGGGATTAAAGAAATCACTACTTGGATAATACTAAGGGAAAATAAATAGTCTTTGAATCTCCTCCTGAAGAATGAGACTTACTTTTCTCATCCAATTATTCAAGCTATCAAAATGGTTTCTTCACCTTACAAAACAATAGATGAAGAGAAGGTTCAAAATGTTGGTGTTCGAGAAATTAAGAATATTCAGCATCAACTTAATTACTCTAACAAGGTCCTTTCAAGTCTTTCTAAAGCAATGGAAAAGATAGAAAGACCAACTCCAACCTTGATTAGCAAGAAGGATCATCCAAAACTACCAAAAATTGATCCTAATCGACCAATCTTTCAACCCAACACCTTCAAAGTAGGAAAAAAAAAAAAAAGAAATCACATAAGATGTATTAGTCGATATTAACAAAAGATTATCGACTATTAAGATTGGAGCTGAAGCTGGATCATAAAAAACCATCAATATGATCAGAAGAGACTCGATAGAACACTCTTCTTCAAAAATTTATCCCCGTCCAACACCGTTGACTAGTTAGGTTTCTATTTCACTAGGATGACCTAGGCAACTTAGTCTCAATCTTGAGTGGGTTATGGACTCTGTTCGTGAGTGATTGTTCTTTGATTTGTATGGGTGAGAGTGGCTGGTTCACCGACTCAATAAGCCTACCATTTTGGGGATGAGACCGAGTGGGGAGCTAGGAACATAATCACACAAGATGGAATTCACTCCTTCCCTGCTTTAGGGAAGTAGATGAGTGTTCCCTTAAGTGGTGTCTCCGGGTTTTGAACAAAGGGCCCTACCCTCTCAATGGCATAAGAGAGTTTCTGTTTATTGGTTGGACCATAAACAGGTTGTTCATTAAAGAAGCACTGATACTTAAGGATGTACAGGTAACCCAGGGTAAAATAGTAATTTTAACCCGTTGTTGTTACGAACACTCATGAAGGACTAACTTGCTATTGTCGGTCTATATTCGTGGACACAGAAATATATTTGCAGTGAGAAGAGTGCAATTGTGGGTCTATAGTGGAGTGTACCCACAGTTAACGAATATTGATTACCTTGGTTAATGAGTTTAGTCAATTAATCTCATATCGTTGGAGTTTCTGATCTGTGGGTCCATTAGGTCCCACTGGTAGCTCACAAAAGGGTATTGAGGTAATTATAGTAATTTGAAATGTTTAAATTTACTCCGGGAAATAATATACTAGGTGGAGATATATTATAATATAAAGTTTATTAACTTTATAATATAAATCTATTTTGAATTTGATTCAAAATTTAATTTATGGGAGAATTAAATATTTGAATGAGTTAAAATATTAAATTCAATATGAATTGATTTCATATTAAAACTAATGCGCATTAGATGCACATTAAAACTATAGGTTATTTGAGAGAAATATAATTGAATATGATTCGATTATAGGTTTAAAATTAAATATATGATGTTTAATTTAATGATTAATTAATTGGTGAATTAATTAATTATTTAATTTGATTTGATTAAATTTGATTTAATTAAATTGATTAAATTAAAACTATAGATTATGTGAGGGATATTTATTTAAATATGATTTAAATAAATTAATCAATTAAATTGGATTTGATTGATTTTAAATTTAAATAATAATAATTGATATTTCAGTTATGATGCGTGGTATGAGTCCACGATGGTTTTTTTATATATAACCTACGCCTAACGGAAGGGAGAGGGTGAATTTTGGCTTTCTCCTCCTTTTGCATGATATAGAGAAAATAGATTTTCAAGAGAGGTTTTCTCGGTAGAATTTCCCAAAAACAAATTAGGATCCACCATCTTGCATCTTCTTTCCCCAAAGGAGATTACTAGTGAATCCAAGTGGTAGTGTTAATACGCAATTTACAGAGATCGTGCAGAGAATAAATATTTTCACAAAGAAGTTGGTGAAAATCCACCTGGGTCAAAACAAAAGTATGGTTTTTTCTTCTCTATAATTTTATTATAGATTTAGAATCTTTAATTTTTCATATCATGCTTAGCCTATGTTTGTAGTAGAATGTCTTTGTAACATAATTATTATTTGCCAAATGTACTGGTTTTTTATCTAAATTAAAATCTAGTGTTTGGTTTTCTGAAAATATTTTGTTGCGTGTAGATTTCAACCCTACACAAGGGTTATATCACCAATTTCAAAACAACATCTATGTGTTTCCTCTTTCTAAGTTGTATAGGTTTGCTTTGTATTCCAAATTCCATGAATCTTTAGCTGGAATTTTCAGCTAGGACCATATGGAAATTTCAAGGCCTTGAGCAAAGCTTTTTGAATCAAATGGTGGGAAAAAAATTGATTATTCTCACATAGAGATAACAAAGATGAAGGATTGGTTCAAGGCCAATATTCATCTTCAAGATCTAACTTTGTCAAGAAAATAAACAATTTACTTTGGCGAAGAATTCAATCATTAATTCTCTAGCAGATGCAGGATCACAAATTGATTTTGCTTCAATTTTCAATACAGTTGTGTAAAGATCACGATGAACAACTAACACGGCGATAAGATGTAAACTCTTCTTTTTCTGTAAATAATGAAGTCGAACACGACGAAGATGATTACGATCCTTACACCAATTTCGATATCAATGATCTTTTCTTAGATTCAAAGCCTAATTAATCTATGAGAAGGATTTAATTAAAAAAAAAAAAAAAAAGTATTTTCGATAAGGTCATTGTATTCTGACCTTATCATTGTAATTTTAATTTTGTAAATTATGATTGTAGTTTTATCATAGTTTGGCATATCATCGTTGATTGAAACAATCTACAATTGAGGGAGAGCATAAAGTAGATAACAAGTTTTTGAAGTGGACTAACCAACCACAGGCAAAAGCTGACCGTCAGGAATTTATTTCTTTATGCTTTTAAGGATTCATGACAAAAAATAATGTCAAGTGGGGTACTAGTCCCACTAACAAAATCTTATCACAATATTTTGCTTTTTCAAAAGAAAGATTCCCAAAGAATAAGATGTCAGTCAGGAGCCCTATATTGTTGGTCACCTTTGAAATCTTTTACATGTATTCGATTATTGTGGAGACACGTGTAAAAATTATAAAAGAATATCTATAATTGCTATTAATTGGGATGGAGTCCACTTGACACAAAAGGCTTACAAGTTCATGGTACATTGGCTCATCCATAACATCTTCTCTAAATTGCACTGCATTGTTTAATTTTTGTTTTTAGTAGCATACGTTTTGTTTCTTAATAATTTTTTTTAGTTCAACAAGTATAGGGTAAGGATCAAACCATCGCTCTATAAGATAATAATTGATCTATTTAGTTATTTTCATATTCACAAGTTCCTTACAAAATTAAAATAGTGTTTTTAACATTATAACATTCGATGAATGTTTTCTTATTTGTTTTTCATATATTTTTTCTGATTAATTGTTGGTCAAAAATAAAATAAAAGTGTTTAAATTTGAACACGCTAATCAAATTTTGAAAAAAAAAATTTGATATTGAATAAAATAATTTGATTTGAATTATCCACTGCCCGTTTTAGCTCCGTTGATTTAAGGAAAAAAAAATAGCATTTTAGTTCTTGAGTTTTCAACAATAAATAGATTTAGTCTTAAAGTTAAAATAATAATAATAATAATAATAATAATTTGGTGCAGCCTAGTCCCATACTATCTATTTTTATACACACGATGAGAAAATTAAAAATTAAAAATTAAAATAAACTCTCACCTGGAAAGTTTTTTATTAGACAACTCACTGGCATGTAGAGATAAATGCAGCCTAGCAAGCACCAACTATTTTCCTAAAAGAATTATTTCTTCTCTCTCTCCTCTCTTTCTCTACCCCTTTTCTCTTTGTCCTCAAACTTTTAAATACTCCTCCCTTTTTATCTTCAAATTTTTAATTTTGTGTTTAGTAGATTTATATATATTTTATAATTTTCAAATCAATTAATTATAAATTTGAATATTGTGTCTATATAAAGACTTTAAACCTTCAGCTTTGTGTCAAATAGTTTTGTCGATTTTTTTTTATTTATTTTAATGATAACTATTAGACACAAAATTAAAAAGTATAAGAAATACTTGAAGTTAAAAAATTGGGCGAAACAAAATTGAAAATTTAATGAACTATGTTAGACATTTTTTAAAATTCAAAGTGAAAATTAACAAAAACGTAGAAGTTTAAGGCATGTTTGGTAAAAAATCTAAAAACAAAAATTTGAAAACAACGGATTCAATGAAAATAGAGTTGTATTTCATGTTTTTAGATATGTGTTTGGTAGCAAATTCAAAAATTGGTAATAGATTCAGAGTTGTTTAAAATGTGTTTGATACTATATATTTATAAATCATAAAACTAGTTGATGTTACCCACTAATATTTAGTTGACAATAAACTATTACTAATTTATTTATGAACATGATTTATGTTAAAAAAAATTTATATAATTATTATTTTGAAATATTATATAATTTATAATACATTACATAATACATATTATATTTTTTAAAAATGAATTGAGTTTTATGACATGACATGTTGTATTTCTAAATGTTTTAATCTTTATTTAACATAATTTTGCATCTTAAAATTTAAAGTTCAAACCTTGGATACAATGAAAATATAAAAATGTTGTTTTCAGAATTTGAACTATTTGAATCACATAATCTGAAAACAATTTTAAAAAACAGAATCCAGATTGTTTGCCAAACACATATTTACTAAACCCGTTGAATCTAAAAATATAAAATAGAGTTTGGATTTTTTACCAAGTAGGTCTTTAGTAACTAAAAGTGCAACCAAAAATAGTAGAACCCTCTCAAATTTTTATTTATATATATGTATTATTAGTAATAAAAACATAAAAACTAACAAAATTGAGTAGTTGTCCAATTCCAAATTTCATAAATTGACTGGACATTTAATTTAGTACATTTTAGTACATCACAATTATCCTCAACGAGATTTCATATTTATGAAATCACTACATGACAATTTACAATTTTATTATCTATTTTGTCAAATAAATCTTTCTCAATATATATGTGTATATATATTTTAATAACTATTGAATATTTCATATTGTTATCGGGAAAAAAGTAGTTTGGGGGAGGAAGAATAATTGCAAAATATGTATCATTTTATACTTATTATTTTTCTTTTTAAATGTGGAAGAAATATGTGTATATTTTTCGTTACGTGGTACCTAAGATCGAGTACTTTATATTTTTTCTTTTTTCTTTTTTTTTGTGAAACAAGTGGTTGGAGGAGAGAGGAGAGAGAGGAGATAATTAATATTTATGTTTGTTGTTGTGAATGTGGAGAGTAGGGGAGAAAAGAAGAATAATTACAAAATATGTGTTATTTTATGCATGTGCAAGATGTTTATGTTTTGTTATTATGTGGTGGGGCTAGCTATTGAATACTTCATATTTGTTATTGTTGTGAAAAAGGTGATTTGGGAGGGGGGCGGAAGTGATGAAAATTTATGTTTGTTATGACTTGATGAGTTTTGTGATAATTATGTTTGAAATTATGTGAATTGATCAGTTTTATGATAAATATGTTTTAGACTAACTTTTGATATTGTTGAGAATATATGGCTTATGTTTGAATTTGATATGTGTATATTTATTTTTGCAGGATTAAATTGAAATGAGATAATGAGAATCTATGTTTGTTGTGACTTGATGAGTTTTGTGATGATTATGTTTGAAATTATGTGAATTGAGTTGATAAATATGTTTTAGACTAACTTTTGATATTGTTGAGAATATATATATATGACTTATGTTTGAACTTGATGTGTATATTTATTTGTGCAAGACTAAGGAACTTGTTGGTGGCAAACCTTTCTAAAAAAATACATTTTGGTTTATTTTGGACTAAATTAAACTTGTTGGTAGCTATATTCAAATTTTGGTGGAAAATATATATATATATATATATATTGTAGTGGATATTAAAGATTAAACATATTTATAAATAATATGATACTTGTTTAATTTCATGATTTAAATATGAGTTCCACTAGAAGTGTTTGCTATCAGGGATAATATTTTTAAAAAATATTTGAAATGAGTAATATTTTTTTAAATATTATTAAAATTTGCGACGAAACTTAAAACATCGCAAGATTATTGTGTGCAACTTGCATAACGCTACCCTACAACATCTTGCAGAAACGTCGCAAATTGCAACTTCTTCGTAAACGTCGCATGTTGCGACTTTTTGGCAAACGTCGCATGACCCTTTTATCGCATCTTGCGATGTTTTCTTTTAGAACGTCGCAAAAGTCATTCACCAACTTAGCTTTACCGACGAAAGTGTGCGACGAGTTACTTTAGTCGCTAAAGTGTTTTTGCAACAAAATAATATATTTAGCAACGTATTATTTTCATCGCTAAATACTAGATTTCTCGTAGTAATATGCTATTTGATTAGTTCTTAGACTAGGATTTGTTGGTAAATCTTCTAAATTTACTTGTAAAATTTCTATCAAAACTACTACTATTAAAAAAAAAAAAAATTGTTTATATATAACAAAGGAATTAAAACATAAAAGAAGAATAATGAAAACTAAATTATATATAAGTAATTGAATATGAGTGGGCTACTAACAATTAAGTGTACAAAAGTAACTTGAACCAAGAAAGCCAAATTTATGCAAGTAATTGAAACATGAAGATTAAATGTATAGAAGTAATTAATAACCAAACTCCCAACAACAATTTGATCTGAGAGATAAAAAATGAATGTGCATGATTTAAAATGGTTTTCTTTTAGGTTCAAAATATATAGCGTTAGCTATATGATTGGTAAGAACAATATTCTTTTAAAGAATTAGAGTTTGATTATTCCATGGCTGTATATAGTTGTTTTTCTTAAATTACCATTTATATTAAAAAAAATTAATCGAAATTTGAATATATTACAACAGAAAAAAAAAATCAATATGATTAAAGTTATAAAAAATTGATAATTTTGAAAATAAATTGTTTGACCTTAGGTAGTGAAAAAAGGAAAAAACAATAATAAAAATTAGAAACTTTCCAAAAAAGAAAACCGTACTGGACAAATTTTAATATATTAGGAAAAAAATTATACGATTCTCCTTGATTAAAACAAATATGATTCTCCTTGATTTAAATAATAATAATAATAATAAAATTGCATAATTTGGGGTTCAAACTCAAGTCGGTCGAGAGAGTTGAGGGAAGACTGAACCACTAAAACACTACTCAATTTTCAATTAATATTCTTACAACTAATAATACGAGAAAAAAAAAATTACAAATATAACAATGAAACTCAAAATATTAGCGGAGTACTAGGAGTGTCCAAATGACCTGCCAACCCAAATAATTCGGACTACCCAATCCGAAATGTTAAGGGTTGGGTTGGGTCGGTTCTGTTTTTGGGTTGGGTTCCGAGTTGGCTAAAAAAATTTGTATTGACCCAACCCAACCAAATTCTACATATATTAATATATATATATATATATATATATACACACACATATATATATGTAATTTCTCTTTGTTAAAATTTGATTACTTTGTATTGATCAATTTATGATATTTGGTATTAACATTTTAATTTTATGAAATTTTAGTTATTAGTCATGTGTTGTAGAGAAATTTACATTTTTTAATTAAAAAAAATTATAACCCAACAACCCAACCCACCTCAATCCGAATTTTAATGGTTGGGTTGGAGACTTTATTTTGGTCTTTTGGGTTGGCAAGCCAACCAACCCGAATTTATGAGTTGATTCAAGAAACACCCTCAACCCAACTCATGTACACCCCTAAGGAGCACAATACAAAAAAGTTTACAAATTTAGATAGTCTATCAATGATAGATCATGTCGTTTGTAGTAGTCTATTAGTCATAGAGTCTTTCACTAATAGACTTTGCTATATTTACGATGTTTTTAAAATGTTGTCATACACTTAATTATTATCTTTAAAAATGTACCCATTATAATTACACAAATTGAGCGAGGGTTGAACCTTCACTAAATCCACCCTAATCTTAAGCTTAACCACATCCCTAAGCTTGAGATCATATAACTTATGATATTAAGAACCTAGTTTGAGGACATTAAATAAGTCGCACGAAGATTAAATATGTTATTCTCTTACAATATACAATGTTTAGACTTGCTCAAATTATCTCATAGTTTGATGAAAAGGTTTACAGTTAGAACTACAAATTTGGTTTTATATAAGTTGACCATATTATAAAACGTCTCTAAATTGTCTTTTAACCCATTCAAAAATCTTCAACCCTAAATCTTAATATATCAACTAACACAAGTTATAGTCATATAATAATAAAAATAAATTAATATTTCATTTCCATTGGCACAAATGATTTATATGATTTGACTAAACCATAGAGAACAAGTTAATATTTCCAAAATCATTGAAATTAAAAAAAATTTAAATTATTAATAAATGAAAACTTGTACTTCCAAAACTCAAGAAGCACCAGTGGTCTAGTGGTAGAATAGTACCCTGCCACGGTACAGACCCGGGTTCGATTCCCGGCTGGTGCAATCTTTTTGGATTATTTATCTAAATTGTGGACAAATTTTAAATTCAGTAAGTGTCGAAGCTTTCAAATTTATTTTTAATTGGAGCTCGAATTTTAAAAGTGGCTAAACTTTAGATATAAAATTCATTAATATCGGACATAGTAATCCTTAGGTTTTAGTTTATGCTAGTTTTGAGATATATTTTAGTGTTTTCACGTTTATTTTTTATTTTATTTTATTTTTTTAAATTTTATGGATTTTGAGTATTCGCAGTAAAACTAGAGTTTTTGATGAAATAAATGAGCTAATTGGCATTTTAAGACAAGAATTAAAAGAGTCCTAGAAAATTAAAGAAATGAAGGAAAAAAAAAAAAAAACTCGAGAAAATCTCAGGTTGCAGCGTTCTAAGCCACTTGACCTAAGGGGTCTACCGTTGAGTAGACAAAATTTGAGTAGTGCTTAATTCTAAATTCAATTTAGGGCGTGTTTGGATTATTTAAGAAAAAGATATTTTTTTTAAAAAAATTATTTTTATTTAAACTCTTTTAATAAAAACTATTTTTAATACACTTGAAAATTTATGTTGAGTGATGGCCAAACACTTCAATTTTTTTTTTTAATTATTTATTTTTTAAATTAAACACTTGAAAACGTATTGCTCTTAGTTATCTATCTTATCAAATAAATATTTTTAAATATAAGGCTAGTTATTAGACTAATATTTATTGGTAAATTTTCTAAATTTACAACGGTAAAACATCTATAAGAACCACTGCTATTTTCTTTCATGGAGATGATGACCCCTTTTGTTTTCTTCTATAATATCTCTTCATTTAGATTTTAAATTAAAACTACAAAAAAATTATTTATATATAACAAAGAAATTAAAACATAAAATAAGAATAATAAAACCTAAATATGTATAAGTAATTGAATGTGATTGGGCTGTATGTGTAGAAGTAATTGAAGCATGAAAACCAAAATTATACAAGTAATTGAAACATGAAAAATTACATGTAACCTGGAGTCCCGACAATAATTAGATTTTGTAAAATGTGAAGGAATCAAAGTCTCAGCGGAAGCGAGTAATCACCTTGTGACATTAATTTTGTTTTTGAAAAACCAAAATTACAAAGAACATACAACTAAGGATAAACAATTAAATTAGCATGCTTTTGAGGAAAATTAAGAGAAAAAAGTTTTCCTACCATTGAAGATTGTCTTCATTGTGGGAGACTTCTTTTTCTCCAAATCACAAACCGGTGAGAACTCCAACAAATACAAGAACTTTTCTTCTTTGGGAACACCACCATGATGGAAACCTCGCTATTCTCCGAAAGAACCAACAGAGGAGTTGTGGGCTCTCTTTTATTTTGACAAACGAATTGTTTTGTGTGTTGAAGAGAGAGTTGGAGAGGGAAAAAGTGTTCTTCAGTTTTTTCACAACATTTTTCTTCCTTCCTGTAAACTTCCTCCCCTCCCTTTTACGTAAAATGTGAGAGAGAGCAAAATAACTCCTATGTAGTGGAGAGTTATTTTTAATTAACAATATAATATTAATTAAAATTAAAATTAATTTAATTATATTATATTAAATCATATTTAATAAATATAATTAAATAAAATTAATTAATTAACCATTAAATATCTCATATATTAATTTACATTTGAATCGTATTCAAATAATCTTCTCTCACATAACCTATAGCTTTAATATGAATCTCATTCATATTCATTTTAACTTATAGTTTTTATACGAATCTCATTCATATTCATTTTAACCTATAGTTTTTAAATGAATTTCATTCATATAATTAATATTTAAATCTCATTTAAATATTTATCTCTCTTATAATATAAAGTGTAAATTTTGAATCTCATTCAAAATAAACTTTATATTATAATGTATCTATATACATTATGCTAATTGTATCACATGCAATTAATTCCCTTATTAATTTGAACATTTCAAATTAAACCAAAATATTTTATTCTAATACTAATCCTTTATGTGCTAGCAAGGGGACCTTATGGACCTATAACTAGAAGCTCCAATGATATGAGATTAATCAATTAAACTCTTTAATTAGATTAATCAATATTCAGTAACTGTAGCTCACTCCACTAAAAACTTAAAATTACACTCTTCGCATTATAGATATATTTCTGTGTCCACCGAATTTACTAATCAACAGTAAGTCGACCCTTCATAAATTACTCATAACTACAATTTGGTCAAATTATCGTTTTACCCCTATAGTTATATCTAACTCCTTAAGTACTACTGATCTCTTTAATGAACAAACTGTTCATAGTCCAACTATAAACTAACCCCTCTCGGCCAGTGAGAGGGTGAGGCCTCATTGTTCAAGATCCGGAATCAACCCTTAAGGGAGTAATTTATCTACTTACCTTAAGCACGGGAAGGAGTGAATTTCATCTTGTGAAGATATGTTCCCAGCTCCTTAATTAGACAAATCTCCAAAATGGTAGGCATATTGAGTCGGCGATTTGGTCACTCTCACTCATATATATCAAGGGATTGTCCTCATAGATAGGAGTTCATAACTCACTCAGGGTTCAGGTTGAGTTACTTATCTTAATATCAAGTATCACATCACCGTCACCTAAATCTTTCATTTCAAATTGTGAGGATATAAATAACTTAGTATTGTTACTTACATCTATGTTTGTATCAAAAATTAGTATATCATTAACATACAAACAAATAATCACACAATTAGCTCTAAACAACTTTGAGTAAACACATGTATCACAACAGTTTGCTTCAAAATATTGTTTACTAAAGTGTATTAAATTTTTTTCATACTATTGTTTATGAGTTTGTTTAAAACCATATAGAGATTGTGTAAGTTTACTTCAGGTAGTGTCACATATATGTTTCCACTTCCAAGTCACCATTGAGGAATGTTATTTTTACATCTGTTTGATGTACTACATGGCCACATATTGCTCCAAATGCTAACAAGACTCTATAGTATCTATTTTAGTCATACGAGAGTATGCATCAGAATATTCGATGTCTTATTTAAATACACATCACAATCACTAGTCCATATTTAAAATTGTTAAATGAACCATTTGGTCCAATTGTCTTCTTGAAGATCCATGTACACTTAATTGGTTTATTTCAAGATGTCTCTTCATAAGCTATTAAATAGCTAATCAACATTTTCTCTTTTCATGGTCCTAGACATGCTCAATAAAATAAAGACGAATAACTTTATACTTTTAATCAATTGAAATTATATATACGTACACCTATGTACCCATGATCATCCCTTTATCTTAACAATGTGAGACTTTGGTTGCATTCCCAACAATCCTTCCCTCGAACAAAGGACCAATTGAGCCTCCCCTCAAATAGTCATCCATCCATCCATCTAACTCTTATCTAAGCTAACTCCTCTTCATCGGATCATACCTCCTATCTGATAGAGTTCAACTACGGATCACGCCATGACTACTTTTGAGGCTCCACTACGTCTTTGTTTGAAACTTGAGGATTATACCAACATGACTAAATTAGGGGCACAACTGATTCCACTTGTGAGGGTTTTTGTCCCTCACAAGTATCTCCACAATGGTATGATGATAATGTCTACTATGGGCATAAGCCATTATGGCTTTGTTTTTGGGTTCCACCCAAAAAATATCTGATACTAATAAAAATAGTTGTCATCACTTATATACTCATGAAAAATCCTTATTAAATATCATACATTTTATAGCCAGACAATATCCTAAAATATCATCAAATTATATGATGGATTTTTCACATTTTCATACTACCAACAACCTAATAATCAAAATTATGTTATAGGATCAAATTGAATTAAAAGTAATAAATAATAATAATACTTTTTAACTTCATGGAAGAAACATGATATGACAATTTATGAAATGAATCATGCATAAACATTGTCAACTATAACATTATTTTCATTCATGATAATCATATTTGCTTAAAATTGATCAAAATAACATCTTGTTTGAGGTATGAAAGCATTTTCTTATTGCACATATCATTTACTGCTCATGAAACATTATAATATATACTTTATGAAATATATATATATATTTGAATGTTATGCTAAAATGTAGCATCATTGCTAAATTTTTCATACCATATGAGAAAAAAAAAGTTAGAATTTGTGGAACAAACTACCCATCATAATATCTCCAACATATGTGAAAGTTGAGTTTAGATTTGAATCAAATCAAGAAAAGCACCAAATCAAATCATGAATAATTTAGAAATTAGAAATTGAAAGCGTTTGTGGAAAAAGTCTTTACTTAAAAGTGATTATATTTGATGATTTACAAACCCATATAATAATTAATTTGTGGATAGTGATATTGAATGCAGGTCATAGCCCACAAATTCCAGCATCAGCACACCACCAAGCGCCGGTTGGAAGCCAGTGTGATAGATAGGTGGCGAGATAGCAGGCATCAGGGCTAGGACAGAGCGGCGCCATGGCTACGTCGGTTATCGCCGGCAACGTCGACAGAGAAACACCGTCACGAACATATGCCTTACCCAGGTTAACCCCACTAACCAACGACTTCTCTTTTTTATTTTTCCATTCTCATAAAAATGCTTTCAAATTCTTCAACCAAGTGGGGGTCTTATTTAAAACATAGGGATTATTCCATTTCCATTGCCAAATTTTCAAACAAAGAAAGATTAGAATACCACAGAAAAATTGGTAGGAGGGAAGAAGGAGAATGGTTTTGTTTGATTCCCCACATTCTGGTTTTCTGTCCCATACTTTTTTGTGCTTTAATCCGACAAAAATTCCGAATGCCCAAAGCAAAACAAGTTTTTAAGAATTTTTTTCTTATCTCACTAAAAATTAAAACAAAATTTCACCTCAAACTAAACAACACAATTTGCAATTTATTCTAGTTTTTCCCTTTTTTTCTTTTTTTTTTTTTTTTTTTTTTTTGGTAAAAATATGAGTATCTAGCAAATCAATTGTTGTGTCGTGTACCATGGAATAAGGCAAAAAACGATACGACCTCGGTGCTAAATTGCAATTGTTGGTTGCTCTCCAAGATTTACACAACCTCCAACTCAAACATGCACTCTTTGGAGAAAGGAATGAAATTAAAGAAGACTTACTTAGAGAAAATCAAAATAGATGGAAAATAAAGAGAAAAGAGGATTTTTGTCTATCTTAAAACCAAAATCATTGTCTTCAATTTATAGGGAAACCTTTTGGATCTAAAACTGTAATGGTAAAGTGTATTAAAATATTAGATTTGTAACCATCGAATAGTTACAAGATTTATAACCATCAAAACATTTTTATATTAGATTTGTAACATTAAAATAACTATAAAATTAAAGATAGAATTCATTACAATAACAAGTCATTTCCAACAAATTTAAGAGATGAATAATGGATAGGTATAATTTAAAACTAGCTTTTGTTAGGTTCAAAACCTATAGTGGTAGCTATATAATGGGGAAGAGAACAATATATTTTTAGAGAATTAGGGTTTGACTATTACATTACTTTGTTTAGATTTGAGATAATTTATGATATTAGTAACCCAATTTAAGAATGACAAATAAGTTACAAGAAGATTAAATATAACCCCTTACAAAGTTGGACTTGCACAAATTTTTCCATAACTAGAATGAAACAATTTATAGCAAGAACTACAAATTTGGTTTTATAGATGAAACACATAGTTTCATTTAGTCCTTATAGATAGTTTAATCCTTATAAAACACTTTTTAACCCATTCAAAAATTACGAATATTTTCTCTTACGTTTTATTCAAACCCTAAATCTTAATATTTCAACTAACACACAAGTTATAGTCATATAATAAAAATATATCAATATAGCACTTCCATTGGCACAAAGGATATAATTTGAATAAACTAGAGAAAAATTAATACTTTTAAATTGAGATTAAAGTAAAACTTTCTAATTTTCTTGTATTTAAAAGTATTAGATCTGCGTTATTATTTCAACTCCAGAGAAGCACCAGTGGTCTAGTGGTAGAATAGTACCCTGCCACGGTACAGACCCGGGTTCGATTCCCGGCTGGTGCACGTTTTTTTCGTGATTTTTAAGCAATTTTTTTTTTTTTTTTTTTTTTCTTTTCTTCCCTTTTTTAAAATCATATAGATATTTTGGTCCTAAATTAGAACTATCAATTTTAGGAGGACTTCTTAACCCATATATATTCTTTTTCTATCTTTATGTGGCAATAACCCAAATATATTCTTTTGTTCTCTTACTAAATTTTAATGTTTTGCCACACTAAGATTTTTTTTTTTTTTTTTACATATATAAAAAAAAAGGTGGTCTAAAATGTTGGAAAAAGAGAACCTCTTAGCACATTATAGAGCTCACAAACCGAGCCATAAGCAAGCAATGAAATCACAACAAACGAAAACTAACATTAGTCCTTTGAGAAATCAAAGGGGTCATCATCAACCATAGAGCGAAAAACTGCCACCAAAAGAGAAACATCATCTTGAGAGAACAACACTAAAGGAAGAGAAGAATTTGAATCACATATATTGTTTCATAAATATATATATTAAATATATGAGATTTGAATGTTTGAATTTTAGATGTCTGTATTTGGATATATAGAATAGTTAATGTCTGGAAGTAAATATCTATGTTAAATTTACCAATTTTATATATAGCAACAAAAATTAAATAATTACTTAATTAAATGCAGGAAACTAATTAATATAGTCATCAATTAAATTTAACATTATTTAATTTATTATTATATTAATTCATTATTTAATCAATTAAAATAAAATAAATGAATACTTTTATATTAAACATAATTAAAGTATTTAAATTAATTACTAAAAATAATTAAATTAATACAAATCAATTATTGATAATTAATAATAATTATTTATATTAAATAGTTAAGATAACATAAAATATTAATTGTAAAGATATTAGTTGAAATTTATTAAGTCTAAATAATATATTAGGAAATTATTTTAAATGACAAAATTGTTGAAAATATTTACAAATAATAGCAAAAAATCATAGTCTATCGCAGATAGACTGCAATAGATCACACTACTATATGTGTCTATCATGAAACAAATAGGCACATATATATTAATTGTATGAGACGATTTTTCTAGAAGAAAAACAAGAAGCCCTAACAGAAGTAGAAAACGTGAAGGCCAAGAAGAAGAAGAACTATGACAAGAAAAGCCAACAGGGAGAAGAAGAAGTAGAAGAAAGAAGAAAGTTACATATAAAAAAAAATCACTAACAAAAAAGAAAAAGAGGCAACTTACCTGAAGAGGGAGGGATTTTTTAAAACCCACCATTTTACACGATAAAACAATACCCTTGCTTCAACCTTAATAATGATGCCTTGGAAAAACCTTTTCCTTGGTAAATAACTCAAACTATTCAACCAAACGGACTATAAATGTTTGTCTGAAATCTCATAAGAAAATCTTGTGAAACAATTGGGCTCTTAGACACCCAAGACACCACAAGATTAGCTACATGAATAGACCCCTAAGCAAAACCTTGAGCCCAAAAAAAAAAAAAAAAAAAAAAAACTCATCAACGACATCAACAATCACCCCTCATAAAGAGGAACAACCCCACTACTAACCCCTAAGTAGGGGCAAGAACTAAACCAAAAACACTGAAGAATGACACCCGTAAGTCCTTCAACCCCATAACTAACAACAAAATAACCAAAAATACCACATTGAGCACACTAGTGTGGTCTCCAAGCATACTCCACCGAGGTCTCGAAGTCCTCTTCCTGCAATCAAACCGTCACAAAGCGGAAAAAAATCATTTTTCCTCCCCTACTTCACACAAATTCGGATCAAAGTCAAACCCCGATGCTCCTTATTAGCTTTATCTGTACAAATTGGTTGACCAACAATACTGGCCATAACACTCAACCCTTAGGGAGTCCACAATTCCAAAGGAACCCGAAGTAGTTTCACCCAATCGACACTCATTCAAACATGAAAGTCTCACAACGATACCAAGAACCCACAATTTGTGCATAAACATTCTCATGCTAGAGCAAAATGTGTTCATAATATAAATTTTGTGTAGCATGAAATAGCTAGTGGTATGCATGAAAAATCGAAATATGTGCCTAAACATATTCATGAAAAATCTAAATGCATACATATGGTTAAATTTATGCCTAACATGTATGTGAAATAAAAAAATTTTACCTACTTGTTATTATTGTGGAGTTAATGGTCGTATTAGACCAAATTGTTTCAAATTGAAAAATGCTCCTAAGAAGAATTTCATTTAATAGGAATAAGGTGCAAAATTTATTAAAGTTTACTAAATGCCTTTTGAGCGCGAGTTATACATATTCTATGACTTACATTATTTGAATGAAAATAAATTGAGCATGTTATTTGTCCTATGTTGAGAATAATTGATATTTGAGAATGTTGTTTTGAAGAGTATTATATTCTTTTTTTGTAGAGGGAGTATTTATAGCATTGCTTTACTTTCTTGGTCCTCGTTAGCATTTTTGTTTAAAATTGGTATAAATTTTATTTGTGATGCTACAATACCTATATATACTTCCTTCAATGTTTCTTTTTGTGTGGCATAAAAGTAGTTAATGTTTTGCTTTGCTCATCCGTGGAAAGGAATAAGTTTGCTCTTGAACTTGCAAACAGAACGGTATAGCAATTGGACTTTAATATGTGGAAATAGTCAATGAGATCCCAAGAGGTGCTTGAAAAAGTGGATGTAGGTTGAGTTTTATTGAACCACTATAAAAATTTCCAGTACTAATTTTTTTACTATTTTAATTTCGCAATTAATGTGTTATTATAATTTATTACATGAAATTAATCGCAATATTTGTTCTTGAAGTTAATTGCTCATATTTGTTTTTTTTTTTATTGTTAGTTCTTAAAATTAAATAGGGTGTTTTAAAGCAGTATTATTAACTTCTTGATTATTTTGGGTTGAATTTATTGTTTAAATTACTTGTTAACAAAAAAGTTTGTTAAATTTAATTAATTGCGCCCATATTATGAAAAAAATTAATTAGTTTGATTAAACCATATTCACCACTTTAGGGTTGCTATATCAATGCTACACTAGCCAATCTTTGATACAATCCTACAAAGAAAAAGGAAACAATCTCAATGTAATAGCATCATTAAAAATATTGTTTACTTTACCGTTCTACATATTTCAATGAAGGATCTTAGATGTTTATGAGGGTGACCGGTTGGACGTCCTCTAAATGTTATCTCATGCCATTTAGATAAATCCCGACTTCAACTCAAAGTTGTTGACATTTATGGGTGTGTTGGCAATTCCAGGTTGAGCTACCGGCAAGATTAGTTGAAAATAGTCTTTTTATGGCCCTTGGTTGCGCTTTTTATAGGATCATTATGGCAATCCTAGAGGAGTGAATAGAGTTTATTTAAACTAATTAAAACTTTTTTCTAATGTGGGCCAAATTAAGCAAATTAACAAACCATTTAACAAAAATTTTATGCAAATAAATTCACTTTGAAATTAACAATCACACTTTAAAACACTGTATTTAATTCTTATAAAAGATTGGTAATTAATATATAAATTTAATAACAACCAATCAATATAAACCAATATAAGCAATTAATTTTAAGAACAAAAATTGAAATTAGTTTTAAGTAATAAAATATAATAACAAATTAATTGCAAAATTAAATAGGAGAATGATAGATAAATTGACACCGAAAATTTTACAGTAGTTCAACACAACTGGCCTACATCCACTTCCCAAGTTCTTCTTGGGTATGTCGTCACTACGAACTTGACTCTTTCCACGACTTAGAGTCGAATCGCTACAACGTTATTTTTCTGAGCGCAAGAACAAGCCTGATCCTTTCCATGGTTGAGGATCAAACCGTTACAACTACTCTTTTTAGGATCAAAAGCAACCCTTACAATGAATATGGAAATCAAGAACAAGATGAGAAAAACTCTCTCAAAGAGTATATTTACAAGTTTTAGCACTTAGTGATTCAATTCTCACAACATAAAATATCTCTCTCAAGAAGGAGATGAAAAGAACAAAATTGGAGCTTGGAGAGCAACAATGGAGACTTGTGTGTTTATGGAGGATTGAAAAATATTGAAAAAATTGTTGTGTAAATTTGGAGAAGAAGATGAGTTTAAAAGGAGAGGGAAGTAGGGTAAAAAGTGGATTTTAATTTCCATTGGATTGTAAAAAAAAATAAAATGAAGGAAGGAGATTAAAAGTAAAAAGTATATATTTTTTTTATTATTTTAAAAACAACTAGCTATTAGATTATATAAAATATTAAATTCATTTTCTTTTAAAATCAACTACACAAACATAAAATAATATTAAATTTATTTATTTTTTAACACCAATCCAAAAATCACAATCCCAATCACTCACTCCATTGCTCCAAGTGACATTATCTAAATGGTCCAACTTGATGATTTCGCTGCCACATCACCACTTTGGGCAATTTTCCGTTAACTTTATTTCAACTATAATTTCTTCGTTTGAACTCCGATTTGGGTGATTCAAAAGGTCCAGAATCGTTGTTCCAAGCTCTACACTATGAACTTTGTTTTTGAAAACTGTTTTCAGATTCTGTGATCCAAACCTTGCAAATTCTGAAAACAATATTTTTATATTTTCATTGCATTCATGTTTTGAATTTTAAATTTTAAAATGCAAAATTATATTAAATAAAGACAAAACATTTGGAAATACAATATGTCATGTTATAAACTCAATTTATTTTTTTAAAAAATATAATATGTATTATGTAATTTATTATAATAATATATCTGTAACATAAATCATATTAAAAAAATAAAATAATAATAATTTTTTGTCGACTAAATATTAGTGGGTAATTACAATTAGTTTTATGATTTATAAATATATAGTATCAAACACGACTTAAAAAATTGTCTAAATTAGAATCCAAATTCTTAATCTGCTACCAAACATATATTTGAAAACATGAAATACAACTCTATTTTCATTGAATCTTTTATTTTCAGAATTCTGTTTTCAAATCCTCTACCACACATGCTTTTAAATTTTGAGTTTTATTTTGGTAGCTGAAAAAATTAGTGTAAGAATGGAATATATATGAGAAAAAAATGAGAGTATCTGTACGAAAAAAATAATAATATTTATATAACACATTTTAAAATATGTTCTTTTTCAAAATTAAAAAAATCAAACAAAATGATTACTATACTAATGGTAGGAGTATTCTTAATTTTTTTTTTTTTATATTTTAATTTAGAGTTTATATACTAACAAAAAAAAAAGTGTTTTTGATGCTTTTAGAAATTCATGGTTTTGGAAATCTTTGATAGGTTAATAATGATATAAATTAATCACAATAAATCATTAATAGATTATATGTTCATGATCAAATTAAAATTAATTTAATAAATAATGGTTTGATTATAAACAAATAATAAAAAATTATTATTATTAAAAAGTGCAGCCAACTTGGCAGCCTTGTTTTCAGGTAGAGGATGCCACTGCGCACTGGAACCTCGTCTCCACGAGGCAAAACTGCGGCGAACATGGATGGGTTGGCGATGAACTGAACCAAGTATATGGAATACTAGAGGAGGGTTCTGTACTATTTTCTTTCAATCATGGTTGGGCAAGCGGTGAAGGGAGTAATACTGGATGATTCGGTACTATTCATCAATTCTAAGGGCCACAACCCCAATCCTTCACTACGACCCGTTGCCGATGTTCTCCTCCGCCACCTCCGCCATTCCATGTTTCGAACGGTATCTCTCACTTTCCCTTTCCACAGTTGATTATTTTTTTTTTCTATCTGGAATCATGTCCGTTTATTTGATCAAATTTGAGTATACAAGTGGGATCGATGTTCTTCATTTTCCTTATTGTGATGTATTTATGTTTATGTCCTAGATACGCTTCCCATTCGTTTTTTTCTTAATGATAGAGGAAGAATTATTTTGTACAACCCCCATCAAATGACCATAGCATTCCCGCGTCATTACCCCTCCCTTCAAGAAAAAATGACCTTGAACTGATAATGCCAGCAGTTATTGTCTGATCAAGTCTGTGATGTTCCCCATCAGCCCGTTCATAAAAACTGGGGTGTATGCTGGGGATTTTGAGGGATGTTATTGGACTCGACGAGCCTAGGTTCCTCACATAATAAAAGCACTTAACACCTTATGGGGGCTCACCATTCGGTTTGGTTCACGTTCACCCTCGATTTCAAATTCTACCATTTCTCCAATAATCTGAATTTGCCTATGCTAGGGACACTCATTTGGCTGGTTTAGTTATGTCAAATTCTTCCAGAATTTTTTGGCCACAATTGAAAAAGATGTAACCAACTTTTTAAATGTTGCTATATTTGCCAAACCTTTAAGAGCTCTAGGCAAAATATTGGACTTTATAATACATGTTTGCCATTTGCCAATCCCACACTCCATTCGGGAAGATCTCTCAATGAATTTTATCTTAGGACTTCCTAGGACACAATGGGGGCCGTGATTCTATTCCAGTTGTGGTTGATTATTTTAGCAAGATAAAAGGCTGATTCTTTGAATCTTGCCAATCTATTTTTTCAAGAAATCGACTGGCTTCATGATATTCCAAAGTTTATTGTTTCTGATTGGGATGTAAAATTTATGAGGTTTTTTTTGTTAGTCCTTGTGGGAAAGATTTGGAACAGGTTTACTTTTTAGCACTTCAAGCTATCCCCAAACTGAATGATCAAACAAAGGTGACAAATAGAACCTTGGGGAACTTAATTCGATGTTTAAGTGGTGATAAACTGAAGCAATGAGATGGGATCTTGTCTTGGCTTAGACAGAATTTGCTTTTAATCATATGGAAAATCGATCAATAGGGAAGTCACCATTTGAGACAGTTTACACTAAACTCCCACAAATTACTTTCTTCTAATATTGATCCCAGTGTTGAAGCAAATCAAATCATATTGGACTTATCTAACCTTCCTTCTAATTTTGATCCTAGTGTTGAAGCAGATCATAAACAAGTAGGATCAAGGAAATTCATGAAGAAGTTTGCCGCCATCTTGAGGAATCCAATACTTAGTTGAAACAGAATGTCAATGCTCACATAAGATCCTAGAATTTTAATGTTGGTGATGATCTAGTCATGGTCCATTTGAGGAAATCAAGCCTTCACGCGGGACACCATACCGAGATGACTAGTAAAAAGATTGGCTCATTTCAGATTTTGGAATGCCAACAAACTTGACTTTCCCCCTTCGTTGCGCATTAGTCCATCATTCAACGTTTCAGACCTCTTTGATTATCATTCCCCTTGATGACTTTTCCTTGGCCGACTAATCTCGTCGTCGAGTTTTTCTTTGGGGGGAAGGCTTTGATGTAGGATCATCCTGACGTTCTTGACTTTTCTTGTATTACTTATTGATTTCTTTTAAATCTTAATCAAGTGGTTTGTTTCTTTAAATTCTTGGTCAAGTTCTTGTATTTATAGTGGTTAGCATCTAATTTACTAACTATCCACCTTCTCAACCAGTTATATCCTTGTATTCTGCCATGTCTATAAATATGGCTGCCTCTTGTATTTTTGGGCATTATTGAATAAAACTTGAGGTATTATTTTTACTCATGCACTGCACTAACTAGACCACTAACCTTAAGAATTTCTCTGGGCAAGATCACTAAGCCATTAACCACCCTTAATAAATGGCACTTACGTCAATTTCTAATAAAAAAAAAAAAAGAAAAAAAAAGAAAGAAATAGACGCATCCACTAAGCCAAATCAATTGCAACCCTTATGCTAGCAAAGTCAAGATCGAACTCCTTAAGAAATCAATCCCAAATTGCATAAGCTAGATCTCAACTTCGAAGAATATGACCAAGATCATCTGTTGTCCTCCTACAAAGAATGTAGCACGATAAACCAATCAAATTGGGCACCTTCCATGAGCCCTTTTGAGATTTGTTGCGGGTTGGTCTATCGTGTAGCCATCCTTTTGAATGGGTGGAGAAAGGGGTTAAAGGCACACATTGGAATCCGTGGAAAGACATTTCGCTTGAGCTTCCTACTTTTTCTAATTTTGTTCGGTGTGTTGTGGGGATGGTAAGGACACATATTTTTTAGAGGATCAGTGGGTGGGGGATTGTGCTCTCTCTTCTGTCTTTCCGCATCTTTATCACTTATCTTCCTTTAAAAACCACCTGATCTCAGATTTTTTGATTTGGTTTGAGAACTCCGTGTCTTTTTCCTTTGGGTTTTGTCGCCATTTGTCCAATAGGGAAACAACGGAGGTTACCTCTCCTTTCTTTATTGGAAACGTGCAACTTTACGGTGGGGAGAAGAGATGTTCACATTTGGAGTCCGAATTCTAGTGAAGGGCTTTCTTGTAAATCCTTCTTCAGATGGTTATTGGATTCCTCTCCCATTTGGGAGTATGTGTTTGATGTGATTTGGAGGATTAAGATTCCTAAGAAAGTCAAGTTTTTTACTTGGCAATTCTTGCTCGGCCGTGTTAACACTCTTGATAGGCTTGTTAGGAGAAGAACATCTCTTGTCAGGCCTTTTTGTTGCATCCTTTGTCGGAAGGCGGAGGAAGACCTGGATTACCTCCTTTAGGATTGCCAGTATGCGAGGACTTTGTGGAGCCTCTTCTTGCAGGAGTTTGATGTTAGCATTGTTGGTTAGAGAGAGGTTCGTGCGATAAACCGAGGGGTTCCTCCTCCATCCGCCTTTCAGAGAGAAATGTCGATTTTTGTGGCTTGTTGGGGTGTGTGCAGTTGTTTGGGATATTTGGGGGGAGAGGAATGATAGAGTGTTTAGAGGTAGGGACAGGGACTCTTGTGAGGTTTCATGTGTCCCTTTGGGCTTCTGTTTCAAAGCTTTTTTGTAACTATTCTCTAGGAAACCTTTTACTTAGCTGGAACCCCTTTCTTTAGATGAGGTGTTTTGGTGGGCTTATATTTTGTGCGCCCTTGTATTCTTTCATTTTTCTCAATGAAAATAGTTTTTCTTATCCCAAAAAAAAAAAAAAAGGGCACCTTCCTTGATACCTAGTTCAATGTGTTAACTTGTCCATGGATCACTTTTCGAAGATAGTCAAAGGATGATGTTAAAGGATCTCCTTCAAGGAATGTAGTCAAAGGAACTTGTTCGTGGATCTCTTTCAAGGAATATCTCTTTTCGAAGATAGTCAAAGGATGTTGTTGTATCTTTTGGGTTCTTCATTCTCCAGCTTCCTTCCCTCTTCTTTTGGTTGATTACATAATTTTGCCGCATCTCTGTTATGTGTGCATGTTCTCAAGCTTAGTTGGCATTGAAGTTCTTCTCTTAATGCTTTTGTTTGACTGAGGTTAGCGGTTTATACAAAATAAGTCTCTTCCTTGGATTGCATGCTTTGTTTTGACTCGAGTTCAAGCCTCTTCACGTTTTTGAATTGATTTTATTTCTCAGGTTTAGTCCTTTTCTTTTTGTTGTATTCATTTTGGTAGTTTTAGTATTTTAGTTTGGTTTCCTTGTACTTTGAGTTTGACCATTAATCTTTGTTCATTTTATCAATGAAAAACTTTGTTTCCTGTTAAAGAAAAAGAAAACTTGTTTGTGGATCCCCTTCTAGAACAAGGCAAAGCTAGGGACTCAGAGGGAGAGGAGTTGACAACAAAGGATTAAAATGAAAAATCGTCAGTCAACGTAGGACCCCAATACGCACACCCCTTTCATGAAGGCAAAATTAAGCCAGCTAGGAAAAGTTTGACTAAGAACTATTTTGGACATCCCTGTTAGGAACCAAGGTAGTATAGGTCCCACATTGGTTAGAATGGGATGACCAATGTGGTACTTAAATGGCTTGACTCTCCCACCTCAATAACTGGCTTTTGGGGTGTGGTTCTCCAAGGTGCTTAAGTACCTAGCCCAAATGAATGAGATTCCTACATCATAGATTAGAATAATTATACTTTAATCAACATTTGCTGTATAAAACTCTCTCTTGTTTATGATATCATCTTAATATTTGACCTGGCAACTGCTCTTCATTTTGGCAGGGAATTTCTTCCAGGCTGGACTCTTCAGATTGTAAGGTGGATTTCATTTTACTTTGTTTGGATACCCCCATCCCTAAGCATACCATGAGTTTGTATCAGAAGAGGACAGTGATGTGATATGTTGACATGATTCTACATCTAAGAAATTAGTGCAATACTCAGATAACATTTAAATAAGCTGCTCTCTTTAAAAAAAAATCATGTTGTTTGTTGGTAGTTGAATTTCCAGAAGTTCCAATATATTTTATTATTAGTATTTGGATGTTGAAAATGACTCTCCTACTATCCTACTATGCTATATGCAGACATTGTTACTAGTACATAGCTACTGATATAAATATAATCTTGTCATAGGATATTATCAAAGAGAAAGCAGAGTCTCACTCAATCGATTGCTTCTCCTTGAGTGCATTTTTGTCAGAAGATGATATTAATAAAATCATGCTATCTTGGGGGGATGTTCGCAACTCTATCTTGTATGTCATCTCAAGTGAGAGGAAGGATGATATCAATCACCTAATTGATCAGGGATGGCTCGTTGTCATTTTGAGTGAGTACAATTGTATTCTTTTTATCTGACATTCATGGTTTCTTACCTTCCTGGGTTTATCTCTTAACCATAGACATGGTGTTTTCATAGCTTCTTCTTCCAGCACGAGCTACTATGGGCTCTTTGTTTTTGTGGGTAGATGTAGGATTGAGCAGAAGATCTTTGTAATGAAACTTGATTCAAAAGGAGATTAAGTTAGAGCTAGAGGAGCGCCAAATTCTTTTGAATTCCCTGAGAAGTTGATTGTAGTCTAGTTCTTGATATGCTTCCAGGCCTCTTTATTGTTTACATGAATTTAAGTTTCCTTGATAAGATGAATGATGCTGACAACTCCTTTTGGATGAAAAAAGTCACTATTAGAAGAAGGGCTTTGGAAGTCACACAAAGAAAGGAATCAAGTATTTGAAAATAGTGAGTGCCTCGTAATACAAACGGTTAAGGGAGAGAGCTTTCAGAAATTGCAGATAGACAGAGAACATATAAATTTTCTTACTGGTTTGATGAAGGGAAAGAGAGGGTTTTCCTTTCTCTCTTCAATCTTCATAATGGAGAGCGGAGATTGTTTTCCGGGAGATGACCTGTGAAGAAGTATGTTTTTTTTTCTGATGTAGCCTAAAGCATAAAAAGGAGATAATTCTCCAAGAATAAAATCAAGATCTTTATTATGAATAAAAAATTATCAAAACAAGAACACAATCAATAGAGAATTGGAAAGCAAACTAATCCTAATCCTAATTAATCAAAGAAACTAATCCTAATCCTAATAAACCAAGGAAACTAACCCTAATCCTAATCAATCAATGAAACTAATTCAAAACCTAATCAATTAAGGATTTGACCCACATAAGCTGATTTACCTTAATCCTACTACATCATTCTATCCCTCAAAAAAAAAAAAAAAAAAAAAAAAAATCTGTCCTCGAGGTTCAAAAGGAAAATGAAGAATACAAAGTTTTTTTTTTTTTTAATTTTTTATTTCATTTTTTTTCGATGATTTGTAAAAGTCCCAAATAAAATCATTGGCCTGTGTAAATTTTGTACTGCAAATACAAAGATTGTAGGTGCCCATAAAAAATCTAAGAACTTTAGAGCATAACTCATAAAAATTTTTCTTTGGTTGTTGAGAATTTATGCACACCACCCACTAAGATTTTGCTTAATCATATTAGCCAAAGTTGGAGTATCAAAGCAACCCATAAACCCATATGCAAATATGTTGTTGCTCAACCCAAAATTTGTGAAGAGAAATGGGTTAAAATAAGCTCATAGAAAGGGAGATAGCAAATTGAAACTGGGAAGGACTGAACCCAGGTTGGATTGCGTGAAACACATGCTAGGAATTGAGCACACATGTTGGGTTGAGTCGCTTGGGTCGGTTCAAATGGATCATGTGTTTCCACGTATTCTTCCTCGTTGTCTTCCAAGCAATCGACTGTAACTAGAGATTCAAACTTCTTCAAATTGAGTTGCCCATGGTTGCCGTCTTCTTTGCCAAAATTACCTCCGTCTATTATTGCGCCTTCTTTCTTGACTTCTTTGTCTTTTCATGCAACAACACATGTTTCTTTGTTCTTTTCTTCCTCTTCTGTAATGTTGGCGAATGCACGTGGGAACCTTAAAATCTTTGGTTCACGTGGCAGAAGTAATGGGTTAAAAATAGTTGCAACTTTTCCCTACGAACATGTTTTCATCCTCCTCGTTATACGCAATAACACAAAAGGTTTTTCTGATTGATTCTTTCCCCCTCCTTGACTCTTGTAACTTTCTTTAACAATAGGTTTGATTCACCTTTGTCTTTGGTCATGTCGCATTCATTTTTCTTTTCGCTTGAATCTATTTTGTTTGTCTCTTCTTCTTCTTTTCCTTCATTGCACATCTTTTCTTCTTCTTCTTCTTCGTACCGTTGGTCTTTGCTTTCAATTTGGGTTGCTTGAATTTCACTCGTGAGCTTCAATTGTGATTCATTGGATTTTTCTTGTGCAAATTCACAACTTTGAGTGATTTCTAGCCTTTCTTGAACTTTCCCCAAAAGCCCCTAAATTTCATCCATTCCCTTCCAAAAATCTTCATAATAGATGTTCTTATTTGAATATCTTTATTTGCTTAAAAATGTTTTGACCACTAAATTGGTCTTGGAATGATTCATGGGTGTTCTTAGATGTTGGTCATAATAATTTCTTTCACACTCTAAATCATTTAACTCCCAATTCTTAAGTCGATTTCTTGAAAACCCGGTTTGATTGTATCGTTGGGCTCTTTGTTGATAATGTCGTCTTGTTATTTTACCTTAAACTGCATTAGAATCTTCATCAGAATTGCTAGAATCACTAAAATCAAATTTTCAATGTGGATAATGATAGGTTCTTTGAGAAAATCGGGCATGGGCGAAATTCTTAGGTTAGAATTCTTTTTTCGAATCACTTGAGTCAAAATTTCAGCATTGTTTTCGGGAGTAAATTTGACTTTCTTGCCTATACGAACTGCTGTATTTTTTTTTGGGCATCTCCTTGATCGGCAATAGTCCATTCTTGCAAAATTTTGAAAAAAGCTTCGATTTCTTCCTTCGTTTCTAGAATTTAAAGGGTTCCCCCTAATTAAATGTGTGTTGTTTAACAACGAGCACAACTCACGAAGCTTCCTCTTACGATTGATGTCGTCAAGAGTTTCCTGATCTTCCAGAGGCGGCAGTTAATGTTGGCCTCGATGGTTGCTCCGATACCAAATTGGTGTAGCCTAATGGATAAAAAGGAGATAATTCTCTAAGAATAAAATCAAAGTCTTTATTATGAATAAAAAATTATCAAAACAAGAACACAATCCCTCTATTTATAAAGAATTGGAAAGCAAATTAATTTTAATCCCAATTAATCAAAGAAACTAATTCTGATTCTAATTCTAATAAACCAAGATAATTGACCCTAAACCTAATCAATTAAGGATCTGACCAAGATACGTTGATTTACCCTAATCCTACTACATCACTTTCTCCCTCCCTAAAATTAGTTCTCAAAAGCCTAGTGGAACCGACACATCGCAGTACCACGCCCCACTTCACTCTTTCATTTTCTTCCTTTCTTTTTTTTTTTTTTTTTTTTTCTTTTTCTTTATTATTATATATATTTTTTGTAACTAAAGCATTACCATATTCTTTTTTTCTTTTTTTCTTTTTTTTTTTTTTTTTTTTTTCTTTTTTCCTTCTTATTTTCCAAAAACTGGTTCCTTTTTCTTGATTATGTATGTGATGTGGTTAGCTGAGATCACAATAAACTTGAAATTTTAAGTTGACCTCTTCTTCTAAAGTTATATGTATATGGCTACATATACTTTCAAGCATTAAATATGAAAACATACATACATAAATTAAAAAAAAATTATAACAAAAATGTGCCCCACGATGTTCATCTCCATCTTGTCCATGTTGTACCATATATATATCCCTTTGTGTGTGTCTAGTGTCGGTGCTTCTTAGGTTAGTAAGATCTTCAAGATCTTTAATTTCGTATCACTTTTCAAAAAAGTTTAAACGAGTATATATTTCAAGTCTAACTTCTGTGTGGAGAAAAGTTTAGAACCAAAGTTATCATGGAATATGGATTAGTGTTGTAAAAACAATTCTTTGGAGCCAATAAGCTTCAAAAGAAAAGTCTTAGGTTGGTCTGAAGGATGGAATTTGGCAAGTGCTACTTGTTGGTTATCTCTTTCAAATCCTTCTACTCTTTTTATTTCTTTAATGGGTATTTATAATTTTATGCTTTGGTCAATGATTGTCTTTGAATTCTAACAATGAGTAGTTTTTTATTCATTAAAAGAAAAAAAAAATTGAAATTAAATTAAAAAGGAAGACAAATGGTAGGGCTCCATGGACGGCCAATCTTTGAATAAATTCTCCATGCGCATTTGATTGTCAACAGCCTTGAATTTCTGTAGTGTGGGTCTCTTGGGTGAGAACTGAGAAGCCAATAACTAGAAGATGATGGACCATGTCCAAGGCCCTGCATGTTACCATTAAAATTCTATGACTGAAACGATGTCGACTATGTTTGGCAAATTTCTATGGTGTATATTCCAAGAGGAAGAAACAAAGAAACTACTGGTCCATATGACCTCCATTGAATTCTCCTGTACTAAAAGTTCTATTTTTCTCAAGTCACATTTTACACAAGATTGCCTAGAAATTCTGTTTGTAGTTTAAACTTTAATGTTTGCAGTGACATATCCTATGATTAATTGGATTTTTTTCTCTTCTGCTGTATGCCTACTTAAGAAAGGAAAATGAGAAGGGAGGGAGAAATGATTGGTTTTTTGTGCTATTTGAAGTTACTCAAACAAGACAGTACAATAATGCTTTAGTGTGATGTGGTTGACAATGGTACCTTGCTTTCAGATGTTCAAGATGACAGTGCATGTGAAAATTTGGGAATGATTTGTATTAGCAAGCTAGAAGAGTTGCCTTTGAGTATCTGTCGCTTAAATAGGAAGGTACTCCCTCTCTTGTCCTTTTGTTCTAATAATATTAGATTAATTTTAATATGCTTCTTTATAAAGAAAATGGGAAAATGGGGTTATCATGTCTATGATGTTTAGGACTATTAGTTCAATCTACTTCTTGAAGGTGTAAAAAAGTATGGACCAACCTTTTTAAGTAATTTACATAGAGCATCGATTATGGAGATAAATTTAGGTAAAAAGTTTGAGGTTTTACTTTTAACTTTGCATGTGACAATATAGAAATAAACTGAAGAAAACGTAAAAATAGCAGGAGAAACCCTTATGTAATTTCATTGATTCAATAAAAATCCACCAATATATATATATATATATGTTGAGAAGGGAAGGAAACTCCTGCACTAACACAATAAAAACCAAAGTAGGAGGAGGGAAAATAACCTACTTCTTTGAAGCCATGTCAGGGCCTGACGTGGCTGCATTAGTCCTCTTGCACTATATATATATATATCTTGGCCTTCTTTGAAGCCATATCAGTCAGGCTGGACTAGTTCTCTTGCACTATATATATATATATCTTGGCATTATTTGAAGCCATGTCAGAGCTTAGGATCAATAGGGGTAAGTGCCAGGATGTAGGTATTAATTTTTCTCGGAGAAGTGCAGGAGTTGGGTTGAGGGGTTGAGTTGTGAAGTAGGTTCTTTTCCCTCCCCCTACTTAAGGCTCCCTCTTGGAAGCAATACAAGGGCTGTCTCGTTTTGGAATTTGGTGGTGGATAAGGTTAGGAAAAGATTGGCCTCTTGGAAGAAGAGCTTCTTCTCCAAAGTTGGTAGATTGACGCTTATTCGGTTCGTTCTAAGTGGCATCCCTACCTACTATTTCTCTCTGTTAAGAGTCCTTAATTTGGTATGCAAGATTATTGAGAGAAGCTTATGTGTAATTTCCTATGGGAAGGGGTTGATGAAGGTAAGGGGTAGAACTGGTAAGATGAGACACTGGTGAGAAGTCTTAAAAATTGGCTTAGGCTTTGGCATTTGTCCCTTGAGCCTAAGACTCTCTGGCATAGGATTATTGGGAGCAAGTATGGCCTTCACCCTTTTGAGTGGTTGTCGGGTAGAGATGTTAAAGACACCTTCCGGTATCTGTGAAAAGATATTTCTTATGAACTTCCCTCCTTTTCTTGCCTTGTCCATTGTGTGGTGGAGCAAGGGAAAGAACGTACTTCTGGGAGGATTTATGGGTGGGGGATAGATTCCTTTGCTCTTTGTTTTCTGGTCTCTATCACTCATCCTCCTTTAAAATCATTTCGTGACTCTTTTTATGTCTGGATGCGAAGCTGTGGTTCTTTTTCTTCAAGTTTTAGATGTTCGCTGACTGATAGAGAAGTGACTGATGTTTCCTCTCGCCCATCTTTGATGGGGGAATGCAGCTTTAGGATAGGGAATTTGGGGGAAGGGATTTTTGTGTACAGAGCCTCCTTTGAGTGAGTTTTCTTGTAAATCATTTTTTCTGTGCTTACAGGACCCTCCTGCCATTAATGTGTCTGATTTTTCTGCTTTATGGAGGATTAAGATTCCAAAGATGGGGAAGTGCTTTTCTTGGCAGGTTTAACATGGAAGAGTTAACACTTTGGATCGGTTGTCGAGGAAGTTAACCTTGTTTGTGGGGCCGATTTGTTGCATTCTGTGTCAAAAGGTAGAGGTAGAGGAAGACCTGGATCATATTATGTGGAGATGTGCATTTGCAGATTTGATTGAGATTGTTTCTTCCAAATCCAGACTTTTGGCTTCATGTTAGCCTGTCATAGGGATGCTAGCGATATGGGAAGAGTTTCTCAGTCTCCCTTTTTGTGAAAATGGGCCAATTTTTATGGCTGGGGTGTGCTCTATCTTGTGAGATCTTTGGGTTGAGAGGAATAATAGAGTGTTTAGAGATTACTTCCCTCTTAACCTGGATCGTTTCTTCCAGTTTGCTTTTGGAGCCTCAACCTTTTGGAGGGTTTCTCTTGTAAACGCTTTGGGAGAAGCCACATTCCTTAGTTTTAGTTGTAGGAGTTGGATCCTGTGGTCATGACTCTGTTTCTTGATTATTGTCAAACATCCTACTTGCATCAATGTGGTAATGTACTTGCATCAATGTGGTAATGTGTTGAAGCTATTCTGAGACTCAAGTCAGAAAGCTGCAGTAACAAGAAAAGGAAAATTCGAAAGTCAAAGTTATACCACCAACAATTGAAAATTGAAAGTGTTTTCAAAGTGCAAGGTGCCTTGGATCATTTCCGCTTTTGTACTTTGAGCAATTATCTGATTTCATTAAATCAAGGAAAATCTTGTTTCCGTTTAAAAAGAAATATTTGTTTCAGTTATGTTGTTAATGGATGTTAATCTGTATGCCTTGGATAGCAATTGATAACTACATATTGTTCTATCATTGTGTAGATTTTATTTTATTTTATTATTATTTTTTCAATCAAATCTAGTATCCAACATCTCTCATCGGCCTCCCCAATTCACATTGCTAACAGGTAGTTGACTGTAGCATCCTTGTAGTTGGTTACACAATGAAACCTTCACGTGAACTTGATTTTTCTAAGGTGAGCATTCTTTTATATATATATAGCATTATTCTAAATTGATTGGCTTAGAAACAATATTTTTGATCCTTTGTATGGTATTGTTTATGTTTGTTTGCATCGGTTATTTGGAAAAGTACTTTAGTACAGGTATCAGAATATATGTGCTTCATGGGAAAGTTTCTCTGTTACTTTGTACCACTAGAATCAATTTGGTAATATTCCTCAAACAATTGGCAATTACTGATTATATATATATATATGGACACACCATTTTTCTCCCAAACTACTTAGTTCTGGCAATTGTTGTTGTTGTTGTTGTTTATTCATGAAAAGAGAAAGAGGAACAGCCCAAGGGAAAGGGGTAGAGTTTACCCCTCCCTGGCAAAAAACAACTATATAAAACCCATCTAAACCAAGATAATCAGTGGCACATACAGGCTTTTATAAGCTATGGACCACGAAAAGATTAACTTTGTTTGGGACTTCGAATTTCCAAACCAAGTTAATCAGCGGCACATACAGATTTGACTCCTTCTTTACTAGATTCAAGAAGGTGGATTTAACAGTAAAGCTACCAGATGGGTCGATTGTCCACATTTTTGTCACTATTGTTTCCCATTCCCACAGCCCAAACATTTAGGAAACAAGCAATCACCACTCTGCAACTCTCTGTCAAAAAGAGGTCTTCTAATCCCCAAGTCCCAAGTTTGTTGATCATTGACCCAACAGTCAACAATGGAAACATCTTTTTTAATTATAATGGAATAAATATCAGGGAATTTGGTAGTCAGAGGTTCTGCACCACACCATTTGTCCTCCCAGACACTTGATTCGTCTACTGTTTCCCACCACAAAATGTAGAAAGCTGAACAAAATGTGTCCTTCATATATTGGACCACAGTGGCTATCTTCCTTTCCTTTTAGAATTCTCGAAGCCCAACCCGATGATTCGTCCCATAGATAGCACAAATATCTTTCTCCAGAAGGTTTCCTCCTCATGGGTGGATCTCCATAACCACTTCATTAAAGAGTGGTTGGTCTCTTTGGTGGAGAGAACCAATCTTGAGGCCTCTGTATTGAGTAGGTAATGTTGTCCATTTCCAAGCCACAAAGTGGGAGACCGGTTTAAAAGTATCACTGACCCAAACAGGATATCTAATAATTTTTTTCTAAACGATTAATCACCTTCAAGGGGGCTCTCATGAGGGAGAAAAAGTAGCAAGCGAGAGTATTCAGCACCGAATGGGTCGGTTAATCTACCTCCTTTGGATAGAGAGACTCCTCTTCGTTTATCAACTTTAGTTCAAAACTTCTCAACAAGTTTGTCCCAAGCCGTCATTGCACCATAATTTCCACCAACCAAGAGCCCCAAGTAATTGAAAGGGAGAGTTTCAACCTTGCATCCAAAACAAGCCACTTTCTTAGACACCCTATCACTAATCAATATTTATCCCAATCAATGCTGTTTTCAAAACACTTAAGTTCAATCCTGAGCCAATCAAGAGAAGGTTAATGATAGGCCACCAAGTTGTTAAATTCTCATCCCGATCTGAACTTAGAAGGGTGCCATCTGCATATTGCAATAAGATACTTTTCTTTTTTTGAAAAGGAAACAAGTCTCTTTCCTTGATAGAATGAATTGAGACAATTCTCAATCTCTCGGGTACAATATAAATATGTATGTAGAAGGATCAACGAGTGCACTAGGACATCTCAACTATGTTGGCACCTCTCTAGCACTCTCATCATATCCCAAACGAAAATAAAATAGAGAATACATTAATGATGCTTGGAGGAAGGACCCCATTACAAGAGATAAAGACTGAAAATAGGTCATGCAGATGGGAAGAATTCGCAAGAGCAAAATGATTACAAATCAAAACATAAGATCCTATGATAGAGTAAGCTATTCAGATGTCTCGAGGAAGGCTTTCCAGTTAAGATTTAGGGCTTGAATTGAGTAATCTTTGAAAACACGATCAAGACTACACCAGGAGGAAGCGTTTAGTTTCGCAATCTCAAATCCGTCTAGCCAAGACAATGCTTTGTTGTGGAAGACCCGTTGGTTTCTTTCAAACCATATTTCGGACAGCATGGCTTTTGTGGCATTTGTCCATAACAATCTTGGTTTCTTTTTATGGGCTGGTCCAATTAAGATTTGCAAGGTGTTATCCTTGAAATTGTTACCGAAGACCTAAGACAAGTTGATAGTTGTAATAGTCGTTGCCAGAACTTTTTAGCAAAGCTGCAGGTATAAAATAGGTGCTGCAAATCCTTCGAATCTAACAAACAAAGGTGGCAAATAGAGGGAGATAAGCAATGTGACTGAAGCTTCTTTTGTAGGACAGATGCGCAGTTCAAGCTTCCAAAGATCATGATCCAAATCATGATGTTGACTCTACAAGGACTTTTTAATTTCCATAAAGCCTTCTCTAGGAGTTTGTCTATTGGTGTGGACAAAGACAAGTGCTTGGTAAGGGATTTCACCATGAAAAAACCATTTGGCTCCAGCGACCAGATTCTCCTATCTTGAGAAGAGGAAATTCTTTGCTTATGAATGATGCCCATGAGGTTTTGGAATTCTTCTATCTCATCTTCCTTAAGTAGTCTTCGAAAGGAAATAGCCTAAGAATTGGTGGAGGAATCCCAATGGTTTGCTACTAAGCCGTTGGGGAGGGTAGCTATTTGGAAAAGCCTTGGGAACCGGATGGAAAAAGAAACAGGTTTTGTCCATGTATCAAGCCAAAAAGCAATTCTATCTCCAGCTCCCAATTTAAAGGTTGCCAAGCACTCTACCTTCAACCAAATGTGTGAAATACTCAGCCAAGGACTCCTTAGACTCGCACCCTCTTTGCCAGCTGTATGCCATTTGAAAGAGTTGCTGCCATGGATGCTCAAAATAACCTGCTTTCCAAAGTGAAGATTCCTCTTTCATAAAACGCCAACCCCATTTTGAGGGCTAAATTTCTGGTTTGAATGCTGCCAATACCGAGGCCCCCATCAATTAGATCTTTAACAGTAAGCTTCCGATCGACTTGGTGATTTAATTTACCACCCTTATGCCCTTCCCAAAAGAAGTTCCTGATGGTTCTCTCTATCATGGCAACCACCTTCTTTGGCATTAGGAAAGTGGACACGTAGTAATTTGGAAGGTTGGTTAGAACTGATTTGCAAAGCGTGGCCCTTCCTCCCCTTGATAAGTTGTACCTCCTCCCTTTATCCAACTTACCATTAATTTGTCCATCACCGGTTGCCAAAATTCTGTTTTTTTGGGATGTTCCCCCAAGGGTAGGCCGAGATACATGAGAGGCAATGCCTCAGCTTTGCAGCCCAACAATTTGGCAGCAGAAAGTACCTTTCTTTCATCGACATTGATACCACATAAGGCTGATTTCTCCCAATTTACCTTTTGACCCGAGCACCATTCATAGAAGTTGATAATTTCTCTAAGGGATTCAAGTGATTCATCTTCAAATTTGCAAAAAATTAAGGTATCATTGGCAAATTGCAACAATGGAACATGGATTTTATCTTTCCCACTTTAAAGCCTTCGAACTTCTTGTTTTCATAAAGTCTGTTTAGTAAGCTGGTCAGAACTTCACTGATGAGTAAAAATAGAAAAGGTGAAAGTGGATCACCTTGTCTAATCCCCCTTGTTGTCGTAATTCTTCCTCTTGGCCGACCGTTAATGAAAACCGAGAATTTGGGCATGGTAATACATCCCATTATCCATGTGATCCATCTTGAATTGAAATTCTTTCCTTTTAGGACTTTTTTCAAGAAATGCCAATCAACTCGATCAAAAGCCTTCTCCATGTCTAATTTTAGTAACCAGCCCTTTTTCTTTTTGTCTTGATAGTCTTCCACCACTTCATTGGCAATGAGAATGGGGTCAAGAATTTGTCTATCCTCTGTAAAGGCGCTTTGAGTGGGGGCAATGATTCTTGGCATGATTTGCTTTAGTCTTTCGGCCAACACCTTGGTCACTAACTTGTAGACTAAAGTTGTAAAGCTGATAGGGCGGAAATCTTTTATTCTGATTGCGTCTTCTTTTTTCTTTATCAAACAAATGATGTTTTCTTTGATGCAAGAATTGAGCTTCCCGTTCTCATAGAAATCGTCAAAGAGACTTTTGAGGTTGTCTTTGAAGTGCACCCAGAATTTAATAAAGAATTCTGCTGTATAACCATCCAGACCAGGTGCTTTATTTTTGCCCAACTTCTTCAAGGCTCCAAGGTGAACCTCGAAGTGAGCCAATTATTTTGGGCCTCGGAGACCATGTTCCATTCTATGTTGGCTGGAAAAGAACCTGCATCGTGGTTCTTAGAACAGAGAGACATGTAAAAATTCAAGATAATAGATTCAATGTCATGATAAGAGTTGGTCGACTTATCTTGATCATCGATGAGTTCTGATATTAGGTTGCGTCTCTTTTTTGCAGCAAGGAAGCGGTGAAAGAATTTCGTATTCTCATCTCCCAATTTCAGTCAATTGAGCTTGCATTTTTGTAATAAGTTCCTTTCTTCTAATCTGTAAAGGGAAGCAAGTCAACTTTCAAAGTTGATCTTAAATCCATCTCAACGGCTGAAAATTGTGCATTTTCTATCCTTAAGTCTTCTTTGGCAATCTCCTCTAACAAGGCCTTCTCCTTTCGTTTATGAGTCTTTTCATTTTCAGCATGCCACTTCTTTAGAATCAGCTTCAGATTTCTCAGTTTGGTAATTAGCACGAAACCCGCCCATCCTTGACCACTGAATTCACTGAGTGATCTTTCAATTAACCGACAACAACTTTTGTCGAACAACCAACTATTGCAAAAACGAAAGGGAGAAGGACCCCACTCAAATGAGCCTGCTTCCAAGAGGATTGGAAAATGATCAGAAAGGACTCTTGTTTGTCTCGAGTCTCTAGAGTTTTCGAAAGAATCCTCCCAATCAATGGAGACTAAAAAACGATCTATTAGTGATCTAGAGATCACTCTTCCTTCTCTTGACCAAGTAAACTTGCCGTTTGTGAGGGGAATTTCTAGTAATTTTGAGTCGGCAATGAACTTGTTGAATTTCTTCATTCCTTTTGTAAGTCTTCCGGTTGGATATCTTTCTTGTATTCTTCTAGTCATATTAAAGTCTCCTCCAATGCACCATGGTCCTGAGCAATAGCCAAAGAGGGAAGCTAATTCAGGCCAAAGTTTGTTCCTCTCCTTGTAATCGGTAGGGCTGTAAACGTTTGTCACTCAACAGCTCTTTCTACAAATTGATATGCACTTGACTATCAGGGTGAAGCCACCTTTTAATGTTTCTTCAACTGATAATTTGCTCTCATCCCACATAGTAAGTATACCTTTAGATTTTCCATAGGCTTCAATAAAAATCCAGTCTACGTCCTTTCCATAGCAATTTTATGAAGTTAGGATCAAAGGATTCCCTTTTTGTCTCTTGAATTAGGACCAAAGTCAGGTTTAAAGTTTGCAGCATTTTCTTCAAAGTCATTTGTTTTGTATGATCTCCAAGTCCTCTTGTATTCCATGATAGAATTTTCATGATTGATCCTTGAGATAGTTGGCCGAAGGATCTCTACTTCTTCTGATTTTGAGTCTAACTGAGGGTAATATCACAAGCTTCCATGATTGATAGCAGGTTTTGAGGGACTATTTTCTTGCAAATGGGAGAGAATACTGAGGCTTTAGCCTTGTTTTTAATCAAGGGTGATTCTGTTTGGAACAATTTCGTGATGTCTTTTCCAAATGAATCAAAAGTTGCCTCCTTTTCTTGATACTCCACGGTGTCACAAAGCTCGATGTCATCGCTACTTGCACTAACTATTGACTCGACTTCCGCATCCGAGTGCTCTGAGCATAGTTGAGGATGAGCAAGATTTGATGTATCTTGCAAGAAGGTTACATTTGAGCCATTGATATTGATGAAGGATTGACTGAAGATTTGAGAAGAGAGATGAGGAGTCACTGACTTGTAGAGGCAGGTGTTTGGAACAACTAGTCTAGTGCAGCTTTCCTCGAGTAGGTCTGTGTTTGCTAGTGCCGACCATTGTTGGAATATGGTATTTTTGCGTCTGACATAGAATTTTGGGAAAGGCTTGAAGATTTGG
Organism: Citrullus mucosospermus; assembly: GCA_030954485.1. Taxonomy (NCBI): domain Eukaryota; kingdom Viridiplantae; phylum Streptophyta; class Magnoliopsida; order Cucurbitales; family Cucurbitaceae; genus Citrullus; species Citrullus mucosospermus. The sequence goes on from CM062063.1 coordinate 30,722,276, forward strand.
GGTCGCTTCATCAATGGTAACGGCGTGACTGATAGAGGAGTGTTGATTTTTCTGTCTTAGGAAAGGGACGACTGTTGCTCTTCATCAACATAATTAAAATCAGAATACCAGAAGCCAAGAGGCGCTAAGGAACCCGACGCTTGAGATTCCTGAGGGAGGAGAGCTGAATAGTTTAATGCCTTTGCCATTAATTGTTTGTTGGAGGGAGCGTCGGCTTCTAAGGGGAGATCAAGGGACACCAGCACTCTTGAATCATTGATTGAGGAGGAAGTTGGATCGATTTTGCTTTGGTTGTTTTGGAGAATGCAATTATGTTTGCCAAAAATCTCTCCTAATAACTTTCGGCTTTTCAACTACCTTTCTTCCTCCTGAGAAGGCCTTTTCGACTTTTTGGCTGCTGACTTGAATTGGCGCTCCTTTAATTTGAAAGTGACCGGTTGAACTTCTTCGTCAGAGGATCAGTAGCTTCAACGGCCTTGGGTACTTCTGGTAACTTCTCCGGCGAAACGAATTTATCTCGGCCATTTCTTTTACTGCTTGAGGGAGCAAGGCTGACTTTTTCGTCTTCTGCTACTTTGTTCATACGGCTTTGATCTATTGGATAATGAAGTCTTTGAAAGATAACTCTTTGTGTACGAAGGATGGAACATCCAATGCTTCAACATCTCCAAAATTTAAAAATATTGATCCTCTCTTTTCATTTTTAATTTCAATTGAAGCAGGCATAAATCCACATAAATTTCTTTTGACTTTGATCTTGGCTTCTGATACCTTTAAAAGATTAAGTGTTTCTGAAGCAATTTCTTCCAATCCTCCAAAGTGGGAGCCGATAGCTTCAAAGGTAGCTTTGTTCCAATATTCCAGCGGTAGGTTACGTATGACCAACCAACCACCAAACCCTTTGATACAAGTTGGTCTGCTATCCTTAATTGAGCCCCATTTTTCGAAAAGAAGATGGATTTTCCGTAATCAAACCATTTTTTGGGCGATTCGATCATCTCTTCTACATTTCCTTCTGTTACTTTAATCAGAGTCTTGTCATCAAATAGAGGGTTGATACTAACTTTGATATGATATAGTTCTTCCAAAAAACTAGCAATTTCTTTCCAATCATCAAACGCAAATAGTCCTGATGCAACCCATAAGTTGGCAAAATCTTCCTTGAACACTTCATTATATTTTTTGATCCAGCAATGAAACTTGCTCTGTTTATCGGGTGCAAAAACAGAGGATTTTGGTTGCTCATGAAAGGTCTCCAACTTGCTTTGGTTTAGTGGTACCCGAACAAGGGTATTATGCTGATGCAATCCATTCAATAGAGTTTTTGCGTAGCTTGTCTGAAGAAGATGATTCTGATTCTTGTTGATTTCTTCTGATTTGCTTCTATGGATTCCGATTCAGTTGATGAAGCTATTAACCATTCCTAGAAACTTGTTCCATCCTTGTTGTGCTGAACCTTCTAGAACATGAATAAAAAGGCGACCTTCGGTAGCTGGCCAAACCACACATCTTAAATTCCAGCCCATGTTATTTTTGAGTTTTGACAATCTCATAGCCCCTAAAACGTCACACATTTCCCTTAGGAAAAAACGGACACTTGAACCATTGAGGAGGTCTGAGAGCTGCTTTACTATCCAAAGAATTTGCGATTCTGATAGATGAATTGCTTTCTGTGCTTCCACATTCTTGACAATGAAATGCCCGTCTTCGAACCAAGTGCAGAAGTAGAATCCATTGATCTTGCAACTAATAATTTCCATTTTCTTGTCTTGAATACTCGACTTTGGGGAGGTTTGACCAGCAAGGGTGGGTGAGGTCACGGACTACGATGTTAGGCGGAGAGATTTGGTCGGAGGGGGGGAAGAGAGAGGAGAGAGGAGAGGAGAGAGCTTCCATTGAAAACAACTCGAAGCTACAACTGGATGAACAAATTTGCAGGTGGAAACCAATAAAGTCTTTATCCGAGATACTTCTGCCAATATAATTTAATGTTGCCTTTTCTTTTTCCAACGGTCATTGCAATAAGATACTTTGATACCAAGATTTCCCATGACAAAGCCTTTAATCATCCTTTTCTCACAACAATAGTGGATAAGCCTGCTAAAAGTATCCTCCGGAATAGTAAACAAGGAATATGATAACAGATCACCTTGCTGGATCCCCCTTCGAGCCAAAATTTTGCATCTAGGCCTCCCATTAAATACGGTAGAGAAATTGGTCGACAAAAGGCATCCCAAATCCACTGTCTCCATCTTCTTCGAAAACCCTTCACGTCGAGGATAGTATCAAAGACAAGACTTGTCTGCTTATCATAAACTTTTCCTAAATCAAGTTTCATAAAAATAAAAAATAAACTTTTTTTTTGTTCCGTCGAACGCCATTCATCAATTGACTTTGAAGCTGTTAAAAAATTGCATCTATTTGGCGTTCTTTAACAATAGCAGCATGGGTATCATGAATAATCAATGGAAGACTTTCTCCAATCTATGGCGAGAACCTTGGCAATAATTTTGTACGTATAAGTGACCAAACTAATGGGCTTGAAGTCACCCACTTTCACAGCCTTTTGCTTTTTCGGAATAAGGAAAATGTAGGTCTCATTACAACGTTTGTTTATGATACCATTTCTGAAAGAACTCGTGGAACACTCCTGCTCAGTCTTTCTTTAAAGTGTTCCAGGACTCTAGTCATCCCATCGGGACTGGGTGATTTGAGGTTTCCCATATCTTGTATGGCTTTAGCAATCTCATTCTCCTCAAAAGGGCTTTCAAGCAAAGCACTATTCTAAGCATTCAACGGCCTCCAATCTGAGCCATCAAAGGTAAAGGGGTAATCACATTTTTTCTTGTAGAGATTTTGATAGTAACCCACAATCTTATCAGCAATCTCCCTCTCTTCAAAGAGGTCTCTACCATCGTCACATTCAATCATGGAAATCACATCTATGTCTGAAGACCTCCTATGGAAGAAGCTAGGGTTTTTCTCTCCTCTAATCCATTGGATTTTGATTTTTTGGCTCCATATTCTTTGCCCTTTCACAACTGTCTCTGTCGAAGAGGCTTTGTAAGCATTTCTCAAAATTTTATCATTTTGAGAGAGCCCCACGTTCCTCCATGCGGTCTATGGCTTCCATTTTTTCTACCAGCTGGTTTTTCTCTCTATGTAGATCTCCATAGAACCTCCTTGCTCCAAACTTTAAGAACTTCTTTCATGTCCTTAGGGGATGTTTGATGTAAGGAGTGGAATAGTGAGGAGTAAGGAGTTATGAAGTCTAGGGAGTTGTGAACTCCTGGGGCCCACAATGTAAGGAGTTGATAAGATATAAAAATTGATGTTTTTTAGTAGTGGGACCCACCAACTCCTTGGACCAAACAAGGAGTGAAGTTCACAAACTCTTACTTCACAACTCCTTGGGCCAAACACACCTTTAGTTTCTTCATGAAAATGAACCATGGCCACCCTTTAGCATCTAGATTTCCCCACCATTCTTCCAACCTTTTATTTTTTAACTGGCAATGGTCAAGCCAAACGTCTTCAAAACAGAAAGGAGTTGGGCCCCAAGAGTGTGCCCCCAATTTAAGGAGGATTGGGAAATTGTCTGAGGTAATCTGAGGAAGCCTTTCTGATCTAAAATCTCTAAAAAAAGTCAAACCAATGCTTGGAAAGAAGGAAGCGATCAATTTTTTAGGCAACCATTCTCTCCTCCATTCTGGACCAGGAAAACAACCTGTTTCATAGCGAAATATCAACTAGTTGTAACTCCGAAATCAACAAATTGAAACGTCTCATGCTTTTAGTACATCTCCCCTTGGCTAACTTTTCAAACGACCATCTAACAACATTGAAGACTCCACCAATGCACCAAAAACCATTGCACAACCCATACAGATCATAGATTTCTTGGCACAACTTTTCCCTGTTTTTTGTACAAGCTGGCCCGTAGACACCTGTCACCCAACTGTCAAAAACATGATTTGTGCGATTACGAATTGAGATTGAGAACATACCTTGCACAGCTTCTGAATCAGAGATAGTTTCCTCTTTTCACATAAGGAGGATGCCCCCCCGAAGTCCTAATAGCATCCAAAGCAACCTAGCCTGTATGCCTACTGCTCCAAACAGATTTAATCATCCTCATGTCCATCTCACCGGTTTTAGTTTCTTGTAGAATCACTAGGGTAGGATTAAACTCTATGAAGCACAAACTTGGATACGGATACGGGATACTGACATAATAGGATACGATGATACGCCAATTTCTAAAAAACTAAGATATGGATACGTTGAGGATGCATTATTTTTTAGGATATATTTAAAATTGACATAAAGTACTATATGCATTCTACTTAAGAAAACATAAATGTCAAGTTATTTGACATAGTACCAAAAAAAAAAAAATTAATTTAATACATTTTTCTCTAATTTTTAATTTAGTTGAACATACTTTAAATCTAAATTAAATTCAACTCAAAATAAAAAATTTCCTCTTTTTTCATAAACATGAAGATCTGGCTATTTTTGGCGCAGGAAATACCCTTGTGCTTCTTCCTTCTTTTTGTTTTTGCAACCTGTAGATTATCCCTCTGTTGCTTGTTTTTACTTATTGCCATGCAATCAAGTAATTCTTTTGATTGTTAACGTTTGATTTTCGGTTTAACATACATTATGTTCACAACAGCTCTGTACTGCTATTTTGGTGCTTGCTAATTCCTTTATTGCTGGACGTTTATGTGTTATTTGTATTCAGTTGGTTTGGAATTTATACATTTTTCTGAATGTTGCAGAGGGGTGCCTTTCCTCTGTATCCTACTGACAATGGGTTGATTTTCATGCCCCTGACGTTTGATCTCCCTTTATCATTTCAATTGCCTGAGGTTGACATGATTCTCCATAAAGCGACAGATGAAATTCTATATGTTGAGCTTAGCAACTCTTCAGATCTCTCTAACAAAATAACCTACTCCAGTCGAATGCAGGAATTGCAAAGGTAACATTAAAATTTCATCGAATCATGTTATTCAATAAAAAAAACATTTCCTGGGATTATGGTACTTCTATTTTATATGAAGTGGTGATGCTACAGAACAATTGTGGAACATTAGGGGGTTGTCCTTTTTATATTGTCATTTGTCATACATTTTTTTGTTTGTTTTCTTAAGAAATGAATCCTAACAATTTGATATACGAGCACTGATTCTGGCCATGGGTCTATAATTAGTGTTAAAGGTTAACAAGGTTGCTACTCAAAATGAGAAATATTGCAAAATCAATGCAATTAGCGTTAGTCGAGATGAAGAAATGGAGTACAGAGTATTCTGGATATAGAACTCTGATGATGAATAAATAAAAGCTGTCAAACGTTGGAGTTTGCAGGCCAAGAAAAACTGGATTGGAAGTGGCAATGGTAAGAACTCATTCAACCAATTTAAAGCTAACAAATGACGACAAAAGAGGGAGATTCAACAATGTCCAAGCCAAATGAGGTTTAAATGTCCCTCATAAATGATAGTTATCCCAATCCTTATTAATTTTGATCTTCTGTATTTTCTTTTTTTTGTTTTCTTGAGGAGGATCGGTTGATCAAGAGCACAGTAAGGGGAATATCAGGACTTTTCTTAGGATATTCATAGTGGCATGGTTGTAATTACTATTATTATTTTGTATTTTTGAATTTGGAACTTTATATCTGGAGCATTAGTCTCTTTTCATTATGTCAATGAAAAGTTCGTTTATGTTTAAAATTAAAAAAAACCAACGAAGGTTGTTGGAGCAGAGTGGTTATAAATAGAACAAAATATGGAATTTGGTGGATAGACAAAATTTGGGGAATTAATCCATTGTGGGAGAGAGGACACCCTTGAAAAGTTATATCAGTGTGTTTTTCCTTTATATATTGTGACAATTTTTCTTTTTCTTTTTGTTTTTTTCTTTTTCTTGAGATTAAGATCATAACAATTTGGTATTAGAGTGTTAGCACCCTTGGAGTGGATATTGATTTGAAGAAATTTTTTTTGGAAAACTAATGATCGAATTACGTATTCTGGCTTCTGTTTCTGCTCCTGTCTTATTGGTTGATGTTAGGTTTCTTGTTGGAGATCCATGCCTTGGTTTTAGTCTCGTCTTGCATGCCAGCAAGTATTCTGGAAAGAATGACTTGGGTTCATGTAGCTACTATAGTTCCTCTTGAGTTTCTAGCCTGCCTTGTGTTGGTAGGAAATGCCTATGGGCGGAATCTATCAGTGGTGGTATTTTTCCATGGCTTGAGACAATTTTAGACCATGGAACCCCCCCTCCCCCACCACCCAAAACAAAAAAAAAAAGGAAAAAAAAACTTGGTGCTGCGGTTGCGCATCCTTAGAAGTTAGGCGAAAGAGTGGTCTTGTAGGATTGATCAGTGTGTCACCACCTCCCACTTATCCTACACATTCGATCTGGGTTATCACTTTGAAACTACAGTTAAGCAGCAAGGAGCCTTACGGGCATCATTGATGATGATGTGGGAGAGTGAATCAAGAGATTCCACCCGAGGATTCCTTGCAATATCAAAGAAGTGAAGGAGAAGGACAAATTGAAACAGAAGGGGTGAAAACTTGAATATCAGGAGTTGCACACCAAGGGAATTATGACGGAGTATCAAATTGTCTTGGAACCAGAAAACACTGGATAAAAGGCGCAACAGAATGTTACCAAGGGAAGATTTGGTTAGGTGGAGGAAGGAAGGTGTTAGGATACCTCCTAACAAGAACACACTAAAAAAACACATACAAAACTCAAGAACACCAATATATAGAAATATAAGGAAATATACTATAATATCATAAGAATAGTAACAAGGTAACCACTAGCCTTTTGAGAGGGCTACTCTCCTAAATTCCCAACTAAGGAAATCCTACAAATTTTTCACACCCAAGCCATACTTTTTCTCACAATAACTGAAAAACCTAACAAACTTAATGACTAATTACTAGAATGCCGCTTACTACTAATCATACTAATTATCCAATATATTCCTAACTTTTGAGATTACAATGTATTGTTAAGTGAAATTGTCTTGGAACCAGAAAACACCGGATAAAAGGCACAACAGAAGTTACCAAGGGAAGATTTGGTTAGGTGGAGGAAGGAAGGATGGAGGATGAGTGCACAAACAATTGAAATTTCCATTTGACTTGAATGGGTCCATCTCATCTCATTCTTGAGAATGTTTCGAGTAGGAAGAAAAGGTAAAGTAGGCAGAAAGCACAGTTGGAGAGTTTTTTTTTGGTAAAGGAGAGTTTCAGTAGTGAAGAAATTGTCGTGAACAAGAGTCAGCAGAGACTAAGGCGAAGGTTGGTCACAAAGAAGAGAAGAGGGAGAGGAAAGAGAGTAGGCATATCCCCGTGAATGTTAAGGAGAAGACTCTTGAAAGGAGTGGGGCTCATGGGTCTTGAAAGGGTGCAGCAGCATTAGCATCGAACTGGACTTTAAAAGCCTAGAAGATCCCATTCGCACAAAACAAGATGGACAGGGTAGTAATTAAATGTTGGGATTGGGTTTTAGTAGTTGGGTTTCCTATATTTGAGTGATTGTATAAGTAGGCTGAATTATTTTTAAAAAAAGTGAAAAAAATGAAAGGCTAAATTAAACAAAATACCCTTGAATTTTGCATGTTGTGTCAAAAACACCCCTAAACATTCAAAAATTTTAAAAATACCCTTGAACTATAAAAACAAAGTTAAAAAATACCCTTGCCGTTACTTTTGGATGGAAACCGTTAATGTTTTGTTTCAAAAATACCATTAAACTTTCAAAAGTATAAAAAAATACCCTTAAACTAGAAAAAGAAAAAAACTTCTAAAATATCCTTACTATTAATTAGCATATGAATACAAACCCTTATTATTCCTTGCAAGAATATTTTTTAATTTTCAAAAGTTGCATTAATACTCCTAGCTTAAAAAAAAAAAACCCGTTTAAGAATGCTCCTAGCATTAGTATAGTGATAAATTTGTTTGAAGATTTCCTGAGTTCGAAAAGCATCAATTTTAAAATCAATTATACACAGAGAGGCTAAATTATACAAAATACCCTTGAACTTTACACTTTGTGTCAAAAATACCCTTGTACTTTCAAAAGTTTCACAAATACCCTCGAACTTTCAAAAAGAGCTAAAAAATACCTTTACCGTTGGTTTTGGAGGGAAACTGTTAATGTTTTGTTTCAAAATACTCTTGAACTCTCAAAGTTTCAAAAATACTCTTAAACTTGAAAAAAAGTTCAAACTACCCATACTGTTAATATATGAATTGAAATTGTTAATACCTTGTTCCTAAAATACCTCTAAACTTATAAAAAGTTGCATTAGTAATCTTATATTAATTAAAAAAAAGTTAAATATGCTCTTATTGTTTATCTACCCACCATTATCTCCCTCTTATGTTTCCCCCATCTCCTCTACTTCTATGCATGACCTAGCATTTCTATATAGGTTAAATTATAAAAATGCCCTTCACTTTACACTTTGTGTCAAAAATACCCTTGAACTTTTAAAAGTTTCAAAAATACCCTTAAACTTTCAAAAAGAGTTAAAAAATGGCCTTACCGTTAGTTTTGGATGGAAACTGTTAAAGTTGTGTTTCAAATATATCTCTAAACTTTCAAAAATTTCAATAAATACCATTAAACTTTAAAAAAGTTTAAAAATAACCTCGCCATTATTATTATGAACAAATATCGTTAATACTTCATTGCAAAAATAACTCTGAATTTCACCAAAAAAAAAAAGCTTAAAATTGCTCCTACTATTAGTATGGTGATCAAGTTGTTTGAAGTTTTATTGAGTTAAAAAATATTCAATTTTAAAACAAATTATATAGATATTATCATTTTCAATGTAAATATTCTCATATATATATATATTTTTTTTCAATTCTTGTATCGATTTTCTCAACAACAAAAATCAAAATCAAAATTTTAAGTTAAGACATTCCCACAAAATCTTACAAAATTCCAAAATCAAAATCTACCCTTAAACACACCTAAATGATAAATAATCAAATAAAAAAATGTATTTGGCTTTTAACAGACACCCAATTACTAACGTACAACCTTGTTAAAACATTTAAGTCATAAAATCCCTTGTTGCTTTCATTATTCTCTTTCTTCTTATAGTCCATATACTTAACTGAAGTGTGCAAATTTTATTCGTTTAGTTTTTTAGATAAACAAATGTCAAACCGTTAACAAAAAGAGGAATAAGAGGATGTTGAAGAAGAGGTGAGAAAAAAGAGGGAAAATAGAGAAGTAAGAAGGTATTAACGGTCTCTGTTCATAAAACAGTAAGGGTATTATTTGAACCTTTTTGTAAGTTTAAGGGTAGTTTTTAAAACTTTTGAAAGTTCAAGGGTATTTTTGACACAAAATATTAACGGTTTCCATCCAAAACTAACGATAAGGGTATTTTTGAACTCATTTTGAAAGTTTAAGGGTGCTTTTGAAACTTTTGAAAGTTCAAGGATATTTTTGACACAAAGTACAAAGTTTAGGGGTATTTTGTATAATTTAGCCAAAAAAAAAAAAAAAAATTACAAGGGGATAAAAGATGGAAAAAGTCATCTGAGTTTTCTCTCCATCTACAGTTGTTTTGAATCTTTGTTTGAGAAAACTTATTGTTTAACCACTTCTTGAGGAAAAAAGTGTATTTTTGGGATGGGTTAATGTCAAGAATATCTTTAAGACCGTGGTTCTAAACATTATTAGGGTACTGAGACTATAGTAGTCATTAGCCAAAGAGTTTGTTAGTAGGAGGCCATCGGTTATAAAATGAAGAAATGGGAGAGGATGAAGGTAGGCAATAATGCAGTGGTTTATGTACTTTCAATACAATTTCTAGGCACTAACAAACTCCTGCTAGCATAGACTTCAGTTCATGACTAATATGAGTTATGAGATCCCCTCCCTCCTTAATGATGTTCCTAACAAACTCTTTACTCAGAAATGGATTTTTAAGTAATTCTTAACATTTATGCTCGCACAGGTATATTGAAGTCAACCCAGATTTATGCGTAATTGACCCACTTAATAATATAAAACCTGTATTGGATCGGTTGGAAATTCAAAAGATTCTTCTCGGGCTGGAGACTCTCAAATCTGAAGGCTGCATAATCAGGGGTCCTTATTTTCTCAAGGTCTTATTCTTGTTACGTTTCTCTAATATTTGAAGGATCCGAGGATGGTAATCAAATGTCGACGATTCTTAGATTTCTGTTAGAAGATAAATTAAAATGTTCTAAGTTATTCCTCGTGTGGCCTCTTATCTATGATTTATATTAATCATTAAAGCTTGGAAATTTTAGAACAAAAAGAAGTGATTGAGACACGAATTAAATTTTGTGGATCCATGTTTCATCACTCTGCCTTTTGAGAAAATCAGCATATGATAGATAATTTGAGGGGTTTTGAAAATTCTTACCCCTATATACCTGGTACCCTGTAATCTCCAAGTAAATGCAAAATGAACTGTTTGTTTAGTCCTGTCCTATGCTGTGTGGAACGTGTGGAGTTCCCTTCTATTAAACTTATGTGAGTGGTGCCTAACTATGCAGGTTGGTAGTTTTAATGAGGCTAACTTGGTGCAAAAGCTATCTGAAGCTAAACTATCTCTTCCTTGTATAGTGAAGCCGCAAGTTGCTTGCGGAGTTTCTGATGCTCACAAAATGGTATTTATATGTTTCTTTTCTTCAATTATTATTTATTAATTTGATTTCTTGTGTTGTAAAAGCAGAAGATATGTGCCTTGCTGGACTGGGATCTTGCATAACACTGAATGGTTGCCTACAGTCACAATAGATTATGTTTACCTTCCCCCCCATCCCCCCTCCTCTTTGAATTAGGTTCCTTTCAAAACCTATATGCCACTCCAGTATAATTATCATTCGCTTAGCAGAAATTTTTGTATTCTGTCATTTAACAGGCAATCATTTTTGATGTTGAAGATTTCAAGAATTTGGTTGTTCCTCTTCCAGCTATTATTCAGGTGAGAAATCTCATGAGATCTTTGACAAGTTATCCCTTTGACTTCTATTAGCCTGCTAGCTTATATTCTTCTCGTGGTAGTACATTGATTAAAGACTTTTTGGAAATTGTTGGTCCTGAAACTGCAGGAATACGTGGATCATTCATCAACTCTCTACAAATTTTATGTACTAGGTGAAAAGATTTTTTATGCAGTTAAGAAGTCGACACCGAATATAAACGCATTGATCAATTTGCACCAAGGTGTTGGACCATTAGTCTTTGACAGGTTGCACTTTTGCTCAATTACTTCTTTTTGTGGGCCTATAATACATCTTAGGATAATAAAGTAGCACATAACGTTATCGCTTTTATGCACAGCTTAAAATCTCTGCCCATTGCCAATGAAAGCCAGCAGCATTTAGAAGGCAAAAGTTCTGATAATAAAAACAAGGACATCAATATTGAGCTTGTCCAAAATTCTGCAAACTGGCTTAGGAGAGTACTTGGTCTTTCAATCTTCGGTTTCGATGTTGTTGTAAGTAATTCTTCTTCTGCTGCTTCTTCCTTGTCTTTATTTTGTTTTTTTAATATTGTTTTTCCCTTCTACCTTATGGGAGAGGGTTTGTTTATGTTTCATGTTTATCCAATCAAGGAACTGCCTATTGGATCTGTCAATTTCGTTGATATTTCATGTTTTGGTTCCTTTCCATCTATCATGTCGCTATTTTCATATGGAAATGGAAGAAAAAGAAAAAAGCAAGATTATCTTCATGTGAAAGCTTTATATACCAGTAGTATGCTGTAAGCAAGGTTTAATATGTCGATGTCAATGGAAATATCAAATTTATGGAAATTTTGATGGAAATATGGATTTTAATGGATATTTCTAGAAAAATTAAAAAAATTAAAAGTTAAAAAAATAAATTTAAATTAGTAAATAAACATTTAGGATTCTTAAAAGTCTATTATTTATATTATGTTTACATAAGTAACACTTGCTATTTATGTCTCGTGAATTTTTCTATGGTACAATGAAAATATCGATTCACCCCTTGTGTTGATGTCGAACTCGTAGAAACATGGAAATATCAAGATTTGGATGGAAATTTAATACTATGGCAGTAAGGCAGTGGATCCAACCGGGTTTTGTTGGGAGATGATTTTGTTTTTAAATGCATTAAAGATTTGGGTAAAAAATTTCAGGTTGAAGACAAGAGTGGAGATCATGTTATTGTGGATGTAAATTATCTGCCTTCTTTCAAGGAAGTTCCTGATGACATTGCAATACCTGCTTTCTGGGAAGCCATCAAGAACAAGTATGAAAACTTCAAAAAACCAAGCAGTTAAGTGTTTCTTCTTATATTGGGAGCAAATTGTACTTTAGGGTACTCTAAATAAAATTTAACTGGTGATGCCATGTGGGTTATGATTTGAAATTTCAGGATTTTAAAAGAAAGAAAATAATTTCAAATTACTATTTGAGTTAAATGTAATTGATAAGAAAATTAACATTTGTCTCTTTTATCCATGTAGTTTTGCAGATAATTATGCCTTCAATTAGTTTAAATGGAAAAACAAAAGAATGTATACAATATAAATTAATAAAAGAGAGATTGAATTAAGAAGCATCGAGTGTAAATTTTTTAGTTTGTTTGGTTCACTTTTTAATCCTCATGCTTTTAAGAATAGGTGTCTATGAAGTAATTCCCTTTTGTGCCTTTTCATGTCACATAATGCAAGCTGCTTCAAATTGATATTATTAACTTACTAATTTAAATTGGAGGATCAAAGAAGAAAGAAGGTAGAATGGATAATTCTTTTATAATTATCTTTTAAATTAAAATGTCATGTCATCCTTTAATATTTAGAAGTTACCTATCCTTACAAATTTTGTAGACTAAAAACATTCATTTTAAGATCTTAGATACCAAACAAATCATTTCTAAAAATGATTTTTATAAAATAGATATATTCTGGCATTATTTTTAAATATAACAAAATGAGTTAATTTATTTACAAATATGGTAAAATGTCATTGTTTATTTATTAATCTACATAGATAGTAATATTGTGGGATATTTAAAAAATTTTCAGCAATTTTGCCATTTAAAATAATTAGTTTGTTTTCTAACTATTTTGTAGTTATTTAGGTCTCGTATAAATTTTTAATGCACTTAAGCAGCTAATTATTCTTACTTGTATAAATTTTTAATGCACTTAATCAGCTATATTATTCTTATTCCTCAAATTTTTGATCTTGGTATAGTATTTACCATCGATATCATCAAGGCCTCATGCAATCGAAATAGTGAGGTGCTAACTTGGATCATTGTTTTGCTTATTGTACGTATACATATTGAAAAACCTTATCCTTATTGCTTAATTTCTTCCAACATAATCGGCTGATGATGACTCATGGGAGCTCTTATTGCACATGCGACTAGTGTTTCAAAACAAAATGGTGTAACCAATTCGAGAAGTAGATTTTAAAGGGTTGTTTAGGTTCCTAGCTTCAAGTGAGTGGAGTGGTTTGGATTATTATAGTCTATCAATTTTTTGCTCTAATTACAATAGTCGGTGTTTGGTTTGGATTATTATAGTCTATCACTTTTTTGCTCTAATTACAATAGTCGGTGTTTCATATCTCTCTTTGTTATCGTGTTTACTATTTCTTACTACTACAACAAAATTGAGATTTTATAAACTGTCACAACTAAAATTTGTCACACTTATTATCAGTCGTTGTATCCTTGTAAAGGCAGGAGTATCAACGACACTTTTGAAAAATGTAAGGATTAGATTTCTAATGACAATAAATAATTGTCAACAATAAACAATTATTGACAATTATGAACTGTCATAGTCAAGTTTACTATGACATGTTATTGTCATTAGTTGACTCAAAATTTGCTTATTGATATAGCATTATGGATATTGATGATAGTTATAAAATATAAAAAATAATAATAAATAATAAAGTTTATTTTCTTGTCAAGAATATTTGAACTATGACACTAAATTGTCAAGAATATCTAAAACATGACAAATGTTTTATGCCAAGAAATATTCTATCACGATTCATGTTATACCCTTATTACTTTGTCTTGATAGTTTGATATTTCTTTAAACTCTATCTTTACACATCATTTCCATAATCAACTAATCATATTTAAACAAGAAAAGTCAACATGTATATATAACGGTGAAGTTGATAATATTTTTATAAATAAATTGACTAATAAACATAGGTAAAGATTTTACAAGAAGCTAGTTAAGTACAATCTACAAACAAGCCAGAAATAAGTACATTGTAATTAAAGTTTTGCCACTAATCCTATAAAAAATCTTATAAACATATCAATTGTTTTGTGGCTTCATTGTTCCGATGAATTCTTGTAGAACTCAGTAAGAAAAGCAAGAAAGAGTTGAATATCAATTTAAACATTCTCATATCTGTAATAATATCAATTTGTGCCTTGAAATATAGACATATGACCTATTTTTGCTTTTCAGTTGCCTTACAAGAAAGAATCTAATACTGTAAAACCCTATTAGCTATCCTACTAACATGACTGATGTAGTGTAGAAAATGGTGGAATGTGTTGTTATAATACATATTTTACATTTTTATATAATTGTCCTTAATCGTAATTGTACATACCTAGTCTAGGGTTTCCTTGTTCCCTATATATATGTAACTTTATTCTTAATAAGACAAGGAATATATTCCAGATTACTGAGTACATGGTATCAAAGCATCTAGGGTTTAGAACTTTAGAATAGTCCTTTGATGGCTAGCCTTCCACACAAATTAGGGTTTGAAGTTTAGGTCACAACGTTTGAGTGGTCGTTTGTCTACACCGCCCACCTCAGAAGGAGCGCCGCCGTCGTCCACCGTCGTCTGTCTTTGTCGGTTGCCGGAAATCACCGCGCGTGAGCCTCACGCGCCATCGGAAGAAAACTGATCCGTTGCCACGTGCCGGCGCGTGGAGGGTTTGTTTCGCCGTCGGTCAGTTGGGTTCGTCTCAGGTCCTCTTTCCCGATTAGTCAGTGCATTTGGTTCCGTCGAAAACTATTCGGCCGTGAAGATATTCGAAGAATACATCTTTAGTTCTAGGGTTTGTGACTATTTTTTTGTCAATTTTGTGGCTATTTTGATCATTTGGAGTGATTTTTACCCTATAATTTTATTCTGGTTCTTTCTTCTCGTTTCGTTTGTGAGAGCTACGGTCAGTGTTAAATTCATTATGGATGCAATGAAGAATTTAGTGATATCTAATGTGATTCCCCTAGCCTCAAAAATCACAAAACACAAGTTAAATGGATCTAATTATTATGATTGGCATCAGACAATTCTTTTTTATTTACGGAGTATGGATATGGATGATCGTATGATTGCAGACCCACCTGAAGATGAAGAATAGAAGAAGGATTGGCTTTATGATGACGCTCGACTTTATCTTCAGATCAAAAATTCGATTGAGAGCGAGGTAATTGGTTTGGTCGATCATTGTAATTCAGTGAAGGAGCTCTTAGAATTTTTAGAATTTCTCTACTCAGGTAAAGAGCAAGTCCATAGAATGTTTGAAGTTTGTATGCAGTTCTTTCGCGCCGAACAGAAAGTAGAGTCTGTGACCAACTACTTTATGAGACTTAAGAGAATAACTGCCGAACTTACTTTGTTACTACCTTTCAGCCCAGATGTTAAAGTGCAACAAGCTTAGCGAGAAAAGATGGTTGTTACGATCTTTCTAAATGGACTTTTACTTGAATTTGGAATGGCCAAAACACGAATACATTCTGACTCTAAAATCCCGTCATTAGAAGAGGCTTTCAGTCGTGTTCTTCGTATTGAGAGTTCTTAATATAGTTTATCTATTCCTCAATCCAGCAGCGCCTTTATTAGCAAGAATATAACTCCAAGGCTCCTCGAGGAATGGATAACAATTTTCAGAGAACTAATTATGATAACCGAAAATCAGATTCTCGGGAGATTGTCTGTAACTACTGCCGTAAGCCTGGTCATTTGAAATGTGACTTTCGGAAGTTGTTGTATAAGAATCAATGATTTCAGTATGCTCAGATAGCTTCCACCAGTGATATGACAGAGAAGTCAGTTACTATTTCTACAGAAGAGTTTGCTAAATTTTAGGCGTACCAGGACTCACTACAAGCATCATCTTCATCTAATCCTATTGTCACCATTGCTGACACAGGTAATACGAAATGTCTACTTACGTCATCTACCAAATGGGTCATAAACTCTAGTGCCACAACTCATATGACAGGTAATTCTAGCTTATTTTCTACACCATTGTCGGCCTCTTCCCCATCTGTCACTTTGGCAGATAGCTCAACATCCTCTGTCCTTGGTTCTGGCACCATTAACCTTTCTCCATCCTTTTCTCTGTCTTCTGTGTTACATTTGCCTCAACTATCCTTTAATTTAATTTCTGTTAGCCAACTTACTCATGACCTTAACTGTGTTGTCTCGTTTTTTCCTGTTATTGCTTGATTTAGGATCGTATGACGAAGAAGATTATTGGTAGAGGATATGAGTCAGGAGGCCTTTATCTTTTTGATCACCAGATACTGAAAGTTGTGGTTTGCTCAGGAGTTACATCTCCATTTAAAGTTCATTGTCGCTTGGGTCATTCATCTTTGTTCGTGTTGAAGAAACTATATCCAGAATTTCGATCTTTGTCCTCTTTGAATTGTGATTCGTGTCAGTTCGCTAAATTTCATTGTCTTAGTTCTAGTCCTAGAGTCAATAAACGAGCAAATGCTCCATTTGAATTAGTTCATTCTGATATTTGGGGTCTGTGCCCAGTCGTCTCTCAAACAGATTTTCGTTACTTTGTTACTTTGTTGATGATTATTCTCATTTGACTTGGTTATACTTAATGAAAAATCGTTCTGAGTTATTATCTCACTTTTGTGCTTTTCATGCTGAAATTCAAAATCAGTTCAAAGTTTCTATCAAAACTTTGCTCACTGATAATGCTGGCGAATATTTTTCTAATTTTCTTGGATCGTACTTAAGTGAACATGACATCATTCATCAATCATCTTGTGCAAACACTCCATCCCAAAATGGGGTTGATGAACAGAAAAATAGGCACTTACTTGAAATTGCATGTGCATTATCCTTTCAAATGCATGTTCCAAAGAAATTTTGGGTTGATTTTGTTTCCACAGCTTGTTTTCTAATTAATAGAATGTCTTCCTCTATTCTTAATGGTGAGATTCCGTATCGTGTTCTTTTCCCTACCAAGTCTTTATATCCTATTGCTCCAAAAATATTTGGTTGTGTTTGTTTTGCTTGGGATGTTCGTCCTCATCGTACCAAGTTAGATCCCAAATCCTTGAAATGCATATTCCTAGGCTATTCATGTGTTAAAAAAGGGTATCGTTGTTTTTGTCCTACTCTTAATCGGTATCTTGTCTCTCCTGATGTTACGTTTTTTGAAGATATGCCATTTAGTTCGTCCTCGTCGAGTTCGTGTCAGGGGGAGGATGATAATCTTTTTATCTATGAGATTACCTCTCCCATATCATCATCTACCCCGTTTTCCTCTGTGTCTCTTCCTTCTCGTCCACCCATTACTCAAGTCTACTCCAGGGGACCTCCACAACAACCCTTCGGTACCTGTCCTACACCAATGACTTCTTCGATAATTGATCCAAGACCAAGTGATGATCTTCCCATAGCCCTTCAAAAAGGTAAACGCACTTGTACTTATCCCATTTCTTCGTTTGTTTTATATCATCAATTGTCCTCACCCACATATTCTTTTCTCATATCCCTTAATTCCATTTTTATTCCTAACTCTGTTCATGAAGCTTTATCTCATCTTGGCTGCCGTGGTGCAATGATTGAGGAGATGACTGCTTTAGATGAAAATGGTACTTGGGATTTAGTCTCTCGTCTCGTTGAAAAGAAGGCAATTGGATGTAAATGGGTGTTTGCTATCAAGGTTAATCTTGATGGAACAGTGGCTCGATTGAAAGCTCGTCTTGTTGCTAAAGGTTACGCCCAAATCTATGGGACTGATTATTCATATACATTTTCTCCCGTCGCCAAATTAAACTCCATCAAACTTTTTCTTTCCATGGCTGCTACTCACAATTGGTCTTTGCATCAACTTGACATAAAGAATGCTTTCCTGTATGGTGATCTTCAAGAGGAAGTTTATATGGAACAACCACCTGGGTTTGTTGCTCAAGGGGAGAGTTATAAAGTATGTCACCTTCGAAAATCTTTGTATGGTTTAAAACAAAGTCCTCGTGCATGGTTTGGTAAGTTTAGCCAAGCACTTGAATGTTTTGGTATGAAGAAAAGTACGTCTGATCATTTTGTTTTCTATCGGCGATCGGATAACGATATTACTCTACTGGCTGTATATGTTGATGATATTGTTATTACTGGAAATGATGTATCAGGGATAACTTCCCTCAAGACTTTCCTTCAGGGTCAATTTCATACGAAAGATTTGGGACAATTGAAGTATTTTTTGGGTATAGAAGTAATGAGAAGCAAGAAAGGTATCTATTTGTCTCAACGAAAATATGTCCTTGATTTGTTGTCTGAGACAGGAAAATTAGAAGCCAAACCATGCAGTTTCCCAATTATACAAATCTACAACTTACTAAAGAAGGAGAATTATTTAAAGATCCATATAGATATAGAAGATTAGTTGGGAAGTTGAACTATTTAACAGTGACATGACCAGACATTGCTTATTTTGTAAGTATTGTAAGTCAGTTTATGTCTTCTCCTATAGTGGACCATTGGGCTGCAGTAGAACAAATTCTATGTTATTTGAAAGCCGCACCTGGACGTGGGATCTTATATAAAAATCATGGCCATTCAAGAGTTGAGTGTTTCTCAGATGCTGATTGGGCTGAATCTCGAGAAGATAGGAGATTGACCTTTGGATATTGTGTCTTTGTAGGAGGAAACTTAGTGTTGCGGAAGAGTAAGAAACAGAATGTAGTTTCTCGTTCAAGTGCTAAGTCAGAATATAGGGCCATGACATAATCTGTGTGCGAAATAGTGTGGATATATCAACTATTATCCGCAATGGGATTCAATGTTACCGTATCAGCTAAATTATAGTGTGATAATCAAGCTGCACTTCACATTGCATCGAACCTAGTGTTTCATGAACGGACGAAACATATTGAATTGGATTGAGAAAATACAAGAAGGGTTGGTGTCTACAGGATATGTGAAGACTGGAGAACAATTGGGAGATATCCTTATCAAAGCTGTAAATGGAGCAAGAATAAGCTATCTATGCAACAAGCTGGGCATGGTTGATATATTTGCCCTAGCTTGAGGGGAGTGTTATAATACATATTTTACAAGCTGGGCATGGTTGATATATTTGCCCTAACTTGAGGGGGAGTGTTATAATACATATTTTACATTTTAATTGTTCTTAATCGTAATTGTACATACCTAATCTAAGGTTTTCTTGTTCCCTATATATATGTAACTTTATTCTTAATAAGACAGAGGAATGTATTCCAGATTACTGAGTACATTGAATTCACATGAGAAATAACTATAAACAATGACTTTTAAAAAAATTAATTACCATTTAAATAAGGATATTTCAAAAAATGTCAATCATCAACATAATGATTAACTTCGCAATGGATTAACCTATTAATTGAATGTGAAGTTGGGCAAGTTTGGATTAACTTCAGAAAAAAGACACATTTTTATTTAATTTTTTTTATTTTTATTTTTTATAAAAACTATTTAAAATATACTTCAGAGTGTATTTTGAGTGGTTGCCAAAATACTCTAATTTTTTTTCTAAAATGAATTGTTTCTTAAATTAAATACTTAAAAATGTATTTCAAATACACGTTTTTGGTTACCTAAAACAAGTATAAAATTAATTTGAGTTTAGACATTTCAAGTTAGGAAGTTGCAAGATGGTAGGTAGATAAAAAACTACATATCTATCAACTATCTATAATTTTATAGATGCAACTAGAATTGGAAATTTTTGGCAGGGAAAAAAATGCACTAAAAGGAGAAAAAAATTTAGACTAAATGGTTACAATACAAATTTAATTTGCGGAATTAAATTTCAAATGTTACATTTTAAAATTTAGTAAACGTTACTGAATCAGAAAGTTCAAGAACCAAAAAATTGTTCTAAGAAAATGAACTCCGAAACAAGAAAGAAAGAAAGAAAGAAAGAAAGAAAGATTTCCCAGTTGTTGAGATTGAATTTTAGCCCAAATTCGAAAAAGTAGAAGAAGCAGTGGAATTCTTAGAAGAAATGCTTTTGCCATGAAGATTCCCGCTCTGTAAACACGACGACGTTCGTAATGATTCCATTTCCGCACTCAAAAACACTGCAGATCTCGATAATCCTGGATATTCCAATGGCAGATTCGGCAATGGCGATGTGAAGATAAGCATGTCGATTACCTGTTTGATGGAAGGCCGTAGAGAGAAATCCGGCTGAGCACAGGCAAGTCCTATGATCAACAGTTGGTTCATCTCTTCTCTTTTGAAATTTTGCCGCAATTTCGGGTCGGCAGCCTCAATCACACTCCTTCTTCGGTAATAATCCCAAACCCATTCTACCAGTTTTATCAAACATTTCTTTCCGTCTTCTCTGGCTTCACCTAGGGCTTGTTTTCCGCAGGCGATTTCCAAGCACACGATTCCGAAGCTGTAGATGTCGGATTCTTTACTTGCCACGCTGCTTTCCAGGTACTCTGGTGCGACATAACCTTCTGTTCCTCGTAGTATGGTGGTTATTGATTGTTTTCCATGATCGACAAGCTTAGCGAGCCCGAAATCGCCGAGTTTGGCGTTGAATTCGCCGTCTAATAGGATGTTGCTTGATTTTATGTCTCTGTGTAGTATGTATGGATCTTGTTCTTCTTGTAGATAGTGTAGTGCTGAGGCCAAACCTATTGTGATTTTGTATCTGTGATCCCATGTTAGGAGGTTGTTTTGTTGAAAGAGGTGGAAGTCTAAGCTTTTGTTAGGCATGAATTTGTAGACTATGAGATATTCTTGGTGTTTGGTGCAGCACCACCCAATTAGCTCTACTAAGTTCTTGTGTCTTAATTTGCTGATTGTTTTCACTTCTGATGCAAACTCTCTTGACCCTTGATGGAGGTTGTTTGGGGTGATTCTCTTCACTGCCACATCAAGTTCCTTGTTGTCTAGAAACCCTCTGTATACTTTGCCAAACCCTCCTTGTCCCAACACATTTTTATCACTGAACTTGTTGGTTGCTGCTAATAGGTCTTTATATGAAATCTTCCTTGGCCCTGTTTCGTTCTCGAAATCTTCCTCTTGGTTCCTTCTGTCACTTTTTCTGCTGCTACTTCTCTTCATCCATATCCAAAACCAAGAACACCCCAATATTAGGAGTGAAAGGGCCATGGCGAAGATCATCACAAACCATTTCATGTTGATTCCTTTCTTGGAGTTAATAGGAGAGCTAGCTGGATCAGTTGTGTTGGTAACATTGACTTCAACTTGTAATCTAGAGCTGAAATTCCACGAGCTAATTTTCTGAATCTCGAAGAAAGATCCGGTTGATCCTGAAAAGCCAATCATCACCCATTCTGGTAAATGCTCTCTCAAATCAATATTGAAAGTGAAGCTGGAAGAGTTCGTCGGAGAAACTTCTGAATCTCTTTCATCAACTAAGTAAACAGTCAAATTGTGGGAGCGTGAATTGTAACTCATCACTGCTCGAACTTTTCCACCATTTTCTATGTCACTCCACCACCATGAAGTAGAGCTGAGAGATTTAACAGAGCCGACATCAACGCCGATGTGATTCCCTGACTGGTCCCATGCATTTGTGTAGGTGTCAAACTCGACAGCAACAAAGTTAGCTGTCGAGACTACATCTGGATCACTCTTGTTGGAACTCAAGAGACCGAAGTTGCCACCTCCTGAGTAGGGTGGAAGCCTCGAGTCCATTGGGGCGATGAAGAAGGCAAAACCGTCGCCGTAAGTGCGACTGTGCTGTGAGTCAATTGTGAAGGAGAATTGGGTGGTGAAGTCTGCAAGATTCCTGTGGCCACTCTCCCAAAGATGGAGAGGATCTTTGTAGGTTGCACGACCAACGCTTCCATTGGGACGCATGTCTCTCTGGTTCATGGTAAGCTGAATGACATTGTTGGAAGGGTATGCATCTCCTTCGTAAAGAATGTCGTGGCCGTTTGGGTCGAAATCAATGAGGCTGAATGTTAAGTTCTCATAAGAAATGGTGGCTGAGACTGAACCTAGGTTGGTTAGGCTCCACAAGAAGTTATAGTAGAAGAAGATGAGTAGGAAAAGGTTTGGAGAGGTGAGAATTGAGACCTCCATTGGAGACATGGATGAAGAGATGCAAGACAACCATGAAGGAGAAGACTTGAATTTATAAAATAATGATAAGTCTTTAAGTGTCCCTCTCTCTCTCTCTCTGTGTCGGAGAGAGAACTAATGTGAACAAACAGTGATGAGGAAGCTGTATGGAAAATAGGGATTGGGGGACAGCAGGGTAATTGGCTGGAGCTCTTGAATTTGCCTGACTATTTTCCAAGCAGAAAATTGACCCTTTGGAAATTTTCTGTTCATTCATTGTCCCATTTCTTAAAGTCTACATGAAAATAAATTCTCATAAAGTTAAAGTATTCTGCAGTATGTGTACTCTCAAGTTCTCAGCAAAACGAGGTAGAAATATCAGCTTCAAATACATTTTCATATTGTCAAATGAATTCTCATCTCTGTTTGAAGAATTATACTTCCAACGGGTGAGGATTCAAAATTATGGCTTTGAATAGAGGTCATTAGACTCGTTAATGACTTTTTATTTATTTATTTTTAATTTAATTAAATTCAACAATATGTGTGGGAGTAGTGATGGTAACATTTCGTAAGGTCAAAGTTATATGTTTAGGAGAACTTCAATAATCAACAAACTAGGTTGCATTTCCTTTATATGTTTAGGGACTTTGAAGCACAAACACAGACACACATATGGATACGATAGAATACAATGGTACGCAATTTCTTAAAAACTAGGACACGTATACGAAGAGAATTTTTTTTTTTAAATTTTTTTTAAAATTTTTTTAAAAAAATTATTTAAAGGATATATGTAGATTTACTATAAAGATACTAAATGCAATCTACTAAAAAAAAAAAACATAAAATGTCAATTTAATGATAATAGTTTAAACAATACAAATATTGAAACACAATACAAAAACATAGCTATAGTTTTGTTTAATTATGTTTACCTTTTGCTTCTAGCACTTAAATTGTAGTTCGTTTTTAATTTGCAAGTTTTATAGTTTAAGCCTGGTTACTCTAGCTTCTCTTTTCTCAAGTCTATTTGTAGTTGAATGGGTATACTCGAAGAATTCCTTTAGTTATGTATCAACATTCACACAAAAATACTTGAATGCAGCAAAAATCCCAAGTTCACCAGGGTAAATACATTTTAAAAGGGCAAATTTTAGCGGATGATGCTACTACAGTTGGTGGCGAACTTGATTTGGGGAAATAGTGAATCAAGATCTAGACCTTGTTCAATCTCCTGTTGAAGTGGTGACTCACTTGCAACACAAGTTTTTCAAACCTAGGTTCATGTCATGATTTTGACTCCAAATTGACTAGAATTGGTTGGGTGGATATCCCAAAGAAAAGAATTATTACTAATTTCTTGATTTTATATGGGAAAATAGACTTCCTTTTGAATAGCTAAATTTCTTACTAAGTTTTTTTATTTATTTATTTTATTTATTATTTTTTATTAATATGATAAGTTCCACGTGGACAATTTGCATTTAAAAAGAAATTACTCAAAAAAAAAAAAAAGGAAAGAAATAGTTACCACAAATTGTTCATAAATATAATCTAAATTTAAAGATTAAATTCAAATATATTCAATATCTTAAAATTTAGATATAAATATTTAATAATAATAATAACACACCATCAAATTATTATAATAATTAAATGAAAAAGCTAACGGGGATGGGACAGGGATAGGGACATTCCCTATCCCTATTTACCTCACAAGAATTTTTCTTCCCTAATTCCCTCCTCTACCCAATTTGGGACAGGTCTCCACATGCATCATCCCTGTGGGAAAAGTGAACATCTCTAGCAGGCAAGCTGTTAAGGACTCTTAAAGGCAAGACAAGTGGCATAGAATCAATAATTAAGAACTAATAATTAAGGGTAGAAGCAATAATTAAGGACTTACCACCCTATTCAGGCAAGAATTGAAGATAAAATATTCAATCTGACAAGAAATGAAGCTACATGACTACTATTGACAACAGGAGCAACAACAAGCCACATGGCATTTGAATACGAAAAGCAACAACCCATCCGACTAAATGATGGGTGAAGTAATCATAACTTCGCCTTTAGGGCGAGGAGGGATACCGGGAGATTGGTTGAACTTTGATAAACTTGGTTAGATAATATTTTAAGCTGGCTCATGATTTGGGGCCCTCATAGGATCAAGAGAGCAATGTTCTATTGCCTAGGCCTATCATTGAGGTAGGCATGAAACGATTTAGCCCATAATTCCACTAGGAGTGAAGAAGCACATTGAGAAATCAATTGGACCTTAAAAGGTTTGGCTCGATAGGCCAAACACCCCAAAAGTTTGAGATAATTCTTGCAACGGGTAATGCAGTGGCAGAAGGGGAGATTGTACTTCCAAGTTGAGTTCTTAAAAGCTAAAACCGTGAAACATAACTAAACCACAAACCCTAACTTGGGAGTGGGGACTAATGTTATGGATAATTTAAGGGTAAAAGTGACAGTAAAAGAAAGAAGGTTACTGGACCATGAAAGCTACAACAAATAGGCAAGACATCAAGCAAAGAGAAGGAAATAGGCTTAAGAAAGAGGGTGCATTGGGCCCGGTCAGCAAGGCTGGTTGAGCCTACCCAATTGTGCATCCAAGGTATCATTTGGGCCCACATGGTCCTTTAGAAGATAGCCAAGGTGGCCTAATGCCAATTTGGCCTACTCCGTCGTAGCCTCAACCTCGATCAAGGCCGAGCCATAGAAATGAGTCTATTGAAGGGATTGAATCCCCTAATGGAAGCAATTTATCATTTTTACTTTTGATTTGGAAGATGAAATATCACAAAACTAAAAATATGCACATAGAATAGATTCATCACATGCTATTCAATCTAGGTTAAGCATTAATCTTAAAGAGAAGAAGAAAACTTGAAGAACACTTCTTCTTTTAGCCTTGTCTCAACGAACGGATCTTCCAGCAATTCTTGTTCTCATGTACAATGACGCTGCCATAGAGTCTTCCTTACTATGACTTTGGCAAAGACTAGCTTGTGGGAGCCTCTTTCGATAGATGCAGGGAATTTGATGGAGAAGATTCTGTATACAAAAAAACTCCCTCCTCCACCTCTCGTAGAAGAATATAATGAGAGAGGGGCCCATAAGATCTAAAAATAACCAAAAATCGTTGGCCTAAACATGTATAATTGTCTAAGCATCAACTTTTTCTTAATGATAGCAACTGTATTCCCTAAATGGGAACATGTCAAATTCGTCGGAAAGTATTTAGAATTGCATTTTGTTACCAAATTATATCTATAACACAAACAGGAAATCAAAAGCTAATCTGAAGGATAAATTAAATAAAACAACCATAAAAATCAACATAAATGATGCCAAACTGCTTCAAATCTTGGGACAATCTCGATCGAAATCATGTCCCAAGATTGCAGAACTCAGGCTCAATAATATCAGGATGCCATGAGTTGAGTGTTTTAGGGGCATAATGTATAAAATATTGGGGATGATCTCAGGCAAAATACGCCTCGAGATTTAAAACAAAATGCCCCTAAAACGACCGTCAATTAGTGAATCTCAAGATAGATTGGATGAATCTCGAGACAATTCATCCAATCTCGGACGAGATTCATATCAATTTCGAGCTAGATCAATTAGAATCCCCAGAAAATCAACATATACAAACAAGAAACAAACAAAAAAAAGGCAGATATAGGTAACAAATGCTAAAAAAACGCAGTAACTTCCTCAAATTACTCATATATCTTTTAGACCCTAGGTTTAAACATCTTATAAATCTTTAACCAAAGGTAATACTTAAATACCTCTACTTTAGCGAAGGTTAATGACAATAACCAGATGCAATGAACGGCGAAGATGGACAAAATTTCAAAGAAAACAATGGATGAAGAAGAAGAAACTTGAGAAACGGATGGAACTCGCTATAAACGAAGGGAACATTTCGGTTTTTGGGCTCAGGGGTATTATAGTCCTTTCACATGACTGAGTATTTTGAAGTTGTAACGTTTCAACTCAATCTCAAGCACAATCTCGATCGGGAAGTTCGGAGAAAAACCTATTGAACACTTTTAAAAAAGAATGCTAGTTTTGTAATGTGAAAAGTTGAAAGAGTTATTTCTGACAATTTCCCGAGGAACTTAGGTGTAGCCTAGACTGCACCTAAGTATTGAATTTGTAGGAATTTGACAATTGATATGCCAAAATTGGTGTTGCCGCAAGTGCACAGGTCAAGTTATAATACAATTAAAACGACCTAAGTCAAGTATCGTCCTCAGGGAATTAGATTAATTATCTTTTAGCTATTTAGAGATCATTCCAATTTTATTTATGAAACCGACTTATGATGACACTTGAGATAAATAAACCTAAGAAATCAAATAAAAGTGATCAAATATCGAAAGTATCAACTAAGAGACGTTTTGAAGAATAGATTTCATCAAAGTTATTATTAAACACAATTGCTTGACTCTTGAAGTAATTAACACAACACCTAAATCTAGAAGTCTTTTATCTGGATTAAATCTTTTGAAACAATCTTTTCTTTTACTTGAACCCTAATTACTTATCATTTGAAACTAGATGATTAAGTAAAACATTAAGAACATTCACAATCTCTATCATTATCCAACTACTTTCAGTATTTTCGAATGATAGTCTAGCATGCATAATCTAATCTAAACTCACTTGTTCAAGCAAGATTCTAAACCATGAAATCATTCCGACATTGATCAAACATTTAAAAGCATTAAAAACGATGATGCTAGAAATCGTAAATGTAAATTAACATTCAAGAAGCAAAGTGTTCAACAATTTAAACTTAAGAATTCATCTACCCCTAAAACTATGAGAAATTTAGCCTGTCATGGCTTTCATAGACAGAACCATATAAAGAATACCAAAATACAACAAATAAACCAAGAATAAAGAAGGAAAAGAGAATTTATCCAACTTTCAAGCTCGTCTTTGGGATAAATTTGCCTTTCCAACGATCTTCGGACCTTTCGGCATCATGGAATCTCCATACTTCGCTCTAAACTCTCTCTTGGGATAGATTTTCCCTTCCAAATTCTAATCTAGAGACTGGCCAAAATCCCTAGAATAAATAGAGAAAGATTTCCAAAAATGTAGGATTTTCAAAATAGTAAAGTCTGGTGCTTTACCCTCATAATCGGAGCGCCTAGGCAAGTGCCTATGCGCTCTTCAGATGCCCAAAATGGCTGCTCTCGGTTTGACAGCACTAGAGCAAGCGCTTAGCAGAGCGCCTAGATGCTACCCTACATTAGGGTTTTGCTCTTTTCTTCATCTTTTTGTTCGGTTTTGGCTTGGTTTGGTTCTTTTGGCTTCCAAAAATTATTTTCTTCATATTTACTTGAAAACCACTAGTAAACAACATCAAATCTAATAAAAACATCTCTAGATCAAAGGCAAGAAAAACACTTTATAGGTGCTTTTCACCACTCCAAACTTAGAGATTTGCTTGTCTTGAGTAAATATAAAACAAAACCATAGGGAAATCTAAAACAAGTGTGCTAATGATTCATGCCTCAGAGAACAAGATATTAGGATCTCAACTAGAAGCATTCAAGCATGTCTATATTGTTATGAACATTCAAGGCCAAATCTTGTCATCCCCCATATGTGTGTGCAAACCTCCTTTAGTTCAAAACACTAGAACTCAAATTAGGACTTAAGAGAGCTTCTCTAGTCTTCCCCCTACTCTAGCTCATGCACAATAATCAAGAATCCACACATTTTAAGAAGTATTCACTAAAGTGCCTTAAATTTAAATTTCAACGACCATCTTAAACTTACATTCTTTTACCTAGGGGTACTAGCTTTCAAACATTCACTGTAGGGAGTCGTATCTAGTTAATTCTCAAGCGTCTTAACTGATCACAACAAAGGTAGTTCTTTTTACCCCCATCCATGCATACACTTTACAAGTTTAAAAGATTTTAAGTTATGCAAAAGATAGTCATGTAAAGTTCATACATTTTAGTGTGCACTTTTTCAAAGGCGAATGTAATCTTTTTTTTCTCCTTAGTCTAACATTACAAACCATCATGCATTACAACTCTCTAATTAGTGGGGCCTTTCAAGATGACAACCAAATACACTCAACTTAATCATTTTCTAAGTTAAAGTTTCTAAATTAAAGTCATATGCTCAAAATATGGGAGACTCAAAAAGGGACTTAAATAGATCATACTCAAGATAATGCTATCTTATTTCTACAATAAGTCATCCATCATGCATATTAAAGTTTCATCATAGCTAATCAACATACAAAACACACAACTATAAACATTCTCATCACCTTTTCAAACTCAAATCGAAAAAAATTACTCAAAATTTCAACTCAAATTAACATGCATACATTCATTGAAAACCACATTAGTTGCATATAGGAATGTAGGATAAAACCAGACCAAAGTACAAAGGACGCCTCCCACCTCAAACTTAGAATGATGCTTGTCCCTGATGTATAAAAGAATAGAACAATCATTTAGAGAAAGTGATACAAGCTTGGAAGCGTGCGAGAGTTCACCGAACAAGTTGGCAGAATGAGTACCTAGTGTTGCAAAAGGGATCCTGTAAGAGAGACTTGAAAAATATTAGAATTGTCATGAAAGCCAACCTAAAAAATTAAAAGAAAGAAACTTAAATGACAATGAACAAGTAAAACTTGGGTTACCTCCCAAGAAGCGTTAGGTTTAATGTCCCAAGCTAGACGATAAGGGAGATTCTTTATCAAAGTACATAAAAATTATCCCATTTTTCAGGGCCCTTCTTGCTTGAATCAATGTAACCTACAAAGTCTTGTAGGCTTACCCTTTTCTCATGGGCACCTGACAACAAAAAAATATTTACAAGGCTCATGATATATAAGGAAATAATTAACAAGAAAGGATGATTTTCTAGAGATAAAGAATTTGGCTTTTCAACCCCAAACTTTATCTCTTGAATATCATCCTCAACATTAAGCACAATTTCTTCCTCACTCCCACAAACTGACTCTTTGGTTGATTCTACATCACAAGGCTCATAAGGGAGAGAATGTTCAATAATGGAGAAACTCTATAGAGATGACACACTAGATTCTTCTATCTCAATCTTAATCTCTTGGGCCTCCTCATTAAAATTAAGCACAACTTTACTCTCAAATATACAATGCTTATCCTCATCATCACAGTACATGACTCTAGGTTCCCTTACCTCGGTGTCATTGTAAGAATTATCCTCACTCAAAACCTAAGGGCATCAACTATCAGACTAAGTTGATTGCATATATGGTTTAGGGCGGCCTCGTTCTCTTCCACTTGAGCTTCTACCTAGCCAACCTCTCTCTCTTCCCAAATAACCATCCTCACCTTACTCTTTAAGATATATCTTTTTAACACATCTTCTAGGGAAGCTTTCTCCTCTCTCGGTGTTGGATCATAACACTCATACTCATGGGAGGGAGAGCTCACATACACATGGGTAGGGTAACTAAAAGGGTAACGGGTAGGATTAAAGGGTGGGGGTGGTGGTGTTGGACCTAAGTTGAGTCGAGACTCCCCATAAGGCCACATATAATTATTGAAATTCATAAATTTAATCTCCACAATTAATCAACCAATGAAAGACTCAAAAACAAGAATAAGAAAATAAAAGCAAAATTAAACTAATGTACACCACAAAATTAAGATCAGTCAAATTTCTTCAATATTAAAAGAAAAAAAATCAAAACAAAATTCATCGGCAACATCACCAAGAACTTGATATGCCAAAACTTGGTGTTATTGCAAGTGTGCATGGGTCAAGTTATAATATAGTTAAAATGGCCTAAACCGAGTATCATCCTCAGGGAATTGGATTGATTATCTTTTAGCTATTCACAAATCGTTCCAATTTTATTTAGGGAACTGACTTATGATGACACTCAAGATAAATAAACCTAAGAAAGCAAATAAAAGTGTCAAATATGAAAATTATCAACTAAGTGATGTTTTAGGAAATAGATTTCATCAAATGTATTATTAAATACAATTGCTTGACTTTTGAAGTAATTAACACAACACCTAGATCTTGAAGTCTTTTATCCGGATTGAATCTTTTGAAAACAACTTTTTCTTTTACTTAAACCCTAATCACTAATCACTTGAAACTAGTTGATTACGCAAAGCATTAAGAACCTTCATTCACAATCTCTATCGTTATCCAACTATACTTTTAGTGTTTTCAAAGGATAGTCTGGCATGCATGATTTAATCTACAATTCACTTGTTTAAACAAGAATCGAAATCATGAAATCATTCATACATTGATCAAACATTAAAAAGCATTAAGACCAATCATGCTAGAAAGTGTAAATGTAAATTAGCATTTCAGAAGCAAAGTGTTTAACAATTTAAACCTAAGAATTCATCTACCTGTAAAACTATGAGAAATTTAGCCTAACATGGCTTTCATGGTTAGAACCATATCAAGAATACCAAAATACAACAAATAAACCAAGAATAGAGAAAAAAGGAGAGAAGTTATCCGACTTTCAAGCTTGTCTCCAAGATGGATTTGGCTTTCCAACGATCTTCGAACCTTCTGGCATTATGGAATCTTCATATTTCATTGTAAACTCTCTCTCTAGGTTTCAAATACTCCAAATTATGATTTGGAGGCCGCCCAAAAATCCTAGAATAAATAGGCAACGATTTCTAAAAATGTAGAATTTTCAAAATTGGAAAGTCTGGAGTCTAGGCACTCTACCCTCACAAGTGCCTATGTGCTCTTTAGATGCCCCAAATGGTTGCTCTCAGGTTGACAGCGCCAGGGCAAGGGCCTAATAGAGCCCCTAACTACCCTGCATTAGGATTTTGCTTTTTTTTTTTTTTTTTCCATCTTTTTGTCTAGTTTTGGCTTGATTGCATTCTGTTCGCTTTCAAAACCTATTTTCTTTATATTTACATGAAAACCACTAGCAAACAACATTAAATCTAATAAAAACATCTCTAAATCAAAGACAAGAAAAACACTTTATAGGTACTTTTCAACAACTAAGATGTGACACATTTGGACACTAAGTATTTATAATTATATGACACATAATCAACACATGAGGTAATGGGAGTATGACACTTGGTCTTTGGACAGAAAGTATGACCATCTATATTACATCTAATTTATAATATTTATAATAGATTTCATTTTTTCCCCAAAGCTATTTCTAACGCA
Organism: Citrullus mucosospermus; assembly: GCA_030954485.1. Classification (NCBI taxonomy): domain Eukaryota; kingdom Viridiplantae; phylum Streptophyta; class Magnoliopsida; order Cucurbitales; family Cucurbitaceae; genus Citrullus; species Citrullus mucosospermus. The sequence continues at coordinate 30,753,831 of CM062063.1, forward strand.
CTATAAATCAGGTAGCTATATTTTAAAAGTTTTTTTTTCTCTCTTTTTAGTTTTTCCACGTGAACTCAACTATTTTACAAGGACAACTAAAATGTAATTTAAGAATACCCAGGTGAGTTTAGCTTTAATAGTAATTGAAATGACTTTCCTTAAAGGTCGGAGATTCGATCCCCTACCCATAGTTGTTATACTTAAAAAAAAAGTAAGACTAAATTATAAAAAAAAAAAAAAACAAAACCTTCCATTCGATATTTGTTTAGAAAATTATGTCCCTTCGTTTTTAAGTTGTAATATTAATTTCTTGACTTTTCAAACATGTTTCAAAGCTACTTTTAGAGTATAAATTTTTTAGAATGTAAGAGGGAAATTTGGATTTAGAATGATTTAGGGGTGAGTTGGAACAAAAGTTTGAATCGTCACACTATTTTACTACAAGTGGAGAATTGAAATGTTTATGAAAGCTCAATGGTAAAATGGTAATTTTTGAATAAATAAAAGACAAAGTGTTTAGGGAGGGGTAATTTAAAGAATAATGTTATTTTAAAAAATAATGAGAAAAATAGGGTAGTTTAAAAACTAATGACAAAAATAGGGTGGTTTGGAAAGTTATTTAGAAAATGGGGTGGTGAAATCGTGTACTCGGTACACGATTTCAGTCAATTTGCTGATAAGGCAGATTGTGTGTAAGTGAGTCGTGGACCGGGTCCACGATTTCCGCCAAACTCGTGGATCGGGTCCACGAGTTTTGTCATATTCCACTTAATCCCTATTTCATGGCCACATATTTTTCCCGGGCGACTGTTTACCAAAAACACAGGTCTCCGCAAAGTCGTAAGACCAAAATTTTGAATTTCAATGCTCATGAAATTAAAATCAAGTTGTGAATTATCTTGTGTCAATTCTGTGTATAAACAAGTATGTTCTCTCCAAGTTTAGTAATTTCAAACATCCCATGGATTTTGCGCCAACAAGCACGCAACCTCCACCTACAACCTTCATCCCATTATTTGCATCGCACATACCAAATATCTTGGTTCGATTCTACCACAGATATTTGGTAGTGTTCAGTCACACAATATTTTTTTACTGTCATTTGTAGGTCTTCTTTTGTATCAAATATCATTCCTTTTTGTATTATACTAGAGTTATCTGTACATTTTCCCCTTTCTTCCAAGTTTGATCCTTGTTCACAAATTGAATCAGTAATTTCCCATTCTATCTGTGTAAATATCTCCGACTGAACCAACTCATTTTCATTTTCTATAATTCCTTCTTCTCCAAACAATTCATCAATTTCTACATCAATGTCACTATCCGCACAATTTCCAGCTTCAATAATAACTAAATCTTCTGGACGAAACTACATATTTAAATTCGTTTACAACTGTAAAGGTTAAAAAGAAAAATTAGTCCAAATCTACCCAAAATTATAAAACTCGTGGACCCGGTCCACAAGTTTACTACCCAACATAACTAATTTCCCGCCACATTATTTACCAATAATTATTCCTATAACAATAAATGCCGAATAACAATCAACACTAAAACCTAAATTTTTTAAATTATAAACAAAATAAAATATTTGATAAAAACGTCTACACATAAAATTTATTCAATTTGGTAAAAATGTCTACATATACAAATTTATTCATACATGCAAAACAAAACTTACAATCTATGTATTTCTATCATATAACTATTGCATATTTATAAGATAATTAGAAAGGAAAATGAATATGTATACGTATATGGCGGCGGCGGCGGCTGAACGAATATAATATGTTAGATTTAACAAAGAAATAGTGATGAGATGGTCGGAAAATCGATATCTATATACATACCTACGTGACAACGACAATGTCGACAAACGACGAACAATGGACACATGAGGAGAGAAATGAGAGAAATGAGGAGTGAAATGAGAGAAAGGAGGAGTGAAATGAGTGAAAGGAGAGAAAATAGAATGGTTTGAGAAGAAGAAGAAGAAGAAGGTTGCCGACATTAAAAGAGGAGGGTCCACGAGTTCGGTCAATGCATGCATGCAGCAGATTGACGGTGGCAGCGTGGCAGCGGGGCAGTGCAGAATAATCGTGTACCAGGTACACGATTTCAAAGGAAATCGTGGACCGGGCCCACGATTTTGAAATCATGGGCCGAGTCCATGATTCCACAACCCCAATTTTGGTATTTATTTCCCCTCACCCTATTTTTGGAATTATTTATTAAAAAAAATATTATTTAAAAAAAAAATCGTTTAGGGATAGTTTCTATAATTAAGTGTTTGGATTGACTTTTCATATATATATATATATATATATTAAGATTTGCAATGTTTGAGAACCACTCAAAATGATATTTTAAAAAATGAGTTTGAGAAAAAAAAAATCATTTTTAGTGGAACACTAAGAAATCAAATTTTAGAAAGAATTTCATACAAAATTCAAATGTTAGGACAACGACTCTCCATATATTTTTAGATAGTTTGATATTGTATACTTTGAGTTTTATTTTTGGTTTAACCCAAAATGACTCATACAGTTAGAGATAGTTTTCCTCACTCATATATCCAAATCATCTTCTTATTTAGTCAATAAATTTTAGAATAATTTTTTCGGACAATAAACACTATAGATGTTTTTTTTTTGTTTTTTTTGTTTTTTTTTTTTGGAACTATCGATGCTTTTATTTTAGTGCTTTCTAAACTATGTTTCATATTGCCAATTCTATAAGGAAATTTATCTTGCGAGGACCAAATCTTTGGGAATTGTTTAGACTAATTTTAGGCAATTACTTGGTAAGTTTACCTAGGAATTACGGATGAAAGTAACCATTCTTTAGCTATGTAGTTAGTTTACCTGTTTATTAAATTACTTTTTAAATTGAACAATTTCAAAGCACTTAAGGTATATGAAAATCGTTTTTAAAAGTGTGAGATTGAAGGCTTTTAAACACTTTCTACCAAATCAATTATAATCAAGGCTTTCTTTGGTACTGATTTCATACTTTGTTTTCTGATTTTAAATTTGCTTTTGTTTGCTTCCAATTTTCTAATTACAAGTCTTATTCATATTAAACAAACATTTGAATTCCAAGTTTAAGTAAACAATTGAGGCTATAGGGGCTTCTCCTTTTGCCCCTACATTTTTCTTATTAAATGTCTATTTTACCCTTCAATCTTTGGGATACGACTCTTGGAGTTTAAGTGTATGTTGAGAGACATTAGAATAATAATAAAAGCACAATTTTTGTGCCAACGGAAAATAACAGGTTCACATTGAATTGGTGTGTCCATTCACATATGGTTGTGCTCCATGTATAAAAAGATGCGAGTTTAATCTTTGGGGCATGGCTCTAGTGTATTGAGAAATATTAGGTTGGTAGAGGTGCAATTTGTCCCAACAGGACAATTATTTGTGTAGGTTACAAATAAAATGTGGATGTTTCAAATTTTTGTTTTATATATATATATGAAAGTTAAACTTAGGAGTACAATTTATGCTAACAAGACACTACTATTTCGGTGTAGGCAATGTTACGCATCAAATTGATGCATTCCTTGGCATTTTTTTTTTTTTTTTTTTTTTGTAAAGGTACAAAATAAATAAATAAATTTTTTTTTGTAAAGGTATTAAATAATTACATACGGTGGGGAAATTGAATCTTAGACCTCGAGATTGATAGTACAAGCACTATGTTAGTTGAACTATGCTATTTTAGCATCTCTCGACAATTTTACATAATATTATTTTATGTTCTTATAAACAAATTTCATTGTATTTTTTTTTTTATAGAGTAAACATATAATTACTTAGAAAGTATATAATAGTGGAAACTAACTCAGGATACTTAAATTTGTGGCTAATAAAATATCATGCTAAAATGAATTAGTACTCATAATTAAAAATAAATAAATTTTTAACATTTAACCACAAAATTTATAAGCACAAAAGTGTTTGAAATACTTTTTAAATATATTTTCTTAAAATAATGTTAATAAAATATTAGGGCTAGTTGCACAAATAGTAATCAGACGCAAAATAATAAAAAATATAGCACAAGGAAAAATATATTAAGGACATATCACAAAATTAGCATCAGATATCACTAATAGCAGCTATAAGTGATAGTCATATTGGTAAATGACTAAAAAGCCCATGTTCAGCCTACCATTTCACGCTTCTTTCTTCCGATTTTCTCAAATTGAAAGTTATCACTAATAGCAACTATCAGTGTTAGCTATCAGTGGCTATCACTGATAGTTGCTGTCAATGATAGCTTTCAATTTGAGAAATATTAATACAACCTTGAAATAGTAACACTTGAAATATTACCTTTTAGTTTGCTATCATTTATTAGTAGCTATTATAGATACACTTTCATCAATTGGAATCAAACTTGAAATATTAACACGTAAGGCCATAAGTGGTTATCAATGGTAGACTTTTATAAATAGTTATCAACTTTGTAAGGAAACTATCAACTTTCAAAGATTAACATTTAAAGCTAAAAGCGATAGAAGTCTATTAATGAGAGGTTTATAAGTGACTATTACTAATATCTACCTAAGTCATATCATTGATAGCTCCTATTAGTGGCTATCAATGATAGACTTTCATTAAATGAAATCGACTTTTATATCATTGATATCATTGATATATGGATGTTGCCTAAGTTTTATCATTGATATCACTTATATCGTGGTTATCGATGATAGCTTCTATCACTAATAACATACTATTAGAGATAATTATTTACTGAGATTTTCGAAGAAATTTAATTCGTGGAATTTAAACTTTGTATTTGTATTTATTTCAGTATTTGTGTGAGTACAATCTCTAGTACTTGTTCTCTTGATTCTCCCTCTAAAAAAAAATACAAACAATTTGAATCTTCGAAATCTTCTGTGAGCCTTCACCTTTTAAGTTTTCAACTCTAGAGTCTTTGATTCTTCAGGGCTTTAGAACTTCAATGCTTTGGAATCTCGATCTTTAGTTCTTTGGAATTTCAGGGCTTCAATCTTCAGAACTTGTGAGCTTGGGGGTTTCCGTATTCAGATCTTGAGAGCTTCAGTTTTTAATTCTTCAGAACTTAGGTTTCAAGGTTAAAATATTATTTTGGTATCTATATTTTGAAGTTTGTTTAATTTTAGTCTCTATATTTTTAATTGTTTGATTTTTATCTCCTTACTTTCAATAAATCTTAAATTTAGGCTCTCAAAGTTTTTTTTTTTTAATTGATTAAATAACAACAATATGTTCCAGCAAGAAAATAAAATATGTAAATATGTCTTCAAATTTTATAATAAAAATTCTATAGCTGACAAAAAAAAGTCTTTTTTTTTTAAATTGGACAATCGGAAGTAAAAAAACTAAAATTGAAAAAAATTCAAAGTATTGTGATAAAAATGATATTTTAACCTATTTTCTTTTAAGAAATGTATTTATTTATTAAACTTTTTTTTAAGAATTTTTTTTTTTTTTTTTTTTGAAGAATTTAAGTCCATTTGATCATCTAAAATTGGTCAATATAAATTATACTAAACATAATTTTAAATAATAATTTTTCTTAAGATAATTACAAAAAAGTAACTTTATTTAAAAATCATTTTTTCCAAATCTATTTGTAACACACTATAAATTAGGTAGCTACATCTTAAAATAGTGTTTTTTTTTTTTTTTTTTGCTTTCAAATTTTAAGTTTTCATTGTGAACCCAATTGTTTTAAAAGGAAACTAAATAGTAATTTTAGACTAAATTATATATATCTATACCACTTAATGTGCTCTTTGTTAAAAAAAAAATTAAAAAAAAAAAAAAAAAAAAAAAAAAAAAAAAACTATCTCCATTCTTTTGGTGGATGTAGTATTATTTTTTACTTTTAAAAAATGTTTCAAAACTATGGAGTGAGGTAAATAAATCTAGAATTAATATGTTGGAGTTAGTAAATTTGTGTTAGGGGTGTAGAGTTATAATATGAACTTTCTCAATCATAGTAAAAAAATATATTTATCAAGTAACTTCAGGAGAATATGAAGTTACTTGATAAATGTACAGACCATTGAAGTTGAGTTATTTACACAAATTTAAGAAGTTAGGAAGTCAAACGGCCCCTAAGATAGAAATTGAGATTTAGAACGATCTAGTGGTGACTTGGAACAAAGTTTGAATCATCACACCATTTTATAATGTTTTGCAATTACTTAGAATGGTTTTCTTAAAACGTTCCATTTAAGGAAAAACAAAGTCATTGTGAGCGGAACACTTGAAATAGAAAAAATTTTTTTTTTTTTTTAAATAATTTTTTTAGAAAGAGGTATAATCCCTAAAATTACTAAAATACTCTCACAATTCTTCCTAGTCCCAGTCTCAATTTTCAACAACTTGTGGCCAGTGACTGGAATTGGGAGCCATTAACTAAGCAAACACATTAATTATAAACAATTTAGCGCATAGTTTTTTTTTTTTTTTTTTTTAAAGTTTCGTATGCTTTTATAAGGTTCTTATTTTCCTTCTTGGTTAAGTTTTTATTGTAAGCCAAATACGTGTAACTTTGTTCTTGTTTCGGTCTCCTTTGATTGAAAGTCTTAATATATTGTCTTTTGGTTTGGAAAATAAATAAATAAATATCAAATATTTTAATAATTAATCACTTTTCTATGTTCTTTTCAGCCACAGCTGGCCTTGTGAGTCAAGGGAAGACCAACATGACACTTAGCTGTGAACAATTCAAAGCTAATATTCAACACTAACAACCTTTTGCAACCTCACTTTAAGACATTTTGATTTGGATGCTACTTATAAAGTATTGCACTTCAATCATTTTCATGCCATGCCAATCATCCTCTATGTTCTTAACTATTCAATTCCTTCGATTTTTTAAAATGAAGTATATAAACACTACTTCCACCTATAATTAATTATTCACCATAAAATCCCAAGACACGACACTTCAAATTTTACCTACAAATTCTACTAGTATTACTATAATATAGAGATTACAAATGACCCTCACCTCAAGCTACAAATCACTCTATAAATGGCCAACCAACCTTCTAAAAACTTTAATAATGGCTGCTTAGGAATATACGAAGAGAAGCCCTTAAAACACACTAAAAAAGAAGTTGTCGAGTGTCACGTTCACTACTTTCATCTTTAACAAAAGCCCTATGAAAATAACAATAAGTTAATAGAAATCGGCATAGCATCGAGTCTTGGTGCTACAAATATGTGACGTCTTCAACATTGAGTACGCACGCAACGATGTGTTCAAACGTTGGGCACACTGAAGATATGTAATGTCTTCAACATTGAGCACCCATGTGGTGTTGAGGAGGGCTTGGGGTAGCATTCAAACACACCTTTTTTTTTTCTCTTTGCAATAGCGTTACAACGCTGTCCCCTCGGGTTATTTGGCTTTGCAGCACTAATTTGTTTCAAAACAACCCAACATTTAATCATCTCCAAAATTATTTGTTGCTTCTAGCTTGCTATATGAAAATTTTTGAGGTCCTTCCCCCCTTTCAAATTCACTGTTACCCAACACAATATCCTCTACAACATTTATCATCATCTCCTTCTTTTTCTTCTTCCAGAAAAAAGATGCAGCCTACGAGCAAACCACCCACCAATGCACACTCCAACTACTAGTGCTACCTTATGCTACCCTCACCAAACCCTGGGCCAAATTAGGATAAGAGACCAAATTTGAGAGTTGACTCACAATCCCAAGAATAATATGGTGCGAGTTTCATTGAAATAGAGGACCAATGAATAAGAAAGTTACCAAATGTCTCTCACTAAGACAAAAGTTACCTTGTACTCAGAAGTGAAGTAGATGCAGAAAAAGAAGTTGAAGTAGATGTACTCCCCTGTGAAGAAGCAGTTAGTACACTACCAATTTGAGAAACAACACCATCTTGAGATGACGAAAATGAAGAAGAATCAATCCGTCGTTTGAAGGGAAGAGGATGATATGCTAAGTATAGGGAACGATAAAGGAAGAACACCGGTAGTGGGGCTTCAAAATTGCTACAACAGTGTGGTTGGTTGATTTTATTACGGGGAAAACTTGAACAACATGTCTTGCAACATGACAAGGACATTATCAAGGGCATTGTTTTATGTCTGGTAGCAGATTCTATAGAATATCTTTTCCATAACTGTCAAAGTGATTTGCAGATTTTCATATCTTCCTTCCTTGTTTTCTTGCCGAGAATATATATTCAGTCCTAAAAGATAATTTCTAAGCTAGCCATATTTATATTGTACTCAAATTCAATTTTAGGGTTAGCCGCCTTATTAGAAAAGTGAGCATTGAGAGTTTTGAGCTTAGGGCTTGTCTAAGCCTCAACCTCCATGTATTGATAGTGAAAATCTTTGTATTTGTCATTGAAATTTTTGGTTTTGAAGGAGTTTTATTTTGATATTGTATTTAAGGGGAGTTTAAGTACGTTGAACATGATGAAATCTCAAACTTATGGAGAGCCTAAGTATGTTGTATTGAGGGGATCTCATACAAAACTTAGAGAAGCATTATTGTGAAATTGAGGGGAGCTCAAACTTAGGGGAAGCTTAAGTTGAGATTGAAGAGCAAGCTATACATGAGTTACTGAAGAGGGAGTTTGTTCGACATTATGGTTGGTTGATTTTATTACTGGTAAAACTTGAGCAACATGTCTTGCACCATGTCGAGGACATTCTCAGGGACATTGTTTCATGTCTGGTAGCAGATTCCTGCAGAATATCTTTTCCATATCTGTATTTTCATATGTGTCTTTCTTATTTTCTTGCAAATAATGTTTATTCACTCCTAAAAGATATTTTTTAAGCTAGCCATATTTATATTGTACTCAAATTCAATTTTAGAGTTAGCCTCCTTGTTAGAAAAGTGAGCATTTAGAGTTTTGAGCTTAGGGTTTGTTTAAGCCTCAGCCTCCATGTAGTGTCAGTGAAAATTTTTGTATTTGTCGTTGAGACTTTTGGTTCGGCAGCTATTGTCGAACTCGAGAGGAGTTTTATTTTGATATTGTATTTAGGGGAGCTTAAGTACGTTGAACATGATGAAGTCTCAAATTTAGGGGGAGCCTAAGTATGTTGTATTTAGGGGATCTCATACAAAGTTTGGAGAATCGTTATTTTGGAATTAAGGGGAGCTTAAAACTTAGGGAGAGCCTAAGTTGAAACTGAAGAGGAAGCTATACGTGAGTCACTAAAGAGGGAGTCTATCATAATTTCTAACTCTTTATAGTGAAGTTTCGTTCCACCAAGCGCACAACCCAGACATAGGTGAGCTTGCACCTTTGGTTACCAATCTTCATGTCATTACTTTTCTGTTTGCTTGTGTTGTCCACTTGTCATACATGTTGTTTGTGACATCGTGCTTGAAACTGTATGTATTCTGTGTTAAATCAACCTATTTTTCAAAAGTTCAGCACATGAATTGCTTGTCTTATTGATGGTCTGTAATTTATATCTGGATGAGCACACCATAGATCAACAAAACCATCACACACTCTATCTGTTGTTGCTGTTGAGCTTCATCTTCGAAGCTCCAATGGAATTTCGAGTCGGCTGCTTCAAGAAGCCTTCCCTGGCCATAAAGCTCCCAACCCCACTTTAGCATCACCATTTTGCCTTCCTCTATATTGGGGTCAAAGGGTCTTCTTCCACAAGCAATTCCAAAGCCACAATCCCAAAGCTGAATACATCTGATTCCTTACTGGCTCTTCCTATTGTAGCACATTCAGGAGCCATGTAGCCCATTGTAACAGCAAGAACTGTTGTTTGTGAACCTATGGCATGGTCCACTAGCCTAGCCAACCCAAAATCTCCAAGCTTTGTATTGAAATCTGAATCCAACATTACATTGCTCGACTTTATATCTCTATGTAGCACACATTTTTCTACTCTTCATGGAGATATAGCAGAGCCGAGGCAATACCTCGAGCAACTTTGTATCAAAATTCCCAAGTTAAGAAGTTGTTTTCTTTAAAAAGATGGGCAATCTAAACTTCCATTTGACATGAATTCATAAACCAGCAAGAGCTCACCTTTTTCATGACACCAACCCAAGAGTTGCATCAAGCTTCAATGTCTCAATTGGCTAATGATTTTCACCTCAGATGCATACTCTTTTATTAGTCCTTGTCTAGACCTTTTGATACTTTCTTCACAGCAACATAGCAATTTAAGTCCCTTAAGAGACCTCTATAAACATCACCAAATCCTCCTTCACCAAGCTTCTCATCCTCCCAAAAGGTATTCGTTGCTCGAGCCAGTTCGCTATACGAAAACTTTCGAGGTCCTTTACCCCTTTAAAACTCACTATCGTCCAAGACAATATTCTCTTCTATATTCAATTTCATCATCTTCTTCTTCCTCCAAAACATAATCCAAACTATGAACAATCCACTCACCAAGACAAATGCACCAACGCATAATCCAACTACTAGACCTACCTTGCTATTATCACTAGGACTTGGGAGCACAGTAGTATTAGCCTTAGGACTTGGAATCACAGAGGAATTAGTAGCCAAGTTGAGGGTTTACTCAAAATCCCAAGAATATATGGTATGTGTTGCAAATAGGTCTCCAGTTGCAGCAGAGAAACCAAAAGCAACTCATTCGGATAAATTCAATCCCAAGTCTATAAGAGAGTGAATATTTTGCAATACAGTTTTATTATTATCAAACTCAGTAAAAGTAACACTCAAATTATGAGTAACAGATATCATAATCAATCCAAACAGAAATCACAGGGTTGATATCAATACCTACATGTTCTGAGGTTGGATGTTGATAGGCAGGGTTTTGGAAGGTATTAAACTCAACTGCAAGAAAAGAATGTTTAGTTGAGTTGAATATGTTAAAAGTTTGTTTTGTTATTATTGAGTTGTTTTTATTCTGTTAGAATAAAATACCTATTAATTAGGAACTTAGTTATTTAGATTTTATTTTTTGTATTGTAAGCAGCATGGTATTAACAGTGTAGCATTTTGGGGGTGAAGCAGTTAAGTGGGCAATGAATGTGTTGAATAAAAGATGTTACACCACAAGAAGCATGGGAGAATGATGAAGAGAATTTTGGAAAGACTAGGACTTAAATAGCATGATGGAGGTACAACAACAATTATGTGTGGTAATACCAACCTCTGATATTAAACTCTCCAAAATTCCAAGAAGCAAACATATACATTTACCATTTCATTTTCTTCGAGACTTAGTACTAAAGACCCTCAAGTTAGAAGTTTTTAAGAAACTTCGGACATTTCTTGGGATGTGAAAAATAATTATAAATAGGGCGGAAGAGCACTCCAGGAGATAACTTGATAACTTAGAACTTACGACTTCTTCTCTATCTAATTCGTTGGAGCCTTCTTTCTTTGTATTGCAGGTCCTCTCTTATTTGCCGTTGTTGTCACGTGGAGATCAGGTGCGTTTTTCCTTAGCCAAAATTTGACACCAACACATGTTTAAAGCGAAATTATAACAAACGTAATGAGTCAAAGCAAATTTAGCTCAATGGTAATTGACATGACTTATCATCCTAGAGGTGAGAGGTTCGATCTCTCATCCCCATAATTTGAAGACATGGTTGCCTAGCTCCGACTCCCTCTACAACCAATTAATTATTATTATTATTTTATTTTTATTTTTATTTTTTAGAGGTGGCTTTATAACCATTGATTTTTTGTTTATTAAAAACTAAATTGGATACGAAATAGATCTTTTTTTAAAACTAAAAACTAATACTAAAAAGTCAATTGGTTATCGCAAGGCCCTTCGTTTTCGTTTGTAGTTTTCTAGCTTCAAAATTTATGTTGCGTTTCTTTTCAGTTTCTTTACTATCGTTTTCACATTTTGTTAATAAATATTTTAATTCTCGGTAAAATTTCAATAATAATAATAATAATAATAATTGTTGACGAGATTTTGACAAAGAAAATTTAATTTGTAGAAATGAACTTAATTTTATTGATTTGTAGTACAAGTGTTATCGTCTCTAATTTTATCCTTTAATTCTTTCCCTCATGCATGAACTTTAATACTTAAGTTTGTTGATCTTCTTTGATGATCGGCCTTTGGGCTTAACGATTTTCTTAGAGGATCGACCTTTGAACTTGTTCATCTTTTTGGATGATCCGTCTTTGGGTTTGATGATCTTTTTGGAGGATCGAACTTTGGATTTGTTGATCTTCTTGGATGATCAGCTTTTGACTTGTTGATCAACTTGGATGATGAGCCTTTGACTTGTAGTTGATCTGACTTTGACTTGTTGGTCGATTTGGATCAGCCTTTGGCTTGTTGATCGGTTTGGATTGGCCTATGGCTTGTTGATCAGTTTGGATCAGTCTTTGGCTTGTTAATTGATTTGGATCGACATTTGGCTTGTTGATATGTTGACTTTAATATAAGGGTTGCTGAACTTGTTCTCAACTCAGGGGAGATTAGTTCTTCAATTTATAGATGGCAAGGGGATGATCAATTTGGTGAAGAAGAGACAATCTTCAATTTATAGATGGCGAAGGGACGATCAATTTGGGGAAGAAGAGACAATCCATTTGTTCAAGTCTTCTAGTCTTTGAATTTTTTGAATTCTGAATGTTGAAATTCTCTATATTATCTAACTTATGTATTCTTGAATGTTTGAACGTTGACTTCTTCAATCTTTAACTGCTTCAAATGATGGTTGACCTCCTCTATTTAGAGTTTTGGGAGACCTTATATGGGCTTGGGTCTAGTTGACATTGGCCCAACTTTTGAGCTTGAACTTAAATTAATTCTTTTTAGTAAATTTTTATTTACGTTTGACCCAATCTATTTTAATAAATCGAAGAAGACCTAGCTTCAGGCCCAATAGCCACATGGCATAATTTGATTAGATGAACGGACATTGTCCAATGGATCAATGCTATGACAAGTTGCGTCATTTGATTTGCCAACTTCCATGTCTTTAATTTTAATTTGAGGACATGGGTAAATTTATAATTGGTCTCAAATTTATCAATCATTAGTCTAAATTAATGATATGACAATTCATGATTGGCTGAAATTTCATAACCAATCATAATAATAAAAACAACAGCAACAATAATAAAGGTAATTACTTTAAATGACAAAATTGTTGAAAATATTTACAAATATAGCAAAATGCCATTGTCTATTAATGATAAACAACGATAGATACTAATAAACATCTATTTGTGTCTATTAGTAGTCTATCAGTGATAGACATGACATTTTGCTATATTTATAAATATTTTAGTTTCTTTTATTATATTTGAAAACAACCCTAATAATAATAAAATTAAAAAAAAATGATTGGTTTCTTCTTTCACCTACATCTATTAAGTTTTTTTTACTTATTTATATTTATGGATTGAATAAACCCAATATATTTTTTTCTACTTCTTCCTTAATTTCTTCTTTCGACTACATCTTTTATGTCTATCTATGTTGATTATCTCTATAGTGCCAATCCAATCCAATCCAAGTTCGGAGTTTTTTCAATTCTTTATATCTTATTTTAATATAATTTATTATTATTAGAATATTTTATCTATTATATTTTGTTAGCTTTATCATTGTATATAGACTTGGAAAAGAGAAACCAAGTGAGAGTAATTCAATAAAGAAATTTTGGTTTCCATTTGGGTTCACCCCCTTCATGGGGTTAGTCATGACGAAGTCAAGTCTAAGAGGTTCTCGGCGTGTTGAATTGATGTATTGAGTAAAAAATGTTTTCTGTGAGGAACTGAGTCGAATTATTTTATTAGGGATATGGGTGCAGTTTTTTATAATCTTTTTTTTTTCTTTTTTTTTTTTTAAGCTTCATGTTTTGTTCAATCATTCAACTATATACATATTTTCTTTTTCAAATTTTAAATACTCAATTCAGATGCAGAGTTTTTGTGGTAGATAAAATAGTTTAGTTTCGATTACAATATAATTTTAAATTAATAAATTATATAAGTGGAATATGTTAAAAAAATAAATAATAATAAGTAGTTCATCAAAGGATATAAGAATTCTTTTCTTTTTTATGGCATCTTAATGTCAAATTAATGGTTATGGCTTGTTATGCATGTATGTTAGTTGGTTTAGACCATTTGTACGTGTCACTATTTTATAAACATGACAAAAAAAGTTCTAAAGTTCAAATAAAAAGAGGAATGAGTCCCACATTATTATTAGTGGTAATCAAATTGAGATCACCCTCTAATAAGCAATCAAATTGTGGGGCCTAGCGTTCATTAATGATTACAAAATGTTGGTAAACACCAAAAAGACGTAATTAATTGGACCCATTTTTCATATAATCATTGGTTTATTACGTTAATAGGTGAGTACGTAAACGTGACCTTAGTGAAAATTCCAAGTCAAAAGTGCGAATTTTTAAACCTAAAGAATAAATTGAAACAAAACTCAAACTTCAAGCTAAATTTGGAACATTTCAAAATCTAGAGACTAAAGCACAAGATTTGGAGACTAAAAATATAAAGTATAAGATTTTGAAACATAAAGACTAGAGAGAAACTAGATCCAAAAAAACACCCACTATTTTCCCATTGAACTAATACAATTGACTCAATTTACCTTGAAAAGCAAGTACTATCACACATTGTTTCAAACACCATAAAAAAAATGTGTTTACGTCAAAATTTAAAATATCATTATTGACATAAATATTGAAGTCTCAATATTATAGTAATATCAATTGTAATATCGATATAATATCGATATTATTCAAAATTTCTAGAAAAGTTATAAGATTGAAGAGTTGTTTTAAAATATAGTAAAATGAACAAACTCATTTATAAATATAACAAAATGTCACTAGTTGTATCCATTACCAGTAGACAGTGATATTTTGCTATATTTAAAAATATTTTGAATAATTTTTTCATTTAAAATAATTATTCTATAAATAAAAATGCAAATAAATGATTTAAATTACTGAATAAACACTCTTATGGCTATGAATTCAAAAGAAAAAGAGAGAAATTTCAAAGTTGAATATGAGTAAGTCAAGAGTGGCTGCTAAAAGAAATTTAAAAAATAAAAATTAAATAAAAATAAAAAATTAAAAAAATGATTTCGTAGCCAAAAGTAAGCTCTACTTCATCTTCCATTTCTTGAAGGAATCCCCAAGGATTTTTACCTTCTTCCATGGCTGCCCCAATCCCCATTTTCATTTTTCTTCTTCCTCTGGTATTCTTCATCAACATCTTGTCATTCTTCTCTGCACTTACACTTTCAAGTTCTTTATCTTTCAACTTCACCTCTTTCGATTCAAGTAATACCCACATCTTCTACGAGAGAGCATTCCCATCAAATCGAACAATCAAACTCACAGGAGAAAGGGTTAATAGTAACCAAAATTTCTCTGGACGAGCAACTTACTTCAAGCCCTTGCATCTTTGGGACAAAGCCTCTGGGAATCTTTCAAGTTTCCGAACTCATTTCTCCTTCGCCATTGATTCAGAAGGAGCAGAAAGGTACGGAGATGGGCTTACATTCTTCTTTGCTCCTAATAATTCTAGGCTTGATGATGAGATCTCAAAGGGCAGTGGATTGGGGATTGGGTTTAACCCCAGTTTGACAAATTTAACATATAGTTCCTTTTTTGCAGTTGAGTTTGATATCTTTAGCAATTACTTTGATCCACCTGAAAAACTAGAACATGTAGGTATTGATATCAATTCAATGGCTTCTGTTGCTTATTCAGTATGGAAATGTGATATTAGGAGAGGGAAGAGAACTGATGTTTGGATTAATTATGATTCTGTTACTTTGAATTTGAGTGTTACTTTCACTGGGTATGATGAGAATAATAAAACTATATTGCAGAAACTTAACCATGATGTAAACTTTAGGTTGACTCTACCTGAATGGGTTACTTTTGGTTTTTCTGCTGCAACTGGAAGTTTATATGCAACTCACAACATATATTCTTGGGATTTTGAGTCAACTCTCAATTTGGCCTCTGATTCTAATTTGCCCTCAAGTCCTGGTAAGGGTAGCAAGGTAGGTCTAGTAGTTGGAGTGGGTGTTGGTGTTGGTGTATTGTTCTTAGGGGGTGGTTTGGTTATAGTTTGGATCTTTTTTTGGAAGAAGAGAAAGAAGAAGATGATGAAAATGAATATGGAAGAGGATATGGTGTTGGATGATAGTGAGTTTGAAAAGGGTAAAGGACCTCAGAAGTTTACGTATAGCGAATTAGCTCAAGCGACGAATAACTTTTGGGAGGGTGAGAAGCTTGGTGAAGGAGGATTTGGTGGTGTCTATAGAGGTTTCTTAAGGGACTTAAATTGCTATGTCGCTGTGAAGAAAGTATCAAAAGGGTCTAGACAAGGACTAAAAGAGTATGCATCTGAGGTGAAAATCATTAGCCAATTGAGACATAGAAACTTAGTGCAACTCTTGGGTTGGTGTCATGAAAGAGGTGAGCTTTTGCTGGTTTATGAATTCATGTCAAATGGAAGCTTAGATGCCCATCTTTTCAAAGAAAACAACTTCTTAACATGGGAATTTCGATACAAAGTTGCTCGAGGTATTGCCTCGGCTCTGCTATATCTACATGAAGAGTGGGAAAAATGTGTGCTGCATCGAGATATAAAGTCGAGCAATGTAATGTTGGATTCAGATTTCAATGCAAAGCTTGGAGATTTTGGGTTGGCTAGGCTAGTAGACCATGCCATAGGTTCACAAACAACAGTTCTTGCTGGAACAATGGGCTACTTGGCTCCTGAATGTGCTACAACAGGAAGAGCCAGTAAGGAATCAGATGTATTCAGCTTTGGGATTGTGGCTTTGGAAATTGCTTGTGGAAGAAGACCCTTTAATCCCAATGTAGAGGAAGACAAAATGGTGATGGTAGAGTGGGTTTGGAAACTTTATGGCCATGGAAGACTTCTTGAAGCAGCCGACTCGAAACTCCATGGAAGCTTGGAGGATGAACCGCAGCAGCAACAACAGATTGAGTGTTTGATGGTTGTTGGTCTGTGGTGTGCTCATCCAGATATAAATTGCAGACCATCAATAAGACAAGCAATTCATGTGCTGAACTTTGAAGCCCCATTACCTGTTCTTCCTTTACAGTTCCCTACGCTTGCTTATCATCCTCTTTCAGTGAATAGATCAACTATTTCTTCTTCATTTTCATCTACTCAAGATAGTGTTGTTTCTCAAACTGGTAAAGGCTTCAACTCTACTAATGTCTTAACTAGTTCTTCACAGGAGACTACATCTTCTTCAACTTCTTTTTCTGCATCAACTTCACTTTTGAATACACGGTAATTTATCTCTAAATAAGAGACACTTGATAACTTATTTTTTTGCTTATCTGTTTGTAAATATTATGTTGATTATTTAAAAGTTGCTAGTAACTAATAAGACTACAGGTCATTAAAGAGTTAGTCTGTTGGAATAAATGTTTATTGTTACATGTTGGCATCGGGAAGTCAGTCTCAGTTATTACAGTGTGAGACA
Organism: Citrullus mucosospermus; assembly: GCA_030954485.1. Lineage (NCBI taxonomy): Eukaryota > Viridiplantae > Streptophyta > Magnoliopsida > Cucurbitales > Cucurbitaceae > Citrullus > Citrullus mucosospermus. Next base: position 30,771,320 of record CM062063.1, read on the forward strand.
CGAAGATGTGATAAATGATGCTTAATGCTAAATTTGGTGTTTTTATCACCATAAGAGAAATTCAATTTCTTAAAACCTTAATACTAAATGATTCATAGAGTGTGAACTTTTCAAGTACTAAAGTGTATTTTTAAAAGTTGTTTGAAAATACTTTCAACTCTAAATAAGAATGATTTGTTTGTGTTTAAAACGCTAATACATATAAATACTACAAAATATTGAGAAATTTAGGATTATCAAAATTTAGAATGAAAAGACAATTTGTTTTTTCCTAAAGGATTTTTGTCAATTAAAGTTGTTTAACAACTTGAATGGAATGAAATGACCAGTGAGAGGCAATTTTCTTAAAGTTAGAGTTAATTACTTTACATGTATGAGGATATTGACTTCAATACAAGATAATCATTGGACCTTATTGGATAAGACTACAAGATAAGTGATCTAGTGAATGTAAAAGCTGAATAACATGGTAATTATTTTATCACTAATTGATAAATATTTGTAACGACCTGACAATCTAGGATCCAAGTCGGATCGTGACACATGCATGTATACCAAAACTTTTTACTAAAGAAAATTTTCATAAAGCATCCATAAAGTATAAAAATCTTTCAGCATTTAATAACCACAAGGAAACATTCAAATGGGCGCCTCTAAAAAAAGGGTAAAAATATCCATTTCAGAAATTCGACTCAAGGGACTAAAAGAAATATAATATGGTTTTCAGATCACAGGTCATCGAAAATTCGTAAGGTTTATGTGAAAGCTCTAGCCTAGTCCCCATTGGTCAAGCTCCAACCTAGTCCCCATTGGTCAATCAAGATTTCTTCCTGTTGTTCGCCAGAGTGTCCTTTTCTTTCCCTAAAAAGATAAACATAATAACAGAGTGAGTATAAAATACTCAATAAGTAATCCCACTTCTAGGATTAGGCTAAACACCGACAACCAAAAGGTGTACATGCTTAAACATTATACAAACAGAATTAAACTGTGATGGCCATCTAGTGAACGATTCTAACGCAATCCTAGTTCACATCTTGTGGCCCAAAGGCTCACAAACGTAGTAGGGCACCCGTCGGTTCCCGGTAACATAGTAGGAAACCCGTCAGCCTCTGAATCATGGTAGGAAACATGTCGGTCTCCGAAACATAGCAGGAAACCCGTCGGTCTCCGAAACATAGTAGCACTAGGAGGGCAATCGTCTCATCTAATTTTAATACATAGCATGCTTTCAATGAAATTCAACATAGATCTCATCACATAATCTCAATGCTCCACATAGGATTCCATCCATTACATTCTAAAATTAGTTTCATGCTAGCGTAAGTCCCATGCTAATATAAGTTCATGCTAGAATCATTCTCATACTAATGTCAATCTCATGTCATCATCAACAAATACAAGAAACAGATATAGCATAGTAGGCTTTTCAATTTTTCCAACTAAACAGTCAATCAGCTATCTAATTTGTTTGGCACACAGTCAATTTCCAGTAGTAAGATTACTTACCTTGATCCAAGTTTAAATCACCGAACCTTCCCTTAAGTCGGTAAGACTCGTCACACACGTCCTATCCATAAAACATAACACATTCATAAATTTTCAAAGACTAAAACACAAAGAAATACGAAAACGGTGGGCAATCAAGTTCAATTCGAGAAACCCATACCAAACACCAAAATTCCTAGCAGCAACCACAACTAGTGAGACTATCTAACCAAAGAGCAAAACCAACAGATCGACGACGAGCGAGACTAGTTAGATCGACGATGAACGTGACTAGTGAGATTGACGATGAACGAGACTAGCGGGACTAGATAGATCAGTTGGAAGCGAGACTTCAGATTAACAAAACTTAGCGAATTAGCGAGACTTCACATTAACAAGACTTAAGAATTTAGCAAGAGTTACAGATTTGCGAGCGAGATCAGCAGATTCGAGCGAAACTAGCACAATCGGCGACAAGCGAGACTTACAACTTCGAGCGAAACCTGCAATTGGGGAGCGAGACTCACAACTTCAGCAACTAAAGAGAGAGAACCAACCGATCGGCAGTCGGAAGCAATGATGAGTGAGACTTACTCATATGGCGAGATTGTCAAATTGTCGATCGAAAGCGATTTCTTGAAAGATACATGGAGGCGGCAGCAACCAAAATGGTGATCGATGACGTAATTTACCAACAACAATACACTCAAAGGAGAGAGAGAGAGAGAGAGAGAGAGAAAGAAAAAAAAAAAAAAAAAAAAAAAAAAAAAAAAAAAAAAAAAGCTACCTCACACTGAAAAAGAAAAGAACGAAGATGAGGAAGAAGAAGACATTTGGGAGGAGGAAGAAGAGAGAGATTCAACCCCCTTTTTTTTCTTTTTAATTTGGTACAAATTTTAAAGTCCTAAACCCCCCTTTTTAAAACAAAAACATTACCCAAATTTTACAATCCCTTCCATTACTCCTAAACTTTCCATCTCTTCCAAAAATTCCACTAACCATCTTAAATTACTAACAAACAAGTTCCCTAACCTAGAAACTTGAAATGAATTCCCAACTAATAATAATAAACATAAATTAATTAAAAAGAAAATTAACCTCAAAATTTGGATTGTCACCATATTTACGGTATAAATATGTTTAAGTCTAAATTTTTGTTTGAAAAATTAAAAAAGAGACATATCAAAGTTGAAAATAAATAATAGAAAGTATGGGAACCTTACATCCCAAACCTAATTGGGAGGGAGAGAGAGATTTGTATGCGTTAAAACCACCACAAGAAATATCACTTTTTATAGCATTTGAATATTGCATTTTAGAAGAATAGTCTATGAAAAAGATATGGGAAAGAGGCATAAAGGCGCAAAAATTTCATGGAGTTTGAAAAAGAGGCAGAAATATCACTTTTCTAACCCTCTTTTTCAACCCCATTTTTCAGCTCTCCTTTTCCTTTGCTTCCATTCTACCAATTTCTCACCTCCAAATTTTATTCCAAACCCCATCTAGGCTCGGAGTTCTTCTGGTTAAATTGTCTATCGACCCAAAAGCACTCCTTCATTTGTGCACTTGTGGGTTTGAAATATGAAAAAGACCCAACAAGTGGAAATGCATATTAGTTGGGGAGGAAACATTACAATATAGGGACTTAAACATAGGACCTCCATGAACCACCTCCTCATATACTATATTAAACCGTTGATTGACTCAAAAGGTTATAAGGTAGTGGATGCAGACAAATTTAATCTTATATCATCTAATACTTCTTGCATATTAGAATTACTCTACACGAGTTTGATGATCTATAAATAATTGCTCACTAATATTAGGTAGGTAGATTAATCAAGAATAGATATATTTGATTGTCCCTGATTTTGGAGTCTACAGGCTTGCTATTCCTTTTCTGCTATGATTTGAGCTCGTGGTTGTGTTTTGTTCCTCTTGTTCATCAGTGATTGAGCATATTATTTTTGTTGCTTGCTGGTTTTCTTTCTCATTGATTTCACAGTATAAAACAAAGCTTATTTTCTTAGTGGGTTTGGCTATTCGGAGAATGAAAAGTTAAATCTTTAACTTTGTGAATCATTTGTTTATTGATTATACATAGAATAGATGATATTTTGTTAAAAATGAATTCAAGGATTCAGTTATGTCATTGAGGGTGAAAAAGTTAGGAGAGTTATCTTTGTGACTATATTTGTGATTTTTTTGTCCCTACAAGCAATATATTTTATGCAATGGTTATTTATGTTATTATTATATTTTATGAATGATGTTAGTTGTCAAACTCAGCTATGGCTCTAAAACTAGTTATTTTAAATTTTCATTGTTTAAGAAAAATTATTTTAAATGGCAAAATTGTTAAAAATATTTATAACTAATAGCAAAATACACAATTTATTTGCGGTCTATCCCAGATAGCAGTAAAATTTTGCTATATTTATAAATATTTTGGTTCTGTTTGTTATATTTGAAAAGAGCTCATTGTTTAATAATGTTAAAGTGGTTAAAAAAAAAAAGGAGAGTGTGTTATCTTTTTAATTATATGATTTGTTTTTTTGAAAATGTAATTATATGTTTTTGGCTTGTTGATTAATATGGTTATGAAATGAACGTTTTATCATATATGCATGGAGTTTCACATTTCATCTACATACGTTTTAGTTGTAGGATACTTGTTTCTGGTCGTAAACACATTGGTATATCAATTTTCAAATGCCAAGAATTTCTTGCCAATTCTAAATTGAGTAATCCTCACATTTTGAAGGTTGATTCCACTAGAGCTTGTACCCTTGTCAAAGCCTATTATTTTGTTGGCAAGGCAAAACCAACTTGAATGAAGCATTCTAGAAAGTTTAGATGAGGTGTATAATTCTTGATGTATTGTTGAATAAAAGTATATATATTTTTAGGAATCTTTTTTCAATTCAATGTTGTTAAAGAGCTAAGTAATAAAAACTACTTAATGGAATACTACTATGTGTATAATAATCGAATTTCTTGTTAGGGACTATAATGTATTTTAGTTTTTGCACTACAAGATAAGTTGTGAATTACAAATTTAGTTGGCATCAATTACAAATGCTTCGGAGTTGTAACAACCCCAAATTTTAACCTAAGTCTAGGGTGGTTATTTTCAATTTTTACCCCTTTTCAAAGCCTAAATTTTTTTAGTAAAGAAGTAATGGTGATGGAAAATTAAAATATATGTTTTTATTGATAAATTTTTTTTTTGATAAAATCCAACTAAGTGAAGTCTTTATAAAGTCAAATAATAAAATATAAATCAGTAATTTAAAGTTTTAAAGCCATAGAGCTATCAATGGTTCTTCTCAAGCATTTGTACCTGCACAATCTGTTAGATTATTAGTACTTTGGTGGCACTGGTGGCACTGGTAAATAGCTTATACCTAACTGAGTTATCAAACCATATCATACAACATAGTCATATAAAACATCTAGTCTTTGAGTCATGCAAAAGATACATAGCATCACAGGAATATTTCACAATGCTTTCTAATGTAACATACAACTCATAGGACCATGATTAACAAATAATTATGACACAACATGCAAATGAACAAGCCTGCATCTCATGAATCAATATCTATTGCCCTACAACAAGACATCAACAAGGTCAAAATCTAGTTGAATCTGCAACTACGATAGTATCCATGCTAAGTGGCATCCCCAACACTTACAAAATACTTAGTCAACATGGACAAGCATCAACTACATCCATCTTGAAAAAGATATAAGATGACTAGTCACTCAAATACGGATGTTAAACAAAAAGTACAAACAAGCACTGTAACAACCAACAAACTAACAGCAAGTAAAAGAGTAATTGCATAAAAGAGTTAGTAACCCAGTTCAACGATAAATCACTTACGCCTAGGGGGCTGTTGCTTTTGATGCTCAGGTGTTATCGTTTTGTTACAAAGTATGCATCAAGAATTACTCAAATATATTCATTAGTCCGCAAGTTTTCCCATAAAAACCCAAGTATAAGCTTCTATAGGTTTCTTGGTGACTCTAGGGTCGAACGCAGGGATTTCTGATAAATTAGGCGTTGAGACTAAATACATATCCTATGAGGTGACTGTACAAGTATTATGTTCAAGGAGCTTTATGTGTCTAAATCTATACATAAAGTCGCAGAGAGTGTTAGTCAAATGTCATTTACAATCAGGTAGCATGCGTTGAGAATGATGATGGAATCATGAGATATAATAGAGTTAACGCAGCAGTTAGTCGTTACTTAAGCATATCTAAGTATATTTGCATACCTACAAACTTTGGGTTTGAAAATCCATCTTTCCATGTTTCGACGCCACATTAATCTTATCTCTAAGACGCATGGTAAGTTTGTTTTGGCAAAAGATGAACTACATCTAGTCTTGATAAATGCTAAAGATTAACCATCTACTCTCTTAAGCTAGACAATTGTGCTTGTTTAAACTTGTTTGTTCGACAAATCTATGCAAGCTAATGATATGCATTAATCAAGATGTAAACATACTTAATATTGTTAAAGAAGAACTAACTTCTAACATTTAACTCGTTCAATCATACAAGCAGACATGGTATCGAGTATTAAATATGGAAATGAGTGGAAGGTAATTGTCAATCAAACTTATATTAGGTAAATAAACCATTCTCTCGAATGTCATTAACAAAACATAAGTAAGAAAGGTGGAAATGAAGAAAAAACAGAAATGGAAGACGTCAAGCTGCCACTGGTAATGTCTTGCTTCATGGAGCTTGAGATGGTTGCTATCTAATGCATAAATGGCATAAGATGAAAGTTCTCACTCACGGAGAGATGACTCTGAAAATTCTTAGAATTCTTCTCACAGAAAAGCTTGAAATGGAGGCTGATTATGTGCGGAGCTTTCGCCTCTTGAACTCATTTCTCTCCTCTTTGAATTGAGAAGCTTTGGGCTATTTATAGGTGTCGAAAAAGTGAACTCATGATGATCTGAAACCTTTACATTAAATTTCATACCCTGCTGCGCCGACTTTCCAAATCGTCAGCCCATTGGTTCTGTCATGCTCTGATAATGTGTAATTCGTTTGCATTTTGACATGATAGCTACCGCCCAAGCGTCTGTATCTGTTTTTTCTTCTTGGTGCATGGTCTTGACGCATGGTTTTTCACTTCTTTGGTTCTCGCAGTAGCTTCTTTTCTAGTACTTGGGTTATTTGTTCTTCTTTTTTACTTATTCCTGCGTTAAGAACAAAAAACTTCATATTTTCTCAGGTATATTCTTTTGTAAATGATGTCAACGCATAGTAATACATATTACACAATTCAACTGCCAAAATCATGCGTTTAGCCCTAAAGTTACTCTAATTATTCCAAATAGTGAATATAATAACTTGTATTTCTATAAGTTATCAAGGGTAGTGTGCCTATGAAAGATAATCCACTAATATTGAATAGTTAAGCGTTTACAACAAAATATTTATCAGTAAAGTATCGACTTCTACTTTGACTCTTGTAGAGCTTAACTTGCTAAACACTAGGTTCCCTCTAGATGTGAGACTTCTTCTCAATATTTTACTTAGGCCCCTCCTAAGCATGATAATATTAGTAAAAAACACTTTGGCTTTAGACAATATGTGAGCCTCCTTTCAGCTTGATTATCTTCCTTGCAACTTAGTCAACTCCCTTCACTAATAAATCTTAGGTCCCCCTAAGATGGAAAAATTCTTCTTGAGAATGAAGTATTAGGCTCCCCATGAGACCAGGAATCCCTTATCTTCAACGATGCTTTAGACTACCTCTAAGACTAATCTGATCTTTAGAAAATTGAACTTGTCGATCAAGAAACTTGCACAGCGGAATACACAAGCAAAGAACACAAGTACAAAGTCGCACAAGTTGGCAAACAATAACAAAACTCTTAGCTCTAAACACAGTCAGTTGCCCTAGATCTCTGCCATCAAGCTCCGTTTATTAACCAATCCCATAAAAGGAAAGCAAACTCCTAATAGGAAAAAATATGATGCACTGCAAATAAGGAAAGAATTTCCTAAAAATATTTTCTTTTGATCGACAAAGGATGTGTTGGGACTAGTGTCCTAAATCTCTTGGAGTCTCATAGTTTTGTAAAATTGTAAATACATTTTATTTATTCAATAAAAGAAGCAATTATTTTATTTATTTTTTGCATTAACTCAATCCAATAAACTAATATCCATGGATATTTAATGTAAACTTAAACATGTATGTGATTGACATACAAGGTTGGATCATATTTAATGTAAACTTTAGTGGAGTGACCTACAATTAATAAATATTGATTAATCTAATTAAAGAGTTTAATTGATTAATCTCATATCAATGGAGCTTCTAATCTATAGATCCATTAGGTCCCCTTGCTAGCTCATTAAGGATTTGTATAAAAATCAGATATTTTGGTTTAATTTGAATTGTTCAAATTAATAAAGGAGTTAATTGTATATAATACAATTAGTATAAAGTTCATATATACACTATAATATAAAGTTTATTTTGAATGAGATTCAAAATTTATACTTTATGTTATAAGAGAAATGAATATTTAAATAAGATTTAAATATTAATTATATGAGTGAGATTCATGCAAAAATTATAGGTTAAAATTAATATGAATGAGATGCATATTAAAACTATAGGTTATGTGAGAGAAGGTTATTTGAATATGATTCAAATTTAAATTAAATATGAGATAATTAATTAAGTGTATTTAATTATATTTATTAAATATGATTTAATATATTATAATTAAATTAATTTTAATTCTAATTAATATTATTATTATATTATTAATTAAGGAAATAACTTCTCACGTTTGAGGAAGTTGTTTTCTCTCTTTCACATCTGTTTTTACATAAAAGAAAAGGAGAAGGGGAGAAGGGGTGTTACCAGAAGAGAACATAAGAGTTCTATGAAAGTTTTTTTCTCTCCAGATCTTCCCTCTCAAAGTTCTCTCTTTCTCTCACAACTCCTCATTGGTTCTTCTTAGAGAATAACAAGGAAGGTTTTGTAGTGGTGTTCCAAAGGTAAGTCTTGTATTACTTGTTGGAGGTCTTTTCTACTGGTACATAAGTTGGTGGGAAGAAGAATTCCTACACCGAAGACGGTCTTCAAAAGTAGGAAACTTCTAACCCTTAATTCTTTTCAATAGCATGATAATTGTTATGTTTATCTAAGATTTGTATATTCTTGTAATTTGAGTTTTTCAAAAAGAAACTTATTGTCACATGGCGATCATTCGCCTCCGCTGAGGATTCAATTCCTTTAGTATGTCCAAATTTTCATACACAGTCAAACCAATTAAATATTTTAATGTAATTGCATCCACCACTGGAAAATATATCTCCTCAAAATCAATATTAGATCTTTGTGAAAAACTTTGTGCAACTAGTCTTGCTTTATATCTTGTGACCTCATTATTTTCATTTTTTTTTTCTCACAAATACCCATTTGTATGCCACAAACTTGACACCTTCTGGTGCTTGGACTATTGGTCCAAAAATCTGATGTTTTGAAAGTGAATTTAATTCTGCCTTGATTTCTTCTTTCCACTAAACCCAATCTTTTCTATGTCAACATTCTTCAACTGATTTTGGTTCAGGATTCTCATTTTCAAATATAATATCAAGAGCAACATTATACGCAAAAATGTTATCAATAACTACATTAGTTCGGTTCCATCTTTTCCTTATCATGACATAATTTATTGAAATCTCATTAATATCTTTAGGTATTTCACCTTCTTCACTAATTCGATTATCAATCATGTCCAAAGTTTCTTAATAGATATTTACATCCTCAACCAAGTCTTTTTTACTATTGTCAATTTTTCTTTTCCAAGGATTTTTATTTTTGGAATCCACTGGTGAACCACGCTTCTAGCGTGTCCCAAACTCATTAATGACAACTTATTGTGTTGGGATATCAATTTTTACATTGACCTGTATGAGGCTCTAAATGAGACAATAATGATGCATTCCATATAATTTTCTTTTCCAACTTCTAAATTCCTCTTCCTAATGTTGGAAAATTTGTCTCATTAAAATGACAATCATCAAACCGTGCAGTAAATGCATCACCTGTCAGGGGTTCAAGATATTTAATAATTGATGGGGAATCATATCCAACATATATTCCTAATCTTCTTTGAGGATCCATCTTAGTACATTGTGGTGGAGCGATTGGAACATATACTGCACATCCAAAAATTCTTAGATGAAAAATATTTGGCTCTTGGCCATAAACTAACTGTAATGGCAAGTATTTACAATAAGCTACTAGTTTAATGCGTGCAAGTGATGCAGTATGCAAACTAGCATGTCCCCGTACAAATGTAGGAAACTTAGCTCTCATAAGTAATAATTTAGCAATTAATTGCAAACATTTTATAAATGATTCTGCTAAACCATTTTGTGTATGAACATGAGTTACAAGATGTTCAACATTTATCCTAATTGACATACAATAATTATCAAAAGCTTGGGATGTAAATTCATTAGCATTATCAAGACGAAAGGTTTTAATTGTATAATCATAAAATTGTACTCTTAACTTATATTGTGTTAACTTTTGTTCCAGCATTGTCAATTTGGAAAAATATTTTCTATTTGTAAGAATTGTATGTATAGTTGCACAGTCTATCAGACATAAATATCCATTCCTCATTTTTTAGCCACTTAACATTGAAAATTGTCCATGATTCTTTATTTAAATAAGATAATTACAATAAGATTAAAAAAACTCAAAATATAAAAGTTTTAACTTTAAAAGAACATGAAAGATAGATATAAAAAATAAACAACATTAATTCTAATATTCTCAAAATCAAAGGAAGCACTTGCTACGTTATTATTTGTGTTGATTTTCTCTTCAGGAGATTCAAATAAGTCTGCCACATCCAAATTTGTCACATTGGATGGGTCAAATATATCACTATCCTGGTATGCAAAATTTGCTTTCACATTTTTTCCTTTTTCCTTCAGGGAAGTTGATAGAGATCAACTAAGTGTTTTGATGTATGACAAACACGAAATTAGTGTCCAATCATTCTGCATCGGAAGCATTTATGTCATTGTCTTTTGAATTTTTATCTTGTGGAGCTTTTTCTTTATGATCATCATTTCAGGTGGTTCTTTTGAAATTTGGATGATTAGAATGACCACCACGAAAATAATAATTATTTCTTCCTTTGTCACGGTCATGACCTCAACCACGACCACGATTATTAAAATTTACAACATTCACTTCAAGAATGATGTTGTTCCAGTTGGTCGAGATTCGTGGTTTTTTATCAATAACTCATTATTTTGTTCAGCCATGAGAAGACATGAAATTAGTTCAGAATATTGTTTAAAACCTTTCTCTCGACATTGCTGCTACAGGAGCATATTTGAGGCATGAAATGTAGAAAATGTCTTCTCCAACATATCTGCATCAGTAATTTTCTCTCTGCATAATAACAATTTTGAACTGATTTTTTAAATAATGTAGAGTTGTAATCACTTACTAGTTTGAAATCTTGGAGCCTCAAATGCATCCATTCATAACGAGCTTTAGGAAGAATAACTGTTCTTTGGTGATCATACCTCTCTTTCAAATTCTTTCACAAGATACGAGGATCTTTTACTGTTAGACATTTCATCTTCAATCCCTCGTGGAGATGATGACGAAAGAAAATCATAGTTTTTGCTTTTTCTTGAATGGATGTTGTATTCCCCTCTTTAATTGTTTCTTCCAAGTTCATAGCATCTAGATGTATTTTAGCATCAAGCACTCGTGACAAATAATTATTTCCATTGATGTCAAGGGCTGCAAATTTTAGTTTTGTTCACAACAAAATTGTATTTATATTAGAAATTTAATATATACTAAACATGTATAGCAACATTTAATTTACTAATTATAATAGAGAGAAAAATGACATAAAACCTACCTTCAGCGAGAAAACGACAAGAGCTCATGCTAATAACGTTTTGTTAAATCAAGGAGCAAAATGACAAAAAACAGAAACATGAATACCGAGGAATTATAATATTAAAATAAATAAATAATAAAATAACATAAAATAAAGAAAATGGAAATGAAATTTTATGAAAAATTAAAATCTCTCAAATTTCTCCAATCTTTTCTTTTCTTTTCTCACCCATGTGTGTATTTTCAACATCCGCCAAATGCCACTATTTATAGGCAATTTGGTAAGTAGATGATGAAAATACATGACTACTAAGAATATGTGATGATGAGACACATGACCTTTAAACACTAATCTAAATTACACATATTTTTTAATATTCATAATAATTTAGAATTTAAGATTAAAATTTTAAACTTACCCTCTTGTTCGAGAGATACATATATGCATACTAATTTTTTTTTAATTCAAGTGAGATCTAATGAAATTTAAAGTTAAGAAAATGGAGAGAATTATTTGAACTAAAATATAAAAGTTATTATAAATATTGTAATAAATAGATTTCCATTATATTCCTAATGCTTGGTGTTTAAATTTCTATGTGTCTAGTAGCGTTTAAAAATCCACCTCCATTTTCTATAATTATTTAAAATTTAAGAGATGAAACCGAGAGGCCAAATTTGAATGTGGATAAAATGATTAAAAAAAAATGTCAATACCATTGCAAGTTCAACATCAAAATAGATGATTACTTGAAATTAAGGATTAAAATATAGATATATCGACATCAACTAAGTAACACAAGAGGTTGGATGCAACAATTAATAGATGGTTTGTGCAATTTCTGATTTCAAAGAAAGCAAATGTTAAGTAAGAAAATGAAACAATGACCAAACATTTTTATTTTCCAGAAGGTAAAAACAATAAACAAGAAGGTTATCAACCACCCATATAAAATGTACAAACATTTGGACACCTAAGTATTTAATTGAAAGTGTAAAAAGAACCATCTGGGTTACATCATTATCAATAACACAAATGAATGTAAACAAATCCTTTAAACTACAGCACTGCACTGAATTAGAAAAGCAAACTTGAAGGCCAATACAGACTTCCTAACTAAAAGTTAAAAAAAAAAAATATATAGAACTTAGGACTTCATTACTTGAACATATTTCTTTACAGATTCATTTAAAACCACATTCAACACAAAATCCCTAAAGTACAAAGCAGGAAACAGGAACCAACTTGCATTGCATAAAGCTCCCTCCTGAACAATGAAGACTCATTCCCAATCTTCAAGTTCGTCATTATCTTCCATATTATACCTGCTGAAGTGTTCAACCCTGAACTTCCACTCCCCTTTCACTGGGTCATAGGATACGAACTCCGCGCCTTGAGCCTCTGTCTTCTTCCTTAGCAACTCCTTGTATTTCTCAACTTTAGGCCCCTCTGTATATTGATGCCCAGTTTGCTTGTCTACGCATTTGATGTTGAGTATTGTTACTTCAGCAGGCTTATTCAGACCTTGCCCACAAGGAGGTTTTTTACTCTCGTCCAGGTAGACAATCACCTCACGATTGTTAAACTGAACAATGGACTCTAGATCGAGCCTTCGCACGTCTGTTTCACCAAAGAATTTGATGCTTCCATAACCATGGCGACCCACCACAAAATCTTTAACATGGCGGCAAAACCCAGGTTCGGCCCTTTCTTTGGCAGCTAATTCTTGAATCTTCGGCTCGGTATAATAGTCTGAATGCCGGAGCTTTGGCATTAATGCCTCAATATCTGCCCCATGTTCATAAACAATGGCAGCCTCACCAGCTCTGTGCCCTGCAAATGTCCTATACAAGTCCTCCTTTGGAGCAGAGTGATCCTCATGGACCCCGTTCGGTTTTTGGTTAACTTTGTTAAGATGGATGTTATCTTTGCTAGTACCATTCTCAACAACATTTCCTGCAATAAAGAAAACAACAGAAATTATTTAACACAAAAGTATGCAGCTTCTGCTATGATGCGCCCTGCACTTCAATAAATAAGCCATGACGATATCAATTCATATAATGGGCAAAACCCAGTTGTTCACATCACAAAGCTATCGATATATAATGGAACTTTTTCCCTTATACTTTTTCCATTATAGGTAGAAAGACGTTAGAGACTCCAACTTTATAAATAGATTCCACCACAAAATATTTCACAACAATAATATAGAGAAATTGCAATCAGAAGTCAAAAGAAGAAATAAAACCTTGTTCTTTGAGGTGTGTGGAAAGGCGAAATATGGAACAGAGAAACTGAAAATATACCAAATTTCAAAGGGGAAAAACAAACCATTGGTTTCCTTCAAATTGTTGACAGCCAAGGAGGAAGTATCTTCAGCAATCTTCCCTGGTAAAAATTAAGATTTGCTAGTCAGCAACAACATACTGAACATAAAATCAAATTCCACCTCACAGGAACATAGGCCTTAAGGAAAATATATATATATATACACCATCATGCTTGGTAACAGATACCATCACATTGTCTTAAAATACGCTCAAGAGTACAAAAACTCAGGAGGCAAAGTACAAAAACTCAGGAGGCAAAGGCGTTTTTGGACTCTTCCTATGCCAATGATAAAGAAATGAAAATGGGCTTACTTCTCACACCCTCTTAGTCCCCTTCTTCCATTTCCCAATCTCTTCAATCAAGATATATAGGTTATAAAGGAGAATAATGAAATCATCTAGAAACCTGAAAAATTAAATGTTTTGAGAAAGTTGTACGTTAGTAGCCAAGTGTAAGCTAATATGTTTGGGTTTAAATTTTACTACACAAAAGAGAGACATGGAGAATTTGGGTAATAATTAGAGATTTCCATGGGAGGGGAGGGGAGGGGAGGGCAGGGGCAGGGGCAGGGAAGATCTCCGCCCCCCGTATCATTCCCCATGGGGAATTTGCAGGGGTCAAGTTCCCACAGGGAAAATTACCCTCCTTTTTTCTACCATTTTTTCATTAATTTTAACCAAATAATTTTTGTTAGCAATTTTTTAATTCTTTAAAAGGAGCATTTCCAATACAATTTGCAATTACAAAAATATTCTATTTCCAATCAAAATCAGTAACAAATGCCAAGTATTGAATTCAAATCAATTCTTCATTCTCTTTCCATTTAATTATTATATGTATAAGTACCATGGACCAAGGCAGAAGCAGAAAGATTGAATATAGAGGCTCTGGAGGGAAGGGGAAGAAAGAAAAAACGTGTGTTACTAAATTTGTGGCGATAAAGATTTTGTTGATTCTTTTTGCCATTCAAATTAGTTAGTTGTGGTTAGTTAAGAAGGTTCCCCATGATCAAAGGTCATATTCCTTTCTTGGTCCTTTTTGATTTGGAACTGTGGGATTTGTAGGATTTATACAAGTATTGGGTCCTGTTTAGTCACAGAGAAAAATGGACGAATGGGTAGTGAATGGGTATCTATACATATGGGAAAGAATGAGGGTATCCCCATTTGAGTTGTTTTCAAATTGGTTATTTTCTAAATCAAGATAACTTCAAAAAGATTGATTATTGAAATTTCTTAAATATATGATTGGGTATGCTTAGAAATTAAGAACTCCTGTTTATTTACAGTTATGATTATTTAAGAAGAGGGGGAAAAAAGGAAAATTTGAGGAAGTTTTAGAGATTGGGGAATGAAAGAAGAGGATTAAGAAGGTATTGAAGAAGTGAGAGAAAAAAGATGAGAAATGGAGAAGTTTTAGGTTAGATTGAAATAGAGGAAAGTGAGGAAATGGAAGAGGGAATGGTGATGAGATATGGATAAATAGTTTCCGTCCATATACTAAGCTACAAGCATTTTTTAACATTTTTTAAAGGTTAAGGGTATTAATGCAACTTTTGAAAGTTTAGGGTATTTTTGAACCGAGGTACAAACAATTTTCATCCGCATACTTAGGTAATGGTAGTTTTGAATTTTTTTAAAGTTTAAGGATATTAATGAAACTTTTGAAAGTTCAAGGTTAGTTTGAAACAAAATACAAAGTTCAAGAGTATTTTCTATAACGTTTACATGTTTCTCAATATTTTCAAATTCTAAACCAGTACCCAACATATTAAAAAACAATGAAACATACAACTCTATTTTACATTAGATCTCTTATTACCTAATTTCGGATCGCCAACCAAACGAACCTTTTTCAAGTGTTATCAACTATGAAACATAAAAGTTGGACGGCACAGAACAAAAAGGTCATACCATTTTCACGCACTGAGGTGTCCTTTGATGGCAAAGCTTTGTCCAAATTGGCTTTCGAAGGCCACTGATCCGTGGGACGAATAACCAATGCTCTAGGATTCTCTCTGGGAATAAAAAGAGCATCAGCCTTAGGAGTGCTTGGCGTTTCTTCATCATCACTGAAAAATGGAACCTATAAAAGACAAGGAGCTATAAGCAGTCTGTAGTTACAAAATTCAAGTGAGGCACCATTTTTGTAACCACCCACCACAATAGGAATGTGAGGGAGGGGAAAAGGAAAAGATTTATAATAGAAGAATCAGTCATACCCTTGGACTGCCATCATTCTTAGGGTTATATTTTCTCACGGGCAATCTCATCCGTCTGTGAGATAGGTGGCGAGGCGTCAAGAAAGATGATACTCTGACCGGAGCAGCTTTATCAACAACCTACATTAGTATAAATTAATGGAGAGAATCAAAAAAAGAGCACCAAACTATATTCTTCTTGCAGACGTTAATGACAAAGACACCATATTAGAAACCATTGATCTCTCACTCAAACTTCAGTAAATAAAGACAAGTCCAATTTACCGGCATGCTAGAAATTCCATATTGAATAGAAGGTGCTGCTCCTGGTCTACTAATTGACATCTGTGGCATTGCAGGGAGTGTTCCAAATGGATTTGTAGCCGGTGCTGGTTGTACTATGGGGCTTTGGGTGATAGGCCTACAAGGTACATGCATGCAAATTACCGATACATGGCAATTAATATATAGGAACAAGAGATTGAATGTTTGATAACTACGTGGCCCTAAGTTATCTTAATACAGGCCAATTAGTCAATGTCTGACCGATAAAATCACCATGCAAATCAGTGACAAGAACCAGAAAAAGAAAATGAAGAGCCAAAGAAAAAAAAATTTCCATCCAACCAAACTAGAAACTAAATCCATAAATTCAGACTTAAATAGTGTTTTTTTAAAGCTAAAGGCACAAGCGCAATAGTCTTCTAAGATTTAAGTGCAAGGTGCAAGGTTTTTTTTTTTTTTTAAATGCACTACATATAAAAGTACTACATAAAGAAGAAAAAGCATAGTCGAAGTGGAAAAAAAATCTAAAGTCAAGGAATTTTTCATTTAGACTTAATAGCCTTAGGGCATCTTTTCTCATTGAATACCAATACATCGCAAGGGAATACCATACACATCAGTATCAAAGCAGTCCAACCTAGGGAGAATTGACAAGATGGCACAGAAGCGCTTGGGACAAATAAGGAGCCTGCCTTAAGGAATCAAGGAGAATGTACAAAAACTACCAACGATTGCAGGGACCCTAGCAACACTAATGAAAACGATGGATCAATCTCAGTGTCCAAACAGAGTTCCAAAACTGAGTAGCGAATGAGACTAGTAAAATAAAGGCCAACATGGATACAAAAATCTCAATGTGTTGGGGAACATATTCATCATTTGGCTGTGGTCTTTAATGTGTTGAGGGACAACGCTCTTCATGCTAATGCTAGCAAATGTCAGTTTGTGAGGGAACAAATTGCCTATTTAGGTCAGTCATCATAGGGTGTTGAGGTAGGTCCAAGAAAGATTTTTACAATGCTTGAATGTCCAAGGCTGATAAATATTCAGAAATTGTGCAGTTTCCTCAGCCTAACCCGTTATTACTGATTTCAGCCAACCTTTCATTGTGGAAACAGATGCCTCATGCACGAGTTTAGGAACAGTTCTATCTCAGAAGCACTGATTGATGATTACTTGCATAAGTCATATCCTGTTAGCCTAGGCAAGCGAGAGAAAAATCCATATACAAGAAGAACTTGTGGCAATTTTCTAAGCAAACCAATGTTGGTGATCATATCTATTGGGACAATGATTCATTATGCAAACAAACCGGTGAGACTCGAAATTTATTATGGAATACGCACGATCCAACCCAAGTACCAAAGGTGGCTGTCAAAGCTAATTGGTATAACTTCGAAGTGCAAACAACAATCCTCGATGTGGCAGTAATCAAAGAGAAAATAGCAAACGACCAGGAAACGAAACAAATTATCTAAAAGTTGCTCGATGATGAGATAAATATTCCTAATTCCCTCTTCAGCAAGGCACTTTACTGCATAAGGGACATTTGGTCTTCTCCATGCCATCTTTACACATTCTAGTTAGTCTCCAAACATATCACGATTCAATGATAGAGGGCATTCAACATTCTTCTGTATCTGTAAGAGAATGACTAGTAAATTATATTGGGCAAACAAGAAGAGCAACACCAAACGGTGTGTTGAACGATGTTTTATCTGTCAACAAAACAAATCTTTAGCCACTTCTCCTACATGATTGCTACAATCACTCAAAATGCCCAAGAGAATTTGAAAATATGTAATCATTATTATGGATTGGCCTAGTGGTAAAAAAGGAGACATAGTCTCAGTAAATGGCTAAGGAATCATGGATTCAATCCATAGTGACCACCTACTTAGGATTTAATATCCTACGAGTTTCCTTGACACCTAAATGTTGTAGGGTGAGGCGGGTTGTCCCCATGAGATTAGTTGAGGCGCGTATAAGTTGGCCCGAACACTCACGAATATTAAAAAAAAAAAAGAAAAGAAAAAATGATGTGCCAATGGACTTTATTGAAGGGCTACCATATTCGGTGGGGTAGGGGTTAGGCATGACTGTATCCTAGTTATCATCAACTACCTTAGTAAGTGCACATTTTTTGGCTTTGAAGCATCCATGCACAGCTAAAATGGTGGTGAACCTTTGTATCAAGAAAATTGTAAGATTTCATGGATATCCATGTATCCATGTTTCATTATCTCCAATCATGATACAATATTCTTAGCCATTTTTGGAAGGAGACGTGTTCACATTTCAGGGAACCAATCTTGGTTAAAGTACTTCCAACAACTCCTAAATGAATGGACAGACTAAGATTGGGAATAAATGTGTCAAAACACATCTGCATCGTTTCTGTAGCAAACATCCTAGTCGTGTTAGGCTGAGTTTTGGTATAACCACCTTCCATATTTCCATTGTCATATTGCCATTTCAAGCAGTGAATCTCTTACCCCATCCTCTATTATCATATGGTGAAATCAAAACAACAAACTCGACCCTTGATCAACAATTGATGGTATGTGACATGGCCCTTGATATTCTCAAGGGTCATCTTTAGTTGGCTTAAGACAATGAAAAGGTTTGCATATCAAAATCAAAGAGATGTGGAATATGCAGGGGGGATAGGGTATTTTTAAAATTTGACCATATCATTAAGTTTCACTAGCAAAGTGAAGAGATGAGAAACTAACGCCTAAGGCTTTTGGGTCTTATCTAGAGGAAGAACAAAATGGACCAGTCGCCTATAAACATCAATTACTTTCAAACACCACCATTACCCGATTGTCCATGTCTTTTAGTTGAGGAAAGCCTTGGGAGCCAACAAAACAGCCCAAACGAGCCAATCTCTGTACACAGATTAATTTGAATGGATTGTTGAGCGGGCCATGGATAAACTAGGCTATCCAAAACGAAAAATTTGGCTCCATTGAATTGTTGGTGAGATGGAAGGCCTACTAGATCATTAGGCCATGTGGGAACACTCAAAAGACTTTTGCTGTCGATTTCCAGATTACAAACATTGGACAAGGTTTCATCGACCCTAGGGTAATGTTAGGCCTCCAATTACTATTCAATATCAAGGGGTAAGAAAGGGAATTCACCCCCGACCAGTTAGAAGAATCAAAAGGGGGTAGGAACATGAAGATTATGCAGGCAAGGGAATGTTTGGGTAGTATATATGTTATGGAACAGTAATATGACATTTTATTCTTTTTGCGTTATCATTGTAAAGAGAAAAAGGGAGAAATTACCAGCCTTCTCTAATTGGCTGGGAGATATTTTGTATTGCCTTTGGGTGTCTTTTCTCTTTGAATATCAATACATAGTAAGGAATACCTTACACATTATGTCTTAGCAAAATTAAGAAATGCCATCTTTATTTAATGCAAACATAATAATAATAATAATAACAATAATAACAATAATAATAATGTTAGGCCTCCAATTACTATTCAATATCAAGGGGTAAGAAAGGGAATTCACCCCCGACCAGTTAGAAGAATCAAAAGGGGGTAGGAACATGAAGATTATGCAGGCAAGGGAATGTTTGGGTAGTATATATGTTATGGAACAGTAATATGACATTTTATTCTTTTTGCGTTATCATTGTAAAGAGAAAAAGGGAGAAATTACCAGCCTTCTCTAATTGGCTGGGAGATATTTTGTATTGCCTTTGGGTGTCTTTTCTCTTTGAATATCAATACATAGTAAGGAATACCTTACACATTATGTCTTAGCAAAATTAAGAAATGCCATCTTTATTTAATGCAAACATAATAATAATAATAATAATAATAATAACAGTAATTAAAAAAATCAAATAAGAAAACTAAAACTTAATAATATGTAAATACCAGAGCCAATAACAAAGAAATGGATGACACAATAAGAAGACCAAAAGTCAACATATGCAAATAAAAGAACCAATAACACGGGAGAATGTGGGACTCTTACGATTGTCCAAAGTTGCTCTGGCCAAAAATGCTTGAAGTTCCTGCAAAACCACTTGAACCAACTAATGGGAAAAAATAATCAAGTTAGTACATAGTACATTAATATAAGAGGTCTGAATGCTCATCAAAATGATCGATCAATATTTATGAATCAGCTTACTTGGTTGAGCCTGACCCAAGTTGCTAAAAAAGGAAGTGGGCGCCTGTGCTTGTGGAAATGGCATAGAGAAAGAGGAAGACGCCTACAGTATGAACAAGAGTAGGAGCCTGTTAGCATAAAACCTACAAGTAACCAACTACAACATTCAAGTTACTTGTGTTAAATGAACTACTCATAAGGAGGGAAAAAAATATCTAGGGGGTGTTTGGCGCTCAACTTGAGTTGAATTGACTATTTGGCCCACATACTTCACAACGTAATGTTAAATAACTTGATCCCACTAACTTCAACAGGGTTAACTATTGAAGTCGGCACGTAGATCAAGAAACTTCTTCTTCCTCTCTTTCTCTTTCTCTATCTTCTTCTCTCTCTCCCTCCCTCCAATGTTTCTAATAACTCCACCACATAGAAAAGAACTTAGAAAAAAAAATAACCTTTTAAAATAATTTATTTTCAACAAACTTATAAATTTGAAATCTTACAAAATTTGGAATTCTTATTTAAATTATAATCCACAAATTGGTGAAATTAAAATCAAAAGATAAGTTAGATAAGTTTTGAATTAAATTCAATTTGAATCAAATTGAATTTGAGGATAGTCAAATTTTAATCTCAAATCAAATTCAACCGTCTATCTTAAAATTCTATTCCAAATCTAAACCAACTTTTGGGATAGCATCTGGAATTCTAACCCAAATCAAATTCCAGTCTCTCTTAGAATTCTATTCCAAATCTAATCCAAATTCTGGATAGAATCCAACATTTACCTTGAATTAAATTTAGATATATTCCAAACTTCATCCTAAATATTTTTCCAAAATGTAAAATTCAAATTCAAATCATCTAGAGTCGATCTCAAATTAAGAAAACTTGTTACATTCATATTCAATCCCAGACCAAATTCGAGTGAGATTGAAAATTAAATGACAAAAATAATGTAAAAATATTGGAAACCAAATTTGTTACTGTAGAAAATTTTGATTGAAATAGTTCTAGTTGTATAGTATACATTAAAATAAGTTCAATTTCAAACCTCTAGGTTATTTAACTCCAATACATATTTTCTAAACCCAAACTAAACAACCAAACACAGATTATTCAACCCACAAATTAATTCACTCTCTAGACTAAACAACTTCAAACTTAATAACTCAACTCTAGGTTATTCAACTATAATACAAACTTTCTAAACCCAAACTAAACAACCAAACATAGATTATTTAACTCCACAAATTAGTTCACTCCCTAGACTAAAAAACTTCAAACTTAATAACTCAACTCAATGCCTCAAACACCCTCTTAATAAATAATCATTACCATATCTTGAGGGAAAAAAAAACCAATTTCAAATCGGACCCAACTCATGAAGTGCATAAAAGAAAGCACATCCAACTTCCCCTAACCCAAAGTAAAATAGAGTGAATTACCAAATATACAGTTCCATTATCTTACACTTATATTTTACTCTATGAAGCTTTTTTTCCCTCCCTCCACACACATGGAAGAATTGGTGACATCATACACAAAAATAATGTGATCTATTAATCAAAATACAATCGTCCCACCACAAGAAAAGTATAAAGCAATATGGTACAGTCTTTGGCTACTTACAGATGTTTGACCAAAACCCATTGGATTGCTTGAAGTTAGGAGTGATGGCGAGCTAGAGAAGAGATTTCCTCCAACCCCGGATGAAGGTTGACTAAACAAGCTGGATTGTGTAAAGGGAGCGCCAAAGGCTGAACCTGTCTGCCCAATTGCAGGTGTTGTGGATTGGAAGAGGGAAGATGATTGAGTATTACCAAAATTTAAGCTGGAAGGAAACGTAAGATTTGTTCCTGGAGATGTAGTTGAACTAAAAGCAGATTGTGAGGCAAGGGGTTGAGTGTTGGATGAACTGAATAGGGATGAGCTGCCAAATTGAGAGGTTGTTGATGATAAAAAAGCTGATGTTGATGCTGCTGTTGTCGATGCGAAGGGGTTTGATGAAGAGGAAGGAGCAAATGCTGAAGAATTAAATGAAAACGTCGTTGAAGGTCCAAAAGTACCAAAACCCGAAGGTTTAGGGGCAAATGGATTGGTTGATGTGGCTGTAGAAAAAGGATTTGGACTTGATTGACTAAATGTTGAAGAAGCTAGAGGGTTAGGCTGTGCACTAGAAACACCAAAGCCAACACCACTAGCAGACTGACCAGCTGGAAGAGGTCCACCTGCAGAACAAACACAAGAATCCAAAATTATCCAATAGGAACTAAACTTTGTACATGTTTAAAAAAAAAAAATTAAAAAAGGTACCCTTGTCCCCCAATTGATAATCCTCCCATCTCAACTCTTCGTGACTTTTATCTTTGTATACAGGCATGGCTGATATAGACTCCAACTTCCCAGCTGCTTGCGTACTGCCACTTCCAGCATCTGGCTCGGTTGTTGGTGCATAAGGAGTGACTCTACTGCCACCTCGCTGACCACCAAAACCAGCCTGCCCAAAACCACTGGTCCCAAATGCAGATGTAGACTGTGCTCCTGTATCAAATTCAAAAGAACACATAGTGATGCCCAATGAAGCAAAAAATTCTACAACTCCAAAAGAAATTTGAACTGTAATAATGGTAAGATATTTCCGAATGGCTCACCAAAAGGAGAACTCTGGGCACCAAAAGGAGATGTATTAGTACCAAAAGTGCTACTACCAAATGCAGAAGTAGACTGGCCAAAAGCTGGAGTGGACCCAAAGCTAAAGGATGGAGTGCTAGAAGCTCCAAAAGCAGGAGCACTTGAAGCCCCAAAAGCAGGAGTACTTGAAGCTCCAAAAGCAGGAGTACTTGAAGCTCCAAAAGCAGGAGTACTAGAAGCACCAAATCCACCTCCAGATCCAAAAACAGGGGTGCTTAGTGAACCAAATGCATTCCCAGTACTACCAAAGGCAGGTGTGCTTGTTGAACCAAAGGCAGGACTGCTTGTAGCGCCAAAGGCTGGGGTGCTTGCCGCACCAAAGGCTGGGGTGCTTGCAGCGCCAAATGCCGGGGTGCTAGTGGCGCCAAATGCTGGTGTGCTTGTGGCCCCAAAAGCTGGTGTGCTTGGGGCACCAAATGCTGGTGTGCTCGCAGCACCAAATGCAGGGGTGCTCGCGGCACCAAAGGCAGGGGTGCTCGTCGCACCAAAGGCAGGAGTGCTAGTAGCTCCAAATGCAGACTGGCTAGGGGCACCAAAAGGTGATGAAGAACCAAAGACATTGCTTCCGAATGCTGGCTGAGATTGCTGGTTTGTACTTCCAAATGGATTTGTTTGAGTAGGAGTAGAACCAAAGCCTCCAAACAGGGGCTTCTGCCCAAAAATGGAAGAACCTGCCAGAAAGGAGAGCCTAAGATTTAAATCCACATGATAAATGAAATACAAGTGATAAAAATATTTTTCAAATTTTCCTAGTTATAATCTGTGGTCTGAATTGAATGCCAATCAATAAAAGTAATGGTAGTGAGGAAATATACAGTGGTTTCATCAAAAGGAATATGCAAAGAAAAAGTAAAAATCTTAATAAAGAGATGCGGCAATTTCAAACAAAATAACAATTGTAAAGTTAATCCTTCGCCAAAGGAAGATAAGAAATACATCCATATAAGCAGAACAAAAGCCAACCAATCTAATAGCCACAATTCATAATCCCATGAGAAAAATTTTGAGAATCCATTTATTGATACTCAAGTTACTTCACTTTCAGTTTATTTTTAACTTTTTTTTTTTTTTACTTTTATTCTAAAATATCTAACCCATTCATTTGGTCCTTTATGAATGAATACTACACATTCACAGAAATATGTTCACAGAAACCAGAATCACATAAACTCTCTAATGTTCACTGAAGAAATGGTGAACTAAAAGTAAAATATAGACTTGAGAATTGCACTTGCAGGTAAGTGATGGTTTAAGAACACACAGAAAATTTCTCATAGCTGAAGAACCAAAAAGATGCATGCACAAATCTAGCACATAGATGTATTCCATGTAAAAGACACTAGTATTGCTGAAACTCTTGGGTACATGAAGAACTGGTTATCAGAAAACAAAAGATAACAACTTAACAACACATACCTCCAAATGATGAAGATGATGAACTACCAAAAGCAGGAGTTGATGATGATCCAAAAGTGGACAGAGTAGCTCCAAAAGCTGGTGATGATGAACCGCCAAATGTTGTGGTGGAAGGAAAGGGGGAAGACGATTGGGCTGCTCCAAACACACCCGTTGATGTACCACCAAATACTGTATTTCCTGTCTGTGAGCCAAATGGGGATGTACTGCCAAAGGGCTTAGGTGCAAAAGGATTATTACTTGTGTTGGAGGTTTGCCCAAAGACTGGTTGAGATGCAAAAGGGCTAGTAGATGGTTGCCCAAAAGCTGTGTAAGGAATCAAGCCCAACAATTGACACACAAAAAAACCCCCACTTAGTACAAGAACTTAGATAAAAGAAGTTCGAGGCAAGACAAGCAAAAATTTATTAAGTCGACATTTACAAAATGAAAAGAATTTCACAAGCTTAAGTCATGACTCATGATTTCACATACAAATGTGAATTTTAATCCACTGGAAAGCTAGAACAAAAGCAGGAAGTCTATCGTATTTAAGATGTACACATACCTAACCATAGGCACACGGAAGAAAACTGAGAAACAACAAGTCAAGATAACAAAATTCCATAGCATAAGGCTACAATCTACATCCCAAACTTCCAGGAGAGGTGCAATATCATTATGAAACAAAATATAGAGTTCCAACACTTTTTGAACTTAAAGGCAATATGAAGATGAGAGATTAAACCATGTATTTCCCACTTGATTACTTCCCTACATTATCTTCCAAACTTAAAAGATGAGACATAGAGGAGGGATCCACAGCTCAGCAGCAAATGAAGTGCAATTAGGATAACAAATTTATGTGAAGATAAGACAAGCACCAATCCTTCAAATTATAAAAGAAATGAGAAGAAATACTTACGGTTGGGAGAACCAAACATCGTTCTCTACTTATCCCCAGTTGCCACTGAGTAAAGTAAGCAACTAATCTCGAACTGCAAAGAAACGGAACCCAAATCAATCATTCATGGAGCAAACAACATAAAACAAAAGTCTCCACTACCCCCAGCATTGAGTCACAAAAAGCATATTGTTGGTTGTTACCAAGAAGGAAGAAAGAAATTTAGTTTTCAATACAAGACACCAAACAATTAGCAGGAAAAAAAAAATCAAAATCAAATATCAAGGCAGGTAAAATAAAAAACGCCCCCGTGAGAGAATCCAACAATGGAATAAACAAACTCAATGAAAGCAGTTGTTTCTATCAACAAAAAAAAAAAAAAAAAAAAAAAACAAACTCAAAACAAGCATAGAGCAACAATCAACGATGGGGCATGGGGCATCCCGTAAGTTTAGCAGATTTTCCAATTCCCAAAATGAAATTAACAACAACATCGATTAACACACATAAAAATCGAGAATAAAAACCACAATGGCACAATCAAATCCACTGCTGCCGAATAAAAAAGCCCTAGCATCAAACCATTCAACCCAGCTGCCTCGAATAAGGAAACGACAAATTCCACCATCGAAAATAGCAAAACAAGGGAGCGGAAAGCAGGAAAACAATCGAGAAGAAAAATGCGGGAAGATAGGGATTTGGATGAGGAACAGTGGGCATAGATCTGTATAGGGGAAAGAGAAGCGTACCGTAATCGATTATGTGAGCATGAGCAGTGAGGTCGAAGAGGAAAAAAGAGAAGCCCACAGGCAGATGAAGCAAGAACAAAATAAACGACGACGCTATTTATGCGAAGGAAGGGAACGAACCGTGTAGCGTCGAAACTAAGTCCGTACTCGTATTAATTAGCGTTTAAACCAAGTCCCCTAAATCAAATTACATACGACGCCGTTTACTAAACCTAATCTTGGTCTCCTTGTAAATTAAGGGGCCGTTTGGTGTTGCAATCTCGCATGAATCAAAGTGAATTATACTGCAATTGAGGACGATAACAGTTTAAATAAGGGAAAGTGTCACAATCTACCTTTAAGATAGTAGATAGTATAGTGGCGACACAAGAGTGTCGACACATCCAACAAAGACAGAAGGCCAAGAGAAGTGTCGTGATGTGACCGAGGAGGATGGATGCACCATCACCAAGATAAGTGGCCAAGCATGTCAAGTTGAGCAACGAGCAAGAAGACAAGCATTAGTGTCAGTGACAAGTTTAGTGGGGCCAAATGGGGTCTGGGTCATGCCTCGAAAGTCGGAGTTCCGTCGCGTGTTTGGAGAGCGGCTCTAAAGAATATGTATTGATGTAATATGGAAGCATGTCGAATTTCATGTCAATCAGAGTTCAGACGGGCGCTCTACGTTGGTGAGTAACCACTAAATTCTCGAAAAGCCAGCCTAAGTAGGAGAGAGAAAGTTGATGTTTCCCGACAATCGGGATGGCATCCAGAAGCATTTGTAGGACTCGATAGTTCTCGGTTGGCATGGTATTCACCCGAATTGTCCTGGTAAGCAGTGTAACGGCTCGGTAGAACCCAGTAAGCATTATTATGCCACGAAAAGCTCCGGTAAGTATCTGATGTGGAAGTATGGGGGTCGTGTTGTTGGGGACCTAGATGACGAAGAGATATGTGATGTTGCATTGCGATGACCTTAGCCTCATATATGGGCAAGGTCGAACCTCAAGACGTGGCCTAGAGTAGAGGCAAGTCCACTAGAGTCGCGAATGAGGGAGAATACACCTATGGGCGACGTGTATGGCCAAATGAAGTTAGTTCTACATGAGTTCAGTTTGGTTGATGATGAAAAAAACCTCGCTTGAGGTCCGACGAAGCTTAAAAAAGAATGAGCAAAAAGTTGATTAGGACTAGAGTTTCCCTTAAGAATGACCATGAATGAGCCTAAATCATGGTGTCGCACAGTTGGAGAAGTACGACTATGACATTTGGTGTGCAGGTTTGGAATTTTATCCCCGAGAATGTTATGCTTGGGTAGGCTAAGAGGTTTAGGTAGCTTGGGTTTAAAAAAATTGTGTTTGAAGTGCAGGTTTTGGAAGTCTAGGTTTAAGAAACCTAAGTACAAGGTTAGGAAGCATGGATGAAGTGCAAATTTATAAATCTTAAGTTTGTGAAATATTTGCTTCTATTTAATCGGTGATTAGATTTTAATTTAGTTTAAATTTGTCATCTTAATTATTTTAATACAGTTAAGTTTAAAATAAACTAAAAAAAATTAGAATATATGTTTTTAAAATTTTGAAATAGATATTTTGACTAAAATTATAATATTATTTAATTTATTGTTTTAACAATTTGATATTTTAGAATTTTGAAATAGATATTTCCAACATTTTAGACCTTTACGTTTAAAAAATGATTGTAAGTCTTCAAGTTAGTTAAATTGACCAATGGACAAAAATGAAAATGTCATCATTAGATTAAAGTAAAATTATTATAAATAGAAAAATTACAAATATAGCAAAATTTCAATTTTTATGTGTGATAAACTGCGATAAACCCATATAGATATTTATTTGTGTCTATCTGTTAATGTGATAGATGTATATCTGGGTTTATCACAAATAAAAAGTAAAATTTTGCTATATTTGTAATTATTTTTAACAGTTTTTCTATTTTTGAAAACATCTCTATAATAAATTAGGAATTTCTACACATATATTCTAAATAAATCTACCTAACTATACTACAACCTAATGGCTTGTTTGGAATGACTTAGAAAAAAATGTTTTTCAAAAATTTATTTTTATTTAAACATTTTTGATAAAATTTCCTTAAAATAAAAACACACATGTGTTTGGCAACTCTTTCTTAAAGGTGTTTTTATATACAAGTTTGTTTAGTTTGTTATATACTAAGAATGTTTTTATTAATGTTTTTCAAGGTTGGTCGGTGGCGGTCACCAGAGGTGGTAGTCGAAGGTTGGTCGGCAGAGTTGGTAGTTAGAAGTTCGCCAGCAGGGGAAGGGGGGAGGGGTCACTGTAGGTGGTGGCTGTAGGTTGGTAGGCAGCGGTCGTTGGAGGTGGCAACCGGAGGTTGGATGGCGACAGTCGTCAGAGGTGGCAACTGGAGGTTGGCAGGCAACAATCGTCGGAGGTGACGGCCGAAGGTTGGTCGATGACAGTCGCCGAAGGTGGCGGTTGGAGGTTGGCCAACAAGAGTCACCGAAAGTGGCGACCAAAGTTGCCCAATGGCGGTCCCGGAGGTGGCGGCCGGAGTTGGCTTCAGAAGTTGGCCGGCAAACTTCCTAGATTAAATTCGAGGAAAAAAAGAAAGGTAACCCATTGGAGAAAAAATGTAGGAAGTCAGGCCTCATAGATCCTTGCCTCAAACAAGGATTGGGCTTAAGATGCCTATGTCATCTGATCCCAACCCTTGAAACAAACACCCCATAAGGGCATTATAAAATTAGCGTTTTGAGGGACTGTTTGGTAGGCAATTCAAAGATAGAATTTTGAAAACAAGTAATTCAATAAAAATATAGTTTTATTTCATGTTTTCATATATGTGTTTAATAACACATTCAATATTTAAACAACTTTTTCAAAATATGTTTGATAATATAATTATAAACCATAAAACTAATTAAATATTAGGTTGAATATAAACTATTATTAATTATTTTGTGAACTTGTTTTAGGTTAATTTTTGGGAAATTGTATTGGGTAGCAAAATAAGTTTAGTGTTTACCAATTTTAGCTTCCACTTTTCAAATTTTGCAAAAATGGCAAATTTGCAATCCCTAAAAATCACATTTCCCATGATGTAGATGTTTTATGTTTTAAACTTTTTATTATTCCCAAACTACCCCTACGTATAAAATTTCCTTTTTCTCGGGTGTCTTTTTTTCCTCCTTCGTTTCTTCTTTTTCTTTATAGCTGATTTGAAACTTTTGATTTCTTTAGGTCTCGATTGGTTAGTCGATATCGATAAGGTCTCTTTCTTCTTGTTCTTCCTCTTCTGTTTTTTTTTTTTTTTTTTTTTTTTTGTAGAAATTGTTCGTTGTGTATTGTTGAAGTTGGATTACTGATTTTAACTTCTTCTTCATGCTTAAGACTTTTGGAGCTTGATTTATAGATTTCGATTTCGTCCTTGAGATTTTTGAAGTTCGATTTATCTAGTATTCAATGATTTAGTCTTCAATTTTTTTTTCTTTTAGAATTTCAAATTAGCAATCCACGATTTCTTCTTTGTTATTTTTTTCTTTTGTAAAAATCATTATTATTTTAGAACGTCAATTGTACATTAATTGCGATCTTAAATTATGAAGGTTTTCCATAGTTATAGATTGTGGAAGAAATTGACTTACTGTGTGATTGTTCTTTGTTTCGGCTTCTTGCAGATTTGGGTCATATTTTGTCTTTGTATAATATATTGTGGCATCATGTACTTATATTATATATATTATGGAACTGATATACAAACATATGAATTTGATTTATACCTAATTTTAATTTTTATATTTTTGCAGTTTTTTTGTAGTAATAATTCAGCTTCCGGTACTTGTTTTTCATAGTGGTCAATGAGATGACCGACAGTGCTATGTGGATTACAAAACTATTTGTGTGTTTGGTTGATGGAGGGATGATATTTAATTCTTTTGTTAATTTGATACGTAACGAAATCCAGGTTGATTAATCGATTGAACTTTCAGTTTTGTTGGACATAGGTAGTAATAGTGTTCAACATGTTCTTAAGATTCTGGATGATGAAGATGTATCTTGGTTTTTGACTTTGGTTAAGGATCAATGTGGTAAATATCGTTTAATAGCTCATGTTGTGAATATGTTTTTTTGGATGTTTCAATTAATTCTTCTTCTTTTATAGTTGAGGCTAATTTAGAAGGTGAATTATATTAACAATATTGAAGATGTGTTGGCTTTTAAGGAGAAGGATTTGTTGGTAGTAAAAATGTTTTGTTGAAGTCATTCCATTTTATAGTTGTATAGAATAATTTTGAGTTTAGGACTTTGAGATCTAATTCAAGATCTATTGAGTTGGAATGTATTGAAGACGATTGCTAGTGGTTTATTAGAGCATCACATTATAGACGTAGTGAATTATGGATGATTCAAAACTATATTAGTAATCATAATTGCTCCATGATTATTCGTTCTTCTCATAGGCAAGTATCTTCACAATTTATTAGCCAATGAATGGTTGAGAGTTTAAAATATAGTTATGATGACTCAACACCAAAAGATATTGTACATCATGCATATGAATTACGAGGTTTCTGTCAGTTATTATAAGGCTTGGAGGGTAAAAGAATCTGTTACGAAGTTGTTGAAAGAAGATTCCGATGAGTCTTATGCTTTGATTCCATGGTTCTTTTTAAAGTTGAAAGAAATAAATCCATGTTTGTTTTTTCACTTTATTTAGTATATTGTTCATCTATTACATATTATTTAATTTATTTGTTTTATGTTACTAATATAACATCTATCTAGTATTTTACTTGTATATGATATACTGGATATTTGTTATATCAGCCAATTGATATACTTACTATTACGTGTATCTACGAGAAGATGTACCAAATACAAAATATATCAGCTTTGTTATTAAGTGTGTGTATTAAATTATTTCTTTTGTTTTTTTTTTTTTTAAGGTTCATATAGTGGATATGAAATCAATTCAAATTGACGTTTTAAATATTGTTTCATGGTTATTGAATCATCCATTGAAGGGTGGAGATATTGTAGAGCAAATGTATCTGTTGATGGATATTGTAGATCCGGAGAATGATGCTTCTCGGAGATGGTTTTTTTAGCATTTAAAATTTTGTTTTGGAGAGCGAGAAGGATTAGTTATTATTTCTTATAGGCATATAAGTATTCCAAAAGGTGTTTCAAATGTGTTTCCATTAGTTGAATATTGTGTTTGTGTGGAACATCTCTGGAAGAGTGTTAAGTTGTCATTCAAAGACTATTTAATAGAGAAACTTGTTCGTAAATGTGCAAATGATTATACAATAGATGATTTGGAGTTACACATGAGATGGATAAAGTCGATATACCCATCTATAAGAGAATATCTTAGGAAAGTTGATTTTGAGAGATGGGCACGTGCATACTCTAGACAAAGAAAATATCAAATGATGACAGCAAACATATCCGAGAGCTTGAATTTTGTGTTGAAAGATTGATAGAGATTTACCTATTGCATCATTGCTTGAGTCCATTAGAGAGTTGCTTCAATAGTGGTTTTATGATAGGCGTAAATCAGTGTCATGTTTGAAAAGCATTTTAAGTCCTTGGGCTAAAGGAGTTATAAGAATGCTAGTTGATGAATCATGAAGTATCACCGTAAGTGTTGTGTTATATATGTGTGTGTGTGTGTATATATCTAATAGAAAATTATTGATATATTGTATGAAAGTATAATTGTTAGAGAATATATTACTGACATACTTTATTGAAGTGTATTAGTCATTTATATTAGGGTTGGTTGCAAAAATAGCAATTAGGTTCAAAATAATAAAAAATATAGCACAAGGAAAAACATATTAGGGATATAGCACAAAATTAGCGCCAGATATCACTGATAACAACTATTAGTGATAGTCATCTTGGTAAATGACTAAAAAGCCCATGTTCAGCCCACCATTTCACGCTTCTTCTTCTGATTTTCTCAATTTGAAAGCTATCACTAATAGCAACTATTAGTGATAGCTATCAGTGGCTATCTCTGATAGGTGCTATCAATGATAGCTTTCAATTTGAGAAATATTAATACAAGCTTGAAATAGTAACACTTAAAATATTAACTTTCAATTTGCTATCATTTAGTAGTGGCTATTATTGATACCCTTTCATCAATTGGAATCAAGCTTGAAATATTAACACTTAAGGCCATCAATGGTTATCAATGTTAGACTTTTATAAGTAGTTATCAACTTTGAAAGGAAACTATCAACTTTCAAAAATTAACATTTAAAGCTATAAATGATAGAAGTCTATTAATGAGAGGTTTATAAGTGATTATCACTGATATCTACCTAAGTCATATCACTGATGGCTCCTGGCTATCACCGATAGCTTTTAGTAGTGGTTATCGATGATAGACTTTCATCAAATGTAATCAATTTTTATATCATTGATATCATCGATATAAGGATATCACCTAAGTTTTATCATTGATATCACGTATATAATGGTTATCGATGATAGTTTCTATACTGATAACATGCTATTAGAGATAATTTTTGTCATTCATTTTTACCATCAAATAGCATGCTATTGTTGATAGCTTTTATCACTGATAACATAGTGATAACTTCTAGGCATGTCACTTACACTTTAGTTTGAGGTTCAACTTTATTAATTAATTCCACTAAGTTGGCTACCAATGATAGACTTCTATAAGTGGCTATTAACTATGGAAGAAAATCATCAAAGATTAAGCTATCAATAATAGAAAATATTAGTGGTTATTTCTGATAGACTTTTATTAGTAACAATCAATTTTAAAATATTAACATGCAAAGGTATCAATGGCTATTATTGAGAAACTTTTATTATGATTATTAATAATGAACTTCTATCACTAATATCTACCTAAGTTTGATATCACCGATACATAAATATGACAGATGTCTACCTAAGTTCTATCACTAATATCACTAATAATGGATACTACCGATACACAAATATTTAGTGAATTCTATTTTAACATTTAAAAACATGAGTGATAGCCAGTGCATTCTTCAATCAAGGATATAATTCTTTGAGTGACTAAGTTATACGTATATTAGTAGCTATGACTGGTAGATTTATATTATCACGAGGAAATTTGGGAGATTGAAGAAAAATAGGAAAAAGAAAAGTATATTAGTGGCTATCACCGATAGATTTATATTATTACGAGGAGATTGAGGAGATGAAAGAAAAATAGGAAAAAAAAAGCATAAGAAAATATGAGAAGATTGAGGAGATGGAATCAAATTGGAAAAAGAAAAGAAAAAAAAAGAAGAAGAAAATATGAGAAGATTGGAGAGATGGAAGAAAAATTGAAAAAAAAAAGGAAAAAAAAAAAAGAAATAAGAAAATATGAGGAGATTGGGGAGATGGAAGAAAAATTAGAAAAAGAAAAGGAAAAAAAAGGCAGAATAAAATATGAGAAGATCGGGGAGATGGTAGAAAAATTCGAGAAAAAAAGGAAAAAAAAAAAGAAAGAAAGAAGAAAATATAAGGAGATTGGGGAGATGGAAGAAAAATTGGAAAAAGAAAAGAAAAAAATGGGAAGAAGAAAATATAAGAAGATTAGGGGATGAAAGAAAAATTGGAAAAAAAAAAGAGGAAAAAAACAAAGGGAAGAAGAAAATATGAGGAGATTGGGGAGACAGAAGAAAAATTAGAAAAAAAAAAAAAAAAAAAAAAGAAGAAGAAAATATGAGGAGATTGGGAAAATGGGAGCAAAAACTAGAAAAAGAAAATGAAGAAAAAAAAAAGAAGAAGAAGAAAATAAGATGTGCAAGACAAGGAGGGCAAAATTGAAAATCATAAAAATTCAAAAGTTGATTAGTCAACATTTGCCATATTTGCAAATATTTTTAAAATGTGCTATTTTTTTAGATTCCCCCCCCCCCCCCCCCCCCCTTATTTTTCTATCTATTACAATTATCCTTTATATTACATGCTTATATAACTTATTTTGATTGGATAATTTTTTTAGGTTAATCATGTGGGTCAATTTGAATACCAAGTAGTTGATGGAGTGAACAATTTTATAGTAAAGTTGGATTATAATAGTTGTAGTTGTGTGTTTGGGATTTTGAAGAAATTTCATGTTCTCATGCTCTTATTGTGATCTGTGGTCTTAAATTGAATTCTTATGCATTTGTTTCAAAGTATTATTTTGCTAGTACATTGTCTTCAACTTATGGTGGTTTAGTTCGCCTTGTTGGTAACCATACTATTTGGAGTATTGTAGAGGTGAATGACAATTTATTGCCTCCAATTTTTAAACGTCCAGCAGAAAGACCTCTGAAACAAAGGATTCCTTCTATTGGTGAAGTTTTAGAGCGCTCAAAGTGTCGTCGTTGTAAGTGTCCTAGTCATAATAAAAGAACTTATACATTTGAACCTATTTATTATTCAAATAGGTTTTTGAATAATTAGAATACTTCTATGATTTTTATGCAACTAAATGTTTCAATCAATATTTATTTCAACTTTAAAAACAATGTATTATTTTAAACTTTAGAAATTACCAATGGTGTATTAGCATTTTTTTTTTTTTTGGAATAATTTCTTCTTCGCTTTATTTATTCATATTTGTTCTTAATTGATATACTTTATATAATGTATTTCAAGTTCAAAGTTACATAAGTGATACCTAATATAAAGTATATCAATGAGCAGATTAATCTGTGATATGATGTACAAGTGTAATGATGACAGGAAATTAGAGATGATATACTTTATATAAGGTATTTCAAGTTCAAATATATGGAAGTGAAACAACAATATAAATTATATCAACGCGAGATTGTTTTGTGATTTAATATACCTAAAAAGTGTAACGATGACAGTAAATTAGAAAAATGATATACTATATAAAATTTTGATAGTAACATTTCATTCTTGATTGTTCAACAGTTGAAGACATTTTCATTTCAAAAACCAGGTATTATCATCAGTTCACAATAAAAGTTGTACAATAACATAACAGTTCACTACATTCGGAGTAAAAAAACATAAAGTCCAACTAAAGTATTACGAAGGGTATACACTAAACATAACAATTCAAGTCAAAGTCTATCATCAAAGTCTAACACCGAAGTCTAAAGATATTGAAAAAGAAGAGTATACCAAAAAACACCAAAGTCTATCATGAAAGGTATCATTTGTTTTGTGAAATTTTCAAGTTAAAACTAGGTGCTTCAATTTAAGTTGTTGATTTGTGTGTGTGTGTGTGTGTGTTTGGTTGAGATTTATACTTCTTGGCCAATTCCAAATCAACGATCCGAGGTATGGGTTTTAATTTCTTCTTTGGACGTTCATTCTCCATTTTAAGCTTTTTAGCATCATCAACATTTTTTTTAAAGTTTTCCTAGTAACTATTTTGTTTTCAATGACCTAAAAAAATATAATTTTATTTATTAGTATTATACAAAATAATATAAACAACGTTAAAATTAATATAGTTAAGAAAATGATTTTACCACTTTTCTCCCTTTATCATTTTTCTTATTTGTCTTTTTTTTCTCAAATTTCTTGTTGTTCGACCTGTGTTATCACTCAAAATTCAATGTATATTGACTATATAAATTAAAACGTATCAATAATTAAAACTTTTTTTCACTTACCCTCTCTGCTATTCATCTTTTTTTTTTCCTCTTCTAATTTTTGCTTTTCTTCTCTACCTTGATCTTCAATCTTTAGAATATGTTAATCATTAAAAGAAAGAAAGAAAGAAAGAAAGAAGGTGCATCAGTAAGCTTAAATATTAACAAAAAAAAAAAAAAGTAAAACAAATATATTATTTAGCTGTCTAATTTCAGGCTTGGTTCCATTAAGTCATTTCCATGTAATTCATTTTCATTTCGTTGCTCTTAAGCCTCTCCAATCTTTAAAGTAAAAGTATGAAAATAGGTGTATCAATTAGATAATATATCTAATATCAAAATTTATCGAAGTGTATCACAATGTAGAATAAATTACTTATAGTTGGGCCTTCTACTTGTTCCGTAACTTCATTTTCTTTTTCATCTTTAGTTATTTTTTCCTTAATTCGGTTGTACTTCAGATTGTCCAATCTTTAAAGTAAAAATATGAAAATATGTGTATTAGTCAGACGATATATCTAATATCAAACTTCATCAAAATGTATAAAAATGCAAAATAAATTACTTACATTCGAGGCCTTTGTTTCTTTGGTAACTTCTTTTTCATTCATTTCTTTCCCTTCATTCTTTTCTTGAACCTTTAAAGAATATGTATTTAAACAGACGCAACAGTTAGATGACATATATATTACCAGAGGATCAAGGAGTGTATTATATATGAAAATAAATGTACCAACCAAACGATATATCTAATATCAAACTTTATCACAGTGTATCAAAATGTAAAATAAGTTACTTACAGTTGTGTTTCTTTGGTAACTTCATTTTCATTCATTTCTTTCTCTTGATTCTCTTCTTGAACCTTTAAAGAACATATGAGTGTAAGGAAGTGAATTATATATTACTTACATTCTTGTCTTGTTCTTCTTCATCAACTTCTTCATTCCCTTATTGATTGTCGTTTTCTTCTTTATCTTCTTGATTTTGTTATGAATACGTGCATGAAATTTAATTAAACAAAGTATACCATTTTGTTCAATAATTAATATACATAAAAAATTAAATACTTGTAGGCAAACAAATTTGTTACCTCAAAGTTGATGACTCGTTAATCGACTTTAATGTCTATTGTAGTTCATCTTTTTCTTGTTCAATGTTTTCTTCATTAATATCTGATGATTAAGTTAGTATAATATTGGTAGGTAAGTATATCAAAAAAATTTTGTGGTATATCAGTTATGAAAGAAATGAATGATATACCATATATTCCATATATTATGTACATCAGTATCACTTATATACTTTGTATGTGATATCAGTGATGCTGATATACCTCGAATAATAAAATGATTACATATGCATCATGCCGGTTATGAATGTTTATCCTTTTTTCAAGACGTTGTAGACTTACTGTGCGAGCATTGTTTTCATGATATAATTCTTGAGATTGTTTTTCCATCGACATTCTTTCATTAATTATATTCATAATGTTACTCAACAATCTCATTATTTCATTTGTTCTATTTTCCACAGTTATCTTTAAGTTCTCCGACTCCTCCTTCACTTCTTGAATTTCTTCTCTCAATGATTAGTTTTCTTGATTGTTTAAATTTTCATATTCTTTTGTAGCTTCAACACTCTCATATTCTTTTTCTTCACTAACCTCTTTCACAACTTCATTTGGTGGTTCATTAAGGAAGTATGGATCTTCCTCATCAATTGAAGTGAGAGAGATAATTGTAAACTGCATTTTAAAATCAAGAGTTCATTAACTAACTAATTTATTACATAATATACTTCATATTAAGTGTATTAGTTATATATACCAAATGATATACCTAGAATGTGTTGGATCAGTATGGCAAAAGGTGAATAGGGTTAAATTAAACTTTTTGAGAAATATGCTCAATTTAAACTATTTAGATATTTTTAAATTCACTTAATAAAAACTCCAATTGATACTAAATAATGAAATAATATAAGATTGATGAAAATTATAATGTACTCAATCAATCTCAACAAACAAGAGCATACAATTAAAATTAAATGAAAAAATAATTAGGAAAGAGTTAGAGAATAGGACAACGTAATTTTTAGAGTGGTTCGGTCAAACTCAAACTACATCCACTTTCCAAAGTGCCTCTTGGGATTTCAATTAAAAATCTCCTTTGACTCTTTCCACAGATTAGAGTCGACTCAATACCTTGCTCCTTTTTGAGTTCAAGAGTAAACCTGATCCTTTCCATGGGTTAGGATCCAACTGTTACAATATTCTTGAAACTTTAAATCACACAATAAAACTTTCTAAAAAGAGTAGATGTACAAATTTGAGCTCACAATAAAAATATCTCTCTAGAATAAGATGAAAAGAAAAAAGTTTAAGAGCTTGAAGAGAGAGGAACAATGGTGGTCTTTTGCTAATTTTTTAGAATTGTGGAAGTTGTAAAAGTTGGGGAAATTTTGAAGAAGATAAAGTTTAAAAAGAGAGGGAAATGGGGTAAAAAGTGGATTTTAATTTGGGCCATTGGATTGATCAAAAGGTAAAAGAAAAGGTGGAGATTAAAAGTAAAAAATATATTTTTTAATATTATTTTAAAGACAACTAGCTGTTAGACACAAACATAAATAATATTAATTTTTTTCTTTTAGAACTAACTAGCCGTTAGACACAAACAGACAATAATATTAAATTCATTTTCTTTTTTTAAAATCATTTTCTTTTTAACACCAATCCAAAAATCAAAACTCATGTGTCACTCACTTCATAGCTCTAAGTGACACTCTCTAAATAGTCTAACTTGATGATTTGGTTGTCATGTCACTACCTCGGGTAATTTTTTGTTAACCTTATTTTAGCTCTAACTTCTTCATTTGAACTCCGATTTGGGTGATTCAAGAGGCATCAAAATCGTTATTCCGAGCTCTACATTATGGGCTATTCAAAATAATAAAATTTTTAGTAAACAAAATCTCTCTTTATGACATTATTGACTGAAGAGATTAACATTTCATAGGATAACCAAAGGTGACTTGACCTTAATCCTGCATGAGTTACGAACTCCTATCTATGAGGGCAGTCCTTTGACTTGTATGGGTGAGAGTGACCAGATTTGTCAACTCAATATGCCTACCATTTCGGGGATATGTCCAAGTAGGGAGCTGGAAACATAGCTACACAAGATGGAGTTCTCTCCTTCCTATCTTTAGGGCAAGTAGAGGAATTGCTCCCTTAAGTGTTGACTCTGAGTCTTGAACAATGGGGCTCCTCTCTCTCACTGGCCCGAGAGGGTTTTGTTTATAGTAGAACCATAAACAAGTTGTTCTTTAGAGGATCGGTGGGATTTAAGGAGTTAGATGTAATTACAGGGGTAAAATGGTAATTTGACCCAAATGTAATTACGAGCAATTTGTGAAGGGTCTACTCACTGTTGATTGGTTATATCCATGGACACAAAAATATGTTTACAGTGGGAAGAGTGCAGTTGTGGGTCTTTAGTGGAGTGACCCATAATTAATCTCGTATCATTGGAGCTTCTAATATGTAGGTCCATTAGGTTCTCCCGCTAGCTCACAAAGGGTAAAACAAGAATATTTAGTTTTGGAAGAATTTGAATCGTTCAAATTATAAGGGTTTTAAGTTAATTGTATCATATACAATTAACATAATGTGTAGAGATACATTACAATATAAAGTTATATTTGAATTAGATTCAAAATTAAACTATATATTATGAGAGTATTAATGTTTAAATAAGATTTAAATATTAAATTAATATGAATAAGATTCATATAATGAGGGAATTATATGTTAATTGTATATAGATACATTATATTATAAAGTCAATTTTGAATTAGATTCAAAATTCAACTATATAATATGAGAGAATAATATATTTGAACAAGATTCAAATATTAAATAATATAAATGAGATTCATATTAAAACTATAGGTTAAAACATAATATGAATAAGATTCATATTTAAACTATAGGTTATGAGAGGGAAATACATTTGAATATGATTCAAATGTAATATTAATTATTGTTAAAAAAAATATAATATTAATTAAATATATGATATTTAATTATTTTTTAATATTAAATTAAATTAAATTAAATTAAATTTGATTTAATTTAACTTTAGTTAAATTTTAACTCGTAAAGGGAGTTAAATGATGGTTAAAGGGAAGTTAATCATAATTAACTTCCACCCCCTCCATCATTTGATTATTCATAAAAAAGTCTTTTTGAGATGATGGAATTGAATTTTCTCTTAATCTCTCAACACTCTAAAGTTACAAAGAAAATGTTTCTTTGCAAAAACTCTTCCAAATTTTCCAAAAGAGGTTTCCACAAACCTTTTCCTTGCTGGAGAATAGCAGAGAAGATTTTGGTGGTGGTGTCTTGTTCATGATTAAAGAGATCGTGGAAACAATGAAAAATTGGAGAAGATTAAAGAAGTCTTCTAAGATATTTTCTTTCTTTTTGAATTTCTTCACAATAAAACATACTTAATTAAAATATATTTAAATTTCTCTGTATTTTCTGTAAATTCAAAATGTAAATTAAAAGTACATGCATTCACGCACTTTCGCATGGAATTTGATTCCTACACTAATAATGCATGATATCAAATCAAATATATCAAGTATGTCAATGAGTTGTATTAAGTATAATAGTAGTATGAAATACATCAAATATAGGTCCATAACACATAAAAAAAGTTTGACATATAAAGTTACATTAACAAACACTACTTGTTCCCAAAAAAAACATATTAACTTAGTCCTAAAAAAAGTTACGAAAATAAAATTTTGCCTTGCCAAGTGATCTTCATTGAGTGTTGGCTTTGAAAAACCAAAAAAAAAAAAAAAAAAAAAAAAAACCTAATCTGCACATAAACAACTTTACATCTATATATACTAGAACAACTTGAAATGTTAAGAACATCTAAATTTATAACAAATGTCTCCCTACAATATATCGAAACAATAACAACTTATGAAAAAAAAACTAAAACCACGTTGAATAGAGATTTATAATAACGTTGAATAGAGATTCATACACCCATATGCATTTCATCCCACATTTTCAAAACAACTCTCCCATCTTTGAACAACGTCTTGATGTGCACTTTAAGTGTTAACTGCAAGTGTACATGTCAAGTTATAATATAAGACGGTGAAGTCCGAATATCGTTTCAATAAGGATCCAATTGTCAAGGTTAAATTACTTAGCTATTCTAGAATCGAATCAATTTTATTTGAGGATTGGAATTTAAGTTGTGAATTTGGAAAAACTAAAAAGGAAAGTAAATAGATAAGAAACACAAGAGTCAAAAAGAGTTCTAGGGTAAAGAATCCTTGTTTACTTCATTATGCAATATTCTAGGGTTCATAGAATTCATTGTAATTTATATGCTTAAGTCTAGAAACTTAATTCCAAATTATTTTCTCTCAAAAACAATTTTTTCTCATCCAACTCAATTGATTACTAATCTCTTAAAATCAATACAAGTTACATGGCATTAAGAATAGTCTTTAGCAACTTTCATTGTTAACCTAACTATTTTCATGATAAATTAACAACAATTCATTGTTATAAATCTAGTTAGACATACAATCTCTCAACTATACATCTAACCTAACATTCAAGGATGGCCAATCACAAAAAATTAAACACAATAACAATGAAAAGTATACTCATTACAACAAAACCATGAATGGTCTACAATATCAACATAACTTCATAAACAATTCATCAATACCATAAAACTAAAGAGTTTAGCCACTCATAGCTTTAAGCAACATGTTCACAAACAAATTAAGCATAGAAAGAGTGCAAAGAAAGAGAACTCTACTAGGAAGAAGCCCTTGATTAAGGAGGAACTGCCAAGATATCCTTCAATCTTCACGTCGGGAACTCGAACGGTACCAAACTCTCTCTTTTCCTTGCAGCCAACTCACTCTTTAGGACTCTTTTGGTGTGTTTTTCTCTGATTTCTTGATGTCTAGGGTTGTTGGAAATCCTCCAATTTATAGAGTAGCTGCCCAAAATTCTTTCCAAAAATGCATATTCTTCAAATATGGAAAGGTGGGGCCGTGGCCCTAACCGATATGGAAAGTGGCGCCGCTGTGCTACTTTATGGCACCGCTGCGCTGAGACAACTACTACTCTCAGGAAAAAGTGCCACGGTGCTGCCCTGTTTTTGGTAGATTTGGCGTTTTCTTCTCTTTTCTACTGAATTCTGGCTCGATTTAGATCTTTTGGCTTTCTCTTCTAATTTTCTTTATTTTGACCTAAAAACCATTCGCAAACAAGTGAAATCTAATTTAAACTCCCTTAATTTGAGAGAATAGAAAGCACTTTTCAAGTGCTTTTCATTTCTCAACCGACATTTATCACCCCATATTTTAAAACAAATATATAGCATATGGATCTATTGATTTTGGTGAGAATTAAAAGGAACAAATGATAATTTTTCTTCCTAATTATAAAAAATAAGAACAATTCCTTCATCTTAAAATTCATACATTCATGGTTTAATATTATTCAACCAAAGATTTAAGTCCAACATAGACACAATAATAATATTAATCAACTATAATAACATTCACCCATCTAAAAAAATCTAAAATTTCAACTACAAATTAACCACAAAAAGATAACAAGAATACTGATCTAAATTACACAAAACAAATTCAATGAACATCCCTGTTGATGCCAAATTTTGGTCAAGGGAAAACGTGAAGGGAATTGAATCTCGACAAAAGCGTGTGAAAAAATTAAAAATACAAAAAAAACTAGAAGAAAATGTAAAGCAACATATCTTTGTCGATCCTACAACAAAAACTTCTCCTTGAACCAGTAATCTTCTCCTTGAAGTCTTCACTTTCCACGAGATCTTCCTTGCTACGACTCTGGCAAGGATCCGACTTGTGGATGGAAGAAGAATTTTTTTAAAGAAATCTTGTCTAAAATTTGGGAGAATTTTCTTGGGAGAGAAATTTTCGCATAATGAATGTTGTAGAGTGTATGTTCTATAAGAGCTTTCAAGGCCCTATTTATAGAACTCTATGGGTTACTCTCCATCCTATTGGAATAACCCTTCTGTAGGAGATTTTAAATTAAATATTTAACAATATCCAATATTAATAAATATCAAACCAAATAATATCTCATTTTAAATTGTTTAAAAATATTTAAATCATATTTCAATATTTATCTTCTGCAGAATCTTTAATGTGAATCTAATTCTAACTAATTAATTAATTCTCCCCCTATTTATTTATATGGATTTCATCCAAATAAATAGTAATTATTTGAATCATAGTCTAATAAATTAATTCTCCATATTGTAAAGTTATAATTTGAATATTATTCAAATAAGCTTTATAATAAATCATATAATTAATTGTATCCAATACAACTAATATTTTTCCTCATAAATTTGAACATTTCAAAATTTTCTTTCAACATAGTTGATCCTTGTTGGTCCGTGGTGAGCTAGCAAGGGGATCTTATGAACCTACAGATTAGAAGCTCCAATGATTCAAAATTAAATTAATTAAACTCTTTAATTAACTTAATTAACATTCATTAACTGTGGCTCACTCTTAAAAATCCACAACTACACTCTTCACAATATTTTTGTGTCCATGAATATAACCAATAATCAATAAGTCGACCCTTCAAAAATTGTTTGAAATTACAACTGGGTCAAAATTACCGTTTCACCCATGTAATTACTTCTTTCTCTTTAAGTCCCACCGATCCTCTAATGAACAACTTGTTTATGGTCCCACCATAAATAAATCCCTCTCGGGCCAATGAGAGGGAGGGGGCCCTTGTTCAAGACCTAGATTCAACACTTAAGAGAGCAATCTATCTACTTCCTCAAGGACGGGAAGGAGTGAACTTTATCTTGTGTAGTTATGTTCACAACTCCCTACTCGGATAGATTGCCAAAATGGTAAACTTATTGAGTCGGTGACCCGAGCCACTCTCACTCTTACAAATCAAAGGATTGTCCTTATAAACAAGAGTTCATAGCTCACTTAGGATTGAGATTGAGTTACCTATGGTCATCGTTAATGAAAAGTTAATCTCTTCAATCAATAGTGTTATAATAAGAGATTAATCATTTTGTGGTTCGGTCTTATATAAACTCTTTATATAGGATACCCCCACTCACATTTCTCACATAAACGGTTTGGATCAAATCGTTTGTAACACTTACAACTCTTATAACAATTATAAAGTGAGTTGTATATATAGTATCACCAGGAGAAGGCACCCAACATTATCCATATACTATAGACCTTTAGGTTATTTCTTGAACATGATCCACTTGTATGTCAACTACATACATGTTCAAGACTTCATACAATAACCTTGGATTTTTTCAATTAATGGATAAAATAATATTGCATAATTAATAATTAAATTAATAAACTAGTAAATTACAAGACTTTAGGGCATAAATCCCAACAAAATGCACCTGACCTTTACGTGTCATCAATGGTAAATTTGTAATTTAGGGAGAAGAATTGTAGAATAGAGAAGAAGTCAGAAGTTCCAATT
Organism: Citrullus mucosospermus; assembly: GCA_030954485.1. Taxonomy (NCBI): domain Eukaryota; kingdom Viridiplantae; phylum Streptophyta; class Magnoliopsida; order Cucurbitales; family Cucurbitaceae; genus Citrullus; species Citrullus mucosospermus. The sequence goes on from CM062063.1 coordinate 30,815,632, forward strand.
TACCTTTGATGGAGCCATGATAGTCTATTTATAAAGGATTTAATCTAGGATTTTAACTTAACCCTTCTATGGTTGATATGAGTTTCCTAATCTATAGCAAGCTAGGATCAAATCTCATATTATTTTATATTATATTATATTATCCTAGCCCCTACTCCTAAGTTTGACTTTGAGGATTGACCACCTATTAGTCACATGCATTGATGCAAACTTAGGAGTATTGCTTTGAACTTCACTGCTTCTTTAGCTGTCTTGTTTTCCTTATTATATGGCGTACCGACATTTCATGCCGATATAACCATATTCCTTATTATATATTGTATGGGTTGTTCCTACTGGTATAGCTATATCGCATTTGGCACCTCCGAGATCATTCTCGGATCCTCATCCATGCTTGGAATATCTATCTGAATCTTTTTTTTTGAAGATCCAGCTTGGTTCCTGGTGCACGTCCATCGCAATTATGTAGGGTTAAGCGCAATATTTGTGTCATGCTCGTCCTTTTCTCGTGGAGCATAGACACACAAACTTGACTTTTTGTCAATCAAGGATCATTACCCTCCTCTTGTGATATGCCTAATTGGGAGTGTTGATTAGATCGTCATTGTATCTAATCAGTTCCCTAGTTTTCATCCTCTTGTACTTAAGCGGGGTTAACCTGCCTATCTTTTGCAATAGGCTTCGGCATACATTTTTAGTTTGACCCAAGGTGGTCTGATATGCTTTTGCACATTTTTAGTCTTGCATCCAAATAATTTATTATATAAAGTGTTGCATTGATTCACATATTCTTTTGCACATTTATATTCTTTATGTATTTCAATTAAACTATGATCCATGATATATGTAAATCGACTATGAATTTAGATATAGCATCAAAGTAAAACTTATCTGGGATTCCATATTCTGTAGAAATCTTTTGGAACGTTACAATTGGGAGTACAATCTCCCCTTCTATCGCTATCCTACCCCTTGCGAGACATATCTTGGATTATTGGGGTATTAAGCCTATCAATTCAGACCCTTTTGAGGTTGCACTGATTTCTTAACGCGCTTCTCCACCTCATGGTGAAGTTATGCACCAAATCGTATCAGACCCACCCAGGATAGGCTCGACAACTATCCTCTATTTACCCTTGATTCTAGAATCCACTTGTAACATTAGCTCCCACTCCCAAGTTAGGGTTTGTGGTCCTTTTAGCTATCTATCACAAGTTTTAATCCTAAGAACCTATCTTGGGAGCATACTCACTCTTTCGATATCCACGTTGCTCATCACAAAACTTAATTCGAACTTGCTAGGGGTTGTTTAGGCCTATCGAGCCAAACTCTTTTGACGTCCACTTGATTTCTCAACGCGCTTCTCCATCTCATGACGAAGTTATGCGCCAAGCTGTGTTGGGTCCACCACAAGGATAGGCTTCTCACAAATGTTTGCTCTTTATACCCTAGGTGTTCCTTACATCATGAGCTGACCTAGAATATTATCTGGCTAGCCCTTTTAGAAGTTAACCGATTTTTTGGTTTAATTCTCCGTCCTCATGACAGAGTTGTGGTTGCTTCTTCTTTTCATTGTAGCTTATTTGTGTTAATCTTTCTCGTTGCACTACCTTTTAGGCTGTAGCTACCTTATTCCTAACAGCTTGTGTTGATTCCATATCTATTGCCACATCACGAATTTTGCCTTCAATCCATCTAGTGCCATGTGGCGTCTTTTCCCTAGTTAGCCATGGACCGAGGCCGACCAGGTTTGGTTGCCTTTGAACTTGCCTCTTTGTAATTGAACTATTCCCTCTGTATCTACTGCATTACCTTTTCACAATGTTTGAGGGAATCACATCAAATAATTATACGTCAAATTGTGCCACACCCATTGAAAAGCAATCTTATTGCTCTTAATTTAGGGATGTTTTTATTAGATTTCATGTCTTTGCTAAGGGTTTTCAAGTAATTATGGAGAAAATAAGTGTTGAAGGCTAAAAGAATCAAACTGAGCCAAAACTGGACAAAAAATAGAAGAAAAAGAGCAAATCCCTAAAAACAGGGCAGCGTCGCGGTGCTAGTATGGTGTTACCTCGATGCTATGAAGGAGCGCCACAACACTATGTAGAGAGCGCCATAATGTAGGGTTAGCGTTGCGACACGGCGATAGGAGCTACCGTTTTATAATGGTTAGCACTTATCTTACTGTGATCTGGTGCCAGATTTCCTTTTTGGAAAAATCTACAAATTTGGAAAAGATTTGGGTGGTCACTTCTATAAATTGAAAGGTTCTCAGCAACCCTAATCACAAAATTCAGAGCCTTAAAGTATGAGTTTGCTACAAGAAAGAGAGAAAAGTGTTTGAGAGAGATTTTTGGGGGCCGTTCAAGCTCTCAACGTGAAGATCAAAGGAGTCTTCCCAGTTTCCCCTCAATCATGGACTTTTCAACAGTAGAATTTTCCTTTCTTTCTACTCTTTTAATTCTAATATTTATCTTGAATATGTTGTCTAAAGCTATGAGGGGTTAAACTCTTTAGTTTTAGGGTATTGATGAACTATTTATGAAGTTATGCTAATGTTGTAGATTTTCATGGATTGTTGTAAATGTTATGCTTTTCATTGTTATTGTGCTTAATTCTTGTTGATTGATCCTCAATATTTGTTAGTTTAGACATTTAATTTGGTGGATTGCATGTTTAACCGAGCTTATAATAATGAATCGTTATTTATCTCTCATGGAAATAGTTAGGTTAATAATGAAAGTTGCTAAAAATTATTACTAATGCTATGTGATTTAGTTTGGTTTCAAGAATTAGTAATCAATTAAGTTGCATGAGAAAAGGTTGCTTTTTAAGAAAAATAACCCGGGTTCATGTTTCTAGACTTAAGCATATGATTTGCAATTAATTTCATGAATCCTAGAATATTGCATAATGAATTAAATAAGGATTTTTTACTCTTGATTTTTCAAACTTTACTTTCTTTTTTTTATTTCTATAATTATTTTCTTAAACCCAAACTCCGTTTCGAATCCTCAAATAAAATTGACTCAATGCTAGAATAGATAGGTAATTTAAAATTTCAATTGGATCCTCAATGGAGCGATATTCAGACTTATACCGTTTTATATTATAACTTGACCTGTGCACTTGCGATTTATATCAAGTTTTTGGCACTGTTGCCAAGGATCAAATGAATGGTTTTAATCACCTAATATTCACAAGAGTTGATAGATCCTAATTTGAGGTGTACAATTAGTTTTTTTTTTTTTTTTTTTTTTTTTTGCTTTGTTCTTGTAATCGGTTTGGTTGTAAATTTTCTGGTTTATGCCACTTGACGATACTAATCTTCTTCCTTTTGATCTTGAGATTGATAGGACCTTTAGAAGGAATATAGGAGCTCAACACAATCCCACCAGAGAGATGGTGGAAGAGATACCTAAGGCAATCCATGATTATTTCCAACCAACAGTCCTGACAAATCAACCAGTAATTGTGAACGTACCCATTAATGTTAACAACTTTGAACTCAAACAGTGGTTGATTCAATGGCTCGAGAGCTTGCTTTTAGAGGACAATCAACTAAAAATCCTCACAAGCATCTTAGATCTTTTAGTGAGATATACGAGACAGTAAAGATGAATGGGGTTTCTAATGATGCGATTAAATTAAGACTTTCCTTTCTCTTTACAGACCGAGCGAAGGATTGGTTAGAACCACACCGTCGGAGAGTACAAAAACATGGGATACATTAGCCCAAACCTTCTTAAGTAAGTACTTTCCATCGACGAAATCACAAAGGTTGAGAACAACTTTACGAGGCTTAGGAGAGGTATAAGGACCTCTTCAGATGATGCCCACAAGATGGCTATCTGGATTGGTTGCAAGTCCAATTGTTCTATAATGAATTATCAAGCTCTATAAAATTCATTTTAGATGCCACCGCTGGAGGGTCCATATGTTCTAAGACTATTCAAGAGGCCTACAAAATACTTGAGGATTAGCCAACACATCCTACAATTGGCCATTCAAAAGAGCATCGACTAACATTGCAAAATCTGCCGGCTTGTATGAGGTGAATGAGGTAGATTCTCTTAAAGCTTAAATGGCTTCCCTTACTAATGCTCTTTCTAAATTGACTGTAGGGGGCAAAGCGCAAGTGAATCACCATCCATAGCCTCTCTAGCCGCCATGGCTATGGAGACGACTAATAAAAAAGAGTTGGAGCAAGGTGACATGGGTTTAACTGATAATAAAAATCGTTGGGAATGCCTCGACGCAGTGGGAGGATTGTATCACAACCTAATCGTTACTTGGGTTTAACTGAAACTCAGGTTGTCGTGCCAAACGATGGTGTTGAGGATTCATTGTCCTATAAATAGGCAATGAATAATGTAGACAAGGACCAATGGATCAAAGCCATGGATCTTGAAATAGAGTCTATGTACTTCAATTCAATATGGGAACTTGTAGATCCACCTGAAGAGGTAACCCATAGGGTGTAAATGAATCTATAAACGAAAGAGAGATGTAGCTGGGAAGGTACAAACCTTCAAAGCTAGACTTGTAGCAAAGGGTTACACCCAAAGGGAAGGAATTGACTATGAGGAAAATTTTTTCTTTATTGCTATACTTAAGTCTATAAGAATTATCTTATCCATTGCCTCATATTATGACTATGAAATTTGGCAAATGGATGTCAAGACTGCTTTTCTAAATGGCAATCTTGAAGAGAGTATCTTCATGTCTCAGCTCGAGGGGTTCATAACCCAAGGTCAAGAGCAAAAAGTTTGCAAGCTAAATCAATCCATTTATGGGTTGAAACAAGCATCCAGATCTTGGAATATTAGGTTTGATACTGCGATCAAATCTTTTGATTTTGAACAAAATGTGATAAGCCTTGTGTATACAAGAAAATCATCAAAAGTAAAGTAGCTTTTTTAGTACTTTATGCGGACGACATCTTACTCATTGAGAATGATGTAGGATATCTTACTGATGTTAAAAATTGGCTGGCAGCCCAATTCCAAATGAAAGATTTAGGAGAGGCACAATATGTACTTGGGATCCAAATCATTAGGGATCACAAGAACAAAACGCTGGCCCTGTCTTAAACAACTTATATCGACAAAATGTTGACTCGATATTCGATCCAAAACTCTAAGAAGGGTTTATTTCCTTTCAGGCACGGGGTTCATTTGTCTAAGGAACAGTGTCCAAAGACACCTCAAGAAATTGAGGATATGAGATGTATTCCCTATGCCTTAGTTGTGGGCAGCTTAATGTATGTTATACAATGCACTAGACCAGACATTTGTTATGCAGTGGGAATAGTCAGTAGGTACCAGTCCAATCCAGAGTTAGACCACTGAACTGTGGTTAAGAACATCCTCAAGTATCTTACGAGAACGAGGGACTACAAGCTGGTGTATGGAGCTAAGGATTTGATCCTTACGGAATACACCGACACTGATTTTTAACCTGACAAGGATTCTAGGAAATCCACGTCAGGATCAGTGTTCACCTTAAACGGAGGAGCTGTAGTATGGCGTAGCATCAAACAAGGATGCATTGCAGACTCTACTATGGAGGTTGAGTATGTAGTTGTTTGTGAAGAAACAAAGGAAGTCATCTAGCTTAGAAAGTTCTTAAATGATTTGGAAATCATTCCAAACATGGAATTGTCCATCACGTTATACTGTGTCAACAGTGGGGCAATAGCCAACTCTAAAGAGCCTCACAGCCACAAACGAGGAAAACATATTGAGAGGAAGTATCACCTGATACGGGAGATTTTGCAACGAGGAGATGTGATCGTCACAAAAATCACTTCGGAGCATATTATTGCTAATCCATTTACGAAGGCTCTCTTGGCTAAAGTGTTCGAGGGTCATCTAGAAAGTTTAGGTCTGCGAGATATATATTGTGTAATTTAGGGCAAGTGGGAGATGTGTAATGGGTATATGGATGTCCTAGTTTATTGTATTTACATACTTACCATTCTTACTTCTCTTTATGTACAACCCACTAGACTTTTAGTTCAAGTGAGAGTTTGTTAAGTTTTATGCCCTAAAATTCGTAGATTGTAAATATAATAATTTGATCGTAATTAAATCATTAATAAAGAGTTATTGATGTATTACTTCAATAAGCGTTATTGATTGTTTTTGTTTGTTTTGTCTTAATAACCCTAAATTCAATAAACTAACATCCTAGGTTGTTTTATGAATCTTGAACTGTATGTGGGAACATATGAAGATCAATGTTCAAGATACAGTCTAAAGGGTCTATAGTATAGGAATAAGGCTGGGTACCTTATCCTAGTGACACTATGGATACGACCCACTTTGTATTTGATACAAACGCAATGATCTAACGCGTTCGTGTAGGTGACATGCGAGTGGAGGTATCCTATGCAATGAGTTTGCATAAGACCAGACCACGAAATAGTAATCACTAGATGTAACTCCGTTAACTAGTTAGGTTTCTATTTCAATAGGATGACCTTGGCAACTTAGTCTTAATCCTGAGTATATTATGAACTCTTGTCCACGAGGGATTGTCCTTTGATTTGTATAGGTGAGAGTGGCCATTTGCCGACTCAATATGCCTACCATCTTGGGGATAAGACCGAGTGGGGAGTTGGGGACATAATTATATAAGATGGAATTCACTCATTCCCATTTTTAGGGTAAGTAAATAAGTGTTCCCTTAAGTGATGTCTCCAGGACTTGAACAAAGAGCCTTACCCTCTCACTGGCCCGAGAGGGGTTTCTGTTTAATGGTTGGACCATAAACAGGTTGTTCATTAGAGGAGCACTGGTACTTAAGGATTTAGAAGTAACCTAGGGGTAAAATGGTAATTTGACTCAGGTGGTGTTACGAACACTTGTGAAAGACTAGTTTGCTATTATCGGTTTATATCCATGGACATAGAAATATATTTGCAGTGAGAAGAGTGCAACTGTGGGTCTTTACTGGAGTGTACCTACAATTAACGAATATTGATTAATGTGGTTAATGAGTTTAGCCGATTAATCTCATATCGTTGGAGCTTCTGATCTGTAGGTCCATAAAGTCCCCTTGCTAACTCACTACGGACCAACAAGGATCAACTATGTTGAAAGAAAAAATTGAAATGTTCAATTTTATGAGGGAAAATATTAATTGTATTGGACACAATTAATTGCATGATTTATTTTAAATTTTATTTGAATGTGATTCAAATTATAACTTTATAATATGGAGAATTAATTTATTTGAATATGATTCAAATAATTAATTAATTATTTGGATAAATCCATATAAATAAATAGAGAGAGAATTAATTAATTAATTTGAACCAGATTCAAATTATTAATTATTTAATTTGGATGAGATCCAAATTAAAGATTCTGTAGAAAATAAATAGAGGGGGAATTAATTAATTGATTTGAATTAGATTCAAATAATTAATTATTTAATTTAGATGAGATCCAATTAAAGATTTTGCAAATATATATATATATATATATATATAAATAAGATTTAAATATTTTAAATCATTTAATATAATATATTATTTGGGTAGATATTTATTAATATTGGATATTATTAAATATTTAATTTAAAATCTCTGCAAAGGGGTTATCCTAATAGGATTAGGAGTAACCCATAGAGTTCTATAAATAGGGGCCCTTGGAACCTTCATAAAACACACTCTCTAGAAGAATAATCTTTACGATTACTCTAAAAATCTTCCTCTACTAATTCTCCAAATTTTCTTAGAAAGATTCTAAGAAAACTCTTATTCCCATTCTTTCAAAGAAGCGATTCCCACAAACCGGATCCTTGTAGTGAGGAAGATCTTTTGGAAAAGGAAGATTACAAGGAGAAGACTATCGGTTCGATAATTATAGATTGGTAAAGGTATGATGCTTAACTTTTTCTTTACTTTTTGTATTTTTAATTCTTTCAATAAATCAAAGAACACGATCACAGGCTTACGCCGAGATTCAATTCCCTTTAGTAAGTACCCTAAACTCTTGTCATTCTTCACCTTATGGAGGTCACTTTGGACCCACTAGGACTGCATCTAAGGATTGTTATGCTTTTGTTAGATCATGTGATAGGTGTCAATGTACTGATAATATTTCTAGGCAACATGAGCTTCCCATGAAACCCATCTTGGAGGTTGAACTCTTTGATGCCTGGGGTATTAACTTTATGGGGCCTTTTCCTATGTCTTTTGACGGTTACCTATATATTTTAGTTGTAGTTGACTATGTGTCTAAATGGGTAAAAGTCATAGCTACTAAGACCCATGATGCTCGTACTATTTTGAAATTCTTGCATAAAAATATTTTCACACGTTTTGACACACCTAGAGATCATTAATGATGAGAGTTCTCACTTTTGTAATAAATTGTTTGAGTCGATGATGCATAAGTACGAAGTTAACAATAAAATTGTTATAACTTATCATCATCAAACTAATGGTCTTGCTGAGTTGTCTAATAGGAAAATCAAGCAGATTCTAGAGAAAACTGTTAAGATTAACCAGAAGGATTGGGCCCTTTAGCTCAATGATACATTTTGGGCCTACCACATAACTTTCAAAACCCCAATTGGTACTTCACCGTACAATTTGGTGTTTGGAAAGACTTGTCACTTACTGAGAGAGCTTATTGAGCCATAAAAAATTTGAACATGGACCTTAAACAAGCCGGTGAGAAACGCCTCTTGGTACTCAATGAGATGGAGGAGTTTCACGCTCAAGCTTATGAGAATCCTAAACTTTACAAAGAGCGCACTGCTCAATGACATGACAAGAAAATCACTCCACGAACATATTTACTTGAACAACGAGTTTTACTTTTCAATTGACATTTGAGGTTGTTTCAGATAAGCTACGGACATGATGTTCAGAATCCTTTGTCATTATAAAGGTGTCCCCAAAAGGAGCTGTGGAGTTGCACGACAATGATGGCACAACCTTCAAAGTGAATAGTCAAAGATTGAAGCACTACATCAGGGATGAGGAACATCAAATTGTGAACCTTGTTTTTTAAAGAATGATTATGTAGATCGGTCTAGCTAGAGACCTTAAACCAAGCGTTTACTAGGAGGCAACCCACTTTTTATTGCTTTCTTGGTTTTCTTTTTAGATTAACTTTTTTTTTTTTTATTATTGTCTTTTCAAAAATAATGAAGTCACTCATAGGCTTTCTTATTTTCAAGAACTTGGTTCAACACAAAAAGTACTCTTTCACTAGCTTGTTGTTAGTTTTTTTAGCCCTTAATCTCAAATCAATTAATTTTAATTAATCAATTAATTAATGTTTTGATGATAACAAACCTAATTTTGTTTACTAACAGTTTTATTATTTTAATAGTTCATATCGTAGAGCTTGGAACGACGATTCCGATGCCTCTTGAATCACCCAAATCGGAGTTCAAATGAAAAAGTTATAGTGGAAATAAGGTTAACGTAAAATTACCCGAGTTGGTGACATGGCGGCCAAATCATCAAGTTAGACCATTTTGAAGAATGCCCCTTGCACCTATGGAGTGAGTGGCACATGGTTGAGTTTTGATTTTTGGATTGGTTTTAAAAAGAAAATGATTTTTTTTAAAAAAATGAATTTAATATTATTTTATGTTTGTGTCTAATGGCTAGTTGATTTGAAAAGAATAATAATTTAATCTTATATATGTTTGTGTCTAACGGCTTGTTGTCTTTAAATTAAATAAAAAAAATACTTTTTACTTTTTAATCTCCACCCTTAATTTTACTTTTTGATCAATCCAATGACCCAAGTTAAAATCCACTTTTTACCCCATTTCTCTCTCTTTTTAAACTTCATGTTCTCCAAAAATTTTCCCAACTTCTACAACTTTACAATCCTCAAAAATAGAAAAAGGCCACCATTGTTGCTCTCTCTCCAAGCTTTCAAATTTCTTTTTTTTTTTCTTCTTATTATAGAGGGATAATTTTACTGTATTGTGAGAATTTAGTATTGTGAGTTCAAATTTGTACATCTACTCTTTTTAGAGAGTTTTATTTTGTGATTTAAAGCTTCAAGAATATTGTAACAGTTGGATCCTAACTCGTGGAAAGGATCGAATTTTCTCTTGAACCTGAAAAAGGACCAAGGTAGCGGTTCGACTCGCATCCGTGGAGAAAGAGTCAAATGAGATTTTTAATCGAAATCCCAAGAGGCACTTGAAAAGTGAATGTAGGTCGAGTTTGACCGAACCACTAGAAAAATCATGATGTCTTATTCTCTAACTATTTCTCAATTAATTTTGCATTTAATTTTTAATGGCATGTTATACATTATTATTCTTCTTGGTTGAGATTGATTGAATCTTGTGTTTCATATATTTTTATCAATCTTGATTTTTAGCATCAACTAGGATTTTATTAATTTAATTCAAAAAAATAATTTAATTAATTAAAATTGAGCATATTTAAGAATACGTTTAATTAAACCCTATTAACCTCCCTCCAGGGTTGCCATACCGGTTTAACACCTGTTTGGTGGCTGCCCGCACGCTCCTAAGCTTGTTTTCCTTGGCTCTATTCTTTTCATGCATTGAGGACAATGCATATTTCTAAGTTTGGGGTAGGCGGTGTCACCTATACTTTTGTGTGTTTTCTTATCCTGCTATGCATGTTAATGAGGTTTTAACGATCATATGCATAGTAATTTGGATGTTTCAAATTTTCATTTTTTTTTTAAATGATGGGAATGCTTTATGGTTGTGTATTTTTGACGTTGACTGGCTTTGGTAAGCTTGAATATGCAAGATGGATGTCTCATTGTGAAAATAGGATATCGCTATCTTGAGTATGATCTATTTAAGTCCTTATTTAAGTCTCCCATATTCTTAAGCACATAATCACTTTAATTTAGAAACTTTAACTTGGAAAGGGATTAAGTTGAATGTATTTGGTTGTCACTCCAAAAGGCTCCACCGATTAGAAAGTTGAAATGCATGATAGTTTGTAATGTTAGACTAAGGAAGAAGAAAAATGTTATATTAGCTGTTGAAAAAATTGTTGCACGCTAAAGTGTATGAACTTTATTACCTATCTTTTATACCATTTAAAATATGTTAAACTTGTAATGGTCTGCATGGATGGGGGTAAAAAGAGCTGTCTTTGCTGTCATTAGTAAGGATGCCTAGGAGTTGACTAAGGATGGGTCCTTACAGTAAATGTGTGAAAGTTACTACCCCTAAGTAAAAAAATGCAAAGTCGGCCATGAGAAAAAAAAAAGTTGAACCTTAAGGCACCTTAGTGGACATATTACCTTTTTTAAATGTGTGGATTCTTGAAGATTGGTGCATGAGCTAGAGTAGGCAGATAACTTGTGAAGCTCTCTTAACTCCTAATTTGAGTTCTAGCATTTTGAGTTAAAGGAGGCTTGCACACACACAAATGGGAGATGACAAGATTTGGCCTTGGATATTCATAACAATAGACGTACTTGAATGTTTTTACTTGAGCTCTTAAAATGCTATTCTCTGAGACATGAGTTACTAGCACACTTATCTTTAAATTCCTCTATGTTTTATTCTTTCTTTCTTTTTTTTTTTTTTTTTTTTTTGCTCAGGACTAGGAAGTTTCTAAGTTTGAGGTGGTGAAAAACACTCAAAAAGTTCTTTTATTTCTCTTAATTTATGGATGTTTTTATTAGATTTCATGTGTTTACTAGTGGTTTTTAGGTAATTATGGAGAAAATACATGTTGAAGGCCAAAAGAACCAAACCGAGCCAAAACCGGACGAAAAATAGAAAAAAAAAGAGCAAAACCTTAAAAACAAGGCAACGTTGCGACACTACCTCTAAGCTAAAACCTGAGAGCACCAATTTGCGAAAAATCGAGAAGCGTCGCGATTCTATGAAGGAGCACCACAACACAAAGTCGGCGTTGCGGCACGGTGCTGAGGGTACCATTCTATGACAATTAATGTTGCGTCATCATCTTTCCTTTTTGGAAAATTCTACAAAGTTAGAAAAGATTTGGGCAACCACTTCCATAAATTAAGAGGTTCTCAGCAACCATAACCATTAAATTCAAAGGATCAAAGGAGTCTTGCCAGTTTTCCCCCAATCAAGGCCTTTTCAACAATAGAGTTTTCCTTTCTTTATACTCCTTTAATGCTGAGATTTATCTTGAATATGTTGTCTAAAGCTATGAGTGGCTAAACTTTTTAGTTTTAGGGTATTGATGAACTATTTATGAAGTTATGCTAGTAATGTAGACTTTCATGGATTGTTGTAAATACTATGCTTTTCATTGTTCTTGTGCTTAATTCTTGTTGATTGATTGTCAATATTTGTTAGGTTAGACATTTAATTTGATGGATTGCATGTTTAACCGGACTTATAACAATGAATCGTTATTTATCTCTCATGGAAATAGTTAGATTAAAAATGAAAGTTACTAAAGATTATTCTTAATGTCATGTTATTTAATTTGGTTTCAAGAAGTTAGGAATCAATTAAGTTGCATGAGAAAATGTTGTTTTTTATGAAAAATAACCCGAATTTATGTTTATAGACTTAAGCATATGATTTGCAATTAATTCCATGATCCTAGAATATTGCATAATGAATTAAAAAAGGATTCAATACCCTAGAACACTTTGACTCTTGATTTTCAAACTTTACTTACTCTCTTTATTGATTTAATTATTTTTTTAAACCTAAACTCGATTTTGAATCCTCAAAAAAAATTTAACTCAACGCTAGAATAGGTATGTAGGCTTAAGGAATATTATGTGGAAGGACTAGGCTTAAGGAAGAAGTTTTGCAGTTAGAGTATTTTTGGTGTCTTAGAGGTATATCATATAACTTATTTGTATGATCAAAGTGTGATTTTGAGTGTAAATGTAATGAGTGTATGATAAGAGAGATTGTGAATATTAACAAGGTATATATAACTTATGTATATTGTTATTATTGTTAATTTTGATGTATTGAGTTGAATTCTGAAATGAATGGTTTTTTTACTAGGTCTTCGCACAAGTCCATTGAAAAGCGAGGAAACGTCCCACCAAGCAAGTTATTTATGTGTTTTTTTTATATAGTGTCAACACTTATTTGTAATTACTAGATCTGTAAATAAAATTTGGTTACTAGTTTTGTTGTTTATAGTTTCCTTGTATTTAACATTACAAACTTATCGTCATATATGAAAGTTCATATTTATGTTTGTGTACATATTTTGTGTCAAAATTGGAGAAAATAGAGGTGTAACGGTAGCTATAAAACATATAATTATCCATCATTATAAGCATTTGGTTGACATTTTACAAATGTCATGATAAAAAGTATTTATATGACCCTAGAATACTATCATCAATCAAACATCATTGACTATAAATAAGTGTCAATGTACATAATTCAATGACATTTAGAAAACGACACCATTAAGGCATTATTGACACTATAAACGTGTCATTATTAATGTTTTTGTGATAGATTTTTTATGTCAATATAAAGGTTTAATTGACAGAAAAAATTATTATTTTTTTTTTATATTTATTGACAATGATAAATTGTCATGGAAAATGTTACCACGATAGATAATCAATGTCAACAAATGCTTATTGTTGACTATATTAAAAAGTCATGATATAACCAATAATGACTCATTTTTCATGCGTCATCCATACTCTTTCCTTGATGGTGGATTCAAAGACTAAAAAAAAGTCAATAAATGTGCTAATGACAAATTTTTAGAGTCATGAAAACCTGCTTTTGTTGTAGTGGATTAGATAATTTGAACTTTCAATTGGATCCTCAGTGGAAGATATTCAGACTTAGATTGTCTTATATTATAACTTGACCCGTGCACTTGCAACTTGCATCACCTGCAGCTTGCATCACCCACCCCAGGATAGTTTTGACAACTGGTCATTACTCCTCTGACCCAAGGTGGACCCCAGGTCTTGAATGAACTTAGAATATTATCTGACCAAGCCTTTTACAACTCAATTAACTTCATGGTATCCTTCCCCACCTTGTGGGTGGAGTTATGGTCACTTCACCCATCATTTCTCCTGATGAGTCGTCATTTTTGCTCATCTTCAATAATCATATAGCTTGATCATTAGTCTTGATCCTGTTGCTCGATCACTTGTAACGTAATTTCTTCATGTGTGGCACATGAATAGCTCCATTCCTCTTAATGGCACAATCCCATCAAGCTACTTGTCACCACCGTGCCTTGTCACAGACAAAGTCGTTGTAGGAAACTACCTAAGACTACTTGATACTATTGCTCAGGATTGACCACCCCCACATTTATATTCATTGCTAACCTCTCACTACTATATTAATTCAATGTCGCCACTCATTACTTGTGCACTATCGCTTGATGTTGCCACTCACCATTCAGATGCACCCGTTATTACCATCGCCATTGCCGCTTAGAGTTTCCGCTATTTGTAGTCGCAAGCCATCATTATTCGAAATCACTTTAAGATAATTAGATAACCTAGCAGGCCAAAGAGGCATGCCCCATTTCTCGCTTGGCTAGGTTAAACCTTGGTCGGGTTGTGGGTTGTGTGAAGCAAACCCCGTTGCGTATTTGGCTAGGGTTGGCCTCAGCCTCAACCAAGCCAAGTGTCTTCATGTGGCCATATCTCAGGCCTAACACAATCTTTTGTGTTGGGGCATGCGTAAAATATGCACTGTTGGCATTTAGCAAGGGTCATCCTCAGCCTCAGCCAAGGCCGAGCGTCTTCGTTTTTCCATCCTTTATGCTTGATGCTCAACAGATTGCACATATCCAACACTTAAACTTACACTATCTGAATTACACACACTAATACTAGATCCTTGATGCTCGATGTTATATACTTTCTCATTGCTCATGGGTTTTGTGATCTTGAGTCTCATGCTCGTAAGTCTGAGGATCGTGAGTCATGCTCGTGAATCTCAAACTTATAACTCTCATAGTCGTTAGAATGACTATGAGCATCCTTATTATGGTGTGATATGTGTGATTTTGATAGACTCGTCCCAACATCAACAAGTTCATAAACAGGTTGTTTCTCAACCCGAGTGGCTTTATATTGCCTCTTAATGTCATATAAGATCAATGTGGGAGTGATCGTTGTCTTGCTGGAGTTAAACACGACTCACTGCATTATTCTGGTTAGCAGTGCATACGTCCACTCCCATCTTAGGAATTAGGCACGACATCCATAATCAGTGGCGTTGCAAACCTCAGCCTCGGAAGGTCAGCATCGGGTGGTAGTTTTTTCTCTTTTTTTTTTTTAAATTTTTTTGTTTGTCCTCAAATATCTCCTCATGTTTGGAAGTTCTAAATTATCTTTAATCTCTAGTGGTGCTCCTCAGTCTCAGCCTCGACCTCAACCACCTCGAATTCATATAACATCCTAGAAATTAGTTTGAGACTGGTAGAGATCTCTGGCGCTTATTACTTTGGGTCAACCTTGTCCTCGACCTTGGGTCGTTTTCCACAGTGTGCATGGTGCACTTGGGCGCGTATGGATGATGAAAAAATTTTACCTTTTTGAACTTAGGATAGATCTTGGTCAGCCCCTTATGAAATTTTGATCGTAAATTCACGTTTCATTAATAACTTTGAGCCTCAATTTTGACATTGGCTATTTGTTTAAACTTGTTCTCCTTGGCCTCGACATTGGTCGCCTCAGCCTCGACTCTTTGCTTCAACTTGGTCTTCTCGGCCTCGGCCAAGATTATCTTGGCCTCAACTCGGCGTTGGTAGTCTTGGCCCCGACCTATGTCGTCTTGAATTGACTTCGACTCTTCAACACGCTGACCTTCTTTGACTTTGGTCATGGGGATCTAATTCACCCATGACTTCCTCTATCAGAATCTCTTCCTTAACAAGATTGATAACTTGTAGAAATACAAGTTATTACAGTTCTTTTCTTAGAATAATGGTGAGTGTTTAATGAATCATGCTTCAATATGGATGAAATTTGTTGATAAATATCTTCTCTGCATTCAGCATATTGAATTACTTAAGATTTGTCTTATTGAAGTTAATCTACTATAAACGCCTTATTTTTGTAGGAAAAGTGCTAAGGTTGAATGCATGCGTCGAACAAGCATTCAGACTCAGAATAAAGAAATCTAAAACGCATGCCTTGAGATCTCTGACATCTATAGCCGGATCCTTCGAAGATATTCTACCTCGATTCAGAACTAACCCCGATAGCAACATTGATCCTTATTGTATCACTACAATCAGGCACCTACCGGCCAGAGGATGACGAGAAGTAGACATTACCTTGCAGAATGTCAGCAATAAAATATCAACATCTCATAGTACAATGCGGGCTCTATAAATAGGCAACCTCAAAGGCAAAAATAATGTTGTTGAAACTCTAGAACTTCGACCATTCTTAAGGAATTAGCCATATTCGTTAATGAATACAACCAAAGATAGAAAGCTCGAGAGCGTAATCTTCTCGCCGCAACCACCCACCACCGCACGTAGTAAAACATGCGTCCATCGCCGTAGGAAGCAAGACCTTGTTACCGCCGGCTTGACACCTTTCTTTCTTACATTTTTAATATGATAAAGTTGTTTATGCTTTTCTTTAGTTTTTTACATTTTTATTTCAAGACATTGAATATTTTTGTAACAACTTTATCATATTCAATACTTTCATTCATCTATCATGAGTTCCCTTTCTTTTATCCTTTCCACTTTTATTATTCATACCATGAGTAACTAAATCTCTCAAGGGTTGGGGAAAAGTTATCATCTTTCCAGTGAATAAAACTTAGAACTTAGTCCATTTTGCTTAATGTATTATAAACTCATCACTTGTTTCCATTTAGCTAATCGAAATAAGTAACTATAATCAACTGCTTGAAAGAGTAAGTGATCATGGATCTCATTAAGCAAAGTAAGTAGTATTTATAGAAATAGAAATAACCTTAAGTTCAACCAATCCTTAAGCATGTTTCATAGATATATGATTTATGTGGCTTATCCACCGAGAGGTGAGTCCCAAATGCGATTGAGAACATGAAATGAAGTCTAAATAGAGTCCAAATGATAGATGATAACGACCCCCGACCCTATTTTTTCCATTCATACCTTACTATTGCGGTTAACTACTGTGCACCTCATTTCCGCCTACATCTACTGTCTTTAATACGTTTATAGTTTATAGTTTTTTTTAAAGAAATACTTCTAATTTCATATAGGCACGAAACCATTCACAATTACTTAAGATTAATCTAAACCAAAATCCCTATCTTCAACCTCAAACTCATTGAGAAACCTCCTTTTTAGTTTATACTTGGGCTAAAGATAGGAGAACTTGTTTTGAAATATGGCTTATGTGTTACACCTCTAGAACAACAACACAGATCAAAGAACTAAGTCATTGTGACCCTAATTTTCTTAATATTGCCAAATCTCAATCCTTGTCAAGGTAAATCACTCTGGTCTTCACAAATGGCGCCAACTATTGATGCCAAATTTTTGGTCAAGGGAAAACGCACTTGACCTTCACGTACCATCAACAATAAATTTGTAATTTAGGGAGGAGATGGCCTACAAAACAAAGAAAAATGGCTCTGATGCCTACGTTAGTTAGAGAATTATAGAATAGAGAAAAAAGTCAGAAGTTCTAAGTTATCTTTGATGGATGCATAATGGTCTATTTATAGAGGATTTGATCTAGGGTTTTATCTTAACCCTTCTACAGTTTGGATATAAGTTTCCTAATCCCTAGCAAGCTAGGATCAAGTCTCATATTATTTTATATTATCTTATATTATATCTTGATTTTAAGCTTGATTTTGTCAAGCCAAAATCCACCCTCAACAATCCCCAAATCTTGAACATCGAACATCCAAAACCAAAAATAACCAAGTCATAAGTCTTAAAAACTACACCACAAATGTAAATCACACCAAGAATGCAAATCTCAATAATATTTCCAAAAACATTTCAACAACAAAAAATCTATATCATACCAAAAGTTTCTAAAAAAATTTACACCCGAACAACTAAATCACACCAAAACTTAGAAAAAGAATGCAAATCTCAACAAGTATTTCAAGATATGCCACTTAGAAAAAAAACAAAAAGATCCAAGAGAAAGTAAAAATGCAAAAATTTCAAGGGAGACCTACCAAAAAAAAGGGCAGCGACAACAGTTCTGGAGGAGAAGGGAGGGAGCGACGAATCTTGAGTAGAGGGGAGGGAGCAGCGGCCAGTGGATTTGGAAGAGACGGAGGGAGCGGCGACTGGCAGATCTGAGGGGAAGGAGCGACCGATGGCAGGCTAGGTGAGGGAGAGAAGGGACGGGCGGTGGTGGTTGGTGAGGGAGGGAATGGGCACTTGCAGGTTGGGTGAGGTAGAGAACGACGACGGTGGGGTTGAGGGGAGGAGACGGGTGGGATCAGAAGAATGAGGGATTGAAAAATTAGGGATTAGAGAGGAAGGAGATCAGGGCTGCAAGCGAGAGATATGGGGAAAAAATTTGAGATCTATTGACGTTAATAATAGTGGCATCAGCAGATCTGTCATCCGCTGACGGTCCTTCACTGTCGTCTATAGTTGTTGAAGCTCTCTATAGTCGCCTCTATTTTTGGCGTCAGCATATGCATTTTTCCTAATGGGTGTATATTGTTACTATTTGTCTTGGAAATATTCAAATTCATAAATGTTTTGCCGACGACACTTAATAAACGGTCGGCATAGGCTGTCTCTGCCAATGGTTATTATATCAGTGTCAGCAAAGACTATAGCGCCGACAGTGCTTTTTGTCATCAGTAGAGACCATTTTTTCCATCGGCAGAGACTATTTTTGCCAACAATATTTGAGGCGTCACCATATTTAGCGTAGATTATTGTTTTTTTCTATCAATTTGTCTTCTTTAACATTACTGTTACTTTTTTTTTTCGATTATATTTACTGTCATTTATTTTGTCTTTTAACTTGTTGATACTAAACTCTTGTTTTATTGTTGAATATAAACAAAACAAAACAAAGGTTGAAGGACAAAAAAATGACAAAGAGAAAAAAAAAAAAACTTTGAAAAAGGTGAAAGTTCAAAAAGGAGAAAAAAATTAAAAAAAAAATAAAAAAATAAAAATAACATAAATTTTGAAAGAGGTGAAATTTCAAGTAGGGGTGTACAAAGAACCTAAAAAACCAAAGAACCAAACCAAACTAATCCAAACTGGCTAGTTTGGTTCGGTGAGTTTTAATTTTTATTTAGGTTCTAAGTTGTTAAAATCCAACATTCTGGTCCTTTTTAAGTTAAAAAAAAAAAAAAAAAGACTCAGTCCTTGGGCTATTCAAATTGATTTACAAAAATGAAAATGTTATTAAATTAAAATAAAATAAAATAAAAACATTATTGAGAGGTAGCTTATGTAGACCATACTAATAATAATAAAAAAAAATGGTAGTTTTCTTCCAGTCCAAAAGATAATTATTTAATATAATGAGACTTTACTTTAAACAAATATGGTAGGAGAGAATTCAAACAATAATATAAAATAATACTATTTAAAAAAAAAAAAAAAAAAAAAAAAAAAAAAAAAAAAAAACTTCAAAAGAAAAGAAAGTTAGAAGGGAGAGAGAGTATTTAAAAACATTATTATTGTGATTAAAATAAATTTTAATTTTAATTTTTTTAATTAAAAAGAAAAAGATGACACATAACTTGAACAATGTTTTCCTCTTAAGGTGTAAAAACTAAAAATTCAAACGGTAAAAATAAAGAAAGAGAAATGTTATATTGAAAAAATGCCTAACATATTTGCAGGGGAGGAGAGTGAAGATTTTGATTTTCAGTTATACCCCAAGTATATCTATGTATTTACAACTATGTCATCCCAACTAATTTTTTGGTTTACTTTTTGTTGTAAAAAGATTTTTTTTTTTTGGGAGACTAAATTATTATTATTATGGTTTTTTTTTTTTTAAAAAAAAGAAAACAGATCTTGTATGGATTCTGTTGTGTATAATTCATGTGTCCCATTTTTATCCTTTGTATGTCTTAATATTTATAGCTAAATAAATCTTTTGTGACTAAATAATTATAATTTCATTTTTTCAGTTGTTATTTTAAAAAAAAAAATTCTCATTTGGATTATGTTGTGTATAATTAGTGTGTCTCATTTTTACCTTTGGCATATCTTAATTTTTACAGATGAATCCTCTTGAATAAAAA
This sequence comes from Citrullus mucosospermus, assembly GCA_030954485.1. NCBI lineage: Eukaryota > Viridiplantae > Streptophyta > Magnoliopsida > Cucurbitales > Cucurbitaceae > Citrullus > Citrullus mucosospermus. The sequence goes on from CM062063.1 coordinate 30,835,810, forward strand.
TTTATATCTTTTCTTTTAAGGTACATTTTTTTACCCCTAGCATAAATTCTATATCTCATTGCCATTTTCAACTATATTTATTTTAAGTGGTTAAAAATCATTTTTAGTTCTTAAACTTTTATAAAAGTAACAATTTAGTCCCTGAACTTTAGTTTGTAACGATTTAGTCCCCATATTTTCAATTTTGTAACAATTTAGTCTCTAAACTTTACTATGTAACAATTTAGTACTTGTATTTTAAAATTTGTATCTATTTAGCCCCTATGGTGGAAATTAGTGTTAAGATTTAATGAGATGTTTTGCATAAATAAATCGATAAACAAATTAGACACTCAATATTTTTATATAATACAAAGTCTACATCATAAATAATAAAAATTTTCATATAATTTTGATTACTTTTTTACGTTAAGGACTTTATTATTGTTACAAATTTGAAAATACAAGGACCAGATCGTTACATACTAAAGTTCAGGGACTAAATCGTTACAAAATTAAAATATAGGGACTAAATTGTTACTTTAATGAAAATTTAAGGAACAAAATCGTTTTTTAAGCTTATTTGAATTTAACATAATCTCCAAGCATACTATTGGGGTATAATTTCTGGTAGATGTCAATATTGAAATCTGAATTGAACTAATAATTGGTATTATTTTTATCCAATCCATTGGAATCAAAAGATATATACCCAAAAATGCTTTTTACCACAAACATACGGATGATATTATTCTCCTACTCTCTACAAGTGTCTTACTATTATTTTGCGAGAACCATAAGCAAAAGCTGTTCCCACAATTATATGAGATTTTGGTTATATTTTCTAGTCTCATGGTTCATTGATAATCAAGGGGTTTTTGAAAGTATTTCTTAATCTCAAGTCGGAGAACAAACCTTTTTTCCAACCTGAGTGCTTGAGGAAAAGTTGATGATCCGTGGTTAGAGGGAGAGACAAGAGGTCTCATTTGTAGAGGCCTTAGAGGTGGGGTGGATGACTCTAATTCTGTATGCCAATCTATCACGTTTTGGATAGGGTTATTGAAGTAAACCCTAGTCCCATTGCCATTGCATATTGATTAATGCTCATTCGAGATGGCATTATCTTAAAAGAGGATGGCTTTTGCCCTTTGAAATGGAAGTGGCTTTTGCCTTCCCTTTTCGTTCGCTCATTTGTCTTTCCTTTCTTTGGGAGAGTGAGGAAAAGATAGAAAATATGGCTTTTTTTTCTCTTGGAGTTGGAAACTCCCTTGAGAGAGACAATCAGCTAAAGGATTTTGAGTCCCTCAAAGCAAGGTAGTATGCCATGCCACCTTGCAAAGATTTGTTTTGAGACAAGATTTTTTATATTTTTTTTTCGAGCACAAATTTTGAAAATCTTGAGTCAGTCTTAATTGTAAATTCTTTTTTGTTAATTAATTCACCTTGAAATTTTTGGACACATAAAACAATGGCTAAAATTTCTTTTTTAACCGTTGAGTAATTTCTCTGAGTTTCATTCCAAATTCCATAATGAAAGCGTACAATTGATTCTTTCTTATCGACACACTATTTTAAGATTCCTCCATATCCAATATCAAAGGCATTTGTTTCGACGATAAGGTCTGCTTTTGAAGTTATGAGGCTTAGGCAAGGAATTGATTTAACTAAAACCTTGATGCACTTGACAACTTGAGTGTGCTTATCCGTCCATGGTGGTGGTTGCCTTTTCAACATTTACAAATAAGTCTTAGTTTTTTAATAAAATCAAACAAATAATTGAGCACCCTAAAAACCTTTGCATGTTGGCTTTATCTTTCATTTGATCAGGAAATTCCGAAGCAAACTCAATAGATCTTTGAATTGGCTTAATTGTTCCTTGATCAATTTCAAATCCTAAAAATTGTAGCCAAGAAGTTTATTTGACTGAAGCCTTGATAGACTTGACTACTTGAGTGTGCTTATCCGTCCATGGTGGTGATTGCTTTTTCAACCTTTGAAAAAGAGGTTTAGAAATAGGTCTTAGTCTTTTTAATGAAATCAATCACATAATTGAGGTACCCTAAAAATTTTTGCAAATTGGTTTTATCTGTAATTTGATCAGGAAAAATCGAAGCAAACTCAATAGATCTTTAAATTGACTTAATTGTTCCTTAATCAATTTCAAATCCTAAAAATCTTTGGTTTGAAATAGTTCAATTTTTAGTAACGATACCATTAAACCATTCCTTTTGATAGTGTCTATAAAGACTTGTAAATAATGTTTTACGTTGTTATATATTTGAAGAAAATATTAGAATGTCATCAATGTAGACAATTGAAAAACTTTGAAAATCATTGAAATATCATTCATGATTTTTTGAAATTCTGAATAAGCATTTTTAATCTAAATGGCATGACATTCCATTCGTATTGTCCAAATGGACCATTGAAAGTGGTTTTGTATTTATCATTTTCTAAGATCTGTATTTACCAAAATCCAGATTTCATATCGAACTTTGAAAATACTTTTGCATTTGAAATTTGTTTTAAGTAAATCTTGTTTGTTAGGGATTGAGTAGATAATCCATTCCAAAACTTTGTTTAAAGGTTTGTAATTAATTAATAACCTCAAGACTCTTTTTCAACTTAATTGTTGACATAGAATACCACACATGATTACTGGTTTTTTAATGGCCTTATCAGCTTCTTTTTTAGAAGATCTTGAATTTCTTTCATGCAGTGATTCAGTAGTTTCGAGATCATCTATATTGGCCTTGCCTTTGTGGATATATCTAATTCTTTAAATTATTTCATATATGGAAGACTGACAATATGCTTCTTTCTTTCTCTGAAAGCATTTGGAAGGTGTGAGCATATTTCGAATTCAATCCTTGACTAAATGTCTTTGATCTTATTTTGAACTGAAGCTTCTTTGAGATTTGTTTGACCCTTTTGAAACTTAGTTCTTCCTTGAGAAATTGAATTTGTTTCTATTTCTTTTGATGAGATCTATTCCCACATTGTGGATCTCGTAAGGAAGAACTTGATTCATCAATTTGAATGTATCTTTTTTTCTAGAGACTTGACTGGTGATTCCCTATTCAGATATGTTGATAGGATAGAGTTGAGTTGGAATGGAGTTCCTAAAATCAATTCTTGTTCTAGGTCTTTTACTAGGAGAAATGATTTCACAAAGCAAATCCCTTGGCAAATATGAACATCTGTTAATTTGAATTGGATGTTCATCCTTTGACCATTTGCACTTCTAAGAGATTCTGTAGTTTTCTGGAAGTATTAAACCTTATTGTATGTAATTTTGATGTATTTCTGAGTCAATAAGAGCCTTTAATTTGATCGAGTAGTCTCAGATTCTTAATGTCACCATTGAATACCATTTCTGGATGAGAAAGTATTCTTCTTGGTTGGAATCTGTTGGGAATGACTTGTTGTTGAAATGATAAATCTAAAATTAATTTTAGATCTAGAATGTTTTCTTATAAATTGATATATATATATATATATATATATATATATATATATATATATATATATATATATATATATTTATTTATTTATTTATTTTCCTCTCTATTTTCACGTCTTTGATTTGGTCTAAGCAGTATTTACTTGATTCCATTTCTTTATAAGACGAGTGTACATTTGAGATGGAAGGTAGTGTAAGCCTGGGAAGCAACCAATAATCATGATTTACCACCAAAGTCACGCACCGATTTTTCCTTTCAAAGTAGTACAATTTGAAAGAAAAAAAATGTTTTTTTATTTTATTTTTCAAATGTGGATAACTATGAGCAGAAGAGCTTACAATTCATTTTTGTCAACGAATTGCGTTGCTTATTCCTTTGAAGTTCACATTTGCAATTTCTCATTCGTCGACTGCAAATTCAGTGGACGGAATCATCCGATGCTCTGCCAATTGTGTTCCTCGTACTCCGATCACTTTCTTGGAGCGCGCCGACGCCAGAACTTCTGACGTCTACAGAACTACTCCCTTCTCTTTAAGCGTGTTGGGCTTTAATGGGCCAAAAATATGAGGCCCAAATGCATTAATTGCTGAATCGAAGATGGATTTGAATGGATTCTTGTTTCTGTACGAATCAATAAGAGAGAAAAATAAGGGAAGCGAGGAGATTGAGAGCGATGATTTGAATGCATTCAAAGTGTTCGACAAGACTGGCGATGGTTTCATTTCGTACGATGAGCTTCAGAATGTGTTGGTGAGATGGGGGCTTTGGAATGATGAGCGCTGTGGTGGCGGTGGTGATAATTATTGTAGGCGTATGATCAACGCTTTTGATATTGATTTGGATGGGCGGCTTGATTTTCAGGAATTCAAGAACATGTTCATGAGTTCTTCCAATTCTTCCTCTTACAATATTCATGATCTTTTAAAGTGGATTTCAATGGCAGGTGGATTTTGCAACGTAGAAGGAGCCAAGTCTTCACTTCCTGAGATTCTTGGCTAAGTATTAATTAAAGTCTAGATAGGTAACTATTTTGTCTTTTTTGTTTTTGTTTTTAAAAATTATGTCTATTTTCTTCTCGTTTCGATTTGCATCTTTACGAAAAGGGATAAATTTGAGGAGCAAGTAGTGTATATAGAGTTAATTTTTAAAAGCAAAAACAAAAAACTAAATGGTTTCTAAACAAGGCTTACATATTCTATAAATTTCTCAAAATACATATCAACCCGAAAACATAATCGAGCATAATTCAATCAAATCAACATAATATCGTGTTGGGGAAGTGAGTTTCTCTAGATTTTCATTGTTATTGATTTGCATAGAAATAATTTGTGTAGAGAGAAATTTTCTAGTAGTATGAATATTATTATTTGCCTGTGAATTTGTGTGCATTTGAAGATTGTGTGTCTTGATTTGGTACAAATATTGACCCAAATTTAAGTTCAACTTTCACATATGTTAGAAAATATTTTCACATGTTATAAGAATTTAACAATTTTATTTCATTGCTACACTTGAGTATAGTATTTAATATATATTTTATAAGTATATATTATAATATTTCATGAGTAGCAAATGACATATATTATTATTATTATTGATTGTTTTTCATATGAATGTTATTGTGATCAAATTGGGCAAATTTGATTATCATGAATGGAAATTATGTTTCATATGATATTATTGATAAAGTTTATATATATGATTCATGTCATTAATTGTTATATTATGTTTCTTCCAAAAAAAGTTGAAGAGTATTATTATTACTTTTAATCTGTTTGGTCCTATAACATTATTTTTGTCTATTATTTAGCTTGTTGGTAATATGAAAAATATGCAAAATCATCATTGATATGTGGTAACTTCTCGAATTTGATGGTAGTTTAAGTTATTGTATAGCTACAAAATGTGTGATATTGTTTAAAGGGGAGTTTCAATATTTTGATGGGTACATAATATACACGCATATATTTTCTTTCGATTGAAAATAATGTACGATCTTGAAAAGAAAAAATGTTGATTGATGATGGTTTATGGTTGTATATTATTTAGCAACTTATGAAGAAATCTAGAAGTTTTTGAAATGTGATCACTATAGGTTTATGAAATGATATCATGAATCAAATGTAGGATTGAGTAAAACTTCCTAAAAGAAATAAACCAATTAATTGTAAGTGGATTTTCAAGAAACAAATCAGTCCAAATGTTTCAATTGACGAATTTAAGGTTAGATTAGTGATTGTGGGGTATATGCAAATAAGAAATCGAATATTTTGATACATGTTATCGTATGACTAAAATAGCTACTATAGAACCTGGATATAAAGACGACATTCCTCGATGGTCACTTCGAAGAGTAAATATATATCACACAAGCTAAAGGTTTTATTATTGTTGGTCAAGAAAACAAGGTATATGAACTCACAAAATCTCTTTACGATCTTAAACAAGCTCCTGAACAATGATATGAAAAATTTAACGACACTTTAGTAGAACAATGTTTTAAAAGTGAATTGTTCTTATACATATGTTTATTCAAAGTTCTTTGGAGTTGATTGTGTGATTATCTGTTTGTATGTTGATGATATATTGATCTTTGGTACAAACATAGATGTAAGTAATGATACCAAGTTGTTTATGTCCTCACAATTTGAAATGAAAGATTTAAGGTGAGGTTGATGTGATATCTTGTGTTAAAATAAGGAAAACTGAAAATGGATTTTTTTTTTTTATGTCAATCACACTACATTGAAAAATGCTAAAGAAATTTGATTGTTTTGACGATACTTCTATAAGAACACAATATGATACTAGTATAAGTCTTAAAGAAGAATAAAGGGTGAAAGTGTCTCTCAATCTGAATATGCAAAAAATTATTAGTAGTGTTATGTTTTTATGAACTATACTAGACTTAGTATTGCATATTTTGTGAGTAGATTAAGTAGATATATACATAATCCTAATAAGGAATGGGTAATAGGTTTTTGTTTGCATTTCAACAATTTTTAGAGGATTGACTAGATGGATAATTATAAAATCTTCATAGCTCGATTTTTAAGTGGTTTGTCTATGACAAACTTGATGAAGTTGGTCTTTGTACAGATTAGATGATGAAGTATTCATAGCTCAGTTTTGAGTGGTTTGTCTGACTTGATGTCGTAATTGATGTGATCGTGAAGGTTTGATCGTCTTCTATGGAAAAGTTTAAGGGTCTTTTCCTAGAGCTTTCACGTTGACCTAAGGGTTATGTGCATAGCCTTAAATAGCACGCATTGTATTGTAGAATCAAGGAAATTTTAGGAGTAAAACGTGTTGTGGGGTCTCGACCATAGTTATTGAAAGTTCAAAAGGTAACTTGTTTTCTTTAATTAGATTGTCATCCTACCTCACTATGCATCAATTTAAATCGAAAGATATTGATGTTTAAGTTTATGCTCATTTCTTTGCTCAGAGAAAATATTTTATTATTGTTTTCACATTAAAATGCTAGTCATTCGTGGGGATTGTTGAGAACGACTTGTCATTATAATGATTTCTACCTTTAAGTTAATAACTATTTTAATATTACAATTAAAAGAAAATGTTTTGATGGTTACAAATATTGTAATCATTTGATGGTTACAATTCAAATGTTTTAATATGTTTGACCATTATAGATCTAAAATTAACTTTAGATCTAAAATGTTTTCCTATAAATTGAGGGGAAAAAAAATTGGTTTTGATATATATATACATATATACATACATATATACATTTATTTCATTCCTTTCTCTGTTGAGTGTACGTTTGAGATTGAAGGTTGTGTAAACCTTAGGGAGCAACCAATAACTGATTTAACACTGAGGTCACACCATTTTTTTGCTTTCAAAGCAATAGATCTTCCACGGCACAACAATGATCTACATTTGAAATTATAGGATCTTTGTCTTTTTCATCGTCTTTATCATTTCTGATGACTTTTCTTTCATCTTTGATTTTCTCAATATCGTTTTTAATCATGGATATTTCTACCTTATGATTTAAATGAATTTGAGCTCTCTCTTGTTTTAAGCAATTAATTTCAAATTATAAATCCTCAGTACTAACTTATTTTAATTTTTCTAGTTTCTTGAGGATTTCTTTGAGACTGAAGTAGGGTTCTACTTCTTCCTTTCCTTTAAATGACTCCACTGGTCTTTTTTCTAAAGAGTTTTTGAGATTTTTTAAGATGGTTCTCTTGAGTTCCTCGTCATCTATGTAGTTTACCCTTTTGGATGACATTTCTTGTTTGCTAGTAAGGACATTTAAGCACCTCCTCCGCATGCTCTAATACCTCCTGTGGGGAGCTCCACTTCACTCGAATAATTAGAATGTGTATCTTCTAATACTTCTAGTACTTGTCCTACACTTCCTTCATCTTCATCTAAGTTATACTAATCTGAAAATGATTCAAATTCTGAAATTATCATATTGAGTAATCGACCTTTGATTTTGTTATCGTTCGCTAAGTTTTTCTATTGTTTTCTTCATCGTACATGTGTTAGCATAATGTTCTTGTCCTCTACATTTGTAGCAAAAGACTTTTCTTTTATCTCTTTGATTAGAAGAATTCTTCTTTATTTGGGATTTCCTTGAGGATTGTCCTTTTTGAGAATATTGTTTTTGATACCTCCCATGGCTACTCCGATAGGGTGCTACTTGATTATATTTTTCAGGTAGATGGTCTCTTTTCTAATTGTTCCTTGACCTATAATATGGTCTGAAATATCTGGTTGCCCGTCTTTTTTAGGCGAATGATGCCTCTATTTTTCCACAATCATATTGTTCAGTAAATATAGTCATCTCTCTTTTATGAGAACTTGTAGATTTTTGGACCTTACTCTATACCTTTATCTCATTGTAGATTTCCAGGCTCTTCTCTACTATACGACTTGTTATTGTTTGTACGTAAGATCATCCCATGAAATATTATTGCCATAATCTTTGATAAGAGAGTTATGAACTCTTTGAAGCTTGGAAGTCCATCAATATATTGTTCCTTCCAATGTTGTGGACTATAATCACTTCTAGTCATAACTTTTGTTATGAACATCTCTTTGTACCATTCGGACTCTCCCATCTTTGTGCATCAAATTTTTTTTAAGATGGTTGTCGCGTTTCTAAATATGTTTTTCATCTCCTAGGAGTATAATTTGTATGCGTTTAAAAGTTTGAGAGTTTATGGTACAATTGTTACAACCACCACACTTCAGAGTTGGCTTTTGCAATTTATAATAATAATAATAATAATAATAATAATAGTAATAATAAGGTTTAAATCCTATTCCAATCCCTAACCACGCCCCTTCCCTTTCTCCAATCATAAAGCCCCTTGATCTCTTTCTTTGTCTTTCATCCTCCTTGTTGTTCATCCGATACAAATAGTTAAGTGAGGCCCCGTTCTTTCTAATTTAGAAAAGAAAAAAGGGGTCGTTTAAAGTGGCGAAGACCTATGCTAAAGTAAGAAATAAAGATAGAGATCCCATAACAAGTAGATACTTTTGCAAGAGCATAATCGATTTTCTGGTTAAATACAAGATCATTTTGTTCCATTTTTAGGAAAATAGTGAAGGATATTCCTTTAGTAATGAAAAAAGGAGTTGAGGGATCCGTATATATTGTTGAATCTTGTCCTATTTTAGTACATAAACTTTAAAAAACGTTTGTTTCAATCCCTAAACTTTTAAAAAGTGTTTATTTTACTCGCTTGATGAGTAATCCTCGAAGATTTGAATCTAACAATCTTGTTGACGAACAAAACCTTTAGATCTCAAACTCAAACACCCCAAATAAAGATGATCCTTGCCCCTAAGAATGGCTAGATGACAAACTACTTAGACGATCAGGAAAACTACGGATCAGACAAAACGTGCAGCTCCCATCGACCCTTGTTTTTCAAATCAATCCACAAGCAAGATCGATCGAGTCAAGCTTGAATGATTCTAGACATGCAACTTAAACACCATTAAATTGCAAAAGAAACATAGAACAAGACTAAAAGAAAGTTGAAAGGCTCTTTTTACCACATTTCCCAAGTCTCTTCCAAGTCCCTCCTTTTCTGAATAATTACATGGTATTATATATGCCTCAAAATATAACCCTAGGCATTTAAAATGTTGTAACACCCATGATTAATGATCATTATCAACCATGAACTAAATGTAACATAAAACAAATAAAATGACTTAAAAACTGAAAATCACAATTAGTAAATACAATAAATCTGAGACTATGTTTTTTTTATCCATATTCCATGCATTTGTAACCATCCAAGTGTAATGGCATCCCATTTGAAGTAGCTTGGACTATTTGTTCATTAAATGAATTGATCTTTCATAAATTCCACTTAACTTCACATCATTTTTCTTCTTTGGTTAATATAAACTTGGACACTAAATAAGGCTCCTTCTTGAGGTTCATATTATATGATTGAGGTTCCTCCGTTCATATCATCTCTACTATTAAAATTATGTTCACTCTTCAACAGAAATGTGAGGGAGCTTGTATTTTTGTATGACAAGGCTCCATATGTATTTTTAGTAAGATGAAGAAGAAGTAAAGTGTTAACAATCAACCTGCCAAAATATTGAACGACCAAAATTTTAAACTTTAATGTCTTTTAAATTCTCTCTCTTTGCGATTATTCAAGATTGAAACTCTAGATTTTACATCGTAGCCAACTTATTTGGTAGCATAATCATCCAAAAATACAAGTCACCTCGTCATTGTGTTAAAAAGTTAATAAAATCTTAATATCGTAGGGACCAAAACAAACATTTTAAAAAAATTTAAGAACCAAAATAAAATAATATTGAAAGTTTAAAAACTAAAAGAGACATTTTTAAAAGTTGAAGAATGAAAATAGAACATTATTAAAAAATAATAAGAATAATAATAAGATTTAAACTTAATAATAATAATAATAATAATAATAAAAAGAAATATTAAAAAGCCAAAGATTGTGAGAAGAGGGAAAGCATGTTTTTGACAACCAAACAGCTGGCATTCACACAGCCCAATGGAATGGACGCGTTTCCCATCCCTAAACTCAGAATCCCATGATTTTCGGCTCTATTTCTTTTTTAGAAAATTTAAAATATTTTAATTACAACTTTTTCTGTTTATTAGTCATCATGCTTCCCATTTACTTTTCTTTTTATTTTGTTTCCCTCAAACTTCAACTTCAGCACATGCAATGCAACACTGCTCTACTATTTTATTTTATTTTTTTTCTTTTTTTCTTTTTCTACTACAAAATAATAGTTTTAAACCTTAAAAAAGAATAATATATAGATGTGCTTTTCAAATAATTTAATTTATTGGCTTCTGATCTTAAAAAGAGTGCGTGGATAAACAGTGATTTTTGTCGCAAAAGTTCTTTTCTTCAACTTTGAATATATATACAACTTATTATTGGGTACATCTAAATCTAAATTAGGGATCTACTTTTTAAAAATAATTTGGGTAAAAATAGTGTTTAAAAAAAATTAGAAAAATAGAGTAATTTCTTTTGTCTTTATTCAAGAAATTCATTCTAATTATTTTTTTAGATTTTTTTAATGTGTCAACTATGGCGTTAAAATCACGTTAGTTTCGTCTGTCAACTTCACAACTAATTTCTTCCTTGAAATTTTTGATTATTTTTTAATTTTTTAATTAGTGTTTCCCATATTCCTTATTATTCTCTTACTCTCCTACTTTTTCTTTACCATAAAAGTAACAGAAAGCTTCCATTCCTATTTGTTCATTTATTTCCTACTACCTTTCTATTTTTTCGTAAATCTATTTTTATTTAAAATTCTAAAATTAAATTTAGAATTAATGATGTTTTTAAACCTTCTAATAATTTAGAATTAATTTTGATTTTTATAATAGTTATTAATTAATTTTAAAATAATAATTCAATTTTTCATTAAAATAATAATTTTTTTATATATAAAAAAGGTTTTTGTCTATTTAAATAAAGAAAAAAAAGCTACCTCTTCTACCTACTTTTTTTTTTTCCTAAACTACCTCTTCTACCTACTTTTTTTTTTTCCTAAACTATCTCTTAAATTTTTTAAAAAGTACCATTTTTTTCTAATTAATCCTCTAAATTACATCTCAATTGAAATAGATGAAAAATTATTTAAAAAGAAAAAAGAAAAAAAAAACAATATATACACACACGATAATCATTTTCTACCTCTCAGCTTGAATTTCTTCTCATATTCTACGTAGGGTTGATTTGGATTACTTTTGACCCATTCAAAAGTAATCCAAATGAACCCATTCAAAATTATCTTATTTTATGCCAAATATATAAAATCACTTTTCAATTTTGTCTTACATGCAAAATCACCTTATCTACCCAACTTTTAAGAGCAATTAATTGTATTAAATTACAATCATATGCTTTCACTTTTTTTTTTTCTTTTTTCTTTCACATCTATTCATCCAACATAAATAAAATTTTAACTAATTCAAACATTTTTATAATAATAGTTTTCCCTAAATAATTTGTAAATAAATAACTTGCAATTTAAATCATTTAATTTTTTAAACGCCTAATTATAATAAAATAAATGTTAAATTTTGATATATATAAATAATTAAAATTATATGCCTAATTTAGTTAAGTCATAACAAATATAGTTAGAACTCATTAAATGTATGTACATGCTTTTTATGTTTAAGTTTCACATTGATCTATTTCATATGACAACTAATTTTTTTTTTTTTATATAAAAATACAGTTAATAACAATTATTATATATAATGGTAGAATAGATGGAGAACAATATCACGTATCAACGACTACAAATATTGAATACGTGTAAAAAAAAAAAAAAAAAAAAAAAAAAAAGTCAGCTCAGAAAGGAAACAAAAATCAGCTTTGCAACCTTAGTTTACAAAAAATATGAGTATGGATAAACAGACACATTGGAAAGCAACTTTAAGAATAATGTATTTTTAATGTGATAATGATAATTGTATTCATTAAATTATAACGAGTTAGGCAAAGTGTAAAATTGAAAATGATTTTTAAGCCCGTTTGATTTTCGGTAACCTATTTCTATGTTTTAGGGATGTTTTCAAAATTCAAATCAAATTTTGAAAATTAAAAAAATAAAATAAAATGTGTATTTATTTTTGGTATTTGGTTAAGAATTCTAATATTTACTTAGAAAAGATGAAAAAAAATAAAACAAAAAACATAGTAAAATTTTTTGAAAAAATCAAGCAAAATTTTCCAAAAACCAAACAAATGAATCCGTAGTTTTTGAGAATTTAGCTAAAAATTCAAATATTCGTTCATGAAAAATGAAACCCACTATTTAAAAAAGATAAGAAAACAAGTAAATTTAGGGGGAAAAAATAAAAACTAAACAGTTATCCAACTAGACCTAGATAAATTATGACCAAACAAACAATCAAATAAAGAATCAGATTCGCAATAATAATTTACAAATTAGGGTAAAACTTGATAATGTAGCCGATTGAAAAATTCTAGTAAAGAAATTTAATTTTGGGATAACTACCATCCTAGAATTGCATCTATATTTCAGAATTGTTCAAACTTTCTATTTTTTAGATAAATAGATAAATGTACTAGTTTTTTTTCTTCATAAAAGTTAGCTAGGGCTGAATTACTAATAAGTTGTTATGTATGTGTCTCCGACTTCCTTTTTTTAAAAAATGAATAAGTAAAATTACTCAATAAATACACCATATTAAAATTATTTTCTTTTGAATACGGGCCTGTTTGGATTAATTTGAGAAAAAAATGTTTTTAAAAAAATTCATTTTTATTTAAACTATTTTGATAAAAATTGTTTAAAATACACTTCAAAATCTATTTTGAGTGGTTACCAAACACTCCAAATTTCTCCAAAATGACTTATTTTTTAAATTAAACACTTGAAAATGTAATCCAAACACACCCTACCTCTCCAAATCCTAACCCATATCTAAAATCGTTTTTGAATCTACAAGTTTGAAGCTTCACATTCCATTTATTTAGCTCCACATTTAGTTAGGGTTCTACAAGCATTTGCCTTCTATACCAACTAAATTTTAAAGGTTTCTCCAAGCAAATACTTCTTACCCAAATTAAACAACCTATATGATCAACAAAGTAGATAAGCAAAACCATCGTGGGTTAACTTAGTGGTAGTAGGAATATCTTAAAAGGGTCAAGGGGTCATGGGTTTGATCTATGGTGGCATCCTAGACCTACTTAGGATTTAATATCCTATACGTTTTCGGACACTCAAATATCTTAAATAACAAAACTGTTGAAAATATTTATAAATAATAGCAAAATATCACATTCTATCTATAATAGACCACGATAGACTACCATCTTAAAATTTTACTATATTTGAAAACATCCCATTAATTAAGAAAGAGAACTAAAAAAATATAGATATATGAAATTTGTAATGTAAAAGTCGTATAAAATCAATGTTAACAATAATAAAACATCTACGTTGAAAATAAAAATAAAAAGAAAAATAAGATATTTAAGGGAATATTTCCAAAAATAGAAAAACGGTTGAAAATAATTACAAATATAACAATGAAAATAATTACAAATATAACAAAATTTTACTTTCTATATCGTAGTCTATCGCAGATAGATTATGCATTTTGCTATTAATTGTAAGTATTTTTAGCAGTTTTGTCATTTAAGATAATCTTTAATTTATATATATATTTTTTAATTGATTGAAGTAAATGACGATATTTCATGATGAATTAGTTTTATAGATATTATTCTTTTATGAGTTAAATTAAATTAAATTAAATAATTATTTTTCTTGACAGTTTCCTAAAGTCCGTTCCTCTACGTGGCAAGTTCTTTTGTAAGATAACGAAACATATGCTATGAAAATGTTTTCGGACTATTTTTTTTAGTACCAACGGTAAAGACTCAACATATTGTTATTATTATTTACATAAAAATCAATATCCAAACCACATCTAAAGGTTATGAAGAGAGAATCTTTAATTATCTCTCTATTTTGAGAGATTTTTCTAATTAAATATGTAGGATAACCAAAACATTAGATAAACAAGTATAAAAATAGCTCTCGATAACGTAAGCATAAACATGTGAAACCATCACCAAAACTTGTATTTTAACTCTCTCTCATACTGAAATCGAATAATCTCAATACACACAATAGGCAACCAACCTTTATCATACGCGCACACACAACTATGTTTTTAACACTATTAGAACACATTTCTAAGGCTGTATTACAAAATAAAACCATATCATTTACACTCCATAAACACATTCACAAAGAGTATTAAGAAATCACCACATCTTTTACATCACAAAAACACATTTACAAAGTGTATTAAAAGATTTAAAACGAATCTTAGCACAAATTTCATGAACTCTAATCATTTAAAAAAAAAAAAAAATTAGGAAACAGCATAATACCCAACATTTTTTTTGTTTGTTTGTTTTTCTTTTTTTTGGAACTCCTCTCTCCATCATGTCTCTTGCCAGCACACACACCCAACATGGCTTCCAATTACGTTTCCTTCCAAAATTTGGGCTACATTTCTCTAATTTTTTTTTAATTGAATTGAAATGATGAAAAGACGAATATACCCTTACACAAAGTCCCATAAATTAACATGTAACAAAAAGAAAAAGTGGACAATTATACTTTTTTATATCGAAAAAAGGGAAAAGGAAAAAGTATTTTCCAAACAAAACATTGATTCAGATTTGGAAATTTTCCACACGTAAAATAATAATAATAATAATAAAAAATAATAATAATAAAGTTGTATTTGCAATTTACCAAATCTAATACACCTTTTCTTGTGTTTCCTCTGTTTCAGAGTCCGCGTAGTTAAAAGTCCACTTTCGCTCTCCATTGACAGAGAAAGCTCCAAGACTTTTTCCTTTTTCCCATGGCCTCCTTCGCTTCCTTTCTCTATTTTAATATTCATAAACCAAATCCCAAATGGGTCGAACCCCAATCAACCTCAAACCAATCCGCCATAGCTGTTTCTTAATTGTAAAAAAAAAAAAAAAAAAAAAAAAAAACAGAGCATTACACTCTGCTCTCCCGAAGCTTCTTCTGATTTTCGGATTTCATGTTTTTGTATATAAAAATTGTTTGAGAATGGAATAACTCAAAATGGTCAATTTGTGCTGGTAATCTTCCCCACAACTCACGACTAAGTCTTGTTTTTCTTCTTCTTTTTTTTCTCCTTCAATCATGGCCTATTAGTGCTCATAGTCCTCCTCACGATCAATCCTCATTCTCTTTTTCTCTCCTTTCTCATTTTCTTCTTCATTCTCAATGGCCCAACCCAACAGCTTTCTGCCTTCCAGTTTTAGCCTCCTCTGAAGTGGTTTTCTTTTGTTCTTGGCTAAGGAGGTATGTTTTTAGAGATATTTCCTCTTCTTTCAGCTTCGGAAAAGAATGGTTTGATGGGGTTTTTGTATGTTTGATTCTTAATGTTTTTCACCTTCTTTTGAATTTTGATTATGTTTCTTCACTTCCCATTTTAAATTATTGTTCTTTCTTCCATTGTTTAGAGGATGCGGTGTTGCTCTGTTCATTCACTCAGTACTCTGTTTTTCTTTGTAGAATGAATCATTTGATTTTGGGGGAAAACTCTATTTTTCTTATTCTGGAGATGGTTTTAAGTGCATTGGTGATCTATGCTTACTTTGAATATCATCATACTTTTTTAAGACTTTGATTCTTTGGTTGTAGGAAAAATGCATTAGATTGGTAATTAGACTAAAAGTATAATAGAAATTTGGTAGTTTCATCCCTGAGCCTAATAAAGCAATCCATCTCAGTTGATCTAAGTAGTGTATTATTATGGATCAAGTTAAATTTATGGTGAGAGATAATGTTGTTCTATTTCCTTTTTTCTGCAGTTATTGGATATAAGTTAAGAACTTATACCGAGTTTGGTTATGGCATCAAAGTCGTTCAAACCGATCCGTTCGAATTTGTCAACAGCTTCTGATGCATCTGAAGCACAGAAGCCTCCACTTCCACCAACGGTGACATTCGGACGAAGAACTTCGTCGGGTCGCTATATTAGCTACTCAAGAGATGATCTTGATAGTGAGCTTGGGAGTGGTGACTTTACGAACTATACAGTACACATTCCTCCAACACCTGATAATCAACCAATGGATCCTTCAATCTCACAGAAGGTTGAAGAGCAATATGTATCAAATTCGCTGTTTACCGGTGGGTTCAACAGCGTGACACGAGCTCATTTGATGGATAAAGTGATTGAATCTGAAGCAACCCATCCACAAATGGCTGGTACAAAAGGATCTTCATGTGCTATACCTGGCTGTGATGCAAAGGTTATGAGTGATGAACGTGGAAATGACATCCTCCCATGTGAGTGTGATTTCAAGATATGTCGAGATTGCTATGTCGATGCGGTTAAAACGGGGGGTGGAATTTGCCCCGGTTGTAAAGAACCATATAAGAACACGGATCTAGATGAAGTTGCTGTTGAACATGGAAAACCTCTTCCACTTCCTCCACCATCTACAATGTCAAAGATGGAGAGAAGATTGTCATTGATGAAGTCTACTAAATCTGCATTAATGAGAAGCCAAACTGGGGTTGGAGAATTTGATCACAATAGATGGCTGTTTGAGACTAGGGGAACTTATGGATATGGGAATGCTATATGGCCGAAGGACGAGGGTTTCGAAAATGGTAATCACGATGAAGTCGAGCCCATGGAATTCATGAATAAACCATGGCGCCCTCTTACACGAAAACTGAAAATTCCTGCTGCTGTTTTGAGTCCATATAGGTATGTTCTCATTCACATTCTAACATTTGTTATGTCACTGTTAACTGTTAAGTTTTCATTTTGGATTTCTTCCCAACTTAATCTAGAATAACATTGTTTTGAAATAGGCTTTTGATTGCGGTTCGGATGGTTGTTCTCGGGTTCTTCTTGGCTTGGAGAGTTAGTCATCCAAATACTGACGCATATTGGCTTTGGGCCATGTCAGTGGTTTGTGAAATTTGGTTTGCTTTTTCTTGGCTTCTTGATCAACTACCAAAGTTGTGTCCTATAAATAGAGCTACTGATCTTAATGTGTTGAAGGAGAAATTCGAAACGCCTAGTCCGAGTAATCCTACTGGGAAATCTGATCTCCCAGGCATAGATATCTTTGTGTCCACTGCAGATCCTGAAAAAGAACCACCTCTTGTAACTGCAAACACTATCCTCTCCATTCTAGCTGCTGACTACCCAGTGGAAAAGCTTGCTTGCTATGTTTCTGATGATGGAGGTGCACTTTTAACTTTTGAAGCCATGGCTGAAGCTGCAAGCTTTGCTAACATTTGGGTTCCGTTTTGTCGAAAGCATGGCATCGAACCCCGCAATCCTGAGTCGTATTTTAGTTTGAAAAGAGATCCATTCAAGAACAAAGTAAAGCCAGATTTTGTCAAGGATCGTAGACGTGTCAAGCGTGAGTATGACGAGTTCAAAGTTCGTATAAATGGGCTTCCTGACTCTATTCGTCGTCGCTCGGATGCTTATCATGCAAGAGAGGAAATCAAAGCTATGAAGCTTCAAAGACAGAACATTGGTGCTGATGAACCAGTAGAGAGTGTGAAAATTCCTAAAGCAACATGGATGGCTGATGGAACCCACTGGCCAGGGACTTGGTTGCAACCATCATCTGAGCACTCAAAGGGTGACCATGCTGGTATAATACAGGTAACATCATTGAAAAATTATTGCTTAAAATGAACTCAGCGTTATTATTAATTATGGGATTTCGATTTCGATTTTTCATGACATTATCTATCATGTGTTTGATAATGTAGGTGATGTTGAAGCCACCTAGTGATGAACCTCTTCATGGAACGGTTGAAGACGAGAAACTTATCGACCTTTCCGAGGTTGATATTCGTCTTCCTTTGCTTGTTTATGTTTCTCGAGAGAAACGACCGGGGTATGATCACAACAAGAAGGCAGGAGCAATGAATGCTCTTGTTCGAGCCTCAGCTATCATGTCCAATGGTCCCTTCATTCTCAACCTTGATTGTGACCACTATATCTACAACTCTCAGGCAATGAGAGAAGGAATGTGCTTCATGATGGATCGTGGAGGCGATCGCCTTTGCTATGTTCAATTCCCTCAAAGATTTGAGGGGATTGATCCGTCTGATCGGTATGCGAATCACAACACCGTGTTCTTTGATGTTAATATGCGAGCTCTTGATGGACTTCAAGGACCAGTTTACGTGGGAACAGGATGTCTGTTTAGGAGGGTTGCCCTTTACGGATTTGATCCACCTCGATCGAAAGAGCATCAAGCTGGTTTTTGTAGCTGCTGCTTCGGGGGGCAACGGAAGAAGCATACATCAGTAGCAAGCAGCCCTGAAGAGAGCAGAGCTTTGAGAATGGGTGATTCTGATGATGAGGAAATGAATCTGTCTTTGTTCCCTAAAAGATTTGGAAACTCTACTTTCCTTATTGATTCAATCCCAGTTGCTGAGTATCAAGGGCGGCCGTTGGCAGATCATCCAGCTGTAAAAAACGGACGGCCACCGGGTGCTCTTACGATCCCTCGTGATCTCCTTGATGCTTCAACAGTAGCAGAGGCAATCAGTGTGATTTCTTGTTGGTATGAAGATAAAACTGAATGGGGTAACCGTGTCGGGTGGATTTATGGATCTGTTACTGAAGATGTGGTCACTGGATATAGAATGCATAATAGAGGATGGAAATCAGTTTACTGTGTAACGAAACGAGATGCTTTCCGCGGCACAGCTCCAATCAACCTCACTGATAGGCTTCACCAAGTGCTTCGATGGGCGACAGGATCTGTTGAAATTTTCTTCTCCCGCAACAATGCCTTCCTTGCTAGTCCAAGAATGAAAGTTTTACAAAGAATAGCATACTTAAACGTTGGAATCTACCCTTTCACTTCAATCTTCCTCATTGTCTACTGCTTTCTACCAGCACTTTCCCTCTTCTCTGGCCAATTCATCGTCCAAACGCTTAACGTTACGTTTCTTACGTACCTTCTAGTCATCACCCTCACATTGTGTATGCTTGCCGTGCTCGAGATCCGATGGTCCGGTATCGAATTAGAAGAGTGGTGGAGGAATGAGCAGTTCTGGTTGATTGGTGGTACAAGTGCTCATCTTGCTGCTGTTCTTCAAGGTCTACTAAAAGTTATTGCTGGGATTGAAATTTCCTTCACCTTGACATCGAAATCCGCTGGTGACGATGTAGATGACGAGTTTGCTGATCTCTACGTTGTCAAATGGACATCTCTAATGATACCACCAATCACCATCATGATCACCAACTTAATCGCTATAGCAGTTGGGTTTAGCAGAACAATTTATAGCGTTATACCGCAGTGGAGTCGGTTGATCGGAGGCGTTTTCTTCAGTTTTTGGGTACTGGCTCATCTCTACCCTTTTGCCAAAGGGCTGATGGGAAGAAGAGGGAGGACTCCTACCATTGTTTTTGTGTGGTCAGGCCTCATTGCTATCACCATTTCTCTTCTTTGGGTAGCCATTAGTCCTCCATCAGGAACTAATCAAATTGGAGGTTCTTTCACTTTCCCTTAAAACAAAACAACTACAAACTCCATTCATTACTTTTTATTTTCTCATTCAAAAATTCTTTTCTGTTCAATTCTTTCTCTTTTACTCATAAACTACTTAGATTAGCTACACATATTTCTTCTGTAATTCCTTGACAATTCACTATCAAATTTTATATACCCAACCTTCTTTTGCATTTCACTTCCAATTTGTCTTAATAACAGTTTGCAATCTTTATTGTTCGATGAATATATAACTTCTTTTACTACCTCACTACAGCATGCCTCCTTTATTGTTTCTTGTTTGGATTCTTTTTAACTTTTAAGCTTATACTATACAACTGTTTTAACAGGATATTACTTCTTACAAATTAGAAAGAAAGAAAATTAGTGAAAGTTTCTTTTCATTAAATTAATATCGCTTACAAATCTAAGTTGGATTACGAATTTATTAATACTTTTTAAAATAATGATAAATATAGAGTAGAAATAAATAATTAATAATATCGCGATTTGGGATGGAGATGATAACAACTATTGACAGATTTAGAGAAGAAAACTCGTGTACTCGTTAATAACAAAAACAAAATAAA
Organism: Citrullus mucosospermus; assembly: GCA_030954485.1. NCBI lineage: Eukaryota > Viridiplantae > Streptophyta > Magnoliopsida > Cucurbitales > Cucurbitaceae > Citrullus > Citrullus mucosospermus. Next base: position 30,856,435 of record CM062063.1, read on the forward strand.
AGATAAGATTTGTAATTGTTTAGACATTTTGAAAGAAAACAACATTACTCAATTAAAGGTTTCCTCTTATTAGACTATATGAATGCAAGAGAGACAGCTATTTATTATGAGAATGAAAATTGGAGTATTGAAGGAAATACAGCTATTTTTAATGGAATTTTTTTTTTTTTTTTTTTTTTTTTTTTTTTTTTTTTTTTTTTTTTTTTATGAAAATATTGATTAACGTTTGACGCACCCAAGGAGAAAAAAAAGGAAGGACAATAAAACAAAACAAGTGGCATTTACGCGCCAAAATTGAAGGTCAAATTTGTCTTTTCAGCTTTTACGCGTTTGTCGTTCTCATAAATCATAAACTCTACCATTTATTTGGTAACTACATGAATCATTTTAAATTTTGATCCAATATTATGTGTTGACATTAAATAAACCAAAACAATATATTTATTGTTTTAAGGTTGAAAATGATTGAGACATAAATTTTACGGGACATAAATTCAAGAAATAAATAAATATATAAAATTAGAAAGATGGATCAAATTATAAAGCATATGATATAATTGGAATAAAGTTTCTGAAATAAAATTGGTACAAAAGTCACATTATAATGTTTATCATTTTTTCTTTCATCGCAAATGATTCAGTCTCCATAATTAGACGATATTATATTTTAATTTATGAAGAGAAAATGGTCAATTTCAATTTCTTCATTTACACTTGCATAATTATCCTTCACTAATTTCACATTTTCATTTTTAATGAAATAGATTTTATTATTATTATTTTTTAAATATCATTTCCAATATTCTTTAGAACTTTGATAATCATGACCGTCTTTTATTTTCAATCTCTAAAAGCACAAAAAAAAAAAAAAAAACGTATAGATAGAAAAAGGAAAGAAGTCATAAAAGACACGACAAAAAATTAAATTGTGCATTCACATCTAATTAAAGAATCTAATCATTAAACTCCTCCAAGTCATCTAAGATTTAAAAAAGAATGAATGAAGATGAAAGATTTATTCGAATTTATGCAAATTCAAGAATTTAACAGTTCCTCAACTAAATGGATAAAGATTTAGATTTTAAGGTAAAAATGCTTTTCTTCGTTGACGAAAATGAATTTCTAACTTTTCAAACTTGACACGATTTGATATTTTCTTCATAAAGAACAAAAACTTTTAAATTTCATTCATTCTTATAAAAAGAAATAATCTCTTTGTTTAGGAGTGGGCAAAACAATTCGAAAAACCGAGTCTAACCATCGAAATCAGCCGAACCAATGTTGATCCGCTGACCCAGAAAAAAAAAATTGTAATTTGTCAATTAAACAAACCTACCTTTAAATTGAAATATTGGTTAAGTACTTTGCCTAGCTTAATAAAGAAATATGCTTTTGAGAAATGGTTTTTCTAAAAACCACTCCCACATTAAAAAAAAAAAAAAAATTTGTGAGTGGTTTTTCTAAAACCACTCACAAATGTTAAAAGAAATTGCAATGATTTAATTATTTAATCTTCTCACCCACATTTTCACTTTTCCAAATTTGGAAAATTGTTATTTCTAACCTAAACAATGTTTTATGGGACAAAACTAACTTATTTTTTAAAAACTTCTTTTTTCCAACCCCTTTTTCAACTCTTCATAAATTAAGAGATGGGTCCCATGTGGTGAAATGACGTGAATACCCAAAAACTATCTTAATCGCCACTCAAACCACATCTTCTTCTTCCTTGAGACCACCTTCTTCACGTACTTCTAATTTATGTCATTTGTGGTAAAACCCATCCTATATGACCCGATTTTCTGGAAATAAACCCACAAAAAAGACTTCTTTGAAACATTGATTTTTGGAAATTTAGGTTTTCGAATAGTTGGCGGTAAAAAACGAAAAAGAAAATCCAAAATTTTCATGTAGAGGAGGTCTAATATGTGTAGGAAATGTCTGAAATCATAAAGAAAAAGAAATTGGTATGTCACTGTCATTTTTCCCATAAGTTGAAGGAGTTGACGGGAAAAGTGATAAAATGCCCAAATACACGCCAACTTTCAAGAAATTTGGGCATTCTATGACTTTTTCCGTAAGGTTTCTAACAAGATCTTACGGGAAAAGTCACAGAATGACCAAATTTTCCGAAAGTTAGAGTGTATTTTGGCTTTCGGTGAATATCGTCTCGTTAGTCTCGCTCTCGCTGGTCTCGCTCTCACTCTCACTAGTCTCGCTCTACTGGTATTCTTTCGTCTCTATGTTATCGTCGTTGGTCTTGCTCACGATACTATAGAGAGCGAGAGTGACGATACTATAGAGACAAAAAGGATACCAGAGAGAGCGAAACTAGTGAGAGCAAGACCAACGAGAGTGAGAGCGAGACTAGCGAGATAATATTCACTGAAAGCCAAAATACACGCTAATTTTCGAGAAATTTTGGCATTCTGTGACTATTTCCGTAAGATCTTGTTAGAAACCTTACGGGAAAAGTCATAGAATGCCCTAATTTCCTGAAAGTTGTCGTGTATTTGGGCATTCTGTCACTTTTCTCGTCAACTCCTTCAACTTACTGGAAACATAAACTTACGGAAAAAATGACAGCGAGCAAAAAAAAGCATACCAAATTGTTTTTCTTTTTTATTTCAGACATTTCCTATGCATATTAGACCTCCTCTACATGAAAATTTTGGATTTTCTTTTCCGTTTTTTACTGCCAACTATTCGAAAGCCTAAATTTTCAAAAATCAACATTTCAAAGAAGTTTTTTGTGGGTTTATTTCTAGAAAATCAGGTCATATAGGATAGGTTTTACCACATATGACATAAACTAGAAGTACTGTAGTGAAGAAGATGGTCTTAGGGAAGAAAACAAACAAACTTTCTTAGTTATTTATTTTTTTTAAAACAGGATCCTTTAAGGACGAGGATCTGCACCAAAAATATATCCTCCAAACAACAATATTTTTATAATAAGTTTGGAAAAGACTATATTTTTATAAATAATTTTAATAATAACAATATTAATAATAATTAAAAAAATCCCCCAATTTCCCATTTTCTCTAATCTCTATAAACATTTTTGTCTTCTCTCTTAGTCTTCTCCTTCTTTTCCCTTCCTCACCGTCTCCTACTCCGTCCACTTTTTACCAGTTGCAAATATAACAATCAGCTTCAAAGTATTTGCAGATATAGCATAATGTAACAAGAAAAATTCACAAATATAACAAAATTTAGATTTTGTTTCAAAGTCTATCCATGTTGATAGGTTTTGCTATATTTGCAATTTTTTAAAAATATTGTCGTACATTTAATTGTTTATCTCTAAAAGTATTATTCAATGCAATTACTCTCAATTTTATTATTTCTTTTTCTATTTTTTCATCCTTTTTCTCATTTCTTCTTCTTAGTTGATTTATTTAGTTTGTTCATAATTCTTCTCTCTTTTATGTTTTTTCTTCATTTCTTTTCACTCTTTGCTAGAATGAAGGTTATTTCCAGATTTCTCTACCACTTTTAGCAAGCTTTTCTTTTTCTCGACCTTTTAGTAGATATTGATTGACCCATTCTTTTTTTCCTAGGTTCATCTTCCATCTTTCAATTCTCAATTTCTTCTTATTTGAATTTTCAATGTAGAGATCTCTCTTCCAATTCTGGTGGTGCTCCTGAATTATCCTCTTTTAGCCTTCCCAAATTTCCTTCTTCTTTCCTTTTTTAGCAAAACCCATATGTCCAATGTGTCTAGTGAACATTAGAGTGTGTGATAATGTTCCTAAAAAACCATTGGGCTCATAAACTGGCATGGAGTTCAAAGGGCAACGGCGTAATAGGTGATTGCAAGATGGGTACAGATCACCATGAAATTTTTCCGTCTCTATCCCTTGCTCATCCATGGTGTCTGGCAACATGAATTCCGATTACCAGGAAAATTTTCCATGGCACCGGAATAAATTTTCCTTCTCTTGTTGCTCGTCCATGGCGGTGGTTCCATGGCTGTGGTGTTTAAGTAATTAGCCGTAGGGTTGAATGAGAGGGGAAATATGAGGGCATAATGGATATTTGTTTAAAAATTGAGGGCAATGTGGGAAGTGAAAATTTTTCCACTTATATGCCCATTTAATATAGTATAGATAATCTAACTTTTAGGGCATGTTTACCTAATCATAACAAAAATTGGTGTAATCTAAATGAGATTTCATTTAAGAATAAATTATAATATGCCTAAATCCCAAAACATAATTTGATCGTTTATTTAGAATTATGAATTTGTCACATTTTACGGTTGTTATTACGATTACTGTTATTGTTTGACCCTAACGATAATGGTAAAGATAAAGGCACGTGGTAGATTCATAATTTTCATACCGTTACAATGGTGACATTTGTAACCGTAATGATAACGGTAAAGGTTAAAGGTAGCCGGTCCCACGTAATTTTCAATCATAACCAAATTAAGCAACTTCATTCCTCAATTAGATTGTAGGATTTCATTACAAATTTCAAGTCGGACTCCACAACTCATTACAATTACGAAATGTAGATAAACAACAACAAAAGTAATCAATTGGGGCCCACTTTTTACATTACCATTGATAGATTATCTTCATCTGGCGTAAACGTGACCATAATTTGTAGTGCACAAAATGATTTTGAAATATTTAAAGTTATTTTTATCATGATCACTTCAAACTACGATTTTAATCCCTTGAAATTAATTTACACTACAACAAAAATAGGCTTCTATGACTCTAAAAAACAGTCATTACCACATTTCTTGACTCTTTTTTTTAGTCATTTAATCGCCCATCATCTAAAGTGTATAGATGACACATGAGAAATCAGTTATCGTTGATAGTTTCATGACTTCTAGACACAGTCAACAATAAATATACATTGACATTTATTATAAGTCATGGAAACGGTTTTTATGACAATTTTATACCGTCATTAGAAAATCAAAATGTTGACTTTTTTCTGTCAAATAAAGAGTTACGTTGACATTATACTTCTGTCATCGCAAAACAAATAATGACACATTTAAAATGTCAATAATACATTAACTATGACATTCTTTTTAAGGTCATTTAATTTCATACCATGACTTTTGTCATATATCATAGAAACCATTACCACGATATACGTTATTACACCTGTGTTTCATACATGTTATTACACCTGTGTTTCCTTCAGTTTCAACACAAAATGTGTACACGAACATAAAAAGTAACTTTCATATATAATAATATAGTTCCAATTGTTAATACAAGGAAGCTAGCTAGTAATCAAACTCTATATACATCATTTACAAATTTAGTACTTACAACTAAGTGTTGGCATAATACCAAAAAATATATATACAACACCTATTTAAATATCTTGGTTGGTGGGCTTCCTTGCTCCAATGGCATTGTCCAAGAACCCTATGAAAAAAAAACATTCATTTTAGAATTTGACTCAATACAAGTAAGCTTCGATGAACAATTTCAAACAAAAATTATGCATAGGATCACAATATAGCCACATAAATATATACTATATCACATTATAATCTCACTTTTTAACCTTAATAACATGAATAACCTCCAATCTTAACTTATACACTACTCTACTAGAAAGAATAAGGGTTAATTAAATTGATTGCTTCGCTGAGGAGGATGAGGAGGAGGAGGAGCAGGGGGGGCAAGTGAACATAGACAAATCCACAACATAGACACTTTCAACGTCAATCAATGCCAATAACTATTTTCAACCAATTGTAATAACTATTAGGGAATTTTCCACAACATAGACAAATCCAGTGTCAATCGATGCCAATAACTATTTCGAAAGAATTCTAATAACTATAAGAAGAAATTAAGCCTACCTAAATCTAGTAATGTGAGCCAATATTTGAACTGAGGTCTTGACAATATAATCTAATTGAAATAAACGAATAATTGTAGGTTATGTGATATATACCTCTTAAGCACCAAAAAAGACTGCAACTTCAAAACTTCTTCCTCCGACCTACTTCTTCCACATAACATTGTTCTCAAAATATTGAAATACGAATTACAAATAAGATAAATATAGAAGAGTAAGAGTCAACCAAGATTATAAAGTTTAATAACAAGATCAACATAATACAAATCCAACAAAACCATAACACTTCCATCACCCCCATTTTACCTTTTTGCTAACAATCATTTTGAAAGTTTTTTTCTCTGATTCGATGGCAAAAAATCACTTGTGATGTTACCCAACCATAGACAATATCATGTGTCATGCCAACCTTTTCCAAACAAAAAATATAAATGTTAATATAAAACTAGTGATGGAGTTATATAACAGATCAAACACACCAGAATTCTACAATACCTCCAAAAAAACGACGACATTTAACGATCATACCCATACCAGTTTAATTCATGCTTCAACTCCACAAAAGGTATTTCGCAAATGCATTCAATTCTATATTGAGCAACAAAATATAAGTACTCCATCCACAAAAAAAAGTTCTGTCTTCTCCAGACTCCAACAACTATTACTGCCACAAAACCTATGCGAAGAACATGTGCGATCCCACATACTCTGCCCACTCAATTCGTACCACGTCAATGTCATCTTGTGAGTATGTACGTGGCGCACCTTTCATCTATAAACAAAGAAGGCGAAATAAACTCGAAGCACTGAATACGTAACTTCAATTTGTATGAATTTGTAATACGTACTATATCTAAAATTGATGTGGTTCCTGATAATATTATCTCACGCATGTATCGCATGACATAATATCCGCATTCCACCACACCAGATTGCTTAGGGCACTGTTTGTATGAAATGCAAAACACATGTTAAGTCAATTTTGTACATGTTTATTGGATAAACTATGTTATGTACAAAATAGCATACCTTAATTGATTTCCAACTAAGCTTTTTCTTCTTAGGGTCAACAATCTTGCAAGCCCTACAAATGGCTTTAAATGTAACATGTCTCTTTATGTATTCATACTAGTTAAAGTTGTGAAATGCTATAACATACGTACATGCCTATCACACTGATGATATCTTGGTCGAGTCGATTTTTTAAAGGGTCCATCCAAAATATGCTACTTTTCGAATGATCAATAATGATCAAAGTCCAATGATTCCTACAAATTTAAAGAATCACAAAAAATCATATACAGTGCTCAAAATATAGTATAATGCATTTTATACAACATACCCAGAATTGTAAGGGAAGATGAGAAGTTGATTATCCAATCCTGCCATTCTCGAGGACAACAATTGAGCTCGAGATTCTTTGTTGGTTGAGATTGAGATGGAACCAGCATCTAAAAACTTATACAAACTCAAAGTCTTTGATTTCTCCATTAGTTTGTATAAGTACCTGTAATATCAATAAAACTTTATACAGTACTGAATATGTATATTTTAATACTAAACCATGATATAGTAAGATTACTTACATCATATACGCATCAATACAAGGAGTGCATATAGGGCGCATATGACAAAAATCTTGTAAGACCTCAACCAAAATACAGCACTTGCGGTGGATTCCAAATACTTTCATCGGTACAGTGATTTGAATTGATGATCCAATGTATTCAAGTTCACGGAGTAAACAGCGTAAAGCAACCGGTGAACTTTGAATGGGAGTCATTGATAGAACTCCTAAACATTTATTTGAATTTTTTCCCTCCTCCTATCAACAAATAGTGTAACATGAAAATAAATTACTTATATAGAATAAGAACCAACAAGGATGGAAAAGGTTACCTTTTCATTATCAATTATCACAAGATCCCGTGGCCATAGCAAGTGTGAGCCTACTTCTTGAGACAACAAATTTTCTTCTCCCTTTCTTGGTATTGGGACAATGAACAACTACGTCAAGTGAAACCTTCACATTATCACTATTAACGTCATAGTCAAATATAGTCCCCGCTCCGACTACATTATTTTTAGATCCGATCGCCAACAAACAAGAAGTTCCATCCTTGAGTAAGTTGAAATGTAACCGTTAATGTTTACTAACGTATATTATGTAGAATATATACTAGATTAAAGTGAAAAACATACCTTAATGGGCTTTGGGGCGACAGATTGGCTTGAGTTCTGTTGTTTACGTTCATCCACTTGTAGGAAATAAACGAACTTACATTACATATATTATTGTCAATGCATATTACATGAGATTCTTTAAGCTACAAGATAGACATGAAACCTCTTCTTTTTCAACCTTCACTTCAACATATTGATCACTTCCCGTGTGCTTCAACAATTTTGCCTTCGCCTGGATTAAAAATTTCATTTTCGGATGAATTGTTATTGCGAAGTTTATGAAAAACTACTTAGGAGATGAATTGAAACACATTAACCTGGTCATTTTTATTTTCTGCTTCACCACTTTTATCAATATCTCTTGGAGAATCATCCTTTTTTCCTATCCGTGAAGTCTTCCTCTGGTCCAATAATTCTTTCTTCACCTGAAAAAAAAATTCTATGGTATTAAATATTTAACATCTACATTAACACATTGAGTACGGTGAATAGGTGCCACATTTGACCTTTTCATTGCTGGAAACAGGTTCACCGTCTCCTTCTTTAATGTCTTCTGAAGAACCATCCTTGTTTGATTCCATCTTGGTTAGATTTTTTTGTTTTCTAAGTTCTTCTTCCAACTCTTTTATTCGTGCGGTCATCTTCGCCTTCTCTTCCGCGTCAAATGTAACTTTGTCTTCCTTCTTCACTTGTTTTGGTGTATGAAAATATTTACTGGGCATGATAAACTTACCCAATCCTCTAACTACTCCTGGAGGATCTTTGCTCCCCAACGCTTGTGATAGGATATCTCCACCCGTAGATATGTTGTCACTTTCGACATTATGAGTGATCAACATTTCATCCTATTGGAAAGAAAAAATCAATATTTACTGATAATGCAATGAAATATAGGTAGTCAAGAAATACTTACTATACGATCCACCACTCCTTGCGTTTGCTTGTCTGGAATTTTTCCCTCTCGATCCATTCGAGCCCTTTTCCATAAAACGCATCGCTTAGTTAGATCTTCATTTGGTAACAACTCCTTCTGCACCAATAACAAACCATCGCACGTGAACTTGGATTCAAATGTAATATGTAGGTGGTATAAAAAAATAAATAGTAGTGAATTAGTATCTTACCAGCTCTTCCGAAAGATTTGCATACCCCTTCCGCGACATTCGATGATTATACATGTGTTTTTTCCTCTTTGCTCGGTTCTTACTACTGACCACCTTAATAAAATTACACAATAAAATGTCATAATGATACTTTGCAGCTACAATGTAAGTGAATACAAAGTTTGAATGTTTCTAACAACAATACTTACTTCGAACTCTTCCCTAAGCCGAAAACTGACAAAGGCATCCCAATGTTCTTGTTCAATATGGGAGTACTCAATTGGGGGACATTTTAATTTCTCTAGATCATCCTTAAATGGCCTTATATACTTCGTAGTCAAAGCATATTTGAATTGACGGAAACAAATGCCCGCAGTTTGCATGAGATTCTTCTTCGATCTATGGTCAACAACAAATCCACCCTACGAATCTACACCAAATGTTATATGTTAATGAAAGCAAATAAAACTTAAATACCATTTAAGGATTATGTTTATACCTGAATGAGGTCCCAAATCTTTTCTTTTATCTCCAATGGCACTGCTTTCCAACTATTGTATGTAATTGGAACATGGGATCGGACGGACGTTCCTATGAAACTTTTCAATTTTACTGCATTAGACCCAATTGGCTGACCATTCTCATTGTATTGCACCACTCTTCTATGACCTTCACTGCATGCACGAGTGATCTCATGCATTCCAGTAGGTCCTCTGGTTTTCTTTCTCTTAATTTCACCATCTATAACCGGTGAATCTGCAACACTATCATGTTCATTGTCAACTATATCGTCTAAGTCATTGGCTTGTGCATCGTCGAATGTATCATCCATCGAACGATCCAACTGCTCGTCTTGTGTATCATCAATCGTATCGTCCATCTGTTCACTATGATTTTTGTAAAGGTAAAGATAATTGACAGTTACTAGTATAATGACAACGATACATTCCATAATAATTAATAATATGATTTATAACAGTACATTAAATAGCATTTAATAATGTGATTACAATAGTACATTAAATAACGGCTAATAATAGGATTACATTAGTGCATTAAATAAAAGGTCCAGTAATAATAAGTGACACAATTCCCACTGAAAATTAAGGAAGCATATCCGTTGGAGCGATCCCTTCTTCCATTAACAATAACCTACGAGATAAATAAGAAAATCTATGAACATTAAAGGAAAACAAATAAGAATTGAAAACAATCGCGTTATTTAGATGTACATACTTGATAAACTTTCAAGTGTCAACCCATGTGCCTTCGCAATCATCTCTTACATATGGAATATCAGGTTCATCTATATCAGTTGGTGATGTGCATTTTGCAACTGAAGGACAGTCCAAAGAAGTATCTCCAAGCTCGTCATCATAACATGTATCGGCAAAATCCTTTTGAGGTGGTGTGATAACAATTGACCATTGTGCGTCAATAGGATCCTCTATATAAAACACTTGCCTTGCTTGGGTGGCTAGGATGAATGGATCCGAAGTATGTCCTATACGATTGAGTTTCACCAATGTAAATCCAAGATCGTCAATTCGAACCCCATTTTGGTTTTCAACCCAGTGACACTTAAATAATGGAATTTTAAATGTATTGTAGTTAATTTCCCATATCTCTTGAATAACCCCATAAAAAGACATGTCTGATACAATCGGATTCCTATCTTTTGCACTGGACACTTGCATTGTTGTGGCAACTAATGTAACCCCACTATTTTGGACAGTGCGACCCTTGTCGCGAGATTGGGTGCTATAACTATACCCATTAATCCTATAACCCTCAAATGTCACAATCCTGGGTTGGGGCCATGTGCCAACCAACGCACAGTTGAAGAAACCGGTTTTCTATCATGTATTTCCTGCATCACCTATTATTACAGGCAGACATTTCATTTAGTGTATGACTAGATTTAATGGATATAGCAAAAAATGGGGAATGAAAATTAAATACCTGATCGCGTATCCAACTAGCGAACGATCGATTGTGTTCATTTTGTAACCACCTCTCATTACTTGCTTTCCTTGGATTTTGTACCTTCAAATACTCCAGATGTTGTCTACAAAATGTACTAAATATAAGGTGATAATACATTCAAATTAGATGATTAGGGAATTGTAATATACTAACATTCTATACGGTTGTACTTCTTCAGTGTTCTCAAGTACATATAGATGTGCTTGCTTCAGTTCCTCTACGTTGGGTCTAACATGACATCCAGCTGATAAAGATTTATCAATGCGCGTTTCTTCTCGTCTCTTGAATGAACCAAGCCCAGCGGAATCTAACCCAGATAAGAATTCAGAACAAAATTCAACAGACTCCTCACATATGTGTGCTTCCGCAATGCAACCTTCCGGTCGATTTCTATTTCTTACATAACTTTTCAACACTTTCATATACCGTTCAAATGGATACATCCATCGTAGGTATATGGGCCCACAAAGCTTCACTTCTCTTACAAGGTGAACAGTGAGATGCAACATTATTGTGAAGAAAGAAGGTGGGAAGTACTTCTCAAGTAGACACAATGTAACAACTACATCCTCTTGCAGCTTATCTAACTCTGGTACCCGCACACTCTTGGAGTATATTGCATTGAAGAAGAAACATAATCTAGTAATAGCATACCTCACATTCTTAGGTAGCACTGAACGTAATGCAATCGGAAGGAATTGTTGCATTAAAACATGACAGTCATGTGATTTCAGGCCATTAAGTTTCAAGTCTTCTAACGAGACCAGACTTCTAATATTAGAGGAATAACCTTCAGGAACCTTTATTCCAGATAAAGTCTTATAAAAACGATACTTTTCTTCTTTCGATAATGTATAACACGCTGCAGGAATATACATTCTACTCCCCCGACGTACAGGAGCTAATTCAGGTCGAAGGTTCATTTCAACTAAGTCAAAGTCTACTACTCATTCCATCTTTATTTTTTCCTGGAACCTCCAGTAACGTACCTATGATATTCATGCACACATTCTTTTCGATGTGCATTACATCAAGACAATGTCTGACATGCAACTCTCTCCAATAAGGCAGTTCAAAAAATGCAGGTCTTCTTTTCCAGTAGTTATCTGAAGCTACGTCATTCAATTTCTTGCCACACTTCTTTCCACTAGGAAAACTTATGTCCTTCAATTTATTGTAAATCTCCGCACCTAACATTGGGTGTGGAGGACTTCCATTCTCTTGCTTACCATCGAAGGCTTTTTTTTGTCTTCTGTACGGGTGATGTCTTGGCAAAAATCTTCTATGGCCCATGTATACATTTTTTTTCCCATGATGTAACCTGGTTGAATTGGTATCCTCTCCACATACTGGACAAGCTTTATACCCTTTCACAGTACAACCACATAAATTTCCATACGCGGGAAAATCATTAATAGTCCACAATAGGACTGCTCGCAGAGTGAAAGACTCTTCTTTGTATGCATCAAAACATTGAACTCCAACTTCCCACAAAAGCTTCAAATCCTCAATCAACGGAGCTAGGTACACATTAATATCATATCCTGGTTGTTTCGGCCCTGATATCAACATTGACAACATTAAAAACTTCCTCCGCATACACAACCATGGAGGGAGGTTGTACACTGTAATAATGACTGGCCAACAACTGTATTTAGTACTTAGATCTCCATATGGGTTGACTCCGTCAGTGGATAAACCCAAACGAAGATTTCTTGGTTCTAAACCAAAAGCTGGCCATAGGTGATCTATTAACCTCCAGGAGGGAGAATCAGCTGGGTGTCGCATAATACCGTCTACCTTCCTATCTGTAGCATGCCAACACAAGTTCTTTGCATGTTCGGCGCTCTTGAACATCCTTATAAACCTTGGAACAATTGGAAAGTACCACAACTGTTTAGCAGCCACTCCTTTTTTCTCTTCTTTTGAGTTCTTAAGAACCTTCCATCTCGATAGATTACACGTAGGACATTGGGTGCTGTTTGCATACTCTTTTCTATATAAGCAACAATCATTTGGACATGCATCTATTTTTTGGTAACTCAAACCTAGGGCACCTAATGTTTTTTTAGCTTCATACATAGAAGTTGGCATCTCATTCTTCTCAGGTAGGAATTCACTTATTATAGATAGTAATTCAGAAAAGCTTGAATTACTCCATCCAAATCTAACCTTTAAGTTATACAATCTGACAAGTGCTGACAACTTCGTAAATCTTTTACATCTCGGGTATAATGGCTTTTTAGCATCGTCAAACATAGTGTCAAAGATATTTGGTGCACCAGGAAGTTGATCATGAGCAGTTTGAACCATGTCAATTACGTTAAACAAATCGTACTCATCCTCATAGTTTTCATTTAACACAGGATGAGAATTGTTGTTAACATTGTGTGTGGCTAAATCTTCCCCATGCCAAAACCATAACTTATAACTTTGATCAATTCCATTGACATATAAATGATCCCTAACTATCGAAACATCCTTAGATATACGATTTCCACATTTTAAGCATGGGCATCGAATGGAATTGGAACCATTGCCATGACGCAAACCAAATTCAATGAAAGTTTCAACTCCAACCTCGTATTCTCTAGATAATCTACTTTTGACCATCCATGATTTGTCCATCACATAATACTAGGAAATTAAGAACTTGTTAATTTCCCCTCCCCCCAAAAAGAAACCTGATAATAAGATCATAATATTAGACAATAACTTCTATCAAGTCCATCTACAGTCGTCAATGCCATTTCTATCATAGAAAGTTATAAATGGCAATCTAATTAAAGAAGTTTACTTAGCTAGGTAGCATGCTTTCGATATGCAGAACCAATTAAAAAGAAATGAGAATTGGGTACATGCACAGCTCGTATCTAAAAGTTTCTAAAAGGACACCTAAGCATGGCTTCTCAGCTCAAAACAAAGACAAAAAGTGCCGAAGTGATAGTTCCAACCTCAGCTCGTCTTACAAAGTGCATACAAATCGACATACATACTATTCCACAAAGGACACAAGTTTACTTAGCTAGGTAGCATGCTTTCGATATGCAAAACCGATTACAAAGAAATGAGAATTGGGTACATGCACAGTTCGTATCTCAAAGTTTGTAAAAGGACACCTAAGCATGGCTTCTCAGCTCAAAACAAAGACAAAAAGTGCCGAAGAATTCTCCCCTAGCAACATACTGCTCTAACAAATTCCTATTTAAAAACAATCACTCCAGCAAGCCAACTTTATTTATACCACCTTCAGATTTAACGCAAGAAAAAGAAGGAATAACTTGATACCTTGGTGATGGCGTGGGTGAGGCGAGCGGTGATGAGAGTAGAGCGTCGAGGGTGAGACGATTTCGGACCTCAAATAAGAGAAGTTGTATCTTCTGCACCTATGAGTGAAATTTCGTTAGTCACACACTTATTAGAAAGAAAAAAAAAATTACCCCAAAATCTAAAATGTTCGACACTACTACAATTTTGACCTTCGTTGACAGCCAAAAAATGTCAATCTCATCCATCTTTCACCACATGAATTAGTATCAACATCATATCCAAAGTATATAAAGAATTATCAATAACAACCACGCAAAAATGTATAAAACATTATTAGTAGCTTCCAATGATAAAGCAAACCATTCACTCATAGTCTCATCCATCTCTTCACCACATGAATGGCCTAGAATCTTGTTATCTACAAGAAGATAAATATTTTGACTAGAATAATATTTACCTAACGTTCCAAAGTGCTCCGTAGTTATTTGGAAAACTCCAAAAGCAATAAAAACATGCTCTTAAAGTCAAAATTTAGTTTGAAACTATATTTAGAGAGTGAGAACACTATTAACTCCTAAAGCAATAAATTCCATATGAACTATTCCAATGTCACAAACTATATCTGTCACACAAATTTGAATAGTAAATAGTAAAATTTTTACAAATCTACACCTCAGTAGTGACAATTCGAAAGGTCAACAAATGACCTCAATCTTGCTAAACAATATCTGTAATCTACTCAAAACTTACAAATCTACACCACAACATCATAGGTAAACAAGCTGTGAACCAAAATTTAGTGGGAAAAAGAACCTAACAAAGGAAATACAAAAGTTCCACCCAAAACTCTTACCTATAGCCACAACAAGCAACATCAATGACAAGAGACGAACCAAAAATGATCCTGAATCAACGCATGATAACAAACACAAGGGACTGTGCAAGAACCCAACACCAACACCCGAACAAAAAAAAAAAAAAAAACTCCCAAACACCAAACCTCACTCAACAGCGGCGAAAAAAACAACATTAAATAAAACAACAATGTACCAAGATAATAGTAGAACCAACCAAAACTAAACTAGAAGAATAAAAATGTCGCACAACACAGAGAGAAGGCGAAAAAAAATTGAATCATTCACAGTGCAAGAACAACCAATTGCCAAAAAAAAAAAACCAATAAAATAGAGAACACAGAAAAAGTGGGCAAAATTTTAAAAATCCATACAATGTACCAAAACAATAGAACCAAAAAATGTCGTATAAAAGAGAAAAAAATTGAACCATCCAAAGAAAATAAATGGATAACTTCCGAAACAGGGAAAAATAAAGTGAAACTAATAGCAGTAAGTACCCACGAATCAGTATCTTGATATGAGAATAAAGTTAGAGAAAGAGGCCGTGCGTACCCAACAGTGCAGCGACCTGACGGTGAGGCGGCGAGCGGACCCAACAGTGCGGTTGGCGGCAGCTTTTCGAAGAGGCCGTGCGTCTACTGTTCGGCGTTGGACGACCAGCGAAGGGAGCGTCGGCGACTGGGCTGCGGCTGCTACAGGGCTGCAGCTGCTACAGGGCTGCGGCTGCTACACGGCTCCGGCTGCTACAGTGCTCCGGCTGCTACACGATGAAGAAGAAGAAAACTCCGGCTGCTACACAATGAAGAAGAAGAAGAGAAAGAAATAAACCCTTGGTTTTCCTTCTTTAAATAATTATTATATATTTTATTATATATAAATAAATAAAAAAACCCTACTTCCTTATCAAATATAATTATTCATTTTCTTTTTCTTTTTCCTCCATAAACCTCCTAAAATAAAATTACTCCTCCCAAATACACAATAAACTTTTAAATACACAGCAGTCTTCCCAATTTTTCCTAAATTGGATTTCTAATTCCTAAATCTCTTTCAATTCAAATAAAATCACATCGACTAAAATAAATCCAATTTCAAAATCTTAAATACTTAATTTAGATTGGATTATCTTAAATACCAAAAATTAAATTTTTACCCTTAAAGCTCGAAATAACTCCCATTAAGGCGGCGTTGCAGAGATCGACGACGGACGTTGAAGGTTTAGCTTTGTTTCTCGATTTTTAGAGAATGAATAAGATTAAAAATTTATTGAGCGCTATTAATATTTTTATAATTTATAATTAAGATTAAAAAAATCACTTTTACGCCATCGTTGTTCATGGTTGCTACTTCTCGGCGTCGTTGTTCATGGTCGTTGCTCCTAACTGATGGTCACCGAAAAAGAAACATAGAGGCCAAACATGGGTTTCGTGAAGGGGAGAGAAGAGAGGAAATAAATTAGGGCTACCACTACAAGTCTTTTTCCTTTCTCCTTTTATTCTCCAAGTGGAAAGTGTCAAATAAAAAGAAATGGGAAAGTTGGCACCTCACTTAAATTTCAATTTCCCTCTAGTTTTTTTCAAAATTTTCAAGGTAAACCTAAATAAGACTAATTAATAATTAAAACTAATAAATTAGAAGTTATTTTAAATTAAAATGTTCAAGTTATTTGTTTTATGTAAAAATAAAAGTAAAATGAAAAAGAAAAAAAGAGGGAAAGTGAGAGGAGGGAAAGTAAAAAAAGGGGGGAAATGTGTTTGTGGGTAAAAATGTGAGATTTAATTAATTTTTACCCACAAATTTTAACTTCCCTCCTTTTCTCAAAATTTGAAATATTAAAAAATATTAATGATTATTAAAATTTGTCACTTTTTAATGACTGTTAATTGTAGTCACAATTTGGTGACACAAAAAAAAAGTCAAAATAGTAAAAAAAAAATTCGAAAATTCACGTCTTTTCCCGCCAAAACCGTATTTTTCATTTTCTTACATTTAATGATTGTTTTTTTTAGTCATTAATTAATGACACAAAAAAACAGTCATCAATTCCAACAAATCCGAAAATCTCCGTTTTTTCCCGCCAAAAACGCGTGATTTTGGATTTAATGACTCTTTTTTCACTTTCTCCTTTATTTTTGGCACTGTACAAGAGTCATTGAATGTCAAATTTGTTGTAGTGTTAATATTTGATTCTACACTTTTAAATATAATTTTTATATATTAAAATTAATTTTAAATGATTAAAAGCACGTTGAAAAAGTGATTTTGACAATGACAAAAGTAACTCTACTTATTTCAGAATGACTCCTAATTATGTTCGAAGTTTGTGTTTATTTTCACGCAAAAATCTTCAAAAATGGTTTCATGCTTGTTAAACAAGCATAACTTTTGAAAACAAAAATAAAAAAGTATTATTTATAAGAGACTTTTTTTAGGGTTAGTTGCTTAAAAGGCAATGATGGTTGTGGCATTCCAAATTTTTAGTTAATTTTAAATTAATTATCTTGAATTATTTAGAAAATTGTTTGAATTTTGGGTTTAATTGATTTGGGTAGAGAAAATAATTCTATTTAACGTAAATATGATAAAGGATCGGGTTTTAACTCAATTGGTGGAGAATTGAATTTAGTTTGGAGATTTAATGGTTGGATTTAATTTGAAATTTTGGAATTGGGTGAGATTTAAGAATTTGGTTAATTCAAGAAAAATGGATAAGTTATTGAGAAAATTGACTTTATGTTGGTGGAACTAATTTAAAGGGATGATTGGAAAAAGGTTTGATTGGTGTGATGGAAAAGATATTAATTAAGTTGTGTAACATGGGTTCCGTCCGACGTTAGGCTGGCCAACACAAGCCACTGCCCAACTGCCAATTTTTTCTGTCTCTCTCATTTGTTTTTTGCCGCCGCCCGCCTACTGTCACTGCACTTCGTCGTTCCTCACCAGATGTTCCATTTGGGTAAGAATGTTTTGTCTTGGTTGAGTTTCCTAGAAATTCTCAAATACCCCTTTGATTCTTTGCCTTATTTGGTGGTTACCCATTGCAAAATTGTTTTAGATTGAAGTTTGGGAGCTTTTGGAGCCGCTGTCCAACAACGTTAGGGGTCGATTTTGTCATTTTTGGATCAATGGTGAGTAACAATACTTTTGAAGTTTAATTGGAGGTTGAAAATTAGGTTCTTAACCTTAGTTGCATTTTAAGTAAAATTATCCGATTTAATTAATGAGTAAATTGTATTTGGAATTAAGCTTGAAAGACTCAATTTGTATGTGGGTTTATATTCTATATTTTAATTCAAGGATTTGTGAGAGTTAGTGGATTGGATAGCTATTTAGACTTATTCCCAAGGTAGTTGGTTTACTAACAGTTCGCTACAAACTAGTGCCGTAAGTATACTATTTACGTTAAGATATATATATATATATATATATATATATATATATATATATATATATATATATATATATATATATATATCTTGTAAGCATGCGATGATTTACTGAATTATCATGTAAGCCTCATGAATTGATTTATGTTATGTTATGGTTTGCTGGGTGCCAATGAACTTTGTATAATTGCTAAGGTGGAATGAAGTTATAGTTAAAGTTTATTAGTTGTTGGATGCAAGATAGAAGGTGTCTATTATCTTCCTTCTCAAGTCGTATACACCCTATGATTGTGAACCTTCGGGTTCACTACTTATGAATATGACTATGACTTGGTGTTCCTTGGGATCATCACCTATGCTTATGACTGTGACCTTCGGGTTCACTACCTATGATTGCATGTCCTCGGGTTCGCTATGCTTATGTTTTGTACATTTGTGCTTATGATAAAAAGATAACATATTCACCTAGTGGGCCAAGTAGTGGGTCATATCTTTATACTTACTCTTTCCTATGTTACAATTTTCAGGTAAAGGCAAGACAGACAAGCGAATAACAAGAAGAATCTCTAATCGTGCCTTGGGACCACTCCCGCATAAGATTTTTTATGTTTTCTTTTTCCTTGTTATAGGTTCTAATTGTCAAGTTGATAGTCCAAATTATTATACTTTTATTTTAAATTTTGAATTTATGTTTTAAGGGGGACCCCGAGAAATTTTTTTTTCATGTAATTTGATTTAATTTATTTATTCAATTTATTTTATTTTATTTTTAAAGTAAAATATGTTCTATTGCTTGATTCAAAAACCGTTTATAAGAACATGCATGCATAGAGTAGCGCCTTGTTGGTTAGAAAAGTCGGGCCATTACAATCGTATTCAAAATGTGGACAATTATAGCACAATATAAAACATTTTAGAGACATTGCATAGAATGGCCGAGACAAAATACTCAATTGAAAAAATGGTCATTTTTTGAATTCTTTGATTTATGGCCAAAACATAATGTGGAGGGTCATTTCCCTAGTTGATTTTTCCAAATTTGCCCTCTCAATTCCATGCTTGCTTCAACTATGTGTGGGTATATTTCATCACAAATTTAGTATATCTCCTCTAAATAGATTTTGTTGGAATTTGTTACTAATTATTTGTTTTTAAATATTAGACACGATTTAAAAATAATAATAGTAAAAAAAAAAACACAATGAAAACTTCTTCAATAAATTTTGGTTTACCTTACTCCAATAGCTCCTATCGTTTGCTGTCATTGGCATCAACAATCTCATATCTAAATTTCTTATTAATTCCACCCAATTGACCAAATGCTCCCTTAGTATATGATTTGTATAATTTTCCATTCATCTTCATCTTCTTTCTTGTTGTATAATATCATGCCAAATTTTATGTGCAACATCTATCGAAAGGAAACAACATTAGCGGCTAGCAATATAGACAATGTCCGATGGAGAAGTTGACATGGTTAACCGTAGCCTTTGTTCATCTATATACTGTTTTGTCAATCGTTTTCAAGAGCTTGGAGTAGGATGAGTAGTTTGAGTTATGTAGGGTCAAGGAAAAGTTGAAAAGTAAACAATGATTATTGAGTATAATTTGTCAAATGCTTGATTGTGGACAAATTGAGGGGTTATTGGACAAATTTGAGGGTCCGAAAGCTTTCCTAATATGTTAGAATATATATATGGACACCTTTGAAACCCTAGCCAAAAAGGACTGATGATGGAAGAAAGGTGTCGTTTCTCTCTCTAAAAATAAAATGTCTTCTTGATAGAAGATTTTCATTGGAATGTTGTAAATACTACGTATTTGCATGTTTTTCTCAAATCTATTAAACTCTTCTTTACACTATTATCTTGCTTTTTGATATTTTAATCCTCGAGATTTTGATGAGTTGCAAATATCATGTATCTGCATGCACTAAATGTTTTTTCTTTTTTCTTTTCTTTTTTTTTTTTTAAAGATTTTAAGTGATTTTTAATATACAAATACGAGGTATTTACATGTTTTTTTTTCCTTTGAAATATATCAAAGTCTTCTTTACACAATTTATTTACCTTTTGTTATTCCGATTTTCAATGTCTTACAAATACCATGCACTCTCTTATCCAATAGATTTTTTTTTGTCCAATATAGTATTTTCACCCAAAGATTTAATTTGTTATTACAAAGTATTTGTATTACAATTGATTTTATTTTTGTTGTATTACAAGATTCAACCTGAAAATTTTTTAATTGTTACAGAGTATTTGTGTGGCCCAATTTTAAGCAAGTGGCTTTAAGGACACCAAATCTCATAAGTATTTTTTTTTAAAAAAAAACATCAATTTTTTAGTTTGTTATCTTAAATTTAGAAATTTTACAGAATTTTTGGTCAGTTGGTTAAGATTATTAGATATTTTATTTTTAATTTATTTAGATTTGTTTAAAACACACCACAATTGTAGGGATTGAACAACAAGTGTATATTTGTCCGTTTCTAAATTTTAAAAAATAGAAGATTTAGTTGTTTGGCCATTTTTCTAAATTGAAACTATTTTGGAGATTTTTAAAAAAATACCATTCTATTTTGGCCATTTGTCCAAATGACCGATAATTTTACAGATGTGACACAAAATGAATCCATAACAAGTAAAAAGACTAAAAGGCCCAATTTCATAGCCAAAATTAATTATTTAGTGAAGTTTGTTGGTTTCTCCATCTTTTATCACTCATCATTTGGCTGATCTCCACAAAATTAGTTTAGCCTATCCTATCTTTCTTATACTCATGTGTCAAAATTTATCAATAATAGGAGTTTATCATTAACATTAGATGAACTTCAATCATAATACATATATATAGTTTATTGGTGATGGCGTGGTATCATTAATAGACTTATATAACAAACAAACTAAATGATTGTGCTAAAAGTCAGATAAAGAAGAAGAAAGGATGAAAATTATAAGAAAGAAGAAGAAAAATGAAAGAGAAAGGGAAAGATGCAAAATTGTTTGACCCTTCTATTTCATTTACTTTTCTTTATAATTGATGCATTTCACACATATTTTGTCCTTGTTTTTATATCAATGTGAGTGAAGATGAAAGAAGAAATTAAAAAGGGAACTAAAAGAATGTATGACAAAGGGGTGAAAGTATTTTTTTATATATATAACATTTGTCAATGAGTCACTAAAAAAATATACAAATCGTGATAATAGAAGTCTATTAATAAGAACGGCTATACTTCCATTTTTATATAGAATATTGTTACTATCATCTATGGACTTCTATTATTACATAATTTAATGTGTAATTAGAAGCCTATCAATTATAGCAACCGATAAACTTCCATTCATATATGCAAACTATCAATGGCTATCATTGATAGGCTCATATCACAACAAAATTATATATGTGATAATAGAAGTCTATGAGTGATAACCACTCATGGATTCTTGCCAATATCAGAGTTTTATATTGGATCTTGAAGAAGCATTTGAAATGAACATGTCTTTTTTCTTGTGCTTAATTACAATTAAGATTGAATTAGTATTTGCAATTGAGTTTCGTAATTATAGAAATTTACTAGTGTTAGTCACAAATAGATTTTTTTTCTTTTTTTTTTTATATCCTTGAGTATCCGGGTCAACTTATTTGCACCTCAGACTAATCTCACGTTTTTTTTTATAGAATTAGACTAAGTTTTTCTTGTTTAAAAGTGGTATCATCTTTAATTAATTATTTTTTAATTAAATATTTGAAGATGATAATTATTTAGACCCTGTTTGAAATATTTCGTTATTTATTTTTGGTTTTTAATTTTTAAAAATTTGTTTTTAATTTTCCATTTTGAAAAAACAAAAAACATGTCTAGTTACCATTTTGGTTTTCTGTTATTTAAAAACAAAAAAAACAAAAAACAAAAACATTTTTGGAAATTACTTTTTTTTTTGTTTTCTAAAAATTGAAACAAAAAAATATGTTTGATTAAATTAAGTTTGATGACATTTTTAGTTTTGTACTTTTTGACATTTTTAGTTTTTTTGTTTTCCATATGATATATATTGTAAAAAACTTTTTAACTTTTTGCATTTTTTTAAATCCATATTGACAAAGATATTATAATATTTTATATGCAGTGTAAATTCAAATGAAAAAATAATAATAAAAATAAGCATATAGTAAAAATACCATGAACAATAAAGTCAATTAATCTAAGCTAATGAATTTATGTTTGTTTACTTAAGACAATTTTGTTTACTCCATGGTACTTATAACGTGTCATGAACGATTGTCTCTCAAGACAAATTACTACTATGTGAATGAACATTTTAATCACATGATTTGACGAACTTACAACCTGTAAATAATTTGAACAATCTAAAGATCAAAACCCAAGATTTGGAAGAGACAAAGGTCTTCACCACCAGTCTAGCTGCATGCGTTTACAATTGAGAAACAAAAACAAAATTATTAAAACACTTTTTTTCGTTTCCAAAATTACTTCCCAATTTCCAAGGTTTTTTTTTAAATTGTAAAAACAAAAAAAATTCAGTTTAATGCAACATAAGTGTTATTTTAAAAACTAAAACCAAAAACCAAAAATAAAAAACAAAATAGGTATGAAACTAAGTTTAAAAGTTTGAGACACGTGAAGGGTGAGAAAAAAGAAAAAAAGACAAAGAAAAGAAGAAAAGTACGTTTGATGGAAATAGAAATGTTGGCTCCAATATCCTCCATCGAAAAACACGCATGTCATTTACCAGTCCTTCAAAATATATGAGTCCGTTTGGATTAAGTTTTAAAAAATTATTTTTCTTTAAATATTTTAATAAAAATAGTTTAAAATAAAAATATGAATAACTTAAAAAATGTTATTAATAAACAAACATTTTGAGTGATTGTCGAATACTTTATTTTTTTAGAAATGACTTATTTTTTAAATTAAATATTCCAACCGAACCCAACAACGACAAGAACAATTATTGGTCAATATATTCAGTATGATGACTCCTTAGACTCTCTTCCACTTTGAATTTAGAACTTTGATAGAAGGCTAGAAATGAAAGATAACCATGTGTGAAGACCTCATAACAAATATAGAGATAAATACTTGAATGATTATGTTTGTTTCATAAAATTTCTACTCAGGAATGTTCCAAGAATTTCCTTATTATTATTTATTAATTTATAATTAATTTAATATAATTTAAAGTTATATAACATATTTATTTTTAATAATTTGAATTTATCTTTAGATCAATATAGTTTATATTATCTGTTTTCGTTATTTTTTTCAATAAAAAACTTATAAAAAATAAATATTACTTTGAATTTGAATGAAAACAACTACCATATAACAAAAAAGAGTTAAAACAATAACATTACAAATGATAAGATTAGCACGAGAGTTTTACTTGTATGGAAATCTTTTCTTGTTGGATCTCCTTCTATCGTCTATGATCTCCTCCACAAAGTCTTTCTTATTATGACTTTTAGCAAGGATCATTTTGTGGGAACCTCTTGAAGGACGAAGGAATGGAGAAGTATTCTGTAATTTCATGGAAGAATCGGAGGGTGAAGCATTTATACGTAAGATCCAAATGAGAGCCTCATTCTCTCTTCACCTTAAGGTCCTATTTATAGGACTGAATTAGGTTAAAAAAAACTAATTTAATTTCATTAATCATATTAATATTTAATACATTAAATATATTTTTTCTTAATTCAATTTAATATTTCAAATTATTCTTTCAATATTTTGATCCTTGTTGGTCCATTACGAACTAGCAAGGGAACCTTATGGTGGATCTACAAATTATAAGCTCCAATGATATGAGACTAATTAATTAAACTCTTTAATTAATTACTAATTAATTAACTTTCATTCATTAACTATGAGGGCAAATCGCTAAGAGCCATAGTTGCACTCATATATATGAAGTAGTTGCAAATATAATAATCAGGTCCAAAATATTTGCAGATATAATACAATGGAAAAAAATTTGCAGATACAACAAAGTTTCGATTATACTTTTGAAGTCTATCAGTGATAGATCATATCAATAGTACTGATAGACCATTTTGCTGATAGGAGTCTATTATTGGTAGATTTTGCTATACACTTAATTATTATTCCTAAAAATGTTATCCAACTTAATTACTCTCTCTCTCGCTTCTTCTCCCAGTTTTTCTCAAATTGAATGCTAACAGTGATAGCCATTGATCGCTACTATCAATCATAGTCAACAATAGCTGCTATCACTGATACACTTTTACCAATTGGAATCAACCTTGAAATATTAACACTTAAAAACTATTAATGGCTATCAATGATAGACTTCTATAAGTGGTTATAAACTTTGAAAGGTTAACCTATCAATGATAGAAAACTATTATAGTGGCTATCACTAATAGGCTTTCATTAGTGACTATAAACTCTAAAAGATTAACACTTAAAGCTATCAGTGACTATCACTAATAAACTTCTATCATGACTATCACTGATAGACTTCTATTACTGATATCTACCTAAGTTCGATATTACTAATACACGAATGTCACTAGATCTATATAAGTTTTTTCATCAATATCATTCATAATTAATATTACTGATACACAAATATCACTGGTTTTACGTAAGTTATATAATTGATATCTACCTAAGTCATATCAATGATATGTAGATATCACCGATATCTACCTAACAAAGATCACTGAAATCACTAATATCATTAATTTTATACGCTAAATTAATTACCAAGTTTCGATTTTCACATTTAAATAGGGTTTTAGTGAATTATTTTTTAACATTTAAAGACATGAATGATAGTCAGTGAATTCTTCAAAAAATGGTAGAATTCTATATTATTATGTCATAATAATAGAAGTATATCACCAATAGCTACTAATAGATTCTATAAGTTTTAAATTTTTAGTTAGATCTTGAGTAGATAATTATATTTTAATTACAATCATCCAAACTAACTCTTGTATCATGAATTGAAGTAATCTGTGAATGATGGAAGCCTATCACTGATAGACTATAATAAACTTAGCATATTACCGATAGAAGTTTATTATTAATAGACTTCATAAAATCTTGAAAAAAGAAAAAAATAATAGAGGTTCGTTTGACAATGTTCTTGTTTCTTATTTTTTGAGAAACAAACTTACTTGATAGCCATTTTGGTTTCTTATTTCTAAATTTTAAGAAATGTTTCTTAAATAAGGTGCAAATTTGAGAAAAAAAAAGTTTCTTTCATATTCGTTTTTATTTAGTATTTATATTTAATGTTTCATTGTAATAATTAAATTTGACAATTGACTTTTTGATGTTGAGTCACTCGTAAAAATATTAAGATCTGAAATTTAAAACTTAATTTGTTAATTATTTTTTTAAAATTACTTTTTAATAAAAAAGTAAAAGTAAAAAGGAAGATGATCAAGTGGTGGGAGAGAGAGGTTCCAATGGAAGAAAGACGGGAGAGAGAAGAATGACAATGATGGGAGATAGGGGTAAAAAAGGAATAAGAAAATTTTATTTAAAGATTGACTATATTTACAAATAAGAAGATAGAAACGATGAAAAATAAAAATAAAAAGAGGATATCCTCAATATGAGAATTTTGAAGTCATCTAAAACTCTTGATATGTCTTCAGTAAGGGCATTTCTCTATGTTTGGGCGTTCATCTCAAAATATGGTAATTCAGATACCCTGTTCTGTGAAAAATTTAGATATTTCTAAGACACAAATGATCTCTAAATTAGAAAAGAAATTATTTACAGATCATGGAAGCCAAACTATGTTTAAATTTATATCATATATTTGTTATTTGTAGTGAGTGTAAATAAGATATTGCATTTCAATTCAAAATAAATAAATAAATAATACAAATGAATTGTTTAAAAGAAAATCTATACTGCACATGAACTAATTTTAGATCTTAAGACAAAGGTTTCTTTATTATAATATTTTAAATCAGTGAATTGGTGGATACATCAAGTACTAGATCTATCCCCAGACATATAATTGAGCCTTTTCTTTTTGTTTAAAAAATCTTGTAATTGAGTTAAAATAACCATAATTTTAACCTAAAAGAATTTATAATAAAAATTAAGTTATAAATTTAAAATCTTTTTTTATATAACTTTTCAAATGATTTATTGTGATTATATATATATATATATATGACTTTTTTTTAAAGTTGTACTAGTAGGTCATTTTTAAATAAACTTTTTCACTAAAAATATATTTTTATTTTTTAATAACTTAGAAAAATTATTCCAAACAAATCTTTCACTTCCCTATCAATAAAGTTGTTAAATTTTGAAAATTTCAAATTACATCTTCATTTTTAGAATCATAATTTTATTTAATTCTTCCCAAGTTCCCATTAACATCAGAAAAGAAATGTTAGTATTATATGTCAATTGGATATTGACTAGTTAACATGATGTGATAGACAAGAATTGGGGAAAAAATATTCTCTAATGTATCAATTTTAATTCTTAATCCTCAATCCATTTTAACTCTTAACTTTCAATTTCATCCATTCAAACTCTAAATTTATTGGGAATGTTTGTGAGTTAGGTTAAGTTGGGTTGAAACAAATTTTAGACCTAACTCAATTATTTGGGTTATAAGATTCTTCAACCTAAATAACCTTTATTAGATAATGAATCCAACCCAACCCAATCCAACCATGAAATATTTGTGTTGAGTTGGTTTGAGTTAATCAAGTCATTTATTTAAAGTATTGTTCTAAAAATAAGTAAAATGTTAAGATAAATTATTAAAAATAGAAAAAATGTCAAACTATTTACAAATATTAAAAAATTTTACTTTTTATCTATGATAGACCGTGTAGACATCTATCTGTGTCTGTCGCAGTCTGTCACAGTCTATCACAGATAGAAAGTAAAATTTTGCTATATTTGTAATTATTTTCAACAGTTTTTCTATTTTTGAAAACATCCCAAATATTAATATATAAAAGTTTTATTTAATTATTTTCATATATTGATTTAAGATTAACAACGCAATTTCTTTATATTATGAAAATTTTCTTTCCAAAATACTATAAATTTGTTTTTAAAAGTGTTAGGGAATAAATTATCGAAGAAAAAAATCACAAAATAAAATTTAAAATATATATATAAAATTGTATGATAGGTAAAAAAAATATTTTTTAAAATTAATAATAAGTTCATGTTAGTTTGGGTTGATTCAAGTATTTTAGTTGAACCTATGAACTAATCCAAACTATAAAATTTTCAATTATTTAAATTCAACCCAATTCAATCTATCAGGTTGGGTTAACGAATTTTTTGGACACCCTAAATTCACATGCTACTTTTGATAAAAATTAACAAGAACAATATATCAAATTTCATGCATTTCTCTAAAGTGCCGAATAAAATTCTAAAATTCATAAATTTCAAAAAAAAAAAAGAAAAAAAGAAAAAAAGAAAAAAGAAAATCAGCTTTCACATCACATTTTCTATAAACTCCCATCAATTTTGTACTCGATATATTTTATAATTGTTTAAACTCATATAATAAAATTATCTTTAACATTTTTCAAACAAAGTTTATTGAAGGTTAAATTGCAACCCTTGTCAAGTTTAATGTGAAATTTAATGAAATGAAAACTTAGTGGAGCACCTCCTCAAGTTTAAAGATATAGATAGATTTTTTTTTTCAAAAAATAATTTAACCAATTAATTCTAATGTAACATATCTTTCTATTTCACCCATCACTTTGTGCTATTAATAATGTTTCTTTTAGTTCATTGTAACGTTTAGAAGGTGAATATTACCTCCAACAACTTTTATGTTTCTAACAACACACTAATGTTTAAATTTGAGTGTTATTAATGCCAATTTAATTGGATGTATTAACTCAAGTATGATATACATTTTAAAGATATAATTAAAATTTCTTAAAAAATTTAGAATCTAAAAACAGATCCCATATTAAAAAGTAAATACACCAAGTTCCTAAGGATTGAATCATTAGAAATGCTAATTCAAAATAAATAAATAAATAAAATCTATATATACACACAACACTACCATTCTTTTATTTAATGTTAACGATGATATTAAGTAGACATGAATCTTAATCGTTAAAATATTAATTACCATCCAAAAAATTGATGCTTTGGTCTCTCCCTCCAAAATTATTGAACTTAAAAAAAATCATATTAAATGGATAAGTGGATAAGATTTCTTTGTGTTTAAGTCTTAAACTGATTTTAGTCCAGATACTTTTAGTTATTGCACTCTCTCTTTGATTTTTGTCGTTGGTAAATTTCAAATATTTAGTTTTCTCTCCGTTCTTTTAAAAAGGAATTGTATAGGTCTTTGTTTGAAAAAGCCTAACATAAATTTTATATCCAATAAAAATTCTTTAATACAAAAGCATGATAATAATTTTTGTTTTTTAAATTGAGTTTGGCAAATGAGGCATGTTAATTTAAACTTAGTCGTGTATTACTTATTTGGTAGTTTAGCGGAGGAGTGTTTGTTAAATTGTAGGATCTTCTATATGGTGCTGATAGATTCTTGATTTGAGTTTGCTTTATTGTATTTTACATGTTGTATATCTTCCACCAAGGGATAAAAGGTTTAAATCAATAACAATAAAAAAAATAGTTAAAATTTAAACACAGTTTTATATTTGAAAAGTAAAAATAGAGTTTAAAAACACTGAAGGGAAAAATTAAAATGATCCTTTTGGCAAAATATATATATATAAATTATAGAAACTAAATTACAAATTTAGCCCATATAAAATCATTGCTATTCATAAATTATTACGTCAATTATTAAACTTTCAGACCCAAAAGAAAAAGAAAAATAAAAAAAGAAATTTAAAAATCTCCGCATTCTACTCCATCCTGTCCGGATTAAGCCTAAGAAACAAAAGGCCATACACTTCCAATTCCATTGTAATGGAAATTTCTGTATTAATTTAATCAAAGTTGAAAAACGCAAGAAAGGGAAATTTTCTTTTCCTTTTTCATGAAAAGCTTAAATCTTATTTTTGAAGCAAGCCAAATGACGGAAGGGTAGGCTATAGATTGGAACCGGTAAAGAAACGCCGGCTTGTGTTCATCTACTCTGCTGACTTCCTCAAAACTCATTCCTTCCAACTTTTCTCTCCATTTCTGTAAAACCCCATTAAAGTTTAACATGTTTTGAACCCATAAAATTAATCCCAAAAAGCTTCTTTAATCATGATTTATTAGTGTTGCTCCTCATGCTTTTGTCCCACTTCCCTTCTTCTCTCTCTCCCTCCCTTTTTCTCTGCATCTTCCTTCAACCTCCCTTCTTTTAACTTCATTTGGGAGGAGGGATTCCTGGTTTCAATTTTCGCCGGCTGCATACGGCGGACGCGGCTCAGCTGCTCGATCTTTGGTTTTCACCCAATACACAGAGTTAAGGTGTGAGTTCATCTTTTTGTTTTGTTTTGTTTTGTTTCTTTCTTTTTCATTTTGGGCTGCTGAAGTTGAGATAATGTAGTCGGGTAAGAGTTCTCTGCTGGGGTTTTCTCCTTTTTCCCCTTTCTATAATCTTTTCGTTTCAAAAGGCTAGATGGGTTCTTGATTTGTTTGATAATCTGCTATTTCTTCTCTTGGAAGCTTTGTCTAAAGCGCTTTTGAGATTCCTGTGGGAATTTCTGTTTTCTTTCTTTACCCTTTTTCCGTGTCATCCATAAGAAGCTTTCAATAGATCGATCGACGATCTACTTTTACTGTGATGCTCGTACCTTAGTCCTCATTCTGATTTTGACTAGTCGCGTATTACTAACTAGGTAGCAGCTTAGCGGATTATGACTTTTGATGTGGAGGAGAATGATTTCCTGTCTGTGATTGTGATTTTTGAACTTTAGGATCTTGCAGATGGTGCTGATGGATTCTTGATTCGAGTTTGCTTTATTGTATTTTGCATTTGCAGAGTCTCAGGGAAGAAGCGTGTTTAGTGCTTGGTTATGGCGTCTAAGTCATTTAAGCTGACCCGTTCAAATCTATCATCAACTTCTGATGTGTCTGATGCACAGAAGCAGCCAATGCCTCAGACTGTAACATTTGCTCGGCGAACTTCCTCGGGTCGGTATGTTCGCTATTCAAGGGATGATCTTGATAGTGAACTGGGGAGTGGCGACTTTACAAACTACACAGTGCACATACCGCCAACACCTGACAATCAACCTATGGATCCATCCATCTCACAGAAGGTTGAAGAGCAATATGTCTCGAATTCGCTCTTTACGGGGGGATTCAATAGCGTGACACGAGCTCATCTTATGGATAAGGTAATTGAATCTGAAGCAACCCATCCTCAAATGGCTGGCACAAAAGGATCTTCCTGTGCAGTACCGGGGTGTGATGCAAAAGTTATGAGTGATGAACGTGGTAACGACATTCTCCCCTGTGAGTGCGATTTCAAGATATGTCGAGACTGCTATGTGGATGCAGTTAAATCAGGGAATGCGATCTGCCCTGGTTGTAAGGAGCCATATAAGAACACAGATATGGATGAAATAACTGTTGAACATGGGCGCCCACTGCCACTTCCTCCCACACGCACAATGTCAAAGGGTGAGAGAAGATTGTCATTAATGAAATCAACAAAGTCCATGATGGTGAGGAGTCAAACTGGAGTTGGGGATTTTGATCATAATAGGTGGCTTTTCGAAACAAAGGGTACTTATGGGTATGGAAATGCTATATGGCCAAAGGATGGGGTTACGGGAAATGGAAATGATAAAGACGATGAGGTTGTTGAGCCAAAAGAATTTATGAATAAACCATGGAGGCCGTTGACACGGAAACTTAAAATTCGTGCTGCTGTTCTCAGCCCGTATAGGTATTGATCTCTGTTTCTCTACTGCTTGCTCCTTCATTTTTATTCTCTATATCTTATGATAATTGTAATTTCATTCTCGACTCTGAAGCTGAAACGTAAGCTTTTGAACAGATTATGAAATCACAGAAGCTATATGATTTGAATTAGTAGGAATTTATATGTGGTTTTAGTGTAGTTAGTTGATTGCCAGTGATAGTACTTTCAGTTAACGAGTAGCTTTATAGCTCATCACCTGATTCTCTGCGTCACAGGATGAAGAAATTGCAATATGGTAGATTGTCTTTTTTAACTTGTATCAGTTAACCATGACTAGACATAGATCACCCATTTTAGTTTTGATTCACTATATGATTTGAATTGTGTTTTTGGTCCTGAAGGAATTTTTATATTCCAATTCCATCCTATCATAATTTCTATTAACTTTCATATTCATTATTCCATTCCCATTACGACTAATTAACTTTTGTTTCACAATACCTTTCCTCACAGGCTTCTAATTCTGGTTCGTATGGTTGTTCTTGGATTGTTTTTGGCTTGGAGGATTCGGCATCCAAACACAGATGCATATTGGTTGTGGGCAATGTCAGTTGTTTGTGAAATATGGTTTGCTTTTTCTTGGCTTCTTGATCAATTGCCCAAGCTTTGCCCTGTAAATCGGGCCACAGATCTTAATGTTCTGAAGGATAAGTTTGAAACACCTAGCCCTAGTAATCCTACTGGAAAATCTGATCTTCCAGGAATAGATGTCTTTGTTTCTACTGCAGACCCAGAAAAAGAGCCTCCTCTTGTAACTGCAAACACAATCTTGTCAATTTTAGCTGCCGATTATCCTGTTGAAAAGCTTGCTTGCTATGTTTCAGACGACGGAGGTGCCCTTCTAACTTTTGAGGCCATGGCAGAAGCAGCAAGTTTTGCTAACACATGGGTTCCTTTCTGTCGAAAACATGATATTGAACCTAGAAATCCTGAATCTTACTTCAATCTAAAGAGAGATCCATTCAAGAATAAAGTGCGATCTGATTTTGTCAAGGATCGCAGACGTGTGAAACGTGAGTATGATGAGTTCAAGGTTCGTATAAATGGACTTCCTGATTCTATTCGTCGTCGATCTGATGCGTATCATGCAAGGGAGGAAATCAAAGCTATGAAGCGTCAGAGGCAAAATGTTGGTGAGGATGAACCTCTGGAGACTGTAAAGATCCCTAAAGCAACATGGATGGCCGATGGAACCCATTGGCCTGGAACTTGGATGCAACCTTCTGCTGAGCACTCCAAGGGTGACCATGCTGGTATAATACAGGTACATATCACATACAATATGGTTTCCACCTGCTTGCTGATTATTCCGTCACTGGTCCATGATGCTTTGACAGTATAATTTGATAACATGACATTTTTTTTAAAAAAGAAAATTGTCACAAAAATCAAAATGCAATATCAGACATTGTCCCAGCACAAAAGCCAAGGAAATCTTATTGTTAAAAGCCCCACAATGATGTTCATGAAAGAAATAAAAATTACGAAAGTAAATTTGGATGAACAACTCTCACTAGAAGCTGGGAGACAAACAGTCTCTGAGATCTCATTTATATTCTGATAAAAACCTGGAAGGTAAATGACAAGTGATTATGGTTCTGTTCAGGGTGGGCT
This sequence comes from Citrullus mucosospermus, assembly GCA_030954485.1. Taxonomy (NCBI): domain Eukaryota; kingdom Viridiplantae; phylum Streptophyta; class Magnoliopsida; order Cucurbitales; family Cucurbitaceae; genus Citrullus; species Citrullus mucosospermus. The sequence continues at coordinate 30,889,587 of CM062063.1, forward strand.
GTACAGACTCATCTCTTGATTTGTAAATAATGGGTTTTCCAAGAGCTAAAAACCAGCAAATTTGGAAAAAGAAATAGAAGAAAACAAAAAATTAACTTCCTTTCTAAAAATGTAGCTGCTTTTGATGTTCATCTGGATTCATGCATATTAGATATGTTTCTTTTTTTCTTTTATGGAAGATGCAGTTGGAAAGAGGGAAGGATACTTTAGAGGCTTTCTAATAATAGCTTATATGCAGGTGATGCTAAAACCTCCAAGTGATGAACCGCTACATGGAACTGCTGATGAAACTAAACTACTAGACCTATCAGAGGTTGACATCCGCCTTCCTCTACTTGTTTATGTTTCTCGAGAAAAACGTCCTGGCTATGATCATAACAAAAAAGCAGGGGCCATGAATGCTCTAGTTCGAGCATCGGCTATTATGTCAAATGGGCCATTTATCCTCAACCTTGATTGTGACCATTATATATACAACTCCCAGGCAATGAGAGAAGGAATGTGTTTCATGATGGACCGTGGAGGTGATCGTATTTGTTACGTTCAGTTCCCTCAAAGGTTTGAGGGCATTGATCCTTCAGATCGATATGCCAATCACAACACTGTGTTCTTTGACGTTAACATGCGAGCCCTTGATGGACTTCAAGGTCCGGTATATGTTGGAACAGGATGTCTGTTTAGAAGGATTGCCCTTTATGGTTTTGACCCTCATAGATCTAAAGAGCAGCACCCTGGTTGTTGTAGCTGCTGCTTTGGTAAACGTAAAAAGCATACATCGATTGCGAATAGCCCTGAAGAGCATCGTGGACTAAGAATGGGTGACTCTGATGATGAAGAGATGGACCTATCCTTGTTCCCGAAAAGGTTTGGAAATTCTGTTTTCCTTGTTGATTCAATTCCAATTGCCGAGTTTCAAGGACGGCCATTAGCCGATCATCCAGCTGTGAAATATGGACGTCCTCCTGGTGCTCTTACCATTCCTCGTGAGCTTCTGGATGCATCAACTGTTGCAGAGGCAATCAGTGTCATTTCTTGTTGGTATGAAGATAAAACCGAATGGGGCCAACGGGTTGGGTGGATTTATGGATCTGTCACAGAAGATGTGGTCACTGGGTACAGGATGCATAATAGGGGATGGAAGTCCATTTACTGTGTAACTAAACGCGATGCTTTTCGTGGAACTGCGCCGATCAATCTCACTGATAGGCTGCATCAAGTCCTCCGGTGGGCTACTGGGTCAGTGGAGATTTTCTTCTCCAGAAATAATGCACTCTTGGCTAGTTCTAGAATGAAAATTCTGCAAAGAATAGCCTACCTTAACGTTGGAATCTACCCGTTCACTTCCATCTTCCTCATAGTCTACTGTTTCCTCCCTGCACTTTCCCTATTTTCGGGGCAATTTATCGTTCAGACTCTCAATGTAGCTTTCCTCACCTACCTTTTAGTCATCACCATCACTCTATGCCTACTTGCTGTTCTTGAAATTAAATGGTCTGGCATTGAATTAGAAGAGTGGTGGAGAAATGAGCAGTTTTGGTTGATTGGAGGCACCAGTGCTCATCTTGCTGCTGTGCTTCAGGGTTTGCTAAAAGTCATTGCTGGGATTGAAATTTCTTTCACCTTGACATCCAAATCAGCTGGTGATGATGTGGATGATGAATTTGCCGATCTCTACATCGTGAAGTGGACGTCCCTCATGATTCCACCTATCACAATCATGATGATCAACCTAATCGCCATTGCGGTCGGGGTCAGCCGCACAATCTACAGTACAATTCCACAGTGGAGCCGCTTGATAGGTGGTGTTTTCTTCAGTTTCTGGGTTCTGGTTCATCTTTACCCCTTCGCGAAGGGGCTCATGGGAAGAAGAGGAAGGACGCCGACCATTGTTTTCGTGTGGTCGGGACTTCTCGCCATCACCATTTCTCTTCTCTGGGTGGCCATTAGTCCCCCAAGTGGTGCAAATCAAATTGGAGGTTCCTTCTCTTTCCCTTGAGTTCTGATTGTTTTTTCATTGCGTTGGAAATCATGTCCTAAAGCCATTGTCTTGGGACGCTTTTTTCATCACTATAATAGAGGACAGTTAGAATTGTATTCAGAATAGAAACACATCATTTCTTCATATGTAAGCATGTAGGATATCTGGCAACATTTTATTTTATGATCATGTTATTCATTTTTAGACTACAACATAGAGGGGCCTATATAGGATTGATCAAGAATGCGTCAAAACGTGAATTGTAAGCCCTATCAATATTATAGGGATCGAGCATTTTTCAGAACTAGCTTACTCCCCATTACTCGAGTTAATTTACATTCATATTACTTCTTTTAATCCCTCTCGATTTAATGCGAATTACCGTGATGTTTTGTTATAAAGAAATAGTGTAGCACCTTTATCCTCAGGACTAATACTAATAGGATATGTGGGGATAATAATCCCATATTGAAGTGAAAGCTTTGTAGAAAACAAATCATGCAAACAGAATTTGCCACCAAATACTTTATCTCTATATGTATAAAAAAGAAAAAGTTACAAACTTTAACTGTGATTTTTATTTCTCTTGGGTGGTGGTTTCCAACCGTGTGATTTCTATTGAAAATTCTCCATGTTTATCATTAATAAATTAGTTATTATTAGGTGATCATATTTGAATTTATTAATTTAAGATCTTAAAATATTGTCAAACGTGTGAATGTGGGCTAAACTCAACAGTTTGGTATATACTCCTCTTGATGTCCCAAGTTCTTCATTTTCCCCCCCCTAAAAAAGTCAAATGCATGTAATCTAAATTTGAAAATGTGCAGTTATAATATTTCAAATGTCAATTTCTTGTAAATGTATTAAATAACTTTGCAATGTACTATCTTTTGGTCAAAGAATACATTACTAATTCAATATCAAATTGGAAAAAAAAAACTCCATTCAAGCATTTGGTTGGTATCAAGACAAACAAGCTGAGTTCAATTTGATATAATCATGGGCAATTAATTATACAAGTCAATTAAATAGTAATGGGAGGACTACACATATTAAAACAGAATAACTTGCACACATTACCCACTTATTACCCAAATGTGATTAATTTTCCCAAACAAACAAAAAGAGAGTTCAAATATGACATTCATAAGCATACATTTATTTATTTGTTTTAAAATGTCAAACTTTGAAGGGGTCACAAATGACACACGTAGATTATTTGATAATACTTCTCATTAAAAAATTTCAGAAAAATATTATTTCTTTAAAAGACAAATCAAAATTTTTATTTTATTTTATTTCTTTTTTAAAAAAGATATAAAATTGAGAAACCTATAGCTTATTTAAAATGAAAAATGTGTGGCAAAATAAGATCAGTACAAGAACAAAAGAAACAAAGTAGAGAAAAAATTTAATGAGAGCCAATGAACACTATTGTGGTGCGTATTACAAATGATCTCTACAACCTCTATTTATAGGGATAAAGAGTTATAAGATTAACCGGGGTGAATGAACAAGATTTGTAACCTATGAAGGTTATGAACATCTATATATAATTCTAATATTTATAATATTTCCCCTTAAATGTTCATAGTATATAAAAAATATGCCTTGTTAAAACCTTATTAGGAAAACCCAATGGAAAAAATACTAGGAAAATAAAATAGTACATTATTTGTATATTTTAGCAACTATCTCATTAAAAACTTTGTTAGAAAAATTAAGTGGAAAAAACCATAGTCAAGGAAAAAAGAGCGCAACACATTTACTCCCCCTCATAAAAACATCATTTTAGATGGTTTGTGTTGTTGCATTTCAACATTGTAGTGATGAGACTTCGTAAATACGACAACTAGATGATGTTTCAAAAAACTTTGTTGAACAATGATATCCTCATTCCCTTTGAGATCATGGGTGTAGGAGGGTTTGATGAACTATGCTTTGTTTTATCTCCTTTTAATATATTCTCTTTTGATTTAAGCTATACATGTTGTATTATCTCCACATAATATTGTTGGATAATTTCATGAATCACCAAGATTTTAACATGATTTGAAGTGTTTGTTATGGTCTACTTCATATACGGTCATAATATAACAATTCTTACACATATATACTAAATTACCTATTTAAAATCTAACTTTATATGTGTTAAATATATAACCAATATCTTCACAACCAATTAGATCAAAATTAGATTTATTAGAATAAAATAAATCAATATAAATTGATAATTAGAGATAACATAATATATAAATTTCATTTCAAATATCTTTCTGTTTGAGAAATACTATATAAGTTTACGGACTATACTTTGCAGTAAATATGAGACTTCAAGACTGGGATGCTATTCGTTGTTTTCTAAGGTTGGATGATGTCTTTTATTCACTTCAAGTGAATGAACAATCATCTGAATGGTCAATGGACATGTTATGTCCGTGTAAAATATTTATTCTATAAGTTAATTGATAAAATTTCATATGCTAAATACGTTAATGTAAGTGAAGGAAAAAATTTGTTTTATGAGATCTTTCATCTCAATTTCTTTTTTAAGATATCTTATTGCCTTTTCAAAATTTTTTAGGGTCAATTATATTCAAATCATCAAATATATGGCTGTGATTTCTTTATAAAAATACATTTCAACAATTATATCACATTTGTCAGAAATGTTTTAATCTATATAAGAATGTGTATAATAATTCTCAATAATTTGATTATATAATTCTAATATGTATGATCCTTCAAATATTCTTAGATTCATGACTACATCATTCAGTTTTTCATACACATAATGAATAAAATTAGATATGTTAATTATAGGAGTGAGCAAAACAAATCCAACCGACCAATCAAATTGATGTCAGGCGGGCGATTTTAGAATATTTTGGGTGAACATTTATTCTGGACTGACCGGACTGATATATAAATTTTCTGCATTTAGTCTTTGATTGGCGTGAATCAACAAAGAAAATAGAAATAAAAATATCTCTCTTTTCAATATTAATGAACTCACTATTATTTGAAATTAAAGGGTGTGTTTGGGAGATGGGAATGGGTTTGTATTGATTTGGGCTGGAATGTGAAGCCCATGTTTGGGGAATGGGAGTTGAGGTTGGTTTGTATTACAAAACCAACCCCAAACCCACACCCATTCCAAACCCCTCAAATTCCACCGATTCCTCTGGGTTTTCCGTCGGTTTTCCATCCTTCACGCTGCACGATGCAATCATCACTACTCCCGATTTCTCTTTTCCCACTCTCTCTTCTGTCGCCTCCTCTTCCTCATTCAATGCTACCGACTCTCCCACTTCTCTCTTCTGCCTTTCGTCTTCCTCATTCATTCTTCCGACTCCCTTCTCTCATCATCTCTCATCTGCATTTTTGTCTCCCTCATTCACTCCTCCATACCTACTTCCTCTCATCTTCTCTCTACTGTCTTTTCGTCTTCCTTATTCACTCTTTGCTCTAAAGTGTTAATCAATGCTTCAGAGCAGACCCAAGGGGACGTTGAAGTCCTCCCTTGCCGCTCTAATGGTGGGAATGGTGGCTCTTGCTGCCGTCGATTGCTTGGTAGGTGGTCCAGTTATGCCGGTTTGGGGTTTGGTAGGGGAGGGCTCCTCCCCACCTACAAGATGAGTTACGAACCTCTTTTTTCATTTTTTATTTCATCTCCGGTTGTGGTTGCATGTTCACCGATCTGTTTGATGTGGTTGCGTGTTTATAGATCTGTGGTTTAATTTCTTTTTCATCTTTCGGTGTTGCATGTTTATAGATTTGTTCGATTTTTTTTTCCATATTCGGCCGAGATTGATTGCAGATCTGTGTTCCATTTTTTTTACTTAGAGATTTGTTGTTCCATTTCTTTTTTCCTCTTCTGATTGTGTTGCATGTTTATAGATCTATGATTTAATTTTTTTTCTTTCATGTTCGGATGGATTTGCATATTTATAATATGTTTCCCATTTTTTTCATCTTTTGGGGTTGCATGTTCATAGATTTGTTCGGATTTTTTTTCCCATCTTCGGGTGAGATTGGCAAATCTATTCCTTCCATTTCTTTTTTTCCTCTTCTAATTGTGTTGCATATTTATAGATCCATGGTTAAAATTTTTTTTTGTCATGTTCGGATGGGTTTGCATTTTTATACTCCGTTTTTCATTTTTTCATCTTCTGGGGTTGCAAGTTTATACATTCGTTCGTTTTTTTTTCATCTTCGGGTTAGCTTGATTGAAGATCTGTTCCTTCCATTTTTTCCTCTTCTGATTGTATTGCATGTTCACAAATCTGTGCTTTAATTTTTTATCCTTGTTCGGGTGAGTTTGCATTTTTATACTCTGTTTGTTTTTTTTTATTTATTTTATTTTATTTTTTATTTTTAGCTTCAGGTGAGATTGCATAGTTCTTCCATTTTTTTTCCATATTCAGTTTGCATATCTCACGTCTGAATTTCGATTGTTTGTTGGCCGATGATGAGGATTTTGCCGATTTTACTTCAAATTGTATTAACTAGTTAATTTTCTCTTCCTGATTACCATTTCGAATTGTACAATTTTCTTCGTACGGTTTGAAATGAATATAGTGGCAGTTTTCTTTGAAGCATGCTATATTTTATCTATGTATTTTATCTATGTATTTTATCTATTGATCTGTTCTCTTTTAATTTTTTACCTAAAATTGATTTGTTACTTCGTTTTTTTTCCACACCTGAGGCCATTATTTCAAAAGAAAAAAAAAATCATCGTTTAATTATAAATTGTCCTTGTAACTGATTTGTTGGGTATTTTATTCCATTCTAACCAACTCTGTTGGATCACAAGTATTTTTTTTTTTATTATGTTAAATTGGTTGGTGCTTTATTAAATGGATGTCACTTCCATTAAAAATGTGTATTATTTCTCCTTTTAAATGGGTGGTTGGGTTGTTTAAACCTTATTAATCCATGCTTATATATACACCACATTCCCCTCTTGTTAATCACACACCATTTCAAAAAGGAAATTTTCTCTCCAATTTCATCACTGTCTAGTGGTAAGTCTTTTTTTTTTTTTTTTTTTCTCCTTAGGTTCTAAATCATTTTTTCTTAATTTGTTTTACTTTCCTGTTTTATGTGATGGTGGATATGTTCTGTCTTCTCTGCCCTAATCGCTTGATTGTTCAACCCAATTGACTCATCAGTTTTTAAAGGGTACGTACATCTGTTTCATTCTTTTCTCTTATTCTGTATTTTTTTTCTTTTTTCTTTTATATGTTTGTAATCTTTACTTATTAATTCTTTTTGTCAATGTAGGGTAGAAACGAACATCTAACCTATTCCGTCCGATCTTCACTACACTACACGTAACTCATTTGTACTACCCTCGTTTTTTTTTAAGTACATCTTCTTACTTGTAGTACTTGATGTTTATTGTAGTATGTTGTTGTATTTTGTTTGAAATGCTTGTCTATAATTTCTTCGGTTTCACCTCTGGTGTGTAAAAAACAAACTTGAGAAACAATATGTGTATTTTACATATGTTATTATTAATCAAAGAATTTGGTATGTATATTTTAGGTTCTGGGCTTTATTATGCAATTTTCTTTTATTTTAGGTAAAACACATCCTAGGAATAAGATCCAATATTTGTATTCAAAATAAAAATAAAAAACAAGAACAAAATAATTTTTGAAGTCAACTTTGATTATTATCCTTAGGTGCTTGAACTTTAATGTTCTTCTAGAATATCCATATCAACATTTAAGCCATTTTAATTATTAACTATTTATCTTAGGATTTTTGTCTTTGGAACTCAAGTCTACCATGCTTCAGGCTTGTTGATTTATTAGTAGTAACAACTTATTGCATTAGGATATCAATTATAAGCAGCTTAGCTGGTCTCTTAATATTTGTATACGATGTATAAATGCATATGGAATTTGATTTGTGATATTTTGCAAATGAATTTTCTTTTGAACTTATAGTTTTTATTAATATGTGTGAGGACTCAACTTAGTATGTTGTGATTGAGCAATTTAAAATTTACTGCATATTCAATAATTTACATATGAAATATGTTTGGCTTCTAATTATAAGTTATTTATAATAAGTCGATGGCTCGAAGTGTATACAGAATGTTGTTGTTGGCTCATAACTTGTTGTGCATAGAGTGGATTAGATGTTATAATTTCCGTACAAAGCTGCATCGAGAATTACTCAAATATGATCATTAATAAGCAAGTTTTCCTATAAAAGCCCAAGTGTAAGCTCTTATAGGTTTCCTGGTGAGTCCAGGGTCGAACGCAAAGATTTGTAATAAACTAGGCGTTGAGAATAGATACAAGACTATGCGGTGACTATACATGTATTATGTGTAAGAGTTGTATGTACCTAAAACTATACATAAAGAATGAATAAAATTTCCTACAATTAACAATGAGGTGGACACGGAGAAGGTTAGTCAAATATCATGTAGAGTCAGATAGCATCCGTTGAGGATGACGGTGGAACCATGCGATAAAAGTAGAGTTAACGCTGGAGCTAGTTGTTACTTAAGCATATCTAAGTATATTTACATACCTAAAAACTTTGGATTTGTGAATCTATCTCTCGATGTTTCAACGCCATATTAATCTTATCTTTAAGACACATGGTAAGTTTACATTGGCAAAAGATGAACTACATCTCTGAACCTCATCTAGTCTTGATAAATGCTAAAGATTAACCATCTACTCTCTCAAGCTAGATAGTCGTGCTTGTTAAATTTGTTTGTCAGACAAGGCTATGCAAGCTAATAATATGCATTAATCAAGATGTAACATACTTAGTATTGCTTAAGAAAAACTAGCTTCTAACATCTAACTCATTTAACATTCAAACAACATGGTGTAAAGTATTTAATATGGAAATAAATGGAAGATAGTCGTCAATCGAACTTATATTAAGAAAATAAACCATTCTCTCGAATGTCATTAACAAAACATAAGTAAGAAGGAGGGAAATGAAGATAGAACATAAATGAAGATAGAACAGAAATGGAAGACATCAAGTCGTCACTGGCAATGTCTTGCTTCATGGAGGCTTGAGATGGTTGCTATCTAATACATAAATGGCATAGGGTGAAGGTTCTCACTCACTGGGAGACGACTCCGACAATTCTCAGAATTCTTCTCACAGAAGAGCTTGAAATGGAGGCTGGTTATGGTGAGGGAGAATTTGTGCAGAGCTTTTGCCTCTTGAACTCGTTTCTCTCCTCCTTTGAATGGAAAAGCTTTGGGCTATTTATAGGCGTCGAAAAGTTGAACTCATGATGACTTGACACCTTTGCATTAAATTCCATGCCCTGCTGCGCAGGCTTTTCACATCGTCGGCCCATTGGTTCTGCCATGATCTGATAAGGTGTAATCCTTTTGCATATTGACATGACAGTTATTGCCCAGATGTCTGTATCTATTTTTCTTCTCAACGCATGGTCTCGACACATGAGTTTCTACTTCTTTTTGTTCTCACAGCAGCTTCCTCTCTGGTGCTTGGGTTATTTGTGCTTCTTTTCTACTTAATCCTGCGTTAAGAACATAAAAGCTCATATATTTTTCAGTTATTTTCTTTTGTAAATGGTGCCAACGCATGGTAATACATATTACATAATTCAACTGCCAAAATCATGCGTTTAGCCCTAAAGTTACTCTAATTAATTTAAATAGTGACTATAATAACTTGTATTTCTACAAGTTATCAGTTTTATACAAAATAACACGACCCCATATTGATCTTAGAAGTGTAGCTCTCATAATTGGTTTCGCTAAACCATTTTGTGTATGAACATAAACTACAAGATGTTCTAAAATTATCTCAATCAATATATAATAGTTATCAAATATTTTAGATGTAAACTCATCACTATAATCAATTTGAATCTTTTTAACGTCAAAATCAAGAATTATGCTCTTAACTTAAAATTTGAGCAAGGGACCATCTACTAGATGTGTCAATTATGACCATAAAAGATCTAAATGTTCAACTTAGTGGATTTATAGGTCTACATATATATCATGAATATTTATTCTAAAAATACGGGAGATTCAATCCCAGTTTTAATCTAAACAATAATTTTTCATGAGAGCAATTAGCATATTGTAATTGAAGAATCTTCAAATTCTTCAAAGGATGCCCATTTAAGTTCTCAATAATGAGTTTATATGCATGCTTAAACTTGGAACATAACTTTTGATCCAAAATAAAAAGAATATAATTTATTTAAAATATTTAAACCAAAACAAATAATTTTCTTAAGAATATAAAACAATTTTCTCGAGGTCCCCTAAAAGCATAAGTTTAAAGTAATTTAAACGATTAAAGATCCCAAGCATTTTGACTACCAAAAACTAAAAATAGGTAAAACAAGAACAACATGCATAGAAGCATCGACTAGTCCCATTAGCACGAACATTGATTCTTCTTGTAATTCGCCAGTCTGTCCCTACCTTTACTTGAAAAATGAATCATAAAAAAGGGCGAGTATAAAAATGCTTAGTAAGTGACCCACTGCCGGGGCCAGCTAGGTGAACTTGCTAGCTTTCTTATCATAGGCATAGATGTACATATCATAACATAAGCATAGGTAACGAACCCAAAGGCATGCAAACATAGGTTAGCGAACCTGAAGGCATGCAAACATAGTTAGTGATCCTGAAGGAGTTCAGAAACATAAACATAAGTAGTGATCTATAGGAACACAGAGTCATAGGCATAAGTGGTGATTTTAGAAGGTTTATAGGCATAAAATGTACATGGTTTGATAGGAGAGATAACAAACGCCCGTTAACCAAACATGCACCCAACGACCAATAGTCCCTCATAACGTAGTCATATTATTATAGTCATCACGTCTAGCACTCAAAATACAAACATAGTCTCATGTCATGATCACATCACACAACTCATAGGCATCCAACACACTCATAATAGTCCATATATTCAGGAGGAATAGTAAGACATTCCAATAAATTAATAACATGTTTCCAAGGTATGTATATCCAACTTAACATAAGCAATTTGGTTAGGGTGTCTGGCTCAAAGTCGAACTAGTAGTAAGTCATTTACTTGAACTTAAGCCTAGATGTGCAATTGTCCAAGCCAACAAGTGTGTGGAAACCTTGAGTCAAAACCCTAGACAAATACAAGAAAGAAAGAAAGAAAGAAAAAAAAACAAAACCAAAATCCCAATCTAAATAACCCCAAACAATGCCATTCTCAAAACCAAAATTAAACCCAACCAATTCCAAATGCTCACCCAACACCTGATTTGATCCAAAACCACTTGGAACTCCAATCGAATAATCCAACCTGAACATAAACCACAACCAAATTAAATTAATAACTCAATTACAACCATTGTTCTTGATCCAAAAGCGCACGAAGCCTTAAAACTTACAAAAAAACGTGCCAAAATCACCAAAAATCAATTTTCTAAACTATTGGACAACGATTCCTAACACCTTGAAACTTTGTTCTAACATCCAAAGCATAATGAGTATCATTAAATTGACCACAACTCAATGGCATCCAAGACCCAAACAAGAAAATTCAACAAAACCTTTAAAGCCTTACCTAAAACCCAAAATCTGGTGAACAGGCAATGCGATGACAAAACCTGAGGGCAGATGGCGATGCTCGAATGACCAGTGAACCGTTGCAAACGTGCGGTGGTGGAAGATGTGTGACACCCCCACCCTAGATAATATATATACTTGTATATCTTTACCTAGGAGTGAGTGTTACCTAATCTGTATTCTATTATCCCTGTTATAAATGCATTTTTATATCATAACTAGCCAGTGAAATGCTCAGCTTTACAACAGTTATACAAAATTTCTTAATAAGATCGCATCATAAGTAAGTTTTAAAAAACCATGTTTAGAGTTTACAAATATGCCCGGTGAAACTCACATATGCCACTCAAAATAAGTTCAACCTTTACTAAGGGATGGGGTTTACAGATTTCCAAATTACAAAATTCTATTCTGGCACAGACGGATCTTGATGGTAGGCTAGGCACCCCGAACACGCTTGCTACTTGGAAAGGAAACATCAGAGAAACAAAAATCCATGAGCTACAATGCTCAGTGAGTGACTACTAAAATATAAACTCAATAAAATTATAACTACAATCTTTGGTATGAATTGCTTGATCATGCCTTATATCACGCTTCATAAACTTGTAAATGACTATAACCTGTAAATCACTGTCATTACATAAATGATTGTCTTTTCATTAAACTTTTGTTGAGGCGGAGCAAACTCAACGCACTCAACGTCAATAAGCCTTAGCTGTGTGGAGTAATCTCAATACATCAGCGTCAAATACCTTCTATTATGCTCATAAATCTAACTGATCTCGGGCTGCCCGTGTACCTTCTCATGTCCTTCGGTACCAGGGTCCCAGGGAATTAATCACTCACCGTCTTTAAATCCTTAGGTGAGAGTTTCATATAAATTAATTACTAGGGCTGCCCATATGCCTTCACCTAACCTTCAGCATTGGGTCCCATTCGATTCTCTCTAGTGCATAGGCACGTATATTACATTTAACATAAATTATCTGTAATTATGATATCTCAGAATTCTTGAACATTCATCTGGTAACTATCTTGATAAAACTTAGAACGTGATCTGATACGTTTCAAGCTTAATCTCATATTCTATAAGATATGTGCTAGTTCATATACAAAAGTACATTTCAACTCATTCTTTAAAGATAGTATTAGACATATAGAAAATAGTATTGAATTTAAGCTTATCTCAAGTCATAAAGTCACTCACGACTTATTCCGAGCTCCGAGCGGGTTATACGCTTTCCCTAGCTCCTCTTGACCTGTAAACATACCTTTTTCATGTTAGACATTTCTAACATTTCTCCTTATGTTCTTTACGTTTGCTTAGATATCTTAGATATGGGTTTTCATCATTAATTTTTATCTCGTTTACAACTTCCTATAATGAGCGAGATTTTAGACTAACTGCTTCTAACCATGCGGCATCAGCGATACTCAGCTTCGCTAGACTAGCGATATTACCTTAATAAGCGATACTCAGTGAGAGTCAGCGAGAGTTGTGAGACGCAAGGCCCCTTTGCGTTACCAGCGACACCTGTCTCGCTGATCACCCTCCAATTCTTTAATGATACTCCTATCCTAGCGACCCCCGATGGTTATTGTTCTTCCTCTTCCTTCTCTAACCTGTTCTCAAACTGCTAAACATCAAAATCCAGCCAAAATCAGATCTATCTTTCTTCTACAAACTTGTAAAGAAGTGAGTTTTCTAACTTACCACGAGATTTCCAACTCTATCTTTTCTTCGCTAAGGAAACCATCTTTGAATAACTTCAATTGCTTCGTATCAGCTAATAACTTTTACAGTAGCACAAATTCCGAATGTTTCCTCCTTCAAAACTTCGCGGTAGCTTCAACCTCCCAGCTCACTCTTCTTCAGAACACCATTTGATGTCTAGATTTTCGTCAACTGTCAAGCCTCTGGTTTCAGCTTCAATTTCACCATGAAAAAGATCTGGTTCCTACTTAACTCCGACATTAACAGTTTTTTCGACCTCTCCTCGTTGTTCTTCTGTGAAAAGGGGTAAATCTGGGTTCGAAATATGTCTAAAAGTGTTGATTGAGTCGGCGTACTTACTTATATATATACATACCACCGACTCCCCAATACGGCCATCACCTTCTTACTTAGGTTGGCCGACGCAACCTTCCGTGCAAAGCTTCAGCAACGCATAGCTTACACTTATTTTACAATTGTTCAGTGCCCAGTCGCCGAATAGCTACTTAACGCATGATTCTCTCGGCCCTTCTTCTAATGTACCAATACATACCAACCTTCAACGCATAGTGACTTCCAACACCTTGTGGCCTTCAACGCTTCATGGCCGTCAAGCGTTTCTACCATGCGTCCAACATGGTTTTTCACTAAGTATGCGTCCAACTTCACTTACTTCTCAACTATTCTTTTTAACCCTGCCCATCACTTGATGAGGTTTTCCTTTCTTCCAGAGGTCTTACTTCTAAGCTTAAAATCATGGTTGCGTTCTCCTGATCTGTTTATCCTACATAGAATAATTCTTAACTTCAAGAATTACTTTGATTTTAAGATTCAAAATTCGTTCAACTCAACCTTTCTATCAAATCCTTCTAATTCAAATTCCATCTACGGCCTATGTAAACTAACACTCGAGCACAACCGTTCTTGTCCTACTTCTTTCCTTAATAAGCTCTTCCACGAAATAGTCTTAGAAAGAGGGTGTGACAATCCTACTCACTTTAAAAAAAAATTCATCCTCGAAATTGAGATAGTATTATGAGATATGAAAGTCGAAAATACTTTTTCTAATTCGCATGCTAGGTATCTACCTTTACTAGGACATTACTCCGATATGCCTTCTCTACCCTAGGCACTTGATCACCTAAAACGTTTTTAATTTCCTTCTTTCTTCCCTCATCTTTCATGATAGACTAAATACTAGAATAATTTAACTTTTAGGGCAACCACAATTTAAGTCACTTCTTGTAAGAAATATTTCCTTAGAAGTTATTATAAATTTTCTAATTATTTATGGTTTTAGTACTATGTGTTGGCCTCTTAAATTCTCTTAATTCATAATTCGTCAACGCATACTTGATTTTAAGTCTGAGCGCATGATTTAATTAAACTAGTCGAATGAAAATAACCATATATCAACACAGATATATATATATATATATATATATATATATATATATATATATATATATATATATATATCATAATTGAACAAACAATGTCGACCATAACACAATTAAAGTCATGATATATCTATTGTATACCCTTATGTTTTTTTGCTACCAATTGCAATTTCCTTAAAAATAGGATGTCAATGATCGTATGTCGATATTATTTTTTTTTTCAAAATCCATGCATGCATATAGGTGAATAAATTCCAAAGAGGGGGAATTTGATGACTGAGAAAAATTGTCAACCAAAAATTGACACGTCATTAATTTAAACAAATGATCGATAAATTTGTGGCCAATTATAGAATTACATGTGTTCTCAAATTAAATTAAAATGCATGAAAGTTGGACAAATCAAATAATGTCACCTTATTAAATGATATGATCTAGTCTAGTCATATTGTGCCAGTGGAAGTTGGACCTGAGACTAATTTGGCCCGAGCTCATTAAAAATGGATTGGGCTAAAGCCAAATAATTCAAGCCCATTGAAACAAAGTGGATTAAAGCCCATGTAAGCCCAAATCCAAAGTTAGGTCCAAAGTTAACCAAGAAGCCTAAGCCATACAAGGTTATGACAAAAAATGTGTATGGGTTGTTATGGTTCAAAAAATAATTAAGAATAATCCAGATCAAGTGCAAGCCTACACTATCAGCAAGTAGTCAAACGAAAGTATTCCGAGTATCAGTTTTCATGAGACTAGTTTTTGTGAAAATCAATTTTAAAAAAAGATTTTTCGGAATAAACCAAATGGAAACCAATGCAAATGAGTGGATGTTGTTTGATTGCAAATAAGAAAATAATTAATGATAACAAAAGTGATTCAAGTCAAGCTTCGCGTTGTGGTCTCATTTCAACCCACTGCCATTTCATCTCTAAACCAAGATCTACTTCTATAAAACCTTGATTTCAAGTATCCTTATAAGCCTAGGTAATTAGACTTATATGTCTATGTCTTATTATAACTAAGATAATTTCATATAAAATTTTAGTCCTACATTGTGCCTTATGTCTAAGGTCACATAACATCCTATGTCTAGGTTGTTAGTTCAGTAGTCTTTTGTGAACTTCATTTATTGTCTTAACCTTCTTAGCATTAAGATTCAATTAACATGTTAACTCAAATGGTTAGTTTAATATTGCGAGCTCCACTTCAAAAAAAAAACACACTTGATCAACCCTTTATCTTGAAATGCTTTTGAATGATAACCTACCCATAGTTTTTTCTTTTTAATAAAGTATTTAAATTGACAATATTTTTTGTTTGTGATCATGATAGTGGTCTATATACTTGGCAACTATCATTCCTAAATATACACTATTGTGCAATATTATGGAGTTAGACAATAAATTTGCTTTTGTACACCTCCAAATATTGAGTTTTCTTACTTAATCAATGTTATGAAATTTTGTCTAATCTCATGTATTTTGTGCATGTCCAAGAATATTGGTGCATCCCAAAATGACAAAATTGATGGAGAATAACGTAACTTAAAGTTTAACACATTTTAATATATTGGTAAAACAAATTTTTTTTTATTTCTATATACCAAATATGATATTTAAGGTATTAGCTAGTACTTGTATAATACTATAAAAAAAAGAAAGAAAGAAAAAAAAAGTCAAAAACAACCCTAAAGCCTAAACCCACAAAGAACCCCATGTCAAACAAATCAACAACCAAACACATAAACCCTAAACTCAGTCTAAAATGATACGCACCCCAAATATAGATATTCTGAACTTAAACTAAAATAGTCTGCACCCTCGATACAGATTATTTGAACCTCTACTAAAATAGTATGCACCCCAACATAAATTATCTAACTCTATAAACTATTATAACCTCATAGATTAAAAAAACCATAAACTATATAACCAACTCTAAATCCTAAACAACCCCTTAGTGGTTTTATTCCAAATGTAATCAAGTCTCCAAAATTGTAAACTTATTGAATCAGCTACATAAGTCATTCTCACCCATGCAAATCAAATGACAACCCCTCATAGGTGGAAATCCATAACTCACTTAGGATTAAGATCAAGTCGCATATGATCATCCTATGAAATATTGATCTTCTCAGTTAACAATTTTATAAAGAGAAATTAAATAGTTCATTGTTCAAACTTATACAAACTTGTTGTATAGTATATCCCCACTCATATGTCTCCACATGAACGATTTGGATCAAACATTTGTAACAATGTCAAAGTGGGTCATATGAATAGTGTAATCAATATAAGACATCCAACCTTATCCATATTCTAGACCATTTAAGTTATTTTTTTAACATGATCCACCCATATTTTAACTACATACTATTCAAGGTTACACTAATAACTTTGGATTTTACATATAATGGATAATATATTATTACAAATAAAATAAAATAACTAAATAATTATTAAATATTAATTATGAGGTTTTATGGTGCAAGTTCTAACAATAAGAACTTGCAGAGGAGTTGAGGTTGTTCTAATAGAAACAATTGAAAGAAGTTTGTTAGTGTCTTATTTGTTTAAGTTGTAGAAAATAGGTTGGGAGGTTGATTTTACAAATTAGTAGGAGATTTAATTGTACTAATTTATTGAGGGTTTTTCGTTTTTCCAAATGCATGAATTTACTTTTCTAAGGCAACTTCTTTAATTGTTTTCTCCACTTAATTAGATTCTACGGGTAGTTTAGATTAGTTTTCACTCCATCTTTAAGTTCTATAGATAAAATGAATGGTTAGCAACTACGTTGTTTAGTTAAACCAGAAACCCAATCCTGACACTGTAAAAATGACAGGGAGCTAATTTCTTCTAGGTAATTTGAACTTACCAAGGAGGAATTAGTACTCTGTGACTTTTTTTGTAAAGTTATGATAAGAACTTTACGGGAAAAGTCACAGAGGGTTCAACTCCTTCCTGATAAGTTTGAACTTAGTGATGCAAATTCAGTTAGCGAGTAGAGGTGGCAGTCGTCGGCGTGCTCATGGCAGAAAAATCGTGGACTCGGCCCATGAGTTAGGTACAACTCAACTCCCCGTCAGTAGCTGACCGTGTACCTGGTACCTGTTGAATGAGTCCTAAGGGAAATCGTGTGCCTGGTACACGATTTCTCTACCCTATTTTTATTTTTTGTTTCTAAACCACCCTATTTTTTACATTTGTTTCTAAACCACCCTATTTTTGTCATTATTTTCGAAAAATGCATTATTCTTGAAAATAATCCTAAACATAGCCAATTCCTAAATAGCTAGGCAGAGCCTGAGTAAGTTACAATATGAGACAAACTATATTTGAATCAAGAATATATTATTATATATTTGGACAATACAAAAACATTTATTTCTTTACAAACTTAATGATTAAAAGAACAAAAAATAAATAGGAAAAAAAGAAACTAGTTTGACTAGGATACACTTCATATCATTCCTCCCAATGTTACTAAACCTAACCCTAACATTTGTTTTGTTTGTTTGTTTTTTAATCACCTCTTTTGGAAATTGAAGACCTTGATTGAGAATGCGAAGATGAAGCCAAATAACACTGTAATCCCCACATGAACTGCAGCAACAACCCCCAAAAAGTCATACTTGTAACCAAAGTAATTGCTTACAAACTCAGCTACTGTTTGATTTGTATCCATTGGGTCATTTATATCACCAAATTGGGATGTCACCAACCCATATAGTGTCCATGCTACAGGGCAGATCCAATAGTACCATCTCCACCATATTGGGATTCTCTGCAAATACAACATTTTTAAGCTATCAACTTCTCTTTTATTTCAAAATCAACAATCAAACTGTTAAATCACCGATTGCCCCAAAAGTTGAAGAAGATGGAAAATCATTAATTGATGAGGAAATAACATTGCAGTGGTTTGAATGTAAGACCTCTTGCGTCACCTACTTTGCTACCATGTTAAATTCACTCCTTCACCAAAAAACTTAAACTGATAGGTGGAGGCTATATCATCTAACACAAAATGTGTTCAGATTTTGCATCATGGTAGTCACTTGTGTTATATATCTGGTAGCTAAATTATGAATAAATATCTCTAAACTTTGTCATATGTTTCAACAACGTTCTTTTTCTTTAAAAGTTAAAATATTACCATTGATCCTTCATTAAATGTTTGACAACTACCTTAAAAGTAGAAATCTATTAGGATGTTGGACGAAATTTAAGATAAGGAAGAATATAAACACTCAAGAGTTAGTTTAGAATGTTCTTGCTATAATAATTAGAAGAAACGAGCGTACCGTTCGAGGGACGATGAAGCCGGAGAAAAGGTTCCAAAATCCATAGAAAGCAGAGGAGACAATGGCAGCAATGTTGTGGTTGGGGGTCACAGCCACAGTCATCATACCATAAAAGGTGAAGTACAAAAGGGTGAAATACATGAAGAAAATGTACCAAAAGAATTTGGCTGCAGTCCATTCAAAACCAATCATCCCATATACTATCACCCCATACACAATTGTTTGAATGAAAATATATGGAAGTTCAATCACAACCTGCATAAGATAAACTCAAATCCGTAAACACGTTTCCAAACAGGAAATGAGAAACAGAAACGTTATCGAAAGGCAAGGACCTCGTTTTGTAAGTTACCTGTCCAAAAGCATATGGCAAAGCTGAGTACATTCCTGCTGCTCTTTCTCTGTAAAAGACAGTTCTTTCAATGGCCACAACTGGCTGAACCGAAGTGGCATTTTGTACTCCAATAAAGAGAACAGCAGCATACATGGAGCCCATGGCATTGAAGAGATCTTGTTGGGTGCCTCTGAAATAACCCATAAAATGTCAATATTCATAGTTGAATCTCATAAGATTACAGGAATGACAACTTTCCATGAAATTTATGCTTTATCATTTTTACCTCTTGGATCCAAGATCCCAAAAGATAGTTCCAAACATCAAGGCTATGAAGGTTGTGAACAAGAATCTCACTGCACTGTATGGTGGGTTTCTCCAATATGAAAGATGTTGCTTCCATAGGCAAGCAATGCACTGTACGAAGAAAGATTGAGAGTATTTGGTGGGAAAATACAACTCTTTGGTATTTTCACTAGCCACACTTAGTTCCTTGATCAAGGCCTTGTTTCTCCTGCACAATTTTGTTTGTTGTTAAAAAATCAACAATCGAAGATAAATATAAAAACATAAACAACAGAGAATCGACAAAAAAATTTGTGTGGTTCGCTAACAATGTGTTAGCTACGTCCAAAAGTAGAAAAAGAGAGCAGTTTATTATTAGAGAGAAAATATCAAATTATAGATTCAGAGGTGTCAATAGAGTTAGAAAGTTTAGATATCACATTCCTCTAGATCCTAGAGCCAAAATCGTAGATAACGTAAACAAAATAAATACATATACAACTTAGGTTCCAGGAGTGTTAGCCCCAAACTCCTACCAACGAGACCCTGTTCTTGGTTATTCAGAGACCCAGATAATAGATTCAAGGCATTCCAACATTTGTGAAACTTCAAATCCTTTGCAAGTTTTATATTAAGATTATAATTAACTATTTCAATTTGTTGCCATTTACTTACCTATAAAGTTCTGAACCTTTGTATAATGTGTTGAAGTTCACTCCAAGAGCTGCTTCTTGTGCTGCTGTTGTGACTTCTAACATCCAAGTTGCAGGGTTGTAGCCATCTTTGATCTTAGGAACTCCCTCAATGCTCTTCATTGAATTTTATAAGAGCCTTGTTAGATATTTTCTAGCTCAAAAAAGGAACATTTTGAAGATTTTTTTTTTCTTTTCTGATAAGAAGTTATACCTCAAAGTACTCAATTAAATGTGACGAATGTCGACCGATTGGACCGACGTATATCTCTTCCCCTCCACGTCTTAACAAGAACAGCTGCAAGAGAACAACAAAAGATCAGTTGTCTAGTTAAGCTATCAAAATTGATATAGAGTATTTTGATTGTTGAGAGTAGTTGACCTCATCAAAAGCATCAAATATATCAATGCTCGGTTGGTGAATAGTGCAGACCACAGTTCTTCCAGTGTCGACCGTGTTCCTCACCGTTCTCATTACAATGGCTGCTGCTCTAGCATCAAGACCTGAGGTTGGTTCATCCATGAATATTATAGATGGATTTGCAACAAGTTCAACAGCTATAGTTAGCCTCTTGCGTTGCTCAGTTGAAAGTCCACTAACACCAGGCAATCCAACAATTGCATCTCTTAATGGGTTGAGCTCAATAAGTTCCATAACTTCCTCAACAAACATCTGCATATCATAAACCAAATATCAGTATTGAATCCACACGATCTCTAGACATTATCGAATAAAAAATGATGAGAAAGAAAGTGGAAAGGAAGGTGTTGAAACTTCACCTTTCTGGTAGCAGAATCAACCTCGGGAGGCAACCGCAGCCATGCCGAATAAACAAGCGATTCGTAGACTGTAACGTGAGGAGAATGTATATCAGTTTGTTCACAATATCCAGAAATCCGAGCAAACGTTTCCTGCTTTTTAGGATACCCGGAAATGGTGATGTTTCCATCTATGTATCCACCGGTTTTTCGCCCGGCCAACACATCCATAAGAGTTGTTTTTCCAGCACCACTAACACCCATCAAGGCTGTTAGAACTCCTGGCCTAAACGAACCGCTCACACCCTTCAAAAGCTCGAGTCGATCCTCCGTAATGCCTTGTGATTTCATTTCCTAAGAAAGAAAAGAATCTATAAGATTAGCACACGAGTGTTTTGTTAACAATCCCACATACTTTTGAAAGGCTTTGTTCATGTCTAAGAACATCATATATACCTGTGGCATGTCTACTGCATATCGGATTTCGTCAAAAGTGATTGAATGTGGTTCGAAAGGAAGAACCATTCCTCTCTTCTTGTTATGATGAGCTTCTTCATTAATGCTTCCAACTCTTGCAGATGAAGATCTAGATGATGAACTAAGTTGATTTTCAGTCCTCTCTGCATTGTAATGTAAGTTGATATTAAAAAATCTTTCAAATGATGATGTTTATTAAGGGAGATGGATGTTAATAAGCCTTTTTTGCTTACCAGAAGAGCTCTTTCCTTTTGACATCTCCAACTCTTGAACATCTTGAGATCTCTTCACAATTTTGTCAGTCGAGGTCTCTTTTGACACGACAGCCTGAGGGCTTTCAAAAGCTACAAAATTCGAACCAAAAAATTATGACATGTTTGAGTGCAAAACAAGGCTTAAAAGTAGAGCTTCAACTACTTACGATCAAGGTACTTCAAGGCTATAGTGAAAAGAAAATTGAATAGAAAAATATATCCAATTGTTGCACCAACCCCAATCCAATACCAACTAGCTTGTGGGAAGATTCCTCGAGATTTCAAGAC
This sequence comes from Citrullus mucosospermus, assembly GCA_030954485.1. Taxonomy (NCBI): domain Eukaryota; kingdom Viridiplantae; phylum Streptophyta; class Magnoliopsida; order Cucurbitales; family Cucurbitaceae; genus Citrullus; species Citrullus mucosospermus. The sequence continues at coordinate 30,911,661 of CM062063.1, forward strand.
TGAAACTCCCAGTGATTCTGTCGAGTTAGGACCGGGCTGCAACATGAAAACGATGACGGTTGGTTACTTACCACTTTTAGTTGTTAGTTTTGCACATTTTGTCTGCATAAATCAGAAAGTCTCTTACTTACATGTCTCCACTTATCGCCAAGAAACTCATTCACAGCTAGTCCATTTTGTGCATACATCATTGGAGAGATCCAGTAGCCCCAAATCCACCAGGGATGCACATCATCTAAACACAAAGAAAAGTTCTCAATATCAGTAATTTTCTGATGTAATGGTATTCAAAACACATAGGTCACTTGAATGAACCTCGAGCTAAGACGAATCCACCCAAAACAAGAACTGTTAGTAAAGCAAATGATCCAAATGTATTTGCAACGATGATATTCCGTCCCAACGCCCCAATCAATCGGAATAGCGCAGATGCCATTTGGTTCACACACAGGAGCAAGAGAAAATGCTTGAAGAATCTGCAAGTCCATCATATAGCCTAATGTTATCAAGAAGGTATTAATCAAATTTGCACTTCAGTGTTCATCATTTTCTCTCACCTTCCGGCATTTGGATCGAATCCGACGACGTAGTACGTCATTACCACCCAAATTCCAACTTCTACAAAAGTAATAGGGATCTTAAGGATCCATGTGGGGAGAGAATATGCCCAAGGGGGAAAGAAGAGGAAGTCCCTTTGCTTGTAGAACACAGGAAGTTTCAGGATTGTCAAAGCAAGCTCAGAGAAACCATTGAACATGATTATGATAATCGCAAAGAACAATGCCCCCATGTAAACCGATCCATCGTCCAGCGTCCTCCGGTGCATCTCAGTTCGGAAAAACAAGGTCATTGTCACGAAAGCCATCAGAAGGAGCTGAAAAGTTAAGAAACATAGTAGTGTCAAACATGAGCTTTCAGAGAAAGAGAATAAAGATATGAACTATGGAACTAAAACTCACTTGAATCAACTTGAAAACGTAAACAAATGAGTTCCTCTTCATGAGTAAAAGCTCCCTTGAAATGCAAGCTTTCAACAGTTCCTTCTTGCTAGCACCATACATTTTGGTTGTTAAAGCAGCAGGGTGGCTTTTAGACTTGTCAAATGGAGTGGCAAGCTCATCACCAAGCTTCTTCCCCACATGAAACGATTGAAAGGCTTCAGAAAACTCCTCCACACTGACAAATCTATAAGCCTCATCTCTTTTAGCCCAATACTGTTCTTGGTCTTTCCTTGAGGTGACCTATAAAACAGTTTCCATCAGCCAACAAAGAACAGAACAGAACACATCATGAAAATGGGGAAAGTCAAAAGAACAAATGAGCTTACTTCTTGTAAAAAGTCAGCTACTCCTTTCCTCTGTGGGCAAGTGAAGCCCATATGTTGGAAGAACTCGAGCACGTTTTCGCGTGGACCTTGATACACAACTTGTCCATCTGATATCAGAATTATGTCATCAAAGAGATCATAAGTTTCAGGAGCAGGTTGAAGAAGAGAGATCAGAGCAGTTCCATTCAGAATATGAATGGACTGTCTCATTGAATTAACAATCTGATACGTCGTCGAACTGTCCAATCCAGTCGATATCTCATCCATGAATAGAGCTCTCGCTGGTCCAACCAGCATCTCCCCAGTCGTCACCCTCTTTTTTTGCCCGCCAGAGATCCCTCGAAACATTTCATCTCCCACCATTGTATCAGCACAGATTTCAAGTCCTAGAATCTGCATTTTTTGTTTTAACAAATCAGAAGAATATCCAGAAAACCATAAACTGTTAGATTGATTGTCTGATTATTACAAAAAGTTTTCACCTTTAGTACATAATCTGTCACTACGTTGGTCTCCTGTCCACCTAAAGCTGCTGCCTGAAAATTCTCAATCATATCAATACATGACAAGCTAAACCCAGAAAGGAAATGGAATTTGAAAACTGAAAATGACATTGAATTTCAACCTTCATGATGATATCTAGATCTGGGTCAGGTTTAATATTTGCAGCCTTTTCTCTTCTTGATAGTTCTGTCAACATATCTGCAAAGAGAAAAAAAAAAAAGTTGGCATTTACAGTTACTTGAGAAGAGTTTCTTGAAAAAACAAGACATGATTTATTTTAAGTGAAAACTTGGATGATGTTCTTGTAAACTGACCATAACGTGGACCAACTCCTTGACATCTTGCAGAAAAGGATAAGGTTTCTCTAACAGTCATTTCTCCAATGTGAAGGTCTTGTTGGCTTATGTAAGCTGATGTTCTTTGTGGGACAAATTCATTCATGCCATGTCCATTGTAAGTAACTCTACCAGAAAACTGTCAAATGCACAAAACCACAATCAGCTCAAATTTGGAAACAAAATTTTGATACAAATTTACTGTGCAAGAGTTGGGATTTTTTTGTCTTTACTTTGAGATCCTTCCCAAGTTTTCCGGCTAATGTTTTGAGTAATGTCGTCTTGCCGGAGCTCGGTGGCCCCAAAAGCAGAGTCATTCTGAAAAGTCATAGAACTCGAAGGTTAAGGGCATGTCTGAAAGTTGCTTTAGAAATGGTATTTTTAACAAAATTGATTTCTCATCGGGTGATCTTCATACCATTAATGTTTGCTTCTATACTCTTAAAACTAATTTGAGAAAACTACATTTTTAATAGTTTTTAAGAATAGATACATTCCCCCTTATAGTTTCAATTTGTAGTTAAACCTGTTTGTCATTCTTATCTTTTCGGTATAATCCCGCTGGATTTTGCCCACAAACTTCTACCAACCCCACAATTAATCTCACCAGGTGTTCATGAACCAAGAAGCGAACTATTCGACTAAAAACCATCAATACTATTGTGATTTAACAAAGACACATGCCCGCATCCTTCATCGGTGTCTCCCCCGCCGGCGATGGCTTCCATTCACAACGCCTAACTACTTTCTACAACGTGGGTCATTCACATTCTCAGCTAAAGAAAAAAGAGCTTGAAACCAATTTGAGACGTAAAGGAAATTTGGAAGCACAACTGGTACATTATTCACCCCAAAAAATGGTGCAGGCAGGGGAGGAGAGAGAGAGAGAGAGAGAGGAAAGGGGATTGAGATTGAACAGCAAAATATTTAAATCTGTATTTAAAATAATTTTTAAAAAATACTTAATTGGATAGAGTGACGTTTTGAATCTATTTTTAAAAGTATATGAGACTAAAATGGTCAAATTGAAACTATAGAAACCAATTGCACCTATTCCTAAAAATTCAGGGACTAAAAGTAAAGTTTTCTCAAATAATTTTGTATAATCAAAAGTGATATTGAATGATTTAAGAGCATGTTTGGATTAAGTTTTAAAATAAGTATTTCGAGCTAAATTATTTTTACTTTTAATTAGTTTTGTATAAGTGTTATAATTGAAGTTAACAGTACTTTCATACTTGATTTAAATTTAATTTTAATGTTTGTTTTCAAAAGTAATTTAGGATCATCAAATTACTTAAAAAAAACATTACATTTAAATGAATAGAATTAGAGCATGATAAAAGAGAGATAAAAATTTTGAAGAGAAAAAATAGAGTTAGATAAATTTCAAAAAGAAAAATAAAAATGTTAGAGATATGAAAATTTTAGAAAGAAAAATTTGATAGAGAGCGAAAATTTACTATTGTTTGGAAAAGTTTTAGAAAAATAACGTGAAATAAAAAGAAAATTTTTAATATTTTATTAGAGAGAATATTACAACAAGATTCTATACTATGTGATTTGAAGTGCAACCAAATACTATTTAGAAATCACTCACAAGTGGTGGATACTCTCGAAATCACTTTCTCACCAATGTTAAACATCACAATTTGTTTAAAAAAAAAAAAAAAAGATTTTTAATCATTTAGAAACATGGATGCCCTGTCACTAAAAACATAACATTTATTGAGGGTCAATATTAAATAAAGTATTTGTTGAAGTGTATAACAACAATACCAACCTTCCTGGCTTGATGATTCCACTAACATCATGAAGAATGGATAATTGCTTCTTTCTGTTTGGAATGATGTGAAAGTAGCTCAAGAACCCCTTTGAAGAGAGAGAGAGAGAGTTAAAAAGATGAGAACTTTTGGTCATAGAATAAAAAGCAGTGGAAGAAGAAAATGATGTTGGAATATGTTGAGTTGGTGCCGAATTTATTTTAAAGTTGACAAAAGTGATTATAACTCCGAAACACCATTAATTATATTACCTCAAACATGTTGAGAGAAAAGTTAAACATAGTTGGTAAAGCTCTGCTTGCTGAATGAGCCTCTGCTTCAACTTCTAGATGCTCAAACCTCACTTCAATGGCAGGAAGATCAAGCCCAACTCTACAAATCCCAAGATCCATTTCAAAATAATAATAATAATAATAATAATAAAATTAAATCATCATTTTGATCTAATTCAATTTGAATGATGTTGTTAAGAAGAAAAGAGAATTGTACCTTTCCATTCGATTCTTTAACTTGAGCAAGAATCTTTCATTATCTTCCTCAGCGATCTTGACGAGCCTCTCTAAAATATTTCTCCTTTCCAACAAACCCAGATTTTGAACATCAATTTCTCTAGCAGATTCACCTTCAAGATTCAAAATCCCTCTCCTAACACGTAAATAAGTAGGAAGCCTTTCAATGGAAGCCCATTTAAGAGCTTCTTCATCGTCTTCATCACGAGAAGATCTCGAAAAAACTTCCATGGCGCTGTTCCTCCATATACTTGAGCTGTTAATACGAGCACTGCTCACTCTGTAAATCTCTCCACTGTCCATCTTCTTCCTTCAACACACTGTTTTTAGAAGATCATTAAAAAAAAAAAAAAAAAACAAAGGATTGATGGAGTTTGTGGGGGAAAACTTGAAAATTGTTTTGAGGTTGGCCTTCAAAGAAGGCAAAATGAAGAGAAAAGTTGAGAGGAAGCTGAAGATGGGTTTGGTGTACTTATAGTTGTTGAAGAACAGGGGATGAAAAAGATTGACTTTTTTTTTTGTTTTTTAATAAAAAAAAATGGGGTTAATTGGTTTTTTGTTGATGTAATGTCACATGTCAGATGGGAGAAACATGGAAACTGCTTACAATTTTGAATTATGTTGAGAGAGAGAGAGAGAGGGAAAAAGAAATTAAAAAAAAAAAAAAAAAAAAAAAGTCCATATTGGGTGGCTTCATGTTATGAATATTTGTAGCCCCAGGTGCAAGGCATTACTTGTTTTTCTCTAATTAAAAAAAAAAAAAATTTAAAAATTTAAAAAATAAAAAGGTAGTAAAAGGAAAAACTGAATTATTCTAAAACGGAAATTGTGGAAAAATGAGAAAAGTAAGTTGAAGATTGAAATATGGTTGAGGGTTTGAAAATGAAATGAATTATTAAAGAAACTCAGAAAAACTGTTAAAGATGTCTTTTCCCACGAAAATTTAGAATTGTCATTTAATTGAGAATAAATTTACTAAAAATAAACAAGTTCCAAAGAAACTTGCTCAAGTCTCTTCATTTTTACTTTTAATCATAACTCCTCTAAGCCTGTTTATTGAAATATTTTGAGGTCGAAACTAATTGATGAGGTGTGATAAGATAAATGAGTTGTGAAAAATGATATATATAAAACCTTTTAGATAACCTTAGATTTTTTTAATTTTTTTCTTTTAATGTGAATTATGGAAAAAATATGATTGTAACTATCTTTTAAAGTGAATGGTAGGTTTTTAGATAATATGAGACTTTAAAAAAATAAAAATAAAAATAATAAATAATAAATCTTTTAACGTGAATTATAGATAAAATGTGATAATTTTTTTATTAAGGTTTTTTTTTTTTTTTTTTAACAAGAATTAGATATAAAATACTATTTTTTTAAAAAAAGAAAAAAAAAATCTACTATCATTTATACAATCGGTAGGTTTTTAGATTTCATGAGATTTTTTTATTGTTTTAATATGAATTAGAGATAAAATATGAGAGAACTTATCTAACCTATCCTTACGATCAATCAAAAGGGGCAAAAGGAAGAATCAAAAGTTTTTCTACATAACCCCTTTTAAATAGTGTACGTGCGTGTGTGCGTGTATATACATATAAGCAGAAAATGAAGAGGAAAAAAAGAGAGCTAAAAGAAAGATTCAAAGTTTCAACTGATTCAAAATAAATTTTAAAATTTTGGCTTGGTTTTTATTTTTTATTTCTTAAAAGTAGAGGCTAATAAGACAAGAAAAGTATGTAAATTATGTTTATATGTTGGGTAATTCAAAGTATATAGTATATAGGAAAAATTGGGAAGTAGTACAAGCAACAAGAAACTTGTTATATCTTTAGAATTTCTACACAAGTTTTAAACATTTCTTTTTTAAGAAATAAGAAAGGAGAGAAGCTAGCATGGGCAAACTATACACTTGAAGAAATTATTATTAAAAAAGTTGAAAACAAGGAAAGCCAACTCTATTTATTCCACATATCCAATTCTCATGTTATATATTTTAAGGGATATTTCTTATACTTTCTTTCTTTCTTTCTTCTTCTTCTTCTTCTTCTTAATTTTCTTATTCTATTTCCTCTTTTGGTTATGTTATCTTATTTATTAAGCAATAGAGAATCATTATTTCCATGTGGCAATAAGTGATTCTTAATGAAGTTGGCTTCTTGATCTTCTTTTTTATTATTATTATTATTTATTATTAATATTATTAAAGAATTAATATCTTTAAAATTTTGATGTCATATCTAAAAATATTATTTAAGTTGACATTCTAATTAATATTATATGTTTATCTTATCTCAAACTTCAATTGTTAAAACAAAAGAAAAACTATCAAGGTAATTGTAATTTTTATACAATATCATTTAGAGAATTGACATTTGTTAGATATCAAAGACAAAGAAAGTTAGGTAGTAATTCAATTGACTATTTATTTACTTATTTTTTAAAATTTTAAGATAAAATTGGAATTGTAGGTTAGCTAAGACCTTCATATAAATATTTGCATAATTATTTGATAACAAAGGTTATTTTAGTTCAAGAATCATATTAAAAGTATCAATTTTTAAAATAGTAAATTGTATCGTATTCATTGGGTTAATTTGAATGGGAGATAAGAGAGGTAATTACTTAATTACGATTTTTATAAATAATTAATTCCATGAAACGGTATCATATTGAGTTGGCAATTCTATATTCAATTGATTTTGACATTTTCTTCCAATTATGCCCTTATTATGCGGCCTCATTCTCTGATGTGAAGCGAGTTGTTTAAATTTATTTCCTTTTTGTTTTTAAGTAAACCACTTACTTCAAAAAGTAAATCCATTTACAGTTCACCTTAATATTTTATTTCCATGTGTTTAAATGTATTTTAAAATCTTAACTAAATTTTGAAGGAAAATAAGAACTTAATTTTATTTATTTATATATTTATTATTATTATTATTACTGAAAATCTAAAAATGTGATTTTGGACTAAAGGTCTAAATCCAAAAAAAACACAAAAAAAAAAAAAAAAAAACAAAACCAAAAACAAAAAACAAAAGGAAAAAATATATTTGTTATGTATTTTAGATCAAAAGACATAATTGACATGAAACCGAAAACAAAAATAACAAAATCAAGAAGATAAAAAGATTTGGGTCAAAAGTGTCAACTTGGGACAAAAATGGACCTAGAAAAGAAGGCTAGCTTAGGGCATTGAGCTCGCCCTCGGCCAAGGCTAAGACCAAGCCTCACAAAATATCTATTAGGGCATTCCTCACACATGCCCTGACCTAAGGGATTTCCTTAGGCCTAAAATATGACTAAGGGAAGGTACTCGACCTCAACCTTGACCTTGGTTGAGGTTGGCCTTGGCAAAATACCATACAAGACATGATCCAACCCAATGAGTTAAAGGTAACTCCAATGAACTCTAAAACTGAAGGACTTAGTTCAACTACACCTAAATATATCATGATAACTCCAAGGAGAAGTAAGTCCATTCTAATACTCAAACTCTACTTGCTACACATATACACTTTCTGACTTAAGCATTGGAGCTTGTGGCAACCAGCACACCAATGTGCAAATCTTTCTATCTTGCAAATCATGTTTTCCCCCAAATTACAAATTTATCGTGGTTGTCACATGAAGGCCAAGTGTGTTTTCCCTTTTTTGGATTTTGGTATCAACGGGTGGTGGTGTTTATGGGAAAGAAAAGACATTTTGCACAAAGTCTCCCACCAAATTCTCCAAGGATGAGCCAAAAAATGGCAAACATTAGTTGAAACAAAGATGAACCTTGATCAGAATTGTCACTCACAACATTGAACAACTACAAGAACTTCCACAGCGGAAACCTCTTTCTCTATCTCTTTTGGGGCTAAGGCAGTGGTCCCAATGAGATTGAAATGCTCTCACCAAGGATAGAATAGTTTAATCTTCAAGAAAATGAAATTTCTATGAGGTTTAGCTTTAGACCTGTTCAAGAAACATTGTGGAATAACATGCCTTCGTGTAGCTAAGTACTAGAATATGAATTGTGTCAAGTTGTTCAAATAGTCAAACCTGAGATCCAGCTAAGGGCACTTGCGCCAATATGGAATGTCTGTATCAAGTTGTTAGAATAGCCAAACCTGACATGTACACATTAGCTGACCAAGAAGGGAGGACTCTTCCTCATTCATTGAATGCAGAGCACCTAAAAATGTGTTGTCATCAAGTTATTGTCATTCTAGAGAATTCTGATAGGATGCCTTTTACCTAGACCGTTATGAATGTAATATCTCATTTTTAGCACTACCTAGGTTAACTCTAAAAATAGAATGGAAGTGAAGTAAACAACATAACAATAGAAAACAAGGAGCAGACTGAGACTAATGAACCAAGGTCGACCAACACAAATTGACCCTTCAATTCCTTTTTAAGCAATAATCGAGAAGCTGAAAACCAATTCAAAGGGCTAGGTTGGTAGTTAGAGAATAAAAGCCCAAAATCTGGCAAACACCCTAGGTCGGACTAGAGAAAGGTGCTCAATTTCGTTGTAGAAAGAGATGCAGGTTGAAAAATCTATAAGATGACTAGTCACTCAAATACGGATGTCAAACAGAAAACACAGACAAACACTGTAACAACCAACAAAACTAACAGTAAGGAAAAGAAAATTTGCACACAGGAGTTGGTAACCTAGTTCAGCGATAAACCACCTATGTCTGGGGGGCAGTGTGCTTAGGAAAGATAATCACTAATATTGAATAGTTAAGCGTTACAACAAAGTACTTATCTATAAAGTATTGACTTCTACAGTAACTCTTACAGAGCTTAACTTGCTAAACACTTAGGCTCCCCTTAGATGCGAGACTCCCTCTCCACTGTACTTAGGTTCCCCCTAAGTTTGATAATATTAGTGATGAACACTTCGACTTCGGACGATGTGTGAGACTCCTCTCAGCTTGATTATCTTCCTCATGACTTAGTGAACTCCCTTCACATGAGAACTTAGGTCCCCCTTAAGTCTTGAGAACTCTCTTCTCCATTTGTGGCACCTTAGGCTCCTTTCTTTCTCGATGAATGAAGTCATAGACTCCCCCTAAGATCGAGAATCCCTTCTCTTCAACGATGCTTTAGGCTCCCTCTAAGATAGACATAATTTTCACGTTCTTGAACGATTCAAACAATGGAACACACAACATAATAAAATGAGCAAAGATCAAATCATTATATTGCACAAATCAACCATCCAAAACAAAACTCTTTCGCACCAAGAATAAAATACGGAGGGATTTTAGAACAACAATTCTTCAAAATATTCAATAATGACGACCAACCCTAGCAAGGGCACAAAACCTTCAATAAATAATTTCTTTGGAAAAAGAAAACATCCCAAAAAGAATTCGGTAGACCATAAAGAAGGAAAGAATCCATAAAATAAAATCTGCTAAATTTTCCAAATAAAGAAAGTCTATATTGCTTAACTGTGGTGGATGCGCGCCTGTAACCTAGTCCAATTTTCAAAAACAGGTTCATTTAGATATTCTTGGCATGACCCATGCTTCAAGGATGATCTCAAAGGGTCAAGTTCGATATGACTATACCAACAATAGGAAAGCAAGTACGTCATAAAAATAAAGCATAAGCCCGCTGAAGTGCGATGAAGATTAGGGTCATATACTCCCAAGATTAGTATACCAAAATCGACTTCCAGACAACCAAACCATGATTCCTAACATGGGAGTGGGAGCTTAATGTTATGGGTAAATTTTGGAATAACGAGTATAATTGACATCAAGCAAAAAAAGAAACAACAAAGTCAAGAAGCCAGCAAAATTTGGGTCGAAAGTGGCAACTTAGAACTAAAGTGAGCTTAGGAAAGGAGGCTGACTTGGGATTTGGTTGAGCCTAAGCCAGCTTGCTAAGCCTTGACCAAGGTCAAGGTTGAGCTTCACAAAATATCTTATGGGGCATGCCTCACACATGCTTGACCCAAGGGATCGCCTTAGGCCTAAAATATGGCTAAGGGAAGGTAGTCGGCCTCAACCTTGGTCAAGGTTAACCCTAGCAAATTACTAAACGAGGCACGCCTCTCGCACACCTCAACCTAGTGAGTTAAAAGATAACTTTTATGCAACTTTGAAGACCTATTCGGAAGGTCCTAGGTCAACTACACGTATAAACACATCATGATAGCTCTAGAGAAAAGTACATTTATTCTTATACTAGAACTCTCTACTTGCTACACAAATATACTTTATGACTTAAGCATTGGAGCCTGTGTGACAAGCACCACATCGATGTGCAGATCTTTTTCATCTTGCAAGTCATGTTCTTCTTTGAAATACAAATTTCCATTGTTGTCACGCAAAGTTTAGGTGCGTTTTCTACAATTTGAAATTTGATATCAGCAACTTTTTTAAAGATTAAATAAATATATAAACATTCATAAAAATTGGCCTCTTATTTTGTCCCCTTCCTATTCCATTTGTTTAATCAAAGTATTTGAACAACTATTGTGCTCCAAAATAATCTTACGATAATGTAGAATGTCACTAGTGTTTGTTTTTCTTGCAAAATAAATGTTATTATTGTTCGGGGTTAAATTGGTAAAACAATCTCTAGTTTGGATACTCATTCCTTTTCTTTCTTTCTTTCTTCTTTTTTCTCTTCTTTTATTATTAGATTATCTTGTTTGGTTACTTGAAATCATGTTAGATACTTTGGGAATTTTTTTTTAAAGTCTGACGTCACATCTAATAATCATCAAAAAATGTTTTTTTTTCTTTTAGAAAATCTACAAGAATGGGTTATTTAGCCTTGCAAAAATTTTAAATGAATTTGGATTTGGATTAATCCTGTTTTGAATAATAGAATGAAAGCTTCAAATTCTTGCCCAAATTTCTAAGAAATTAGTATACATTTAAAGTTTTTCTTATCTAAATGGCCTTCTTTTTCCCTTTCCCTTTTAACTTTTTTTTATTGTCAATAAACTAAATATACTCACTACAAAAAATTTGCCCTTTTCCGATGACCAAAACCGCCAAAAAACCATTGAGAAAGCCTTTGTCGACAATTTTTATACTATCGGGATTGTCGTCGGGAAAGCCTTTTCCCGATGCAAAAAAGTCATTCTGTCGGGAATCAATGATTTCCCAATAGAAAACTTTGAGTGGTTTTCTCCGGACGCTCATAAGCTAGTGTCAGGAGAAGTGACTTCTCCCAACGCCAAAAGATTGATTTATGGCGTTGGGAAAAATGGCTTCTCTTGATGCCACCTTTTGGGCGTCGAGAGAAATAAATGTCAAGCCAACCAACTTTTAGCGTCGGGAGAAATGCTTTCTCCCGACGCAATCCAACACATTGAGCATCAGGAGAAATCACTTCTCTCGACGCTGAAATGTGTTTGGTCGTTAGGAGAGGTTATCTTTCCTGACAAAATTTAAGCGTGATGTCGGGAAAAGTACTACCAAATGTTATGAATGTTATTTTTTCCGATGCCACCTTTAAATTTGGCATCGGGAGAGGTATTTTTTTATATTAAGTTTTTAAATTTATTAAATATCAAACCTGTTTAAAATTTATTAAATATCCAACCTATTTAAATTCAACATCTAATTAATTTTCTTCCATAACATTGACGCTAAAATAACAATACATAGTATCTTAAAAATTACATAATTGAAACATTAATACCATAATGACATTTAAGATTATCTTCAACATTACATATTATCTTTATCTTAAATATTACATAATATCTATAAAACATTAAAACCAAAATAACATTACAGATCTACAAACATGTCTACAACCTAAACTTTGCTTTTCCGGGAGATCCATCTTAAAGCTAGTCTTTCGAGCTACCTACAAAATACAAACTTAAACATTATACATTTATCCATACACTAATATCAACAATGATATAAAACTTAAACATAACTATGCATTTACTTACATACTAATCTCAAATTTAATATAAAACTTAAAATTTAAATTTAGTAACATTATAACACATACCAATCTCCAACCTAATCTCAAACTCAATAAAATTCAACTCAAACTTAAATATAACTATGCACTTACTCTTATACAAATTTTAAAACTAGATGCTCAACCTAAGAAAATTCAAATGCATGATGATACCTAAACAAGAGAATATCATTTTAGAGAGTGAGTGAACAAACAATGAATCAAAAGTTTCAAGTGAAAAAATGAAAGAAATCTACTTGCTCTTTCAATTCAACTAAGACTCCAATATCATCAGAAGGTACTATAGAAGTTTATTGTCAACCAATTTCTTCAAAAGTTATCAATATTGAAGGACTATATCAAAATAATAATAATAATAATAATAATAAAAGATATGAGCGACTAAATTGAAACTTCTTTAAGTGATAACAGGGATTAAATTGAAAAACAATAACCAACTATTAGGTACTAAAAACACAATTCAACTTGGCAATTTATATCCATTAATTTTCACCACGTGTTACAAATCCTACCTATTTTAAATACTCACTTAATGCAATCCACTCATGTCAACCAACAAAAATCAAAATCAAAATTGGCACAAAATCACGTTAGTTTAATGTACAACATTGACAATTGAATAGATTTTCGAGCTCATACTAAACATATGTTATGTATTCACATATATACATAAAATAGTCAGTTATAATTTTACCAAAGTTAAAAAGTACCCTTACAACAGATAAGATATTAGTTGAGAGGAAAAGAAGAATTCCTCAATTGCTCTCGATGATTTTATTTACCTTTGATAAAAATAGGAAAAACCCACTAACTCTTTCACTCAACGCATGGCTTCGATGTGGCAAAAGAGAAGATAGACAACTAAATCAGGTTTTTGTTTTTTCTCTCTATTCTTTTGTAAAATAACAAAAGTAAAAATTCACATGCAGATGAAATCAATACCCTTCCTCTTCCAACTCTCAGACGAAAAACAACTCACCTTTCTCTTGTTGCTGAGATTTTGAGAGAAGAAGAAGAAGAAGAAGAAGAAGAACTCAGACTCGATCATAAATTATAGTGGTAAAATTCCTACATCCACTTCAGAGGTCTTCAACTTCATTCATCGTAGAGGATACATCCAGCCAAAACATAGATAAGTTCTTCTTCACTACTCCCTTTCAAAATAATCTCACTCTCTCGCTATTTACACACTTTCTTCAGAACAGTCTCACTCTCTCGCTTTTACACATATTTCTCAAAGCAGTCTCGCTCTTCGCTTTTACACACTTTTCTCTCTTCAAAGGTCAAAAGATTATACATGCACACTCACACTATCTTATATTATAATACGTTTTCAATCAGTAAAAATAAAAGAACATAAATTTGTTTTGTTGTAGTTATCTTCTAACAAATTTCTAACTGTCTTTGATTGCAATCTATTTTGACAGGTAGTTGGTGAATTTTTTTCAGCTTCATAACAAATCTCCCTCTTGAAACAAAGTCGCCTTGAAGACCTTCAATTCTAGATAACTATTCAGTTTCATTTAAATCTACTACTCTGGGTAGATTAAGGCAGTGATTGAATTTAGTTCTCGGTAAAGCTTTTGTTAAGAAATCAGTTGCATTCTCTTATGTCTTCACTTTCTAAATATTGATTGTTCCTTTTCCTATAATGTCTCTTACAAGGAATATTTTTACATTAATGTGCTTTGTTCTATCATGATGTTGTTGATTCTTTGTGAGATGTATTGCACTCTGATTATCGCATAATAGCTCTACTGACTCTTGATTGTAGCCTAATTCACTGATTAGACCTTTTTGTCATATAGCTTCTTCGACTACCTCTACTATTGCTATGAATTCAACTTCAGTGGTTGATAGAGCAAGTACTGATTGTAGGTTAGACTTCCAGCTTATTAGGTTTCCTCCTAACAGAAAGGAGAAACTGGTTAGAGATCTTCTCTTATCACTGCCCCTGCAAAATCTGCATCAACATACCCTTGAGTAGTTAGGATCATTAGGTGCTGAGTAAAGAAGTCTTATGTTTATGGTTCCAACTAGGTATCTAAATACCAATTTGGTGGCTTCCCAATGGTTCTTCCTTAGATTGCTCATATAGTGTGACTATGCTTGAGCTATAGGCTAGGTCTAGTCTAATGCAAACCATTAGATACATTAAGCTTCCAGTTACATTAGAGTAAGGAACATTGGCCATTGCTTGTTTCTTAGCTGGCTCTTTGGGAGAGTCCTTTGCAGATAATTTGAATTGTTGACCCATAGGAGTAGAAACAACTTTAGCATTAGTAATATTAAACTTCTTTAGCACCTTTTTAGTGTACTGCCTCTGAGACAAGAATAACTCTCTTTTACTTCTCTGTTTTATGATTTCCATTCCAAGAATTTTCTTAGCAGACCCTAGGTCCTTCATTTCAAATTCAGTATTCAATTGACTTTTAATTTCATTCAACTTAGTCAATTCCTTTCCAGCTAGCAACATGTCATCCACATATAAAAGAAGATAGATTAGACTGCCATCACAAGATTCTTTATAGTAGACACAAGGGTCATATAGACTCCTTGTAAATTGAATTTTGTTGATAAAATCAACAAACCTCTTATACCAACACCTAGGTGCCTGGTTGAGCTCATATAGTGATTTCTTCAACTTACAAACTAGATCTATCTTCCCTTGAACTTCAAGCCCTTATATGTTGTTCTATATAGAGTTCTTCTTCTAGACTTCCATGTAGAAAGTTGTAGTAACATCCATTTGCTCTAGCTCAAGGTCTTCACAAGCCAAAATAGCAAGTAGTACTCTAATTAAGATTCGCGTAACAACTGGAGAAAAAATTTCAGTGTAGTCAATTCCCTCCTTTTACTTAAAGCCCTTGGCTACACCTCTTCACCATTTTCCACTGTGTTCTTTCTCTTATATACCCATTTACAAGGAATAATGCCCTTGTTGAGTGGTTTGTCAACTAGTTCCCATGTCTCATTCTTATGAAGAGAGTTAATTTTGCTTCTCATATCTGCCAGCCATTGATTCTTCTCATTACTATTCAAAACCTCTTCAAAGCTGCTAGGATCTTCAAAATTAGAGATTGTAGAATGATTAGATATGCAATCGGCCCTTGCAAATCTAATAGGTGGTCTGATAGTTCTCCTTTCTCTATCTCCCGAAAGAAAATAGTCATCTAGATTTTCTGTTTGCCTTTCTTGCCTGTCTTTAGAGGAACTAGGAACGATAGACAGTTGAGATTGATCCCCAAAGATCACTGATTTTTCTGATCTAGGCTGAAGTTCAACATATGAGCTTGAAGAAAGTTCATTTTGATCTTTTAGGATGCATTGATTCATTGCCTCAGAGTCCATATAAGACTCATCTTCTTTGAAGATCACATCTCTGCTAATTGGGCTTTTGTTTGTGCTAAAATCCCACAGCTTGTAGCCTTTGATACCTTCAAGATAGCCTATGAACATACACTTTAGAGCTCTTAGTTCCATTTTACTTAGTTTTGTATGAGCAAAGGTAGTGCAACCAAAAGTTCTTAAATTTGACAAGTCAGGGGCAGTGCCATTCCACTTTTCTTCTGAAGTCTTCATGTCAATTGTCACACTAGGACTTCTATTGATAATATAGGTTGCCATGCCTAGTGCTTCTGTCGAAAATTCCTCAGAGATTTTAGCTTCGGACAACATACATCTCACTCTTTCCATTAAAGTCATGTTCATTCTTTCAACAACTCTATTTTGTTGTGGTGTATAGGCTACTATCCTGTGTCTAGTTATTCTACACTCATCATAAAGAGAGTTAAAATTATTCCCTAAAAATTCTAGGCCATTATCAGTTCTGAAAAATTTAACTCTTCTTTCAGTTTGTGTTTCTACCTATTTCTTCCAAATTTTAAAGCATTCAAAGGTTTGATCCTTAGATTTAAGCAAATAGGTCCAAACCTTTCTAGAGTAATCATCTAAAGAGATAGAAAATACCTCAAGCCTCCCCAAAAAGGAGTTTTAGCTGGTCCCCAAAGATCTCCATGAATGTAATCAAGAACAACTCTTGTAATGTGCTCTCCTTTTGTGAACTTCATTCTTTTAGACTTTCCATATATACAATGTTCACAAAAGCTTAGTCTTTTGGTGCCTCTAGTCTGTATTAGACCTTGCTTCATTAATTCATTCAAACCTCTTTCACTAATATGTGAAAGTCTTCTATGTCATCGCTCAAGTTCAACATTCTTCTCTGTTTCAATCAGTGAGACATATTTAGGTTGATTCACCTTTTTCACAATGTAAAGACCCACAATTTTCTTTCCAATCAGAACTATCCTCCCCTGTTTTCCTATCTTCAGGGTATAATCTTTACTAGTGAATGTGCAGCCTTGGTCATCAAATATACCCAAAGAAATCAGATTTCATTTAAGCTTTGGAACATGCCTCACATCCCTTAAAAGGATTTCCCTACTATCTGAGAGCTTTAATAACACTAAGCCTCTACCAATAATCTAACATTCATTATTATTCCCCATGTAAACGGAGTCTTCTTCCTTTGATTTGTAATCAACAAACCAGCTCTTCTTGGAAGTCATATGATAGGTACATCCCGAGTCTAAGACCTAGTCTCCCTCCCCAGTTTCAATTTCCATGGCCTTTTTGTTTGTTGCAGCAAGTACCTGAGTGTATGCATAAGCCTCATCACTAGGTCTTTGATTTCTTCCATGTTCCCTGACTTTCTTGGCTCATCTCTTCTATAATTTTTGTTTCTGTTCACATCTTCTCTGCCATAAGGTTTAAACTTTTGATTATCATTTCTTTTGTTGTGCTTCCTCCTCTCAAGACAATTTCTTTTGAAATGCCCTCTTTATGACAAATATAGCACTTCAAGACTGGTCTCTCTTTATACATTCGCTGATTCTTGTTAGAGGAATTCCTTTTTGAATGATTTTTTCCCTTTGAAAACAAGGACTCAACTCCTCCAACATTCTTTCTTTCTACCTGCAACTTTAAATCTTTGCTCCTCAAGGCTGCAATTACAGTATCTACAGATATTGTTTCTCTTTCATACTTCAAAGCTGATTTTACATCTTTAAAAGTTTCAGGGATGGAATTGATCAGAATGGCTGCTTCACTTTCAGGCCCAAATTTCTCTTCAGATTGATTGAAATTATTCGTCAGCTTCTTGAATTCATCTAGATTCTCATTTAGGGACTTAGAATGACTCATCTTGAAAGAAAATAACCTTTCCCTAACATAAAGCTTGCTTAAAAGATCTTTTTTATCATAAAGGTTCTTTAATTTTTTCCAAATCTCAAATGTTGTAGTTTTATTAATTACCTGTCTTAAAACATTGTCTGTAATGTTGAGAATGAGAGTTCCATATGCTACTTCTTCTATTGTCTGTTTTTCTTCAGCACTGATTGAAGTCGGGAGTGTCTTTGGATCCTCTAAAGCCTTCAAAGCTTTTTGAGAACCCAAAATTGCTTTGATTCTTTTTGCCCATAAAGAAAAATCACCTCCTCCATTAAACTTCTCAATTTCAAATTTCATTATAGCCATTCCCAAGAAAACTTCAAGAAACCTGCAAGCTCTGGTACCACTTGATAAAAATAGGAAAAACCCACTAACTTTTTCACTCAACACAAGGCTTCGATGTGGCAGAAGAGAAGATAGACAGCTAAATCAGATTTTTATTCTTTTTCTCTATTCTTTTGTAAAATAACAAAAGTAAAATTCATTTGTCCGTATTCACATGCAGATGAAATCGATTGCCTTCCTCTTCCAACTCTCAGACGAAAAACAACTCACCTTTCTCTTGTTGCTGAGTTTTTGAGAAAAGAAGAAGAAGAAGAAGAAAAAGAATAACTTAGACTTATAAATTATAGTGGTTTAGAAAAATTCTTACATCCACTTCAAAGGTCTTCATCTTCATTCATCATCCAAAACATAGATAAGTTCTTCTTCACTACTCCCTCTCAAAATAATCTCTCTCTCTCTCTTGGTATTTACACACTTTCTTCAGAACAGTCTTGTGTTGGGTTGTATGTCCTAAAACTCGTAGTTTTTGTAAATATGTGATTTTTAGTACAGATGAAGTTATTCAAGTGAATTAATTATTTATCAACTCTAAATCCAATTAAACTATGAACACTTGGCTACTATCATGAGTACTTGGATTTTATGTGGAGACATAAACAGGATCAAGTTCGAGTAAGTAGCCTCAATAGTCTATAGTACATGGATCATGTTTGGTACTTCTTCCTTGAGACACTATTGAATACGGCCTGCTTCATGATTGTTACAAATGTTGTAAAGTGTCATAAATGAAGTGATTCTGATTTGCTCATGTAAAGACATGTGAGCGGGGGTATTCTACATAATGAGATTGTGTAAGACTAACCCTGAAATAATTACTGTTACGTATTAACACTGTTTACGATTAACACTGATTAATTTCACTTATCGATGACCTAGATAACTTGATCTGAATCTTGAGCTATCTATGAACTCCTGTTTATTCAGAATTATCCATTGATCTACATAGGCAAGGGTAAGCTCAATAGCGATGCTCAACATTCCTCCCATTTCAGGGATAAGATCGGGTAGATAGTTGGGAACATAGAATTTACAAGACGGAATTCACTCCTACCCAACTTAGGGATAGAAGAGAGGTTGTTCTCTTAAGTGTTGTTCCCAAGACTTGAACAAGGGGCCCCATCCTCTCACTGGCCCGAGAGGGAATGAATTTAGTGATTAGATCCTAAATCAATTGTTCATTAGAGGGACAATGGTACTTAAGGAGAAAAGATGTAACTCAGAGGTAAATCGGTATTTGACCTATCTGAAGTTATGAACAACCTGTGAAGGATTGACTTATCGATGACGGTTATATCAAATGGACACAAATATATCTACAGTGAGGAGAGTGCAACTACGGGCTTTAGTGGAGTGTCCCGTTAGTTAACAAATGTTGGTTAACTAGGTTAAAGAGTTTGGCCGATTAATCTCGGATCGTTGGAGTTCATGATCTGTAGGTCTATTAGGTTTCTCTGCTAGCTCATAAATGGACTAAAATCTTAAATAATGTGGTGAATAAGTTTGAACCGTTCAAATCTTGGCTTAAGGAATGAAAGTCAAATATAGACGATATATCGACGTTTAATTACGAATTAAACGTACAAATAGAGTTAATTATAATATTTAAATATAATTTAAATATTAATCATATGAATAGGGATTCATATGGATTTTTTTTAGAAAAATCGGGACAAGTGGGAAAAATAATATTATTTTATTATTTAATATTATAATATTTAATTAATTAAATATTAAATTATTTAATTATCTTTTTGAAATTAAAATTCAATTTTAATTCAATTTTGGAAATTGAAAATTGATTTTAAACTTGATTTTTGAAGATTGGATTTTCCCACTAACTAAGCTAGGAGCTTGGTTGTCTTCTTCACAATTAACCAACAAATTAACCATTTTGTATTGTTAAATTTTGATGCAATTGAATTGCATGTTATTCTTTAATAAATAGAGATGATTTTGACATAAAAATGGTTAAGAATTTTGTGAAATTAAGGGTTAATTTTGCAAAATTTAATCCATTGTTCATCTTCTTCCCAACCTTTATTCTTTCTCAAATTCACCATAAATTTGGATCCCACCATCCAATCTAAGCCTAGAGAATAGTAGAGAAGACTCTTGTGGTGGTCTACAACCAAGTGGTGCTGAAATTCATCAAGAATTGAAGGAGAATTTGGAGCTTCAAGGGTAAGTGTTCTTGAAACTTTGGTTTTTCTTCTTAATTGCATGTTTAATCCTCAAAATTGAGCATCTTAGAGTGAAAATTGATCAAATTAACTTCTATTGCATGCTCATTTATCCATCATCTTGCTCTCTTGCTTTTACACATATTTCTCAAAGTTGTTTCGCTCTTCGCTTTTACACAATTTTCTGTCTTCAAAGCTCAAAAAGATCATACATGCAAACTCAAACTATCTTATATTATAATACGTTTTCAATCAGTAAAAATAAAAGAAAAAAATTTTTTTTGTTGTAGTTATTTTCTAACAAATTTCTAATTGTCTTCGGTTGCAATCTATTTTGACAGGTAGTTGGTGAATTTGTTTCAGCTTCATAACAACCTTCCATCAATGAATCTTTATACAGAGGAAACCCTCAATTGGGTTGAGCAAAAAATAATAATAATCAATAAAAGAATTACAAATGACAAACACAGATTGGTAGAATCCTAACAGTAAATATTCTTCCCTAACTGATTTTGCTCGTCATAACGTTCTGGATTTTATCAGACTTGGAATGGCTGATTGTCTTAGACTTGATGACCTGACATTCTGTGTCATTGGTGACTTGGCTCTCACCTTTGATCTCCTTAATATCCCCCTCAAACGAGAGGGAAATGCAACAACATCGAATTTGGACCTTAAGTTGAAGAACTGTGAGTGGGTGAGTGATTAGTAAGACAGTCGGCTATTTGGCTGAAGAGCGTACATACCTTACATCCAAGCAACCTTTTAAGACTTGATCTCTTACAATATGAACATCTATTTCGATATGTTTCGTTCAGGCATGAAACACGGGGTTGACAACTAGAGCACCAGCACTAAGGTTGTTACACCACAAGACCGGTCTGATTTTAGTGGTACTCCTATTTCTCGTAGAAGTTGTTGTAGCCAGATTATTTCAGTAGATGCATGAGCTAGAGCTCTATATTTGGATTCGGTACTTGACCTAGCCACAACAAATTGCTTTTTCAAGCTCCATGATACAAGACTTCCTCCCACGTATACACAATATGCTGCCACTGATTTTTTTTTCATATATATTGGTTGCCCAATCAGCATCTAAAAAGGCTGAAACATTGAGATCGGGACTAAGTTGGATGTATAACATAATGTTTTGTTCCACTTATGTAGCGAATGACTCGTTTGACTGCTTGCTATTGTATATTAGTGGGTCGTTTGAGGAATTGACTGAGTTGATTAACAACCTAGGTGATTTTAGGTCTAGTATTTGTCAAGTATTGCAATACACCAATCATGCTTCTATACACAAACGAATCCACCATAGGTACGCCATCATTTAAAGATAAATGTCGATTTATAACACTTGGGGATGGAAAAACTTTTAAATCACTAAGACCGAGTTTGTTTAACATCCACATATTTCTCTTGATCCAGAATGACACTGCTTTGTAGATAGTGGATCTGTACACTTAGAAAATAATTCAACATGCCTAGATCTTTAAGGGCAAACCAATTATCCAGCACCTTGATAAGTTTGTTAATCAATGTAGTGTCATTCCCTGTTACTATGAGATCATTCACACATACAAGTAATAAGACTAGAGTAGACCCATTGCGTAATACAAACAAGGATGTGTCAAACTTGACATTTTGAAATCCCCACGAAGTTAAAACTTCCTTTAAGGTATTGTTCCAAGCTTTAGGAGCTTGTTTGAGTCCATAAATGGCTTTATTGAGTTTACATACATAGTTTGAAATTAGTTAACATACCCTTAGGGCTAACACATGTAGATAGTTTCTTGAAGGCTTCCATTAAGGAAAACATTGTTGAAATCTAACTATCTCAACACCTAGCCTTTTGATACAGCTATGATAATAACACGAACGATGGACACCTTGACTACTGTACTAAATGTTTAAAAAAAATCCATGCACGGGCTTTGAAGAAAGCCTTTTACAACCAACCTAGCCTTGTATCTTTGTATCGTCCCATTTGGATTTCGTTTGATGCAGAAGATTCACTTATCACCTATAACATTGAAGGAAGGTGAAGCAGGAACAAGACTCCATGTATTGTTCTTTACCAATGCAAAGTATTTATCATTCATTGCATTTTTCCATTGAGGAGCGTTCAACGCATCAACAACTAGTGTGGGCTCAATTAGAGACCAATCTTTCAAAGTTTTAGATAGCAACATCTTTGGCTTAAAAATCCCCGCCTTGCTATAAGTGATCATAAAATGTGTAGGCAGTTGAAGTGAAGGTCTTGGGTTGGGAGCAACATCTGGTGATGGGATGATTTGTGGTATGTTTGAAGGTTATTGTGTTGGGGAGTTTTGTGATTATGTGAGTGATGTTGGTGATGTAAGAAGAGTATTCATGCTAGAAGAAGGTGGTTCTGTTCAATAGGGTTGGAAGGTGAGGGTTGAGGATTGTTTTCTGGAGTTAAAGGTATGTCTATAGTGTAAGGATCACTTGTATTGTTTGGGATAGGAGTGGTGGGGTTTGGAAGATGGTTTTGTGTTGTGATGTTATTATAGTGGGAGGTAAAGATAGCCATTGAGTTGGTGAAGGCTTTTGTGCACTGGTTGTTGCTGTCATGTCCACTGCAAAATTGGACTTATATGGAAAATCATATTCATTAAATACAACATGTCTAGAGATAAATACTCTACCTAACTGACTTAAGCATTTATATCCTTTGTGACATATACTTGGCCCCAAATAAACACATTTCTCAGTACGGTAGCTCATTTTATGATCATTATACCGCCTCAGACAAGGAAAACATGCGCATCCAAATATCTTCAAATTTGAAAAGTTCAGCTTCTTATTAGATACAATTTCAATAGGAGACTTACCTCTTAGAACCGGAGTTGGCATACCATTTATGAGAAAAGTTGCATATACGAATGCATCCCACCAGAGATGTAATCGTAAGAAAGCTTGAGCAAGCAATGTGAAACCAAATCCACCAGATGTCTATGCTTACGTTCATCTATCCCATTTTGGGCAGATGTATAAGGACATGAAAACCTTGAGATAGTACACTGTTGTTTGCAGAATTGATGAACTCGAACATATTCACCTCAATTGTCAAATTGAAGCACTTTGACAACCCCTTCAAACTGTGTTTTAATCATAGTGGTGAAGTGCTGGTATGCTACTAGAGTATCGCTTTTTAATCGTAGAGGATAGATCCATTAAAATCATCAACAAAAGTAACATAATATCTATAGCCTTCAGACAACAGAATTGGTGCGGGGTCCCACAAATCAATATACAACATCAAACAACTTAGTAACCCTTGAGTTAGAGTTAGGGAATGCAACAGAGTGTGCTTTTCCATATCGACAAGAATCACAAAACTCAACTTTTTCATTAACATAAGGGAGACTACAACTTTTTAAAACATATTCAAGTATTCGCATAGAATGGTGACCAAGACATCTATGCCAAACTGTCTTGGACACCTTTTTACTAACAGAAGAACATGAGTTAGATAACACAAGGGCAAACTAATTTTTATTTTTTCCCACTGGCTACAACTGTATGGAGCATCCAATGAAACTCTTCTTTGAACTGACTCCTACTTCCTTCAGCTGATAAAGTCCACCTTCAAACTGCCCCTTCATATGGTTTGGCTCATACCCTTGTCCTTAATAAGATAGTAACCATCATGAAAGTTAATAAACACATTATTGTCTTTAGTAAGTCTAGATATGCTCACAAGATTTTTAGCTATAGTAGGTACACACAACATATTATCTAATTTCAACTTATTTTCACCAGCAACCAGACAACCATCCCCTATATGTGAAATATTAAGACTCTCACCATTAGCAACAACCACAGATTCATTACTTGCATACTTAGTGGCATTGACCAGATTGTTATAGTCTGTTGTTACATGGTTTGATACTCCACTGTCTGCATACCAATTGGCATATGCAACAATCTCAAGACTGGCTAAAAATGCATTTGAAGCTTGAGTGGTGGCTAAAGCAGAAGGATTATAGGAATTTCTTCAGGTTTGGGATGAATTAAAATTTCCTCCTTTATTCTGGAAGGCATTAGGTGGTGCAAATTCTTTATTATATTTGTTGTAACAGTAATAGGTAGTGTGCCCTATTTTTCCACATACCTGGCATGTAGGTTTATTACCTTTGCCTCTTCCACGCCTCTGAAATTTCCACCTCCTCTATGTGCTCCATTTGAATTATGATTGCCACCATTACCAGGCTTCTGTCCATTCTGATTAGCTCCATTGTTTTGAGGTCCCCTGGTATTAGCCATATTGACTATAGCATTATGATTAAATCCAGCTGAGTTTTTCTAGGTTGTCTGATGCTCTAACTGCTTTTCATACAGTAGAAGCTCAGACTGCATATCAAACCAAGATGGCTCCTTTCTCTTGAATCATTGCAATAACTGCATTATACTCTTCATCAAATCCTAATAAAACCTATGACACCAAAGAACTTATAGGGACCAGACTACTGGCTTGCTCAAGGTTATCAGAATTAGTCTTCATAATACATAAATATTCTTCCATTTTTTAGTTACCTTTTCGAGTCGATTGAAACACTTGGCGAAGATCGTCTTCTTCAACCCTTGACTGAACACCAAACAACCTTTGAATACTGTTCCAAAGGTCTTTAGCACATTCGCAACCCATAACTTAAACTGCCACTTCAGGGGTCATCGAATTGTATATCCAGCCAAGCAGAAGCTAGTCCATTGTGATCCAAATCTCATATTGAGGATTTACCTCATGAATAGCTATCGAGCTTAAAACTCCACTACTCGATCCTTCTTCAAAACTCATCGCTCCAATTAAGTAGTCCAGGCCAGTGCTTGTGCCCTCACCGATAGCAATCTGAAGAAACATAGGTGGACATATTTTTTGTCCAACAAGCCTATAGCTTCGAAGAATGGGTAGGATGAGATTCTTCCACAGCAAAAAATTGATTCAGTCCAACTTTATAGAAATAATCTGGTTGAGCGGTTGATTTAGTGGAGGATTGCTAAAATTTGCACCACCAAATTTCACGGCTGAGTTCACAGTAGAATTGAGATGTTGGTCATCGTTGCTCTGATACCAAGATAAGATATTAGTTGAAAGGAAAATGGGAATTGCTCAATGACTCTCGATGATTTTATTTACCTTCCATCAATGAATATTTATACAGAGAAAACCCTAAATTAGGTTGAGCAAAAAATAATAATAATCAATAAAAGAATTACAGATGGCATACACATATTGGTATAATCCGATAAATATTCTTCCCTTACTGATTTTGCTCGTCATAATATTCTGGATTTTATCAAACTTGGAATGGCTGATTGTATTAAACTTAATGACCTGGCATTATGTGTCATTGGTGACTTGGCTCTCACATTTGATCTCCTTAATAACAAGCTCATTATTGAACTTTAAAAAATTGACTAAAAATATTCTCATGAATGAATTTTGCAATTGAAATGATTTAAATCTTATTTTGGTCCTTATAACTAATAATTTTGGAGCTTAATTTTTGTCTTGTATTGTACTTTTTATGTTTGTTTATTATTTGAATATTTAATATCCACTATATTTTGATTTTCAATTTTAACCTTTTAATAATAAATTGTATGGTTGCATTTGATCAAAAAATTTATTGAGTATAATGTTGTGCTTAAATGGTGATAAGAAATGATATTGAAAAAAAATAATCACCTTTGAAAAGGATAGACTGAAACAAAATCTTGAATATGCATGGACTAAATAGGATAAATATGATCAAAATAAATGATGTTTTAAAAATATATATGTATCTAAAAATGAATTTAACTTAATAGTAATTAATATATAAATTAATATGTGTTCATTCTCATAAGGCAAAAGTTTAAATCATACCTATTCTCATGAGGTCAAAATTTTAAATATTAATTGTTGATGTCAAAATTTGGACTAAGAAAAACATACTTGCCTTCATGTGACAACCACAGTAAACTTGTAATTTATATAAAAGAGAACATACAAAACAAAGAAAAATAATTATGATGCCAACATTAGAAATAAAGAATTGTAGAGTGGAGAATATGTCATAAGTTAAATTCTAGATGAAGTTTTATATCCCAGATCAAGTTTACCTCACATGGAATTATAACAATGTATTTATAGAAAGAATGAGATGGAGTTTAAAATGAATTTTTCTTTATTCTACATAAATTATTGGAACCGATTAGATCACTTGGACTTATTTGATCTCAATACAGTTTGTTTTGTACTTATTTTCTAATATCTTTTTCTAATTTTTTATTTACTTTGTCCAGTCTAATTTCACCTCTAACATTTATACTTTCATTTGTTGCAATAAATAATAATAATAAAAAAAAAAAAACTTATGTGTAGCAATGGAAAATTATCACATGACAATTTTTTTTTTATTTGTGTGGTAAAGAGGAGGATAGCAGAGTGGTTATGTGCAACCTAGAATGCATCTAATTATGGCTAATATAAATATAAAATTATTTCCAAATATAGGAAAATGAATTAAAATATTTACAAATGTAGCAAAATTTCACTGTATATTTGAGATAGACCGCAATAAATTAGATACAAATAGTAGTCTATTGTGATTTATCACAGATATACTAATATTTTGTTATTATTCATAAATATTTTTTAAAAAAATTTTATTTAAAATAATTTTTTATAATATATGTATATATAAGGAAAATGATAAGAGTTAGAGAGAGAAAAGGGTAGTGTAATGTAATAATAAAGGGAGAGGCGAGTGAAGGTTGCGTGCGTGTGAAGAGAAGGGCTTAAAATTTGGCATTAATGACGAAGACTATTGACCAAACCATTTTATTAAACTTTCTTTCTTAATTTAATGAATTAATATTTAGTTGGAGATTTGGATTTGATTTTGTGTCGTAAAAGCACCGAATCTTTTGGCGTTTGCCATTCTAGAAGCCTTAAATTTTAAACTATAATTAATAACTAACTATTAGTAATTAATATTACTAAAAAACTCATTTGCTCACGTTCTAATCATCCACGTCTGTGCTTACTTCATCTCTCTTTCGCAAATTAATTGTTTTTGGGTTTTTTCCTTTACACGTGGCTATTTCTCATTGGACCTTATTTTCCGAGCTATAGTCCCATCGGGTGCTATCTTGACGTTCACGTATCCAAAAACAAGGTTAACACTTTGTAGTATAGTACTTACCCTTTGTTTCACACCAGTAAAAAATATTTATTTAATATTATTGAATTTCCGATCATTGTTAATGCAACAAACAATGAAGGGAAATAGTGTGTATATTATCAACAAAATAAATATATATATATATATATATATATATATATATAATATTAAAAGTTTAATGATATATTATTAAATGACGTGTTAGATATCAAATACAAATACAAATAGTATGTATTATTATAAATTTTCTCCTTGTTACTATATTCTAGGAAGTTTCTTTGTATCTTAGTTGCCTTCTTCTGCAAGATCTGACCAAATTACTTTGGTTGATTTCTTTATTTCACTTTTAATAATTTGGGGACTTGAAAATGGTTTGGTTTGATTTGATTTGATTTGATTTTTATTTTATAATTTTGGCTGGAAAATGGTTTACTATAGAATGAGAGAGTGAATTAATATAATGTTTTTATGTGACAAAAGTAGATTTAGCTATTTGTTAATAGGGGGTTATTTAGATAAGAAAAAAAAGTATTAACGGGAAGAATTTTCCCTAAGAATAAAAAAAAACAGGAAGAATTTACCCTTTACTTTCACTATAATATATTCATTATAAAAACATTAGGTTGAAATTGAGAGGGAAAGGCTGTTTTTTTTTTCTAATAATAATAATTATCAATATGTTAGTGGTCTTTTCTCCCAAAAAAAAAAAAAAAAAATTATTGAGGCTGCGTTGATATATATATATATATATATTTGAAGTTGAGTTGAAAATATTTAAGTCCGTCAGATAACATTCATATTTTCTTGTTTAAATTTGAGAAGCTAAGTTAATTTTTTTTTAGGTGCCTTTGCAGTTGGTACATAATAGCCAAGGAGACTAAAGTTGAAACAAGTTTTTTTTTTTTTTTTTTTTAATTTTTATTTATTTAATATTATTTTATTTCTTTACTTTTCCACATATATATATAGGTTGAGAACCTATTAGATAAAATTATTAAAACACTACAATCAGATCGTGGTGGAGAGTATATGGACTTAAGATTTCAAGACTATCTGATAGAACATGGAATTAAGTCTCAACTCTCTGCACCTGATACATCACAACAAAATGGTGTATTAGAAAGAAGAAATAGAACATTGTTAGACATGACTTGGTCAATGATGAGTTATGCCCAGTTGCTTGATTCATTTTGGGGACATGCAATAGATACTGCTATGTATATTTTGAACAATGTTCCTTCTAAAAGTGTTTCAGAAACACCATTTGAATTATGGAGACAATGTAAAGGTAGTTTATGTGACTTCAGAATTTGGGGATGGCCAGCACATGTGTTGGCGCAAGATCCTAAAAAGTTAGAATGTCGTTCAAAATTATGCATATTTGTAGGATATCCCAAAGAAATGAAAGGTGGATTATTCTTTGATCCTCAAGAAAATAGAGTGGTTGTATACTACTTTCTTAGAGGAAGACCACATTAGAGATCATCAACCTCGTAGTAAACTAGTATTAAGTGAAATTTCCAAGGCGAATCAACAAAAGTTGTTGATCAAGCTGGTCCTTCTTCAAGTGTTGAAAAATCACATCCTTCTCAAGATTTGAGAGTGTCTCAACGTAGTGGGAGGGTTATTCATGAACCTGACCGTTACATGGATTTAGCAGAAACTCAACTCGATATACCTGATGATGGGATAGAGGATCCATTGACCTATATACAGGCAATGAATGATGTTGATAAAGACTAGAAGGTCAAAGCCATGGACCTCGAAATGGAGTCTATGTACTTTAATTCAGTCTAGGAACTTGTAGATCAACCAAGTGGGGTGAAACCTATTGGTTGTAAGTGGATCTACAAGAGAAAAAGGGACCAAGCCGGTAAGGAATAGACCTATAAGGCTCGATTAGTAGCAAAAGGTTTTACACATATAGAGGGGGTGGACTATGAAGAAATCTTCTCTCCTGTTGCTATGATAAAGTCGATTAGAATACACTTGTCCATTGCCACTTTTTATGATTATGAAATTTGGCAAATGGATGTCAAGACAACTTTTCTAAATGACTATCTTAAGGAAAGTATCTATATGATTAAACTAGAGGGGTTTATAGAACAAGGTCAGGAGCAAAAGGTTTGCAAGCTTAAAAGATCCATTTATGGATTAAAACAAGCATCTCGATCTTGGAATATGAGGTTTGATACTATGATCAAATCTTATGGCTTTGAAAAGAATGTTTATGAACCTTGTGTTTATAAAAAGATCATCAACACAACTATAGCATTTTTAATACTGTACGTTAATGATATTCTTCTCATTGGGAATGAGAAAGGATTCTTGACTGACATTAAACAATGGCTAGCAACCCAATTCCAAATGAAGGATTTGGAAGAGGCTCAGTATGTTCTTGGAATCCAAATAGTTTGGAATCGCAAGAGCAAAACATTAGCTATGTCTCAAATAACATATATTGACAAAATGTTGTCTAGATATAAGATGCAGAATTGCAAAAGAAGTCTATTGCCATTTAGACATGAAATTCATTTGTCAAAGAAACAGTGTCCTAAGACACCTCAAGAAGTTGAGGATATGAGACATATTACCCATGCATCAACAGTCGGTAGTTTGATGTATGTCATGTTGTGTACACGACCTAACATATGCTATGCAGTTGGGATTGTCAGTAAGTATCAGTCCAATCCTGGATATGATCATTAAACTGCCGTTAAAAATATCCTCAAGTATCTAAGGAGAATGAGGGACTATATGCTCGTGTATGATGCTAAGGATCTGATCCTTACAGGATACACTAACTATGATTTTCAAACCGACATAGATTCAAGGAAATTTGCATCAGGATTAGTGTTCACTCCAAACGGAGGAGTATTAAGCAAAGT
Organism: Citrullus mucosospermus; assembly: GCA_030954485.1. Lineage (NCBI taxonomy): Eukaryota > Viridiplantae > Streptophyta > Magnoliopsida > Cucurbitales > Cucurbitaceae > Citrullus > Citrullus mucosospermus. Next base: position 30,941,926 of record CM062063.1, read on the forward strand.
TGTATTGCTGACTCCACTATGGAAGCAGAGTATGTAGCTGAATGTGAAGCAACAAAATAAGCAGTATGGCTTAAGAAGTTTTTAACGGAACTGGAAGTTGTTCCAAATATGCATTTGCCTATCACTCTTTATTGTTATAATAGTGATGCAGTTGCAAACTCCAACGAACCTAGAAGCCATAAGCGCGACAAACACAATGAACGAAAATACCATCTCACTAGAGAAATTGTGCAGAGAAGTGACATGACTGTCCAATAGATCACGTCAGAGCACAATATTGCTGATCCATTTATAAAGGCTCTCACAGCTAAAGTGTTTGAGGGTCACCTAGTGAGTCTAAGACTTCGAGTTATGTAAACTAGGACAAGTGGGAGAAAGTTATGGGGTATTAGATGCCCTAGTTTATTGTATTTATATGCTTTCCTCTGTAAGCTCAACTGTTTATACTCACTGTGGAGTTTTAGTCCAAGTGGGAGTTTGTTGGGTTTTATGTCCTAAAACTCGTTGTTTGTAATTTATGGATTTTATTCTCAATAAAGTTGTTATCGAGGATTATTCAGTAAAGTTATTATTGAATACATGAATTGCATTTAAATTCAATAAACTAAGAACCCATATGGTGAATGCTTAGACTTTATATGATAAAAGTTGTTTAAGTTTAAGTACTAGCCAAAATGATCTTTTGTATATGGATAAAGGTTGAGTACCTTATCCTAGAGACATTCTGGATACGGTCCACTTAGTATTTGATACAAACAATGTGATCCTCAATCGTTCATGTAGAGACATGTGAGTAGGAGTATCCTATGCAATGAGTTTGCATAAGACTGGACTAAGAAATAATCACGTTTACTTATAACATCGTTCACTGTTAAAACTGATTATTTCAACCTGATGACCTAAGTAACTCGATCTTAATCCTTAGCTAATTATGAATTCTCGTTTGTTTGAGATTATCCTTTAATCTGCATGGGTGAGAGTGACCAGTTTGCCGACTCAACATGCCCCCCATTTTAGGGTTAAGATCAGATAGATAGCTACAGACATAGTTATGCAAGATGAAACTCACTATTACCTTATTAAAGGATAGTAGATAAGTTGCTCCTTTAAGTACTTAATCTAGGTCTTGAATAAGGGGCCCCATCCTCTCATTGGCCCGAGAAGGACTCGTTTTGTTGGTTGGACCACAAACCAGTTCATTAGAGGATCAGTGGGACTTAAGGAACAATAAGTAATCACAGGGGTAAAATGGTATTTTGACCCAGCTGTAATTACGAACAACTTGTGAAGGATCGACTTACTAATTATGGTTATATAAAATGGACAGAAGTATATCTATAATGAAGAGAGTGCAGCTAGTAGGCTTTAGTGGAGTGACCTGGTACTTAACAAATGTTAATTAACTAGGTTAAAGTGTTTAGCCAGTTAATTTCGGATCGTTGGAGCTCATGATCTGTAGGTCCATTAGGTCTCATTGTTAGCTCGTGGACTAAATCTTAGAACAATATATTGAAACAATTTGAAGTGTTCAAATTTAGAAAAATGAGCATTATACGGTTTGATTCGTTTAATTGTGAATTAGACGAATTGGGATTTTAATAATATTTAAATATGATTTGAATATTATAGCGGTGCATAGAGATTCATCGAGTTTGAAATTGTTGGAAAAGTGAAAAATATTAATTTAATTAACTAATGAATTAATTAACTAATGAATTAATTATATTAAATTGAAATTTTGATTTATGAAATCAAAATTGATTTCTCAATTCTTAATTGATAACACCTTCGGTTGCATGGTGAAAGAGGAGCTAGAGATCTCTCCTTCACATGCAATTTCCATTTTTTTCCAAAGCACCTTAATCATCATTTGTAGTGTCTTTCAGCATGTAATTTGGATTGCATGGTTTCCTCTTTAAATAAGAAGGAAAACTGAAATTAAGTTATTGGCATTTTCTTCACAATTAGAACTTTATGGGAAATTCTTTCCTATCCATCAATACAGTGTTTTACACACTTTTGCTCCAATTTTCTGCTCAATTCGGAACCCACCATCCGTTATAAGACTTGAGAACAATAAGGAAACTCTAGTGGTGGTCCATGAACAGTTCGTGATCAAATTTTGGAGATTCTAGGGGACAAACTTTGAGCTACAACAAGTAAGTGTTACTTCCTTTATATCTCAATTTATCTAAGCATGTTTTTCCTTTAAATTGATGTAATTATAGTGTTTTGTATGTTTTCTAACTCTATCTTAAATGGTAAAACTGTTGAAAATATTTACAACTAATAGCAAAATAAACAGTCAATCTGCGATAGACCGTGATAGATCGCGATAGACTATTATCTGTATCAAGTGACACAATTAATAGTCTATCGCGATCTATCACGGTCTATTGCAGACAGACAGTAAAATTTTGCTATAATTGTAAATATTTCGGCTTCTTTTGCTATATTTGAAAAGAGCCCTATATATATATAGATAAACCCAACAGACCGAGGAACATTTTCTGACGTCGCGACGATCGAGGGCAGTTTGGTCATTTTCCATCTTGAATATTTCGATTCGGTGCTGATTTGGTCGAAAAATCGACCCCCCTCGACCAAATGCACACACCTAATTGCATGTGCCTAAATAACTTGACTAAAAGGGCAATCAAAGAATAAATGCTCCCTAACCTCAACTCCAACAACGCATACAACACGGACACTGGGGATTTTGAAACACCACCTAGTAATACAATCACACGTCTATACTCAATTTCAAACAAGAAGTCAAACAATGAAAAAATGTTTGAAAATATTACGTCCAAACCAAATAAGGCTAGACCAAGGCACCTCATGATTCCTAGGATGCAAGAACTTCCAGATACAAACGACTGAAAACACTCCAAAAAAGGAAAGGGAGTCAAGTCACAAGATCCTCTCTTCTAAGCTCAGACACAATCAATTGTACTTGCTTAAAGAGTTCAACTAGCTCTCTAGAGTTGTGAAGGGACCAAAGAAATACGAAAAAAAATTTGTGCCTTGATAGGGGACAAGTCATGTCTAGCAACTGACGTTAAAAATTTGTGCTTCTTGGAGGCAGCCAGGTGATAAATTTAACTGCTTTCTTTATTGCTTTCCTAGATTAGCTTTTTTTTTCCTTTTGTAGGTTACCTTAGAAAGAAGAAGAGCATCTTTTGAGCGAGGAGTCCTGGCACCACACCTTAAAGACCCGTGCACAAAAACGCTTATAAAGGAGGTTTTTTGTTCCCTTGTCTTTTATTTATTTTGTGCCTTGATTAGGGATACATTGGGGATAATGTATTGTTTTAGGTTGGGGATGGGGTTACATATGCATGTCTGGAAAATCCTTGAGCAAATGAGCTCGGATTTTGTGGTTGATCCAATGATGCAATGACTATGTTGCATGTAATGTGATGATGAAATTCTGTGATAGGTTTTAGATAACCTTTATTCACTTTGTTTTGAATCACGAAAATGTATGCATGATTTTTTGGTTCAAATTTAAAAACTTTTTCTTGATTCTCTTGCATTCTTGAGCATAATGCCAACCTATTGGTGGTTTTGAAGCCTTAGGATTGGGTTATTTGGTCCATAGGCTTGTTTTCACTCCGAAAGGCCCCGCCACTTAGATAGTCGTCTTGCTTGGCAGTTTGAAAGAATAAGAACAAAAGCTCTAAGCCTGTGTGAAAAGAAAAAAAAAAAAAGAGAAGAAAAACCAAAAAGAGTGAAAAGAAAAATGTTTGAGAAATAAAAAAAGAGTAGAAAAAGAAAAAAGGAAAGAAAAGGAATAAAGGGAAGAAAAATAGTGTGTGAGTGCATGGATATGAGTTAAAAAGAGTTGCCTCCATTGTGATTAGTTAGGACACCAATGAGAAAAGAGTGTATGGTTCCTTGTAGTTCGAATGTGAAAGCTAGTGCCCCTAGGCAAAAGAAATGTCCTTTATTTTTTTGTCATGTTTGTTTTCAGGCGCCTTAGTCAAAATATTACTCTCTTTGGTTTTAATTGTTTGAAGATTAGTGCTTGAGTCAGGGTAGGGGGAAAATGAGTTGAGGGTTGAATAAAACTTTTTTAGGTATGTAAAGACCTAGATAGGATTGGCTAAGCGCACACACATGTAGAGGGATAAAGAACTAGTTTTGAATTTCTTAATTAAATGCATGCATTTGAATGATTCTAGTTTTGTGAATACTGTTGTTATCCTTAGTCTTAAGATTAGAGTGACTCATTTGTAGCATATGATTCATATCTATATTTCTTTTAGTCTTGCTTAAGGACGAGCAAAGTTTAGGTTGGGGTGTTTGATAGCTTCGAAAAGAGCTATTTATATACATTTAATCTCACTTGCTTGTTGCGTTTAATGTGTTTAAATGATTGACATTGTAGATTCTCAAGCAGAACATGTATTTCAAAGTGTTACGTTTCGTTTGAGGTTGATTTGGAGCTATTTCGAGTCATACCAAGGACCAGAGGCTTCAAAGGAAGTGAAATGATGAAAAATGCCCCTAAGAGAGCGCCTAGGCACTTTAATTGGGTAGTGAGCACCTAGGTGTTGCTTCATGATATAAATTTTGCTCTTCAATTTTTTTGCTGATATCTTTTGATCTGGGTGGCTGTTTTGGGCGTATGACCACTAATTTTCTTTGTTTTTTCATCTTCTATCCATACACAACATTAGTTTTTAGGTTTTATTTCATTTTTTCTTCTGTAATCATGGATTGGAGCTCCCTCTCTTCTTCATCTCTATGGATTGTGGAGGTAAGTGAGTTTTTCTAGTTTTTGGGAGCAAGTAACCCAATATAATTTTGTGAGACTTCTCTTTATTCATTAAATGCATTTTGGTTTACCTTTCTTTAAATCTTAGTTGATTTAGATGTATATTTTATGAATGGATTGACTCCCCTACCCATAAGTGTATGTCTTTGCTAATCAATTATAGGCTTGCATGTTCTTAAGTGTTCTTTAAGTGAATGTATGTATGTTGAGGGCTATAATCTAATTTTAAACCTTAGAATGCATGCTCAACTTAGGTTCAAAGATAACTTGATTAATTAGTTAGGTCATCTAATTAACTAATCACACAATGAAACCCTAGAGTTTAATGCAAATGTTATTAGTTCTATATGGACACTTTTGAACCCAATAGGACTCAATGCATTTAGTTTAATTAGGGTTTCAATTTTAATTTATAATTAGGGCACTTGCTTGGTTTAACCCAATGAGTTGACTGCCTATAGCGTCAATGAATTGATTTGGCCAAGTGAGTCGTTGTGCATGAGTAAATTGAATGTACAATTAAGGGAAGTCAATGACCAAAACTGCATTGGAACTTCTACTTGCTCCTAGAACTAAAATTTTCCAATGCTAGGTTACATTTACCCACTATCTTTTATTTTCTTGCCTTTACATTTATGCAACCTCTATCCACACCAACTCCTCGTTCACTGCTATAACTAGAGAACTAACTTAATGAAACATATTTCGCGCTTACCTGCGGATCGACCAGACTTGCCACTATTGCTATGCGATCATAGTAGTAGAAGTAGAGTTCGGTATATAAATTTATTTTGATAGGTTTCTTTTGGGAATTAAACAACGCTCAAAGGGAACTCCATCAGTGGCCAAGGCAGGCCAATTGAGCTTTTGCCCAATTGCCTTTACCCTATTTGCAAGGAACTCACCCAAACATGTTTCTTGCCGATCTTGGGTCCGTTTTGGGATTATGTAACTCTCCTTCTTTTACTCTTTATTGTGATCTTTTACTAGTCCAAAAGGAACCGAAGAATTTTTTTAACATTAAAGCATTCTTTTTAATAAATTTGGAAACTTATATATATTTATAATCAATTTCAAAACTTGTCATATTAAAAAGAAAAAATTAAAAGTCCCAAAAGGTCTTCCTAGAAATTAATTTTCAAAAAGCATCTTTGAGTAATTTTCAATTTTTTTTCTTTTTCCAAAAGTGATTTTGAGTGGTGTGGTGTTTACTTATTTTGTCCCATCAAGTGGACATCTTCAACCACTACACCCCTCCTTGGTCTCTAATTTCACAAACAATAACCATCAACCAATCATAAAATTCCACTCCAATTTCACTTTAAATAATCTCAAAATTACAACTTTTTTTAAACATTTTTTAACTCCAAAACCTCCCCTATTCCAAACACAGAATCTTCCTAATCTAATCAATGATGTTAATTGAATTATAAATATCTCAAAACTGACCTCAGCTGAATATTTAACATACAATACAACACACACTTAGGTCCAAACCTTTATATAATATAATAATCTTATTATAATAATGAAATATATCTTTATTAAAGGTTACAAAAATTTAATATTGCAGTTCTATGAGCTTGACATTTTCAATACATTCATGAATCAGAATTCAAGGGCGGCTAGAAAAGTACATTATTCATACATTATATTATATAATATGGTGGCTATGTTGATGTAAGGTAAGTGATTGAAATAGACATTTTAGTTGTTGGAATATTTAAAAAAAAATTGCTGGAAATTAGAATAAAAATATTTTTTTTTCTAAAAATTATACCAACACTATCCTAACATTATTATAATATCAAAGTTGATTGTTGTTGGCTTGTGATTTAAACCCGTCTCTTATAGTTTATTTTTAAGTAGTATTTCATCATATTTATATCTTACTTCTTTTTCTAAGGATTTAAATAATCAATTTGTTTAGTGGCATAACATTAACTAACATTTTAACTTAAAAAAAAAAAAAAAAAAAAAAAAAAAACTCAATGATTAAAAAACACATTTTGTCAAGGATTAAATCTATCATTTTGTGTATAATTTTTAAAGTTGGTTTCATTCTGATTTTAAGTTTTTGTCTACTTTGATATTCTTTAAACTGTTAAATTATTTTATGATGTCTTTTAATTCTTTAACTTCAAGTATGTGCAGTAACACTGACATTTTAATATAGGCATGATTTGAAGCCACCAAGGTCAAAAGAAAAGTGTTGGACAAGTTGACGTTAGACAAAAAAATGAATGGAAATAAACATAACTAAAGAAAAAAACAACCGAAAACTAAAATGATATTAATTTTTTTTTTTCAAAATTACTCATAAAAAAGTAATTTTAAGTAAAATAATATTTTTGAAAATCAATTTTAATTTTAATCGTTGCACCTATGTCTATAATTAATATTAAATTAATCTTTATTGTTTAAATTTTAATATTAATTAGAGAGAAAATATAGTTTAAGTCGATGATGGATGAAAAAAAAATATTTAGTATAATATCATCTTGAACTAAATTTAATTTATATAAATAGTATGTTTATGATAATTTTGAATCTATCACAATGTTTAAAAATACATCTCTACCAAACTCCATTAAGAATGTGAAGTGGAACTCATAATTAGCAAAGAGGGACCAAAGTAGTGAATATATGACATAAAAGAAGAAGGTATTTTTTTTTTTCTTTTTCCTAATAAGTAATAATTGGAGATCAAAAGCACTTTGGGTTGGAGTTTTGTGCCCTTTTATATATATATATATATAAAGTTGTAAGTGGTTGGATTAAGTTTCACTTTCTCTTAGATAAAACTTGAAATGATGGCACTCAAACATGCATAAATATATATATATATATACACACTTATAAGATGTTATTCATTTTTAAAATAAGCCAAAGTCATTATATTAGAACCAACCACTCAATAACAGATAAAAGTCTTAATTAGGCTTTTAAATAAAATGCTTCCAAAAGCAGCATATTCCACTTATGAACTTTCTTGATACTCTTCCAATCCCACTTTGTTATCAAAATTTCTTTTGTTTTCAGCTAATTTTCATATAGTACTTAATTAAATATGCACTAATTATGTATGGAATTTATACTGTTTTGGTTGTTGGTATATATATTTGATATTTCTACTCGTAAGAGTGAGGTATGAATAAAACAATAACAATAATTAATGAATATGACGACGTAACTCTAACAACTACTTTATTTTTTATGCTATTTTTGTTAGAGAACTGATTTTTTTTCTTTTTTTTTTTTTGGTTGAACACGATTAATTATGTGTTATAGACCTAAGTAAACTAAATTATATAGAGAGAAAATTACTATTTTGGTTAATAAATTTTAAGTAATTTTCAATTGATTAAAAGATTTCAAAAGGGTATGCTTTTAGTATTTTGATATTAATGTTTATTAATAAATTTTAAATAACTATGAAGTAAATTTTTGAATTAACTTTAATTGTGATGGAAATGATAAACTTAATTAATTATAAATCTTTTAAGTTTTGTCAAATTAATTAATAGACATTGCACTTGAGACTAATCATGTGTAGTTAGTGAAAAAAATAGAAGTTAAAAGTATAAATTCTTGAAATCTAGAAATTCAATTGAAACAAAATTCAAATTTTAAAGGCAAAATTGTAACATTTGAAACCTTAGAACTAAATTGAAATCAAATGCAAATACTAAGGATTAAAAATATAACATTTTGAAATCTAGGGACCATATGAAAATTACACCTAAAATCTAGAAATCAGTTAAGTATTTTTCCATTTTTAAAAACTAACTAAATAGAGGACATCGATAAAAATCTTAAGAATATAAGTTATGTTGGCTCAATTCAAGTTTTTTGGTCCTAACTATACGTCATTGTATAGTTTCACACACCAATGTCATTTTCAAAGAATGGTGAATTTTTTTTTTTAATATGCTAATTTTTCTAATTCTCAACTTTTCTCAATTTTTAGCTTTATTTTCAATCCAAAACTTCTATATCCAAAGAAATTAAATTTGAAAAAAGCCATGAAAAAAAAATCTATATTTACTTTTAACCTTATTCAAACTTTGTTCATTAAATTTTCACATCGTTTCACCTCAAAATTGAATTGTTGTGAGTTTTGTTTCTTTTACTATTCAAAACTTTCATTTTTACAGCATTTCACCTCAAAAAATTCTTAAATTTATATTATTTTATAATTATTTATTCATTTCTTTTTTAAATTTCCACTCTCACTTGGCATTTATACATGTATTTACAATATACATCTAAATATGGTCACTTATAATCTAATTAAATCACAATCAAAGTTTCGTTAACTAATTATAACAATTTCCACAAATTTCCATAATGTTTCTTGAGATTTCCATTGATATTTCTATAAAATTGGTATCTCAATATTTCCATCCACATCGATATTTCGAATCTTGATTAAAAGAAACCAATTTTGTTAGAAATGATTTTCAGTAATTCACTTTACATGCCTAACAAACTTAACCATCATATAATTTAGTATTTGTCTAAAAATATAGTCACCTATGGAAATGTCATAATTTGAGCATATGGTCAATTGTATCACATATAAATGGGGTTAAGGTTTACTTTCAACAGTTGAAAGTCAAGAAGACAAAATATTTGAACTTTTCAAATAAGGGCTATGGAATAATGATCAATGGGGCAAGATTCCAATCTTATAAATACCAAAAAGATAAAGAAAAAGGGGTCTCCAAAATCAAACTTTTCCCACTCATAGTTTCTTTTGTAATAAAACTTTAAATGACATTGAAAGCAACCCTAAAAAAAAAAGGTAAAAACTTTGAACACAAATTCATTAAAGAAAAAGAAAGCTATATAATGGAGAAGATATTGACCAACACTATGCCACTTGCATTACTACAAAAATAGGCCACCATAATTGGGCATACCCTGAATTAAAAATAAAAATAAAAATAAAAATAAAAATAAAAATAAAAATAAAATAGCCTATACCTTCCTAATTCCTTCCCTACATATCATTTCCCTCCTTTTTCACTTTCTATTTTCTCATCATTCACACTATTAAAGGCTGGGATGTAGGCTTCAACAATGTTATTAGATATGTTATAAAAATGAGAAGAAGGAAAAAAAAGCTATAATTGTTATTTCCTTAATAAATAAAAGCTTCCATTCATACCTTTATGTTTTAACATTTACCCATCAATAAAGAATACTATTAAAATATGATTGATAATTGGGTGACATAATTAATATATATATAAGTGGTTTATTCTCTTGTCTAGCTTTATGTCAATTCATTAAATACCATGTTACATAACTTTATCATTTGCAATTCACTAACTAATAGAAATGGTAAGAAACTAAATCCAACCTTTGTTAAACCATAATAACCAAATTTATATTTAAAAGAATGTACATATTTTTGAACGAAACAAAAGAAGTTGTTAATATCAATGTAAATGCCAATTAATATTTCTAAAAAAAGAAGTTATAAAAAAATATTTAAAGGAAAATATCATAATTAATAGCAAAATACACCGTCTTATTGCGATCTACTGTAGATAGACAGTAATTTTGTTATATTTATAAATATTTTGGTTTCTTTTGCTATATTTGAAAAAAGTCCATATTAAAGTAACACACTAAAATTCACTTGTCTAGTGTGTTCTTCTTTTATATATTTTGTTAGAAGTTTACAACAGTATCAATTCATGTGTTCATGTCGATCTTATTTTAATATGCTAAGGTTCCATTTGGAAATTATATAGTTTTTGGTTTTTTGTTTTTGAAAATTAAACTACATTTTACCACTGTTTTAAAAAACCAAAAAACTAAAAAAATTAATTTTTAAAAACTTGTTTTTATTTTTAGAATCTGGTTAAAAGTTCAATCATTGTACTTAAGAAAAATGCAAATCATTATAAGAAATGGAGAGGAAATAGACTTAATTTTCAAAATTAAAAAATCAAAAACAAAATGGTTATAAGACGAGCCTTAAGATAAACATATGTTTGGAATATTCTTTTTTTTTAATTGATAATGCCAAACTATTAGTAAATTATTAAGTTAAATTTGGAATTATAAAATCTCCTTCATCTAGCGTTTGTAGTCCAACGGTTAGGATAATTGCCTTCCAAGCAATAGACCCGGGTTCGACTCCCGGCAAACGCACATTTTAATTGATTTGTTTTTTAAATTTTTTTTAATAAATAAGAAAAAAAAGTAAAAAACGATTTCACTTTGTGTTTTAATTCAAATTGATTTAATAAGTAAAGTGCACTAATTAGGTGGAAATACAATATGAAAGAAAAGAAGGTTCTTCTAGAAAAACAATTGCTAAATAAGACTACAAAGAAAATTGGATCTTCTAGAGAAGCAAATGATGATGGCTTCTTATTTTCATTCAACAAGTCATCTAAACAGTTTTCTCACAATAATATCCTAACTTCCAAGTCTTTTTCATTCATGTGTGTTTACTTTCTTTCATTTTTCAAACATTCATATTTAAAATTTATGTTGTAGAGCTTAGAAATTTAATATATATCACTTACCAGTAATTTTATTTTAACTAAAATAGAAAGAATTTGAATGTTTTCTTTTTCTATAATAATGAAAATAAATTGTGATTTTTTATAATGACTTGGCAATAATTAATTAATATATTTATTTTGCAGAGAAGAGAATTTCTAGGAAAACAAGAAAAAAGAAAAAAGAAAAAAGAAAAAGAAAAAGAAAAAAAATGCCTTCTAGAAAAGGTAGGGTACTGGTCCATGGGGTTTGAACTTTCTTTTTTTCATCAAGTATTTTATTTTCTAATAATGACCAATGTTTAATTTTGAAAATTAGTTTGAACTTTGAAGTGGTGTAAATTCCATTTCTTTTGTTATCCAATGAGTATGTCATATTTTATTCGGGAAAGTCAGTCTTCTTTTCGTGTAATATATATATATATATATTAATCTAAAACTTTGATGTTGGTCAATTTAAAATTTAAATTTTTGTAGTTAGTATTAATTTATATCATCTTTCTAATTTTGTTTTAAAAATATTAGGTAATTCATGTCATTAAACTCTAAATAGTTATGAGTGGATCAATTTTGACTAATTATTAAAATTATCTTTAAAATTCGTCAATACATCAATTTTTACCTGTAGACTTTTAGTGTCGGATTAACAAAATAAACAATTCAATTTGATATATGAATGATTTTTAAATAAAATATTAATTGCATTATAAGTCTCACGCTTCGTTGATAAAATTTTTTTTAATGAATATTTTATCTAAAAAAGGATTTAGTGGAGTAAGTGTAAGGAGATGTTACATGCTAGACACTTGGTAATTTTTTCATTTGACTAGAACAAAAATATCTCATTGAAGTTATATATATGATGGGTCCGGTAGTCAAAAAAAAAAAAAAAATTATAATATCATAAAATATTTATTTACTAATTTAATTTTATAATTTTTCTAGAAATATCAATTGAAATTGACATTTTATTTATATTCTATCTCCATAAAATTAAGACCTCAATATTTTCATTGATATCGACATTTTGATTGTGTATATGCTTTAGGGCTCGTTTGGATTGTCTTGAGAAAAAAAATGTTTTTCAAAAAACTCATTTTTATTTAAAATACACTACAAAATTCATTTTTAATGGTTATCGAACACTCTAATTTTCTACAAAATGACTTATTTTTTAAATTAAACACTTGAAAATATATTCCAAACACTCACTTAATGTCATCGAAATAATTAACTAATCAATATTGTATTTACTTATTACTTGTGTGATAATTTTAATTGAGTTAATTTCTTTGATATATTTGGTAATTTCTTATTCGTCCCCTTGTATGACATGACACACCCTGCCTAACACACCTCCACAACACAAGCATGCTCATTTGAGTGTTGCTTGTTGAATCAACATTGTGGTCATGTAATAACAACTATTCCAATTTGCAACACTTCACTTTTTACCTTGAGTTGTTAGACTTACTCTATTATGTTTGGGTTGTAAATAAAGTTCCATATTTAGGTAGGAAAGAAACTCATCGTGAGTATATAAGTGAGGACAGTTATCTTCATTAGTATGAGGTCTTTTTGGTGTGTTCAAAAGCAAAGTCCTAAGGATCTATTACAACAAAAACAAGCTTCTATGACTCTAAAATACTATCATTAGCACACTTCTTGACTGTGTTTTTTAGTCTTTGAATCCACCATCATCTAAAGTGTATAGATGACACATGAGAAATCAGTCATCATTGATAGTTTGATGACTTTTAAATACAGTCAACAAAGAACATGTATTGACATTTATTTTATGTCATGAAAACCCTTTTTAATGACAATTTTTTGCAGTCAATAAATGATCAAAATGTTGACTATTCTGTCAATTAAAACGTTACATTGACATTAAAATTCTGTCATTGAATAACAAATAATGTCACATTAACCGTGTCAGTAATACCTTAATTATGATACTTTTTAAATGTCATTGAATTACGTCATTGAATTGGTGGAGGTTTTGTTGTCCTTATCATGGTATAAAGTCATGGTTTAAACCTAATCTTGTAAGAGCAAGAGTGATCCGTGCTCATGCTTGAGCTCTATTTGGATATTGAGTATTCAGGATGAATTGAATGTGCCTCTAAATTTAGGAGCAAACTAATCTCACGGTTTAGAGTGTATGGATTACCGGGAGGTTCAAAGTGGTACTTAGTTCGAGGGGAGGATTGTTATTAATAGTGCAAATAATTAAAGTCCCAAAATTAAAGTAAAACCATAAAAGTGTGAATAATCATAGGTATATAAGTGAGAAAAATTATTTTCATTAGTATGAGGCATTTAAGATGATTCCAAAAGAAAAATCATGAAATTTTATGTTCAAAATGGACAATATCATACAATTGTGGAGGTATTTTTTTTTTTTTTTATGTCCTAATCTACTAATATTTGTCCCCATCCAACAAATAACAATGAAAGAGATAAAAAGCTAGCTTTGTGTCTTTGAAAGAAATGAATAGGTTAAAGTATGTTTGGTATAGCTTTTTGAGCTAGGTGGGGACTTTAACCTCAAGTATTGGATACAACTGGAAGAAAATCTCTTCTTTCCTCTTCAAAAGGTTCTGGAGTGTCACCAAATAATAATAATAATAATTATTATTATTATTTTTTTTTATTACTATTATTATTATTATTTATTTATTTATTTATTTTTATTATAATAAGTGGGAGTGAAAAACTTCAAGACTTTTGGTCGAGTAGTATAAATTGCTTAAAGCAATCGAGTCAGACTACCGTAAGCAAATAGCTTATACTTATTTTTAATAATATTATTATTTCTACTTGGTGAGACAAGTAACGTTACGAAATGTTACAAAATGTCAAATTTATTTCATGGATTTTAAAACTAGCTAGCATATAGGTGTGTATTAAATTTCTAAAAGCTCGACTGGCATATGGAAATGTTGGCATCCGAGACCTTATTCATAAATCTCCCTAACCCCTATTGTAGAATAGCCAACTTTTATCGCAATAGCTGAGAGGATACCCAGGAGCCAAAAGCTCCAACTAGTGGATTATATTATAGACTTAGTTTTGTTTTTCTCTGATTCTCTCTTTAATCTTCACAGAATCAATGCAACTTTTATGTTAAAGTTTCATTTTGATCAAGCCTGTGTTGAGTGCTTTCAGTAATGTCAATCAGAAAAATTGACACTGCTAGGTTAATTAAAACATATGTTAGAAAATTATTAAATTTTCTTAGATGTTCAATAACTCTATAATATATTTCAATGTTGTGATTAACATGTTTATAAACTCCATAATTTCTATCTTGGAGTTGCAAATCTGTCCAATATGTTTATAAATTTCCATTATATCAAAATCGAATTTATTACACATTAACATTGAAAGTTGAAAAATCTATTTAAGAATTTGGTGGGTTGTAAGGTTGCTGAGAACTTAGTAATAAAAATTTATATGAACTACAGCCAGTTGCAACCACATTCAAAACTTCCAAAACTAACAATTCATAATTTAAACCTCCAGATTTGGCATCAGACTATGAACTTCAGGTGATGAGTAGTAGATCATTTCCTTTGTCAAACAAGTCATGAATTGAGCTAACCTCATTATGCATATTCCCATGTGCAATTACTACTTCCATGTATATTTATGTAAAGAAACCAAACATAATAGGCCCCTTCATGTTGAACTGAGATCATACTTCTCCAAGATGGAAATGATTTCCATGCAAGGTTTTCATCTGCAACTAGACAACTACAGCAACAGAATACTATAGCAGAATTCATTTCAATTCTGTTTGTAGTTTTGTAAGGGCAATTTTCTTTTGAGCAAATGGACAGTGTAAACAATTCAACTTGAAGATACTCTCCAAGATTTGGAACATTCCTCTCTGAAAGTTCACTTGAAAGCTTTAAAGATAGCTGAGAAAGCCATAAAGATTTTCTAGATAAGCAACCCATAACATGGTTCTCATCTAAGCTTCCAAACTATATGGGTCTACAGTTAGCAAACCTAACCTCATGTGCCTGTTTCACCCAGGAGTAGCAACCGTTCATCCTGGTGTACCACTTTTTTTTTTTTTTTGTTAGAGATGTTGGATTCGCAATATTTGTTTAAGTTTGGTAGTTGTTATTTGGGATGTCTCTGCATCTATTTCATCTATCCTTCGATTGTCCCTAGGAATGCATATTCTGCAAAATATATTTTTCTTATTTGGAGAATTCTGTTTGCAGTCTTTTTACAGATTTCTTTTGGGAACTAGATTTATTCCCTTGGTTTTCTGTTGTGCATTCTTAAGGTTTTGGGTTCAACTGTTGAAGGCCGCGGTTTTACAAAATATCACTTTGAGTCGTTGTTCTTGTGAATTTGTATCATTCATGAAAGGATTGTGATCTATGATTAAGAAGTGTATGTTGCTTCTGAACTCAAGCTTAACTGTGAGTTAAATCGATCTACTACATGTTTACTAAAGAAGAGATTCATATACTTAGGGGAGCCTTAGTTGGTGAAGTGAAGAGGTTTTTGCTTGACTTGAGAAGATAATCATCTTGAGAGGGAGTCTTGCGCTTCTGCCTAAGTGAACTTTCACTAATACACACAATCTTAGGGGGAGCCTAAGTCCACTAAGATGAAGTCTCATATTTAGGGGGAGTCTGAGTGATTTTTGAAGAGTTAAATTGTATGAGTGTGACTCTATATTTGTGGAGTCATTACAGATAATTACATCATTGTAATTGCTTGACAATTTATTAGTGAAGTTCTTTCCACAGGCACCTTGCCTCCTAGACATAGGTGGTATTGCACCAAACTGAGTTACCAATCTTGGTGTTGTTCTCTTTCATGATTCATTGCTTTTACTTAATTGTTTTGTGATATCTTGTAACTTTGTTCGTAACATTATCTGTTGTGTGGTAGGGAATCACCTTTTCAATTGGTATCAGAGTAGGTCACCATTACTCTGGTGTATTGATCCTATCCTTCGTTCATGGAAGGAATCAAAGAGAGGGTGGATCTATCACACATTCGCATGTGATACATGTCATGAAATGCATATTTTTAGGCTCGTTTTAGTATCTTTTCTTATCAAAAGTAGCATTTTGCATGTTAAAATTCCTAAATTATTTTTCAAATGGATAAAATGAATGAATATGACGTCTTTAGTTGCTAAAATTGTAATTTTATCATTTTGGGCCTGTTTTGGGAGCTTTTACATTGTTTTTTAGCTATTCTGCATAAATTGTCTTTGAGGTGCCTGCATCCCCAAAATGTGATGCACCCGCATCAAAACACTAAATTCCAGAAATATTAACCAGTCGTCTGCAAGTGCGATTACTCGGTCTCCAATCATTTTTCAGTGCCGAACTTAACTGGGTAGCTTCGGATTTGTGGATTTCGGCCCTCTCTACCAACCTTGAAGCCTATATAAAGGAGGGAAGTCTTCTCCACAAGGAGGCAAGCTCTTCCATCACGAAATACAACCATTCCTAGAAGATTTCTCACTCAAATCTCAAACCTACTTCAAGAAACGGGAGTTCTCTTAGAAAAGTTAGAGCTAGGACCCCCTACCCCACAAAAGAGCGTGTAGAGAGTAAGGATTGGTCCTTGGAAAAGGACAATCCATTTTTAGGGGTTAAAGAGATTGAGAAACATATTCTAAGAGAGTGTTTTCTGTATTTCCAGCATCTACTTTCATTTCTTCTTTTGTTAAGATCTATTCAATTCATACTCATCTTGTAATTAACTTTGGAAGTAATGAAAGTATTTCATGCATTCTTTAATATGAACTAAATTTACTAAGGGATTCAGTTATGTGGATCCCCTAGGGATTGATAGCTTTGATCATTGCTTAAGCGTCATACCATGCTTGCTTGCTCTTTTCTCTTATTGATTTTAAGGCTTAATAATGTTAAGTTAAACTAGCCACTTAATTTAGCATTCTAACGGAGTTCTAATGCTGAGAAGGTTAGGATATATAAGCGGAGTTCACAAGAGAACATGGGGTAATAGCCTAAGTATAGGAATACCACGTCATCTTAGGTATAAAGGACACCATAGGAGAAAAAATAAGAGCAAGAATTAATCTAAGCAGCAGATAACGATAGGCATACATGTTTAGCTCTTTAGGCATCTAAAGGAACTTGATACAAGACCAAATAGGTAAAGATTTTGTCCACGAGTTAGTCAATGCTTTGGTATGATGTGGTCGTGTCACTTAGGTTAGAATGAACTTAGGCAAAAGCATTGTTAAAACCCTACTTCCATCATTGATTATCTTTATCTTTTTACGTTTTATTCACATTAGCTCACAATAATTTCATCTTGGTTACTTCGGTTAATTGATTGCATTGCTTTAAAACAAACCTAATTAGATTGCTAGTCTCGTGGGATTCGACTCTTAGAATACTCCGAGATTATTACTTCATCGATAGTGCATGCTTGCACTAGACCATATTTTTTCTAATTTTCAACTCTCATATATGGTTGATTGATCAAGCTCTATCTCAAGGAAAATACTAACTCTTTCTCTTTGGTTTGTTTAAGGTGTTGCTGGTCAATGCGACCACATTAGCTCTATGTCAAGGAAAATACTATCTCTTTCTCTTTGAGTTTGTTTTGCAATTTTGAAGAGTTAATGCATGAGAAGAAGGCCTTGCCTTTTTTAAAACAGATCTTGAGATAGAAAGGACCTTTCGTAGTAGAAGGAGAGAACAAAGATGAAATTTTTGTGGTGAGAAAGAGTTAAGAGCATAAGTTGATTTAGAGGAAGCTGTGTTTGTGCAACAAATTCTAATGAATTCGCTTGGAAACGATCCTCTTATTCCTCCTAGGATAATGTCCAACAAAATGGAGATCAACAACCCCAACCTCAACTTGTTGTGCAACCTCAAAATCCCATGTACATCGCTGAAGATAGGGATAAGGCGATTAGAGATTATGCAACACCCATGTTCCAAACTATTGACACAAGGATTCTTGATCCCCTAATCGAAGCAACAACATTTGAAATGAAACCTTTGATGTTTCAGATGCTGAAATCTTTTGAACAGCTCGCTGAACTACCCCATGAAGACTCTCATAAACATCTCAAACTTTTTATGATAATTTTTCATTCTTTCAAAACAAATGGAGTTTCTGAGGAATCCCTTAAGTTAAAGTTGTTTCCTATAGAGCAATGCTGAAGCATGACTTGACTTACTCCCTCCAACTTTAATTACTACACGAGACAACCTTGTAGAGAAGTTCTTGGGAAAGTATTAATTTCCACCAGACAGGAATGCTAAATTCAGAGGGGAGATTGTAGCCTTCACACAAGCACCCACAAAATCAATAGATGGAGCCTAGTTACGTTGCAAGAAATTGGTGAGAAAAGGTCCACACCATGGACTCCTAACAATCATCATTATAGAGCAGTTTTACAATGGACTCAACCGAGCTTCGAAAACGTTGGTTAATGCATCTGCAGGAGGATCATTACTAAAGAAGTCTGTAAATGAGGCAGAAGAAATCATGGATACAATAGCCAATAACAACTAGAACTAGGGTGGTACAAATACATCAAAGGTTAAGACAGCAACAGTAGTAGAAGTTCAAGAAGGTCCCATGTTGATAGCTGCAAACCAACAATTAACTACCATTCAGAGCATGTTGCACAATTTCGTGTTAGGACCTCAATCATTGGCTATTGTACAAGCAGAACCTATGAACTTACTTACGAATTTTGTACTGCAAATCATTTAACCAATAACTGTTTGTATAATCCCCAATCTATTGTTATATAGGTTACCAAAAGGCATGGAGCACTGGAAGCCCTACTCAAAGACCTATAATCCAGGTTGGAGAGCGCATCCTAACTTTGCGTGGACAAATAGTGGTGGTAGCACATCTTGGCAGATTGTTAAGCCAACACTGCCAACACCTCGAGTAGTGCCAAAAGCACAACCACCAGTACCGCGATCTGCCCAAAATACAAGTATGGAACCTCTGCAAAAAAAATATATGATAGGTCGCCAATGTCAAGTATATTATTTTTCTTGACACGAAATTTATATCAAGAAACGTGTCACTTGACATTTTTTTGGTATCAAGTAATCTCATTTTACTTGACATTCGATTACTTGATATTTTAAAAGCGTCAAGTATACTATTACTTGACATTGTAGCCACGTCAAGTAACCTAGTTTTTGTAGTTGTGTCCCCACTACTATTACTGCATTTGTTTCTATTTCTACTTCTACTCTCGGATTTAAAGCTCCTCCAAAAATTGAAACCTCTCAAACCCGCCTCCCCGTCAATTAAACTACTTCAACTGCTTTTGTGCCACCTCCTCCTCCAACTCAGATTGAAAATCGGCTTGTTTGATAAACATTTTCAGTTTTTGGAAAACGTTTTTCAAAATGGGAGGAATTTTTGGAAACGAGAAAAACTAGTTTCTATCTGTTCCGTTTCTCCCTCGTCCTTCTTCTCTTCGTGTTTTAGGGCTTCCATCGATACTTTCTTCTCAGCAACAACATCAGCAGCTCCTTTCTCCTCTCAAGCTAGGGCGCGCACACGAGGTGACACCTCTTCCTTCAACTGATTATTTCCGTAGGTATCCATCTAAAGGGTGGTCATGATTCCAGCCACCGCAAACTGTATTATTGCCTGCGTTTTTAGTTTTGGGACGTGATGGCTATCGTATGCGTTTTTTCTATGGGAGAGGGAAGAAAAATGATAGTTTCTTTGAATTTCTTTTGTTGGAGTTGTTCAAATCGGTGGGTTTGTAAGTGGAGCCCATACGAGGGGTTGCATATGGGCATTGCTGGCTTTGCTTTTCTTCAAAAAATTAAAAAAGGAAAAAAGATTTTAGTCTCTATTGGAAAAGGGAAGAAAAATCATGTATTTACCACTTGAGTTTATAGTATTCATCATCTCTCCCAATCTATTTTTCCAGTTGAATGCCCAGACTTCAGGCAAAATGTAATACATGCAACCATGATGACTGTGTATTAGATTAAATTTGACTTCATTACTGCTTGTTCTTTGTTCTATTCTTTCTGAAAAATTATATCCTCTCTGTAAATTCTTTTGCACTCTTGTTTAAATTAAAAGGTTGTGATAATTAGAGAACATGGAGTTTTTTTCTTCCTCTGCTATTGCTGTCTCCCCTTCAATTCCTGCAAATCTTTTTCACTCCCCATCTCAATTTAACTTTGGCATTTGCTAGGGGTGTTGATGGAGAACATGGTGACTTTTATTCACCTTTGTCTGTCATGCCACTCAAGGCAATTTGCTCAATTGGTTCAATTAAACTAAATTAGAAGTGCCTTGGCTAAGGCTGTAATTGTTGTAGTAGCAAAATTTGATTTTGAAAGAATCACAACGAGGGCACTTTCGAGCAGTTGATGACTGTTGTTGTAGAGAAAATGGAGAGAACTTGCTTAAGTCTTGACTACCTTGAAGAAATTGATTGCAGTTTTAGTGATAAGTATTTCGAAGGAGAATGCACTTTCAATAGCTTGAAGAAATTGGTTGCTAGTTTTAGTCATGTTGAATGAATGGACAGAGTAGTATAATTGAGTTCGATGTGAGTTGAAATCATTTAAGACAAATGGCTCGAGTGAGAGATACATTGCCAATCTAATTTGGGCAACATTTGAAGGTTATACAATTTTGTTATTGTTTGTAGTTGTGTATTGAGAGTTATTTGTATTAGATGATATAAACTTTTGATAATTTTTTTTTTTTTTTTTTTTTGATGTTTAATATACAACATATCTTTTTTTATATTATATTATTACAAAAAAAAAAAAACTACAAGAAATAATTATCAAACAATTTTATGTTTCTGTTTCTGCTTCTTTTACTCAAGAAACAGGAAACAAGAATAGTTATCAAACATATTCATGTTTTTTGATAACAAAAAATAGGAAACAGAAAACAAGAAACGAAAAATGGAAAACAAGAAATAGAAAACAGGAACGTTATCAAACGGGCCCTAAATCACCTATTCTTCAAAAATTGAGACTAAAAATATATTTTTCTCTAATAAATTTAAGAACCTAAGCCAAACAAAAAGTGGAGTATCTACCCTATTCAACTCCTTCCAACAAGGGGCCCATCAAAGAGCCACCATTCAAGGGCCTGATTTACATAGCTACCACACATGACCCACCCGTTTTCTTCATGCTTTTCCTTCTCTTTTCTTCACTTCTCTTCCGCTAGGCTCCAAACTTCTGTTTCTTTTTCTGCCTACTTTACAACTGTCATATCAGCTATGGTTTCATATACTTATCATTGTTGTGCCGAGGTTATGATGTATGGCTTTGACAGTGGTCATTCTTGTTATCTATCGTCTCATTGATGTTCTTGCTTTTCTAGATTTAAGGCTAAGTTTCTTATCTGTTTGTTATTCGGTCGTCAATTATCTGGTGGAAGATTCGTTTACTTTGATTAATAGTATGTCATTTGGGCAGTGGATTCATATGTGTGTATGCAGATATATTTGGTATTATATTTCACTGAAAGCTAGATGGTCAGTTGGAAATGCCGCTATGTAAAAGTTTCTATAATTAATAGTTTGTCGGCTGCAGAAATTTCTCAGTTGAAAATGGCTATGATTCACTTGTAGACTATTGGCATGTTTAATTAATATTATGTTGTTTCGTTGTTGATTCACCTGCCTTAGAACTGAGAGGATGTATGCAGTTGACATGAAGCTGTAAGTGAGCATGCATACTGGCTGTGGTGACTGAGATTCTGCTATTTTGCCACCATAGTCTAACAGATAAACTTTTATATTATTTGTTTATTGATTATCGAAAGGATTAATTTTGAAATGTGTTGTTTACAGAGTCTAAATTTTAGTTGCACCCAAAGTTGTATGCTAGTTTTAGTCTAGCAATGAATAGATCTGTTATCCGATCACAGATAACAAATATATTTTGGGCTGTCAAGGTGACGGAACAATTATTGATTCAATGAACTGAAACAAGTGTTTTTGTTTTTGTGTTTTTGTCCAATTGGTTTCGATATAGTATATTGATGACTTGTTTATTTTTATTTCCCTCAAAAACTTGTTACAACTGTCTAAGAAATACCCTTCTGTAGCCAAGTTTCCGTGTTATAAAGAATTATAGGTTGGTTGGATTTTCTTTTATTATGCAGTTTCTAGTTATTGCTAGACGCGGGTATTCTTTTCTTGGGTTGAATCCTTATCTAGGTTTTGGAGGATTGATAGTCTTTTACTGTTTTTCCATAAGGATGCAGCCAGAGCTGGTGATCTTTGGAATTTCTTTTGAATTGGGATAGATGAGGGTGCATTGGATCTTTGTTCCATAGTTGAATTTAGAGAGGAAGCTCAATTCTTCCTTATCAAACAAAGCTAATTTCTCCTAATTTTGTGGTGCAGATTTGTAGGGAGGATAAGATGGCTCGAAATGAGGAGAAAGCACAGTCAATGCTAAATCGTTTCATAGCCTTAAAAGCTGAGGAGAAGAAGAAACCCAAGGAACGTCGACCCTACCTTGCCTCTGAGTGTCGTGACCTTGCGGAAGCTGACAAATGGCGTCAGCAAATCATGCGTGAGATTGGTCGTAAGGTTGCAGAGATCCAAAATGAAGGCCTTGGTGAGCACCGTTTGCGTGATCTCAATGATGAGATTAACAAGCTCATCAGAGAGAAGTCACATTGGGAGCGTCGTATAATTGAGCTAGGTGGCCCCAATTATACCAAACACTCGGCCAAAATGACTGATTTAGAGGGGAATATTGTTGATGTACCAAATCCCAGTGGTCGTGGTCCTGGATATCGGTATTTTGGTGCTGCTAAGAAGTTACCAGGTGTTAGGGAATTGTTTGAGAAGCCACCTGAACTGCGAAAACGCAGGACTCGTTATGACATATACAAGAGGATTGATGCAAGCTACTATGGCTACAGGGACGATGAAGATGGAGTTTTGGAAAGAGTGGAAAGTCCAAGTGAAGAGCGTATGAGAGCGGAGGCAGTTGAAGAGTGGCAAAGAATGGAAGAGATAAGGAAAGAAGCGAAGAGGGCAGTAAAGAGTGGAGAGGTGGCCAGCGTGGTGAATGTTGCAGCAAAGGAGGTACTATTTGAAGAGGAGGAAGAGGTTGTTGAAGAAGAGAGGAAGAGAGAGAGGGAAATGAAGGAGAATTTGGACAAGGAGAGGGAGTTTGTGGTGCATGTGCCATTACCTGATGAAAAGGAGATTGAGAAGATGGTATTGGAGAAGAAGAAGATGGAACTGTTGAGCAAGTATGCGAGTGATATGCTTTTAGAGGAACAGAGTGAAGCAAAGTCCATGCTTAATATACAGAGGTAGACTCCCAAAAATCGCCATAGATGAATTTTCCGTGGCTATGCAATGCATCAGAGCTCCTGTGGTCAACTGGCGAATCATATTTTATATTCAACCGATAACAAAGATCGAGGTATATGAGGAACTACTGTTTTAAGGTTTGTTCATATCTCTGTATATTTTGCCTTTAACATCTCTTAGAGGTGCAATCAATGTTGAAGAATGATGTAAAACGTTAGATAACAGGTTGCTAGAATTTTCCGAATTCATGTACTTGGATAGATGTTATGGGGCCGCTCTCTTAAGAGTTGATTTACATTTAGATGAGATAGATATTCAAATTCTTTGTATTTCCATTTTGTTTCTTTCAAGTTTAGCAATGAGGTTTTCAAGTAGAGCTACTACTGATTTGATCTTGCATATCAAAAATCAGAATTATGGAAACAAAGGAAAATAGGCCCTGCAGTTTAATAAGTTGTACAGAAGATGAATGAATGATACTTAGTACACCTCCCCATGTTTTGTTGAAAGGAAGAAGCAGATGGATCACATATATATTCTACCATCCCTAAACAATATCGGAAACTAAGATCCCACTGGCATCTCACTCCTTAATGGCTGTGATTCAATCCATGCACGTTCTGATTGTTCGCAAATATAAAGCAATATATATATATATATATATATATATATATTTCTGCTTTTTGTTTCTTGTTTTTTCTTTTTGTTTTAAAAATAAGAGATAGTACTATGTTTAATAACTGAATATTCTTGTTTACCGTCTTCTGAAAAAAAAAAAGAAAGAAACAGAAATTTGTTTAATAACTTTCTTTTTTTTTTTTTTTTTTTTAATAATATAATATAAAAAAAGTAGATATGTCATACATTAGACATCTAAAAAGATATTATTAAAAGTTTATGTCATCTAATAGAAGTAAGTCTTGATGACAACTAAATATAATAACAAAGTTGTACCATATCCTTCACATGTTGTCCAAATTTGATCGGTACTGTCATCTCTAACTCAAGTAATTTGTTTTAAATGATGTCGAGTCAAATCCAATTTAATTATATAATTACGTAAATGTTGTGGTTGTAAAATATTAAAGTTAAGCTAAATGAATGTTTTAGTTAGCAATATTTATATATTGTAATATTCTACTTGATTTCAGAATACTAAAAATATTAGAATTAAAATAATATATGAATACAAATATTGCAAAATTTAATATTCAAAAGTTGAAATATATAACAAAAATTAATATACATATTGAAAATTAAAATAATATATTATTTTAAATATTTGAGAATTTTAAAATTCAAAATTAAAATAAAATATAAACATAGCAAAATTATTTTTTAAATAGCAAAATTAATAAATAAAATATAAATGAGGCTGTTTTCAAATATAGAAAAATGAAGCAAAATATTAACAAATATAGCAAAATTTTGTTGTCCATCTATGATAGACCGAGATAGACTAATATCTGTGTCTATAGATAGTAGTTTATCGTAGTCTATTGCAAATAGACTATGATATTTTACTATTATTTGTAAATATTTTCAATAGTTTTGCATTTAAAATAATCTCCTATATAAAAGATGGAAACAAATATAAAAGAAAAGAAAAAAAAAGTGTCCATTTTGGGAGTTGAAATTTGAAATATAAAAAAATTAATATACATATTGAAAATTAAAATAATATATAAATCTAAATGTTAGAGAATTTTAAATTTCAAAATTAAAATAAAATATAAATATGGGAGAATTATTTTTGTAAATAACAAAATTAATAAAAAGAAAGATAAAAACAAAGAAATGTAATTAAAAAAAAAGAATCTCCAAAAAAATAAAAATAAAAATCGAAAATGTCCAAAAAATATAACATTAGGTGGGATTCGAACTCATGACTAGCAAAAAAAAATTAATTATGTTTGGCGCCTGATACCAATACAACAAAAGCTAAGAATAACTATTTATGGGAGCGGTAAAACAGAAATAGAAATAGAAATAAGAGAAACTAATTTTGGCCCATTTTTTTTAGGAATATTTCTTAAAATTTAGAAACAAGAAACATGAACAATTATCAAACAAGTACGTTTCTTTAAACATGAGAAACAGAAATAGGAAACAGAAAATGAGAACGTTATCAAACGTGCGCATAGGTGCTGGTTTCTAATATAGAACGTGAACCGACGCATACCACATAAATCATCCATGAGGCCAATTCGGCAATTTTGGCCCAAAGCCCAAGTAGCCCTTTTCCTTAAGCCCATTTCATTCTTTTTGCCCAATTGCTTGTCTATTTACTATTGTTTTCTTAGTCAGTAACTTTCTCTTCTTTGTTATGTTGCTTCTACACCTTAGCCCAAAAATTACCCATAACAATGAGGATACACCAAAACTACGCACTAAGATAGACAAAAAAAAAAAAAAAAAAAAAAAAAATTCCATTCTCTAAAGGATGTGCCTCGTCCCAAGATCCACTGGACATAGTTTCTTGAATAAAGAGAAAATCGAGAATTAGAGGACCCCAATTGTAAGGAAAAATTGCCACGAACACTTAGCGAAGATTGTCACACACCCTCTCAAATTACCTTTTTAACCAAGAAAGAGGTGTGAAGACAATAAATATCACCCCTCTCATGAGTTTCATTGTCCACATGTACCTGTAAATACCACACAAGCATATGTATCGAAGTAATAAAATCTCAATTAGGGTATCGTCCTCAGGGATTAGTGTATAACTTTCTTGCTTAGCTAGTATTACTAACTTATCGATTTTATCTAGGCTAATTAAAAATAAAATTTGGTATTCAGAATTAAAAATCAAACAATAAAATTAAACTAACAATTCGACGGGATTTAGATTCCAGGGTATTGTTTCATTATGAGTCTTCAGTAGGTCTTTAACATGCAAGATTATTGTGAAGTTGAATGATTTTAGAAGTCTAAATTCAGGATGTCCTTTTTCAAGCTCAATCCGTTCTAACCCTAATTTATCAAATTGAATTCCTTTCTATTGACTAAACTAAGGCAACCCTAAGACCCTTCAATCACAATCCTTATTATTCTCCGATCATTATTATGCATCATCAAATAATAATTTGACCTACTAAGTCCAGCCAAGATTCCTCTTTTACAAGCAAAAAAAGTTGCCCAAGAACAATTAATTAATGGCCAGTTAATCAAAAGCAGTCAAGCAGATGGATTAAAATTCAACCAAATTACAACAATCCCAATGTCAAGAAACAATCAAGAATTACTCATAAATCCAACAACACCCTAGAATTTAGAGGTTTAGCTATGTTGGGATTTGTGCCCTAAAGCCTCGTACTTGATTAGTTAATTAATTTAATTATTAATTATGCAATATTGATTTATCCATTAATGGAAAAATTCAAGGTTATTGCATGAAGTCTTGAACATATATGTAGTTGACATACGAGTGGATAATGTTCAAGAAATAACTTAAAGGTTTATAGTATATGAATAAGGTTGGGTGCGTTATCCTAGTGATACTATGGATATGATCCACTTTGTAATAGTTACAAATAGTTTGATCCAAGTTGTTCATGTGGAGACATGTGAGTGGGGGTATCTTATACAAAGAGTTTGTATAAGACCAGACCGCAAAATATTTAATCTCTCTTTGTAAATCCGTTAATTAATGAGATTAATATTTCATAGATGTACGACTCAATCTTAACCTTAAGTGACTTATGAACTCTTGTCTGTGAGATCGATCCTTTGATTTGCACAGATGAGAGTGGCTTGAGTTGCCCACGCAATAAGCCTACCATTTTCGGGATTCGACTAAATGGGGAGCTGTGAACATAACTTCACAAGATGAAATTCACTCCTTCCCAGATAGGGTAAGTAGATGAGTAGTTCCCTTAAGTGCTGATTTCGGGTTTTGAACAACGGGCCCCACCCTCTCACTGGCCCAAGAGGGACTTAGTTTATAGTTGGACTATAAACAAAATGTTCATTATGGTTGGACTATAAACAAATTGTTCATTAGAGAAATTAGTCGTACTTAAGGAAAAGAGGTAATTATAGGGGTAGAACAGACATTTGAGACATCTGTAATTAAGAACAACTTGTGAAAGATCGACTTGCTTATACTAATTATATCCATGGACACAACTTGTCCTACCGTGCATAAGAGTTCAACTATTGGTCTATAGTGGTTGTCCTGTAGTTAATGAATGAAAATTAATTTAATTAAAGAGTTTAATCAATTAATCTTGGATCATTTGAGCTTATAATCTATAGATCTATAAGGTCTCCTTGCTAGCTCACCATGGATCAACAAGGATCAAATATGTGGAAAGAAAAATTTGAAATGTTCAAATTTATGAGGGAAAATATTAATTGTATGGGATACAATTAATTACATAATTTATTATAAAGTTTATTTGAGTAAGTTCAAATTATAACTTTATAATATGGAGAATTAATTTATTTGAATATGATTTAAATAATTAATTATTTATTTGGATGGAATCCAAATAAATAAATAGAGGGAGAATTAATTAATTAATTTGAATTGGATTCAAATAATTAATTATTTAATTTGGATGAGATTCAAATTAAAGATTCTGCAAAAGATAAATATTTAAATATGATTTAAATATTTTAAACCATTTAATATGAGATATTATTTGGGTCGATATTAATATTGGATGTTATTAAATGTTTAATTTAAAATCTTTGCAGATACCTTATCCTAATTAACCCATAGAGTTCTATAAATAGAGCCCTTAAGAACCCTCATGGAATACACACTCTCTACGATTACTCTAAAACTCTTACACAAAACCTCCTCTTGGGTTCTAAGTGTAAAGTGTAGCATAGTTGCGTCTTTCCAGCTCCTTTTCCTTTGTTTTTTTTTTGGCCCTTTTAGCTTCCTATTTGCATTATTTGCATGATCAACCTCGAAGCTTCCAAATTTGGTCTTTTGCACCCACTTTTACTTATTTGAGCTCCAATTACTTCTACTACTCGGTTTCTTGAAATGTACAAAATAAATCAAGTTAAATCGAAATAACTAGCAATAAAAGTTCTAAATTTAAAAGCTAATTGAAGCACTTTTCAGGTGCTTTTCACCTTTTTAACCAGTTAAAGAACAATATCATTAGATAAACGCCCACATTATCTCTTCCTAAAAGTATTAGGTATACAAGATCATCATTCAACTTAAAAGATCACTCAACTTCGGATATTTACAATTGATGTATTCTCAGAACCACTCATGATATAACTCACAAAACATACAAATATGTACAACCTCACACCCTGACACCAAACCTAACTAAAAATGTCTCATGTCACACTAGGTCAAACCATTTATACATACAAAGGCTAGGGGGAATGAGTATGTTGATGTCTTGAAACTAAGACATACGAGGCTCGTGTAGGCTAAGCTCTGGGAACTCTTTCGCAACTTAAGTGAGAAAGAAGACATAAAAATACATGAGCTGGAAAGCCCAATAAGTGACAATTTTAAAAACAGTTACATCATCATCTACTAAAAACATTTATAGTTAACGAAACATTTCCTAAGCTCAAAGCATCAAGTAATATCAAGCTCATGACCATGGATAAAACAATTAGATAAAAACATCATGAAATTAGGTGAACTTTCCATCACTTAAACTGAGTAAAGTTCACATTAAACTTGTACCCAACATCCTTAGTTGAGGTAGAACAATCTCAATACACTCAACGTCATAGCCTTAGCTGATATAGAGTCATCTCAATACATCAGTGTTGTTACCTTTTTCCTACGTGCACGTAGAATGCCCCCGAATGGCTAATATTGGACTTCCCATATACCTTCTTCCATTGAAAAGCACTAAAAAATTGCTTTTATTGCTCTTAAATTAGGGATGTTGTATTAGATTTCATGTGCATGCTAGTGATTTTCAGGTAATTACGGAGAAAATAAGTTTCGAAGCCCAAAAGAACCAAACTGAACCAAAGTCAGATAAAAAACTGAGGAAAAAAAATGCAAAAAACCCTAAAAACAGGGTAGCGTAGTGCACGTCACAATGCTGCTCTCGGCGCTCTAAACCCGCAAGCTCTTATTTTGGAAATCTCAAGAGCGTTGCATCACTGAGAAGGAGCGTCGCAATGCTATGCAGGGAGTGTCGCTGCGCTGCGGCACAACGCTTGAGGTTAGCCATTTATGATGGCCAGTCTCGAGGCGTTGCCTTACAGCGTCGTTGCGCTACCCTTTTTATGTCGATCAGCATCGCTGTGCTATCAAAGAACGTCACGATACCAGCTTTCCTTTTTTAAAAAATCTGCAAATTTTGAAAATATTTAAGCAATCACTTCTATAAATTAGGAGGTCCTCAGCAGCCCTAATCACGAAATTCAAAGCCTCAAAGTGTGAGTTTGCTACAAAAAAAAAAAAAAAGAGATATTTTGGCGGCAGTTCAAGTTTTCGATGTGAAGATCAGAGGAGTCTTGCCGGTTTCCAATCAATAAAGGGCTTTTCAACAATAGAGTTTTCCTTTCTTTCTATTCTATTAATGTTGAGATTTATCTTGAACATGTTGTCTAAAGCTATGAGTGGCTAAACTCTTTAGTTTTAGGGTATTGATGAACTATTTATGAAGTTATGCTAATATTGTAGACTTTCATGGATTGTTGTAAATACTATGCTTTTCATTATTACTGTACTTAATCTTGTTGATCATCAATATTTGTTAGATTAGACATTTAATTTGATGAGACTACATGTTTAATCTGACTTATAACAATGAATCGTTATTAATCTCTCATGGAAATAGTTAGGTTAATAATGAAAGTTGCTAAAGACTATTCTTAATGTCATGTGATTTAATTTGGTTTCAAGAAGATAGTAATCAATTAAGTTGCATGAGAAAATGTTGTTTTTTTTTATAGAAAATAACCCAGATTTATATTTCTAGACTTAAGCATATGATTTGCAATTAATTCCATAAACCCTAGAATATTGCATATTGAATTAAATAAGGACTCAATACCCTAAAACACTCTCTAACTCTTGATTTTTCAACTTTACTTGCTTTCTTTATTGTTTTAATTATTTTCTCAATTCAAACTCGATTTCGAATCCTTAAATAAAATTGACTCAACTCTAGAATAAATAGGTAATTCAAACTTTCAATTGGATCCTTAGTGGAAAGATATTCAGACCTAAACCGTCTTATATTATAACTTGAACCGTGCACTTGCGGCTTGCATCAAGTTTTTGCCTTTAGTATTAGGAATCCTTGGAACTTCTTGAATACTTTATTTCATCCTTCAGTATTTTTGGAATCCCTTGGACTTCTCGAGTACCTTCTTTCATCCTTCAGTACTGGGAATCCTTTGGCAACCTGTGGTGCTTGATGCACACTTTTAGTGTTTACCGCAAGTGTACGGGTCAAGTTATAATATAAAACGGTTAAGTCCGAGTATCGTTCCACTAGAGATCCAATTGGGAAGGTTCAAGTTACTTAGCTATTCTAGAATTGAATCAATTTTATTTGAGGATCGAAATTCAATTTTATGAGTTAGGGAAAAATAAAAATCAAGCAAAGAAAATATCAAGGGAGAATTGCAAAAGTCAAAGAGAGTTCTAGGGCTTCGAATCCTTGTTTATTTCATCATGCAAAATTATAGATTTCATGGATTTTATTGTAATTCTTATGCCTAAGTCTAGAAACTTAATTCCAAGTTATCTTCTCTCAAAGACAACTCTTTCTCGTGCAACTTGATTGATTGTTAATCTCTTAAAACCAATACACAATTACATGGCATTAAAACTAGTCTTTAGCAACTTTCATTGGCAACCTAACTACTCTCGTGATAGATTAACAACGATTCATTGTTATAGGTCAAATTAAACATATAATTTCTCAATCATACATCTAACCTAGCATGTGAAAATGGCCAATCCTCAAGAATTAAACACAATAACAATGAAAAACATAATTTATTTAAACAAAACCATGAGTCTACAAAATTAACATGAATTCACAAACAATTCATCAAAACCCTAAAACTAAAGAGTTTAGCCACTCATAGCTTGAAGCAACATGTTTGAGCAAAAATAATCAAAGGAAGAGTGTAAAGAATAGGGAAACTCTACTGAAAAGAGGTTCTTGATTGAGGCAGCACCGTCACGAACTTCTTGACTCTCACGTCGGACTTCGAAAGGCACCAAGACTATCTCGAACTCTTGTCCTCTTCCTTGCGGCTAACTCACTCTTTGAACTCGCGCATAATTCTCACCTTTTAGGATCTTTCTTTCAGTCTGCAACTTTCTTGCTTTTCTTGATATTTCTCCTCCCCCCCACCCCCCTTTTGGCTGCTGAAAACCCCTAAATTTATAGAGTTTGGCCTCCAAAAATTTAACCTAAAAAACAAAACTTTCGTTTAATTAACGCTGGCACCGCGGCGCTAGGGTTGCGACCAAAAATAAGTTGCTCTCGGGTTTTAGCGCCGCTGCGAAGCTGTCATGCGTTCACCAAGGATGCGTCGAGGCAGCGCCATCTCGGTGCCGCGATGCTACTTTGCGTCCATGCTGATGCGTTTATACTTCAGCGCCGCGGCAGCGCCGTCTCAGCACCACAACGCATCATGCGTTTCAACAAGGATGCGTTTTTCAGCTCTTTTTCGTTGTATTCTTGCTCGGTTTTGATATTTTAGTCTTTTCTTCTAATTTTCCTCGTTTTAACCTGAAAGTCACTAGCAAACAAGTGAAATCTATTATAAAACTCCCTTAATTTGAGAGAATATAAAGCACTTTTCAAGTGCTTATCAACACCCCAAACTTAGCGATTTGCTAGTCCCGAGCAAAGAATAAAATCAAATAATAGGGAGTTTTAGATGAAGAAGTGTGCAATTGACTCATGTCTCAGAGAATAGCATTCAGAGCTTAAGTAGAAACATGCAAGCATATCTATATTGTTATAATTATTCAAGGCCAAATCTTGTTATCTTCCAAGTGTGTGTGTGCAAGCCTCCTTCAATTTAAAATACTAGAACTCAAATTAGGACTTAAGAGAGTTTCTTCAGTTTTCCCCCTACTCTAGCTCATGCACCAATCTTCAAGCTTTCATGCATTCAAATGAGTAATATATCCACTAAGGTACCTTTCAATCATATATATATATATATATATATATATATATATATATATTTCCTGGGCCAAACTTGCGTTCTTTTACCTAGAGGCACTAGCTTTCACACATCCACTGTAGGGACTCGTACCTAGTCAATTCCCAGGCGTCCTTACTGATCACAGCAAAGGCAGCTCTTTTTACCCCTATCCATGCATACTCATTACAAGTTTAACATTTAAAAAGATAGACAAATAAAGCTCATATATTTTGTGTACACTTTTTCTTTTCTCAAGGCATGTATACTCTTTTCTTTTTTCCTTAGTCTAAAATTACAAGCTATCACGCATTTCCACTCTCTCACCGGTGGGGCCTTTCGAAGTGACAACCAAATACACCCAACTTAATCCTTTTTCAGTTAAAGATTCTAAATAAAAGTGGCTACGTGCTCAAGAATATGAGAGATTTTAAGAGGGACTTAAATGAATTTAACTCAAGATAGTGCTATTCTATTTCCACAATAAGTCATCTATCATGCAAATTCGAATCTCATCATGGACAATCAACATCAAGGCACACAACCATAAACAACATCCCCATTAACTTTGAAAGCTCCAAAAATTTTCAAAAAAATTTTTTCCAAAAATTGTTTCAAAAAATTGACATGCATATGATCATTAAAACCTTCACTAACATGCATAGCAGGATAAGAAAACACACAAAAGTACGAAAGACACCTCCCACCCCAAACTTAGAATCATGCATTGTCCCCAATGCATAAGAGCATCTAGCAAGGAAAGAGCAAGCCTGGGAGCAAGCGGGAAGCCACCAAACAGGCTTGGTGTAAGGAGTACTTTGTGTGATGAACCACGTTCCTGAGAGATAAAGCATATGAGTGACTCCAAGATTCATTGAAAATAAAATAAAATAAAAAAGTAAAGAAATCAATAAAATTGAGTTGCCTCCCAATAAGCGCTTGGTTTAACGTCTTCTAGCTAGACGGAGCTCTCGAATCACGGTGGATCCCAAGGTGGTTTCTTCCTTTCATACTTTGGATCACCTACAACTTTTAGTATTCGCCCACATTGACACTCACAAACATATTCATTAGCATTTAGTGAGTTAGTCAATAAATCATTATCAAGTTGAACATCATCGTTTCTAATGTGGTCAAGACTTATTAAAGAATCATCATACTTAGATTTTAACGGACTCACCACTTCATTTTTAACATGCTTCTCCATAGTTTGTTCATAATTCATTATAGGTTTGGGAGGCATGTATGAAAAACTAGGAAAAATATCACAACTAAAAACATGCTTCATAGAATTTTCTACTTTAACATCAAGCATGTCATTAGTCTTACCATTCAAAGGGGGCTCATCATGCATAGAGTTTTTATTTGAAGAGAGAGGCGATGTTACCTTTGTACTTGGCTCATGATGCTCATACCTTTCTACATCCGAATGCTTAAGGGTTTTATAGATGTCAAATGTTACCTCCTCATCGTTAAGGCGGAATGTGAGTTTTCCTTCTTGCACATCGATGAGGGCCCTTCTGGTGGCCAAGAATGGTCTCCCAAGGATTATGGGGACTTCGGCATCTTCCTCCATGTCTAATATCACAAAGTCCGCCGGGAAGATAAACTTGTCTACCTTGACCAAGACGTCCTCCACAATGCCGTAGGGATGAACAAATGATCGATCGGCCAAAAGCAAAGATATGGTAGTTGGTTGCACCTCTCCTCCATTGAGCTTCCTAAACATGGATAAAGGCATTAAGTTAATAGAAGCTCCAAGATCACAAAGTGCTTTAGTTACTTTATTGTTGCCTAAATGACAAGGGATAGAGAAACTCCCTGGATCTTTTAGTTTTGGAGGCAATTTCCTTTGTAGTGCCGCACTACATTCTTCGGTTAGTGCAACCATTTCATAATCTCCATACCTTTTCTTCTTAGACAATACATCCTTCATGAATTTGGCATACTTGGGCATTTGTTCTAATGCCTCTGCAAAAGGAAGGTTAATTTCTAACTTTTTGAATATGTCTAAGAATTTTGAAAATTGAGCATCAATCTTTTTCTTTTGAAATCTTTGAGGAAAAGGTAAAGTATTAGGGATAAAAGAAGTAGAGTTAGAAGTACTCCCTATGTTGGACTTTGATTTCTCCTTTTCCTTAGATGCACTCTCTTTTTGTTGGACATCCTCTATGATGGCTTCATCTTCTTCTTGTGGGAGCTCATCATCTTCATCATTAATCAAGGGAGTGGATAGCTTTTTCTCACTCCTCAAAGTCACGGCCTTGCACTCCTCGCTTGGGTTTATCTCAGGACAACTAGGGAACTTACCCTTTTGCATTATTTGGAGGGAAGTTGCCATTTGACTAAATTGAACCTCTAAGTTTTGAAGTGCCTTACCTTGGCTTTGAACAGTGCTTGCAATTGCTTGGACCGAATTCTCCAATGTGGTTGTCCTTGATCTTGACTCTTTGACAAAGTCAAGCATTATGTCCTCTAGTGATGATGTCTTTGCATTCCCCGCTCCATTGAATCCTTGAGGTGCTTGCAACACATTCTTGTTGTTAGCATATGAAAAATTCTCGTGATTCCTCAAGTTGGGATGATAGTGAGTTGGAAGTTGTTGTTGACCTCGGTATTGTCCTCTATCTACATAATTGGCTACCTCCAACTCACTTGGCTCTTGTTGGCTTGCCATGGCCGCAAGGGAAGCTATGGATGATGGACTTGCTTGGACTTGGCTTCCTTGAGAAAATTTAGATAAAGCATTAGTAAGAGAAGCCAATTGAGCTTTTAGAGAACTTACCTCGTCTATCTCATATCGTCCGGTGGCTTTTGGGATGATTGGAGAAGACCGTTCACATGGCCAATTGTACGATGTAGTGGCCAAGTCTTCTAGTATGGTATAGGCTTCTTGAGCATTCTTTGAAAAAATTGACCCTCCGGCGGTTGCATCTAAGATGGATTTGGTTGAGCTTGCTAATCCATTGTAGAAAAGTTGAATTTGCAACCAATCCGGGTACCCATGTTGAGGGCATCTTCTCAAGAGATCCTTATACCTTTCCCAAGCCTCATATAATTGTTCATCCTCAAGTTGGCGGAATGTTCCAATCTCCATCCTTAGTCTTTGAGATTTAGCCGGTGGAAAATATTTGTTCAAGAAAGCTTGAGCTAAGATCTCCCACGTTGTGATGCTATCCGGAGGTATGGTTTCCAACCAATCCTTAGCACGGTCCTGCAAAGAGAAAGGAAAAAGTCTTATTTTAATAGCATCATTAGAAACACCATTCATCTTTACCGTCCCGCATATTTCTAAGAAAGATCACAAGTGCTTGTGAGGATCTTTATTAGTTCTTCCTCCAAAGGCTAGTTCTTTAGCCATTTGGATCAATCCCGATTTCAACTGAAAATTGTTGACATTGATGGGTACATTTATAATGTCGGGTTGATTTTCCGGTAATGTCGATTAGAAGTAGTCCTGAATTGCCTTTGGTATCTCCTCTGCCATCTCCTCGATGTGATTGTGTTGAACCCTTAGGTTTCTTCTACACGTCCTTTCAATCTCGGGATCAAGAAGGAGAATATTAGTATTATCTCGAGACATAGACAAACCAAATAAAAAAATAAAAATAAAAAATAAATAAATAAACAATCAAATAATATACACCACAAATTAAGATTTATCAATTCTAATGAATATTAAATAACAAAAACCGTTCTTTGGATCCCCGACAACGGCGCCAAAAACTTGATGCGCACTTTTAGTGTTTACCGCAAGTGTACGGGTCAAGTTATAATATAAAACGGTTAAGTCCGAGTATCGTTCCACTAGAGATCCAATTGGGAAGGTTCAAGTTACTTAGCTATTTTAGAATTGAATCAATTTTATTTGAGGATCGAAATTCAATTTTATGAGTTAGGGAAAAATAAAAATCAAGCAAAGAAAATATCAAGGGAGAATTGCAAAAGTCAAAGAGAGTTCTAGGGCTTCGAATCCTTGTTTATTTCATCATGCAAAATTATAGATTTCATGGATTTTATTGTAATTCTTATGCCTAAGTCTAGAAACTTAATTCCAAGTTATCTTCTCTCAAAGACAACTCTTTCTCGTGCAACTTGATTGATTGTTAATCTCTTAAAACCAATACACAATTACATGGCATTAAAACTAGTCCTTAGCAACTTTCATTGGCAACCTAACTACTCTCGTGATAGATTAACAACGATTCATTGTTATAGGTCAAATTAAACATATAATTTCTCAATCATACATCTAACCTAGCATGTGAAGATGGCCAATCCTCAAGAATTAAACACAATAACAATGAAAAACATAATTTATTTAAACAAAACCATGAGTCTACAAAATTAACATGAATTCACAAACAATTCATCAAAACCCTAAAACTAAAGAGTTTAGCCACTCATAGCTTGAAGCAACATGTTTGAGCAAAAATAATCAAAGGAAGAGTGTAAAGAATAGGGAAACTCTACTGAAAAGAGGTTCTTGATTGAGGCAGCACCGTAACGAACTCCTTGGCTCTCACGTCGGACTTCGAAAGGCACCAAAACTATCTCGAACTCTTTCCTCTTCCTTGCGGCTAACTCACTCTTTGAACTCGCGCTTAATTCTCACTTTTTTGGATCTTTCTTTCAGTCTGCAACTTTCTTGCTTTTCTTGATATTTCTCCCCCCCCTTTTGGCTGCTGAAAACCCTTAAATTTATAGAGTTTGGCCGCCAAAAATTTAACCTAAAAAACAAAACTTTCGTTTAATTAACGATGGCGCCGCGGCGCTAGGGTTGCGACCAAAAATAAGTTGCTCTCGGGTTTTAGCGCCGCTGCGACACTGTCATGCGTTCACCAAGGATGCGTCGAGGCAGCGCCATCTCAGCGCCGCAATGCTACTTTGCGTCCATGCTGATGCGTTTATACTTCAGCGCCGCGACGCATCATGCGTTTCAACAAGGATGCGTTTTTCAGCTCTTTTTCGCCGTATTCTTGCTCGGTTTTGATATTTTAGTCTTTTCTTCTAATTTTCCTCGTTTTAACCTGAAAGTCACTAGCAAACAAGTGAAATCTAATATAAAATTCCCTTAATTGGAGAGAATATAAAGCACTTTTCAAGTGCTTATCAGTGCTACGAAAACATATTCACGTAGCAAGGCAATCACAACAAGAGTACAAAGCATAATGGTTTGAAACATCTTTTAAAAGCCTTAAAATTCATCATTAGCAATCATAAACCATTCTTAGCATAACATAAGTTATCACCATTCAACCCGTATATGCTTGCCAACATTTGATCCATAAGAAAACATGTAACTTCCTTATAAGCTTAACATTTTCATATTAAGCATTAAAAGTATAAATCAGTGAATTATGCTTAATGCTTAGCAAAATCAGTGAGAAAACTCATTTTCATAAGAAATCATGGTTAGAAATCATAAAAGAATTCATTTTAAACAAACATATGTCACTCACAGTTCGGGTCTGCACTCTTAGGGTTATAGGCTTCCCTAACCTCAATTTGACCTGAAATATCAATTAAGAGGTATTAGATCATCTCCTCAAAGTTCCTACACTTCTCTTAACATTTAAACTTTATCCATATTGGCCAAAATCAACTTAAATTTCACTTATTTTCTCACCATTGCCATTTAGGGATTTTTTATGCAAAAGATTCCAAAATTTCCTAAAATACCCAAAAATAAGTTTAAAATACAAAATTACCCATTTTGAGGATACAAATTCAAGAAAACATCAACTGGGGTTCAATAATGCTCAACAACACCCAAAATGGCCATGGGCATGCAGTATGGGCAGCAAATGGGCGTGGGGCATGGGCTGTGGGAGTGGGTGGGCAGCAGTATCACAACAAGAGTACAAAGCATAATGGTTTGAAATATCTTTTAAAAGCCTTAAAATTCATCATTAGCAATCATAAACAATTCTTAGCATAACATAAGTTATCATGATCAAATCGTATATGCTTGCCAACATTTGATCCATAAGAAAACATGTAACTTCCTTATAAGCTTAACATTTCCATATTAGGCATTAAAGTATAAATCAGTGAATTATGCTCAATGCTTAGCAAAATCAATGAGAAAACTCATTTTCATAAGAAATCATGGTTATAAATCATAAAAGAATTCATTTTAAACAAACATATGTCACTCACAGTTCGGGCCTGCACTCTTAGGGTTATAGGCTTCCCCAACCTCAATTTGACCTGAAATATCAATTAAGAGGTATTAGATCATCTCCACGAAGATCCTACACTTCCCATAACATTTAAACTTTATCCAGGCCAAAATCAACTTAAATTTCACTTATTTCCTACCATTGTCATTTAGGGATTTTTTATGCAAAAGTTTCCAAAATCTCCTAAAATACCCAAAAATAAGTTTAAAATACAAAATTACCCATTTTGAGGATACAAATTCAAGAAAACATCAACTGGGCTCCAAAAATGCTCACCAACACTGAAAATGGTCATGGGCATGCAATATGGGCAGCAAATGGGCGTGGGGCGCGCGCTGTGGGTGTGGGTGGGTGGCAATGGGCATGCGTTGGCGTAAGCAAACGTGGGCGGTGATTGTCGCACGCAGGTATGCGGGTGAAGGCGCATGTGTGTGGCACTTACGTGCGAGGCATGTGCCAAAGGGCGAGAATGAGCGATTGGGCATGAGGGGGTGGGTGCAGCCCTGGGCAGCCTTCTTCAACCTTCAGTCAGTAGTCTCTTATTTTCAACACGATTTTTCAGAGCTTCAAAACACCATTTCTAACCAAATAAACTTCAAATAAATTTTATGGAACTTAAGAGGGACCTCTTAACTTACTAACAAAATTGGGCACTCAAATCCTCCCCAAACACCCCTGAAAATTCTTCAAACCAAAACCCTCTAATTTACTCAGTTTCAGCAACAACCTCTGATTTTTTTAAGTTCTATTAACCTTTCCAACTTCAATTCACTCTGACAACCCCGTGTAGATTTCTCACTCATTCAACTTTCATTTGGTTCAAAAATAAAGAAATTTGCACAAGTGGTTCGGAAGAACCAACCCTTTCTTTCTCCAGCTGCTTCCTTAACCGACCTGCTATTGTATCCTTCAATTAAATTCAGCCAAACAACTACTTCACCAAGCTCAATGTGGCCTCTTCCAATTTTCTCTTATCATCAATATCCTAATACAAATTTATCCTTTTAAATTAAATTTTAATTATTTTATATTTATTTATTTAAATTAATTTTTATTTGTTATTTTATATAACAACACCTAGAAAAATTTGAACTCTTAGTAAATTTTTCCTTCTTGTTCAAACTCTCAACACGCTATTGGTTTCATTCCTTCCCCCTTTTTTTAAAGGCTAAATAAAAATTGAGCTTGTTTAATCAAGCTCCACAATTCCCATTTTGATTTTTACTTAAGTCATTGGCTCACACTTACCCATTTAAATTTAATTTTACTTGCATCATTTCAAGTCCACCTTTGCTCATTTATTTTTAACTTGAACTTAGGCAAGGAGAAATAGGAATTAAGACAGATGCTCAGTAGAGCATAAATGTTGCATTTAAAGTATGTATGATCCGTTATGCTCATAATGGTCTAATGTCACGTTGAAAATTGCAAAAGATGTATCTATTAACACACAAGTTTTCCTATAACCCAAGTGCAAGTTTAAATAGGTTTTCCTAGGGAGTTTAGGGTCGAATTCCGAGATTTGTAATAATTTTGGCGTTCAGAATATTCTTTAGTTTGATACGTTGAACTGTACAATAATTTGCTGATATGTGCATAATTGAATTTTCTAAAACTAACTTTATGCATAACGAATTGATGGATACACATGTAGAGTGATGATGCGGGGTGGAAAATGGATGAAGTTGTCAAGTACAAATATGTTCAGACAACATGCGTGGAAAGGATGGATCCATAAAAAAAATAAGGTTAAGAATACTCAGCTAGCATTTTCCTAAGTGTTACTTGAGTAAGTTTTCATGCTACCAAACTCGAGATTGAGATTGCATCTCTCGATACTTTGACGCCACATTAATCTTATCTCTAAGACGCATGATGAGTTCTTCATGCAAAAGTTGAACTTTATCTCTAAAGCCAATTACTTTTTTGTTAAAGGTCCAAGATTAATCATATACTCTCTCAAGCAGATGATTATACTTTCCAAGATTAATTATATACTCTCTCAAGCAGATGATTATACTTACTTAAACCTATTTGTTCGACAGATTCAAGCAAGTTTGAAGTACTCATTTAATCAAGATTGAAACATACTTAGTAAAACTTTGAAATGCTAACTTCATGCACTTAACACATTAATCATTCAAACATTCATGATGTAAGGTATTGAAGCTGAGTAGAGATGGAGGTTTAGTGTCATTCAAACTTATATTAAGAAAATAATCAAATCTCTCAATTGTCATTAACAAAATACAAGTAAGAAGAACGAACATAACGAAGAAATGGTAATAAAAGTTGTCAAGCCGCCAATGGCAATGTCTTGCTTCTTGAAGGCTTGAGATGGTGGCTATCTGAGACATGATTTGTACAAGGATGGATTCTCACTCTCTGAAAGGTCGAGGGTGGCTATTGAGGTTGAGGGAGAATTTGCACTGAGCTTTCACCATTGTATTTTTCTATCTGTCTTGAACATGAAGTGCAATGGGCTATTTATAGGCGTCCAAAAAGGTGATCTCATAATGATCTGACACCTTTGCATTTTAATTCAATGCCCTGCTGCACAGACTTCTTCGCGTCTTCGGTTCATTGGATCTATCATGATCTGGTAAAGTCAGTTGTCCACTTGCATATTGACATGACAGTTGTCTCCCAAGCGTTTGATTTATTTTTTCTTCTCGACGCATGGTGGTTGACGCGTTGATCTTCCAATGTTGTGACCTCAAGTCTTCTGGCATCATCCTTTCCTTTATACTTAAGATTATTTTTTGTTTCTTTTTAGCTCTATCCTGCATTTAAAAAGATAAAAACTCATAATTTCCAAAATAGATGCTTTTGTAAACCTAGTAAACCTAGAGTTATTCATATTACACAATTCAAGTGACAAAATCATGCGTTTATCATTAATATTACTCTAACTACTCTAGATAAAGAATACAATAACTCGTAGAAAATACAAGTTATCAATAAACTATTGGTTGAATCATATCACCTTGATGTGTATTCTCAGAGGCCGAAGTGCGAAACCCTGTGGAGTGAATTAATAAAAATTTGATGGATGAGTTTTTTTACACAATACGAAGGTGGGGGAATCAAGCTCGAGGTGATGATACAAGCTTACACCAGTTGAGATATATATCGGTGTTTTACAATTTAAGAGATGGGTTAAAACATCTAAAAAGTATATACAACAAAATTTCTTTGAGGTGGTTTAATCTTTCATCTAAATTTATGTCAGTTCACTATAATTACCATCCCGAAAAGCTTGTCATTAATCATTTATTCACTAATAGAAATAGCATAATTGAAAATATTAAGATATTACTAAAATCTGAATTGAAACTTTTTAAAAGGACCAGAATTTATATATAAAAATATGTATAAGTTGTTAATGTAGATGCGGTGGAAATGTCAGTGTCGATCAAAATTTGTAGAAACAAACTATATAAAAAGTTAAGCATTTCATTATTTTGAATTAAATATAGAAAATTATTTAAAATGGCAAAATTGTTAAAAATATTAACAAATTATAGTAAATTATCACAGTCTATCTACGATCGATCGCGATAGACTACTATCTATGTCTATCATGACACAGATAGACACAAATAATAGTCTATCGCAGATAAACAGTAAAATTTTACTATATTTATAAATATTTTGATTTATTTTTTTATATCTGAAAATAACTTTTAAATATAAATGTCAATTATTAATACATATATTCATATCAGTAATTTGTTTTATCCATTTTGTTAGATTTTACAATATAGTGAAAATATTGATTCATGTCAAACTTATTTTAATATGGTAAGATAAACATATATTTATCCCCTTTTGTTTTCTTTTTTTTCCATGTTTATAATCCTTGTATTATTTTGTAGAACCATTTAACATCCTGCGTTTGTAGTCCAACGGTTAGGATAATTGCCTTCCAAGCAATAGACCCGGGTTCGACTCCCGGCAAACGCATTTTGAGTTAACCTTTTTATTTTTTTTAAATAACAATGAGGAATTTCACTGTTGTATGGAATCATGAATTTCATTTTATAAATTTAAATGGATTGAATAAGTAAAATATTTAGGTATACAGTGTACTAATTAGGTGGAAATACAATATAAAATTAGAAAAGATGACCTAGAAAAACAAGTGCCAACGAGACTACAAAGAAACCCATTGGATCTTCCAGAAAAGCAGATGATGATGGCTTCTTATTCATTCAACAGAGCCCATATAATAAACACTTTTCTCGCATATTAGTCTTTAAATTTAGACATGTTTTATTTTCTTTTAACTAAATTTAATGTGGAGT
Organism: Citrullus mucosospermus; assembly: GCA_030954485.1. Lineage (NCBI taxonomy): Eukaryota > Viridiplantae > Streptophyta > Magnoliopsida > Cucurbitales > Cucurbitaceae > Citrullus > Citrullus mucosospermus. The sequence goes on from CM062063.1 coordinate 30,985,161, forward strand.
TCAAATATTTTAGCGTTTTTGCCAATTACAGACTTTATCTGAATTGGAGAGAGTTTGAAAATAACTTAACATAAAGAAAGGTATATATATTTAATTTTTACGTCAAAAAAGGAAATTTCTAAAAAGCAAGAAAGGGAAGGGGGGCCGAAAAAAAAAAAAAAAAAAAAGAAAAGGAAAAGTTCTTCTTGAAGAGGTAGGGTTCTAGAACTTTCTTTGTTCATCAAGTCTTCTATTTTCCAATAATGACCAACGTTGCATTTTGAAAATTAGTTGGAAGTAAGTATATAAATTTACACCATCTTTTTAAGTTTGTTTAAAACACATCATGAGATTTATGATTAAACTCCTAATTTGTCATAATATTTTAGTGAATCAATTTAGACACGTTGTTAAAGATTTTGAAAATTAGTTGGAAGTAAGTTACCTTTGAAGTTTGTTCCATGCATCAAATTTTACATGCGTGTAGACTTTCAAATGTTGAATTAACAAAATAGACGATTAAAATTGATACATGGATGGTTTTAAAAAACAAATCTTAATTAAGAGTTAATTGATTAGCTTGTAAAATTTTAGGAGTTTAATTGACAAAATTATAAGTCTAACATGATGTTTATCCAAACAAAATGTAGTGAAAGGTATAATAAATTGATACACTTGTGGTCAATGCAAGGGATGCTCCATGCTAGACATTTGGTGGTTTTTCATTTGACTAGAATAAATTATCTCATTGTAGTTAATCTCATATAATATTAATTAATCTGGTTATATACATGCTTTAATGTCATTGGACTAATTAATTAATCAATTTTGCATTTACTTATTGCTTGTGTGAAAATTTTACCGGAGTCAATTTCTAGATGTATTTGATAATTTTCTTATTTCATCCACTTGTATGACATGACACACCATCACAACACGCTCATTTTAAGTGTTGCTTGTTTAATCAACATAGTGTTGTAATAACAACTATACCAATTTGCAACACTTCACTTCTTATCTAGGAGTTGTTAGACTTGAGAGCATTATGTTGAGCATTATGTGATTAGTGCAAACAAAGTTCTATATTGTTAGGGAAGAAAGTGATCGTGGTGTCTTTTAGATGGTTCAAAAAGCGAAGTCACGAAGTTTTATGGGCAAAGTGGACAGTCTAATACCATAGTGGAGATAGGAGAAAGTTTGGTTATCATAGTTATCAATTGGTATCGGAGCCACAATCTAAGCCTAGCTAGTTGTGTGTTAGAGAAACCTATATATTTCAAACAGAGAAAATTTAGTAAACCTTTGACTCCTCGACTTTGATAAGAGCAAGTGTGATTCATGATCATGTTCGTGCTCTATTTCGATGTTGACTTGGGACGTGCCTCCGAATTGAGCAAGTTGATCTCATGGTAGAGAATTTACAAATTTGTTCGAGGGAAGGATTGTTTGGAATGTAAACAAAGTCTCACATTAGCTAGAGGAGGAAGATATCATGGGTATATAAGTGATAGTTACAATTATCTTCATTAGTACGAGATCTTTTGGATGGTCCCAAAAGCTAAATCATGTTCATCTATCTAACCGAATAATTATTCAATGCAGGCACAGTGGCTACTTCATAAGAATCATGTGAATTCTAAAATTGGGTTGCCCTTTAACCAATGGCTATAAGTTCAAACTACTTTTACAAAATCTCTCATATAACAAAAATGATAACTGAACACCAGATGAGATCTTTGGTTCCCAATACCACCAATGACATTACATATGCTTAAGGTAAAATATTGAGTATATTTTGAATAAAAAAAAGTGATGTGGCATTTTTTTAAAGGAACCATAACATTTGTTAATGTGAAAACATTGTAATTTAATGATAACACAATAAAATGGAGTGCACCTGTGCCATTAGTGTATAAAACAGATTCCACAAACAAATTGGAGAATTCCTATCAGCGTATAATAATAACTTGGACAGTTTTTACAAGAAACAATTCTAAACTCTGATAAAACAAATCAACCTATTAACCAAAAGACTCTGATATCAAAAACTAACCACTCTTTACTAGAAGGAGCATAGCTCAACTAGCATACGGATGTATTAGTGGCAAAAAAGTCTATAGTTCGAATCTCCCTACCCTATTATACTATGAAAAAAAGTCCCCACTCTTCCGCTTGCAATTTCACATAGACAGCAGTACCACTTCCAGCCATTTAAAACTTCCAAAACCAACAATTCATTTCCTTTGTCATCAGACTATGAACTTCAGGTGATAAGCAGTAGATGATTTCCTTCGTCAAACGAGTCATGAATTGAGCTAACCTCATTATGCATATTCCCATGTATATTTATGTAATGAAACCATACATAATAGGCCCCCCGTCATGTTGAACCGAGATCATGCTTCTCCAAGATAGAAATGATTTTCCATGCAAGGATTTCATCTGCAACTAGCCAACTACAGCAACAAAATACTATAGCACATTCATTTTCAATTCTATTTGTAGTTCTGTAAGGGCAATTTTCCTTGGAGCAAATGGACAGTGTAAATGATTCAACTTGAAGATACTCACCAAGATTTTGAACATTCCTGTCTGAAAGTTCACTTGAAAGCTTTGAAAATAGCTGGGAAAGCCATACAGATTTTCTAGATAAGCAATTCATAACATGGGTCTCATCTAGGTTTCCAACATATATGGGTCTACAATTAGCAAACCTAACCTCATGCTCTTGTTCTCCCAAGAATAGCAATAGTTCATCCTGGTGTACCACCTTTGTTTTTTTACCATTTTCCATCACCAAGACTCCTTCTTTCACTCTATCATCACTTACCTGTAGCTCTGGACCACAACTTAAACTAGAATCAAACTTGGCGTCCAAATTTCTATTCAAATGCTTGAAATGGAGATCCGAGCATTTGCGTATAAACAAGCTTGAAGTTCCTCCTACTCCTGCTTTGCAACTTGGATCAATCTTATCATTCAAGTTTCTTTTCAAAAACTTGAAATTAGGAGTTGAACAACTCTGAATAAACATGCTTGAGGCTTCTGCTTTGACAGAAAGAGTTGAAGAAATGGATACGGTTTCATTATTTGCAGGATCATGACATGGGATTCCAAGTTCAGAATGAATTCTCTCCTTTAAAGTAGCCATTTTAGGCTTCTCTCCATGTACAAGTATCACGTGCTTGGGACTAAGGAACTTCACAAGATCCATAATTCCTTTGGAATCAGTATGTGGACTGAATGCCAGTTGGTGAACCTGGGATGAAACATTTATACAGTTGGGAAAATTGAATACAATGATTGCATCACTATAAAAAGAATATATTCATAATAAAAGGAAACAGAAGTTCAACCAGGTCAACTTAAAATATTGGGTCGATCCATAAACATTCCCAGTACTTTTTTCTTTTTTGCAAATCCAGACCCTATATGCATGTTTCAATCCCATTTTCATTCACATGTCTGAATTCACCCAATTGCTCAAGCTGTTTGTCCAATCAAAAATAAAACACTGATTCCACAATTACTAAAATAAAATATCCATTCACTTGCCAAGTACAACAACCTCATCTCTCATTCTCACGCACATTCTCATCTGATTTCAAAAACTAAGAAAGAATTTGAATTAATCATATGCATCAATTGTTTTTTTTTGTTTTTATGTGTGTGTAACTACAAAAGATAAGGGCAAATATCAATTTACACCCCTAAACCAATAATTGTATCAATTTAAACCCCAAAGTTATGTAAGTGTATCAATTTATCCAAATTTCATTCAACAATAACCGTGTGAAACTGATAATTCAAGTCAATTAAACTCCTAAATTTTCATAAGCCAATCAATTAAAACTTTTCATCACAATTATATTTAATCATCCATGCATTAATTCTCGAACGTGCATAGACTTCTTCAAATGTTGGTTTTACAAAATGGACGATTAAGGTAAATGCACAAATGATTTTCAAAGGAAATTTTATCTAAGAGTCTAATTTGATTCATTTATGAAAGTTTAGGAGTTTAATTGATACAATTATAAATTTCAGACATGATTTTTTCAAGGACATAATGGAGGGTGCAAATTGATACACTCACAAAAGTTTAGGGTTTCAATTGATACAATTCTAAAGCTTAAGGGTAGAAATTGATATTTTTCCCAGAAATGATAGTAATAATATTTTTTTTGAGAAAAACCACGAAAGAGCAGCCATTATAAGATATTGTTATTTTTCAATTTTTCTATTTATTTGTTACCCTCCAACAGAAGAAGAAACTGTATTATATTCCTTGTGTTAAATCCCTGAAGGCAAATTTAATTATATCATCTAACACTCTCCCTCACTTGTAGACTTGAATTATAAAGAAAACCCAACAAGTGAAAATCAATTTTAATTGGAGAAGAAATAACATTGCAAGCACATCAACACAGGACCTCCCTAGACCACCTGCTATCATTACTGAAAAATATTTCTATTAGAAAGAAAGAGTTTTCTTAAAGAGAAGAAACACTCCTTACAAGTAAGGAAAATAAAAATACAACAAATGTATCACAATAAATACAATGCAATATTAACAAAAAAGGAAATAATCAACACTTCCCCTCAAGCTTGTTTGAAGATATCATTCATGACCAACTTGTCAATCAAGTTGTTGAATTGCCACTTTGCAAGGCCTTTAGTTAACACATCTACAATTTGCTCTATTGTCGGAAGGTAGGGAATACATATTACTCCCGCATCGATCTTCTCCTTTATAAAGTGTTTATCAACTTCAATATGTTTAGTTCTATCATGAAGAACTAGATTTTGGGCGATGGAAATTGCTGTCTTGTTATTACAATAAATGCGCATAGGCATCATCTGACAGAATCTCAATTCTTCCAATAGTCTTCCTTATCCATATGCCCTCGCAAATACCATGGGCTAATGCCCTAAATTCTTCTATAGCACTACTTCTTGCGACCACACTTTGTTTTTTACTCGCCAAGTAACTAGATTTCCTCCAACGAAGGAGCAATACCCAGAAATGGATCTTCTATTAGTCATGCTACCTTCCCAATCAACATCAGTGTAAACCTCAACATGTATGTGGTCATGTTTTTTAAACAATATTCCTTTTCTCTTCTTAGGATTCTATAAACTACATCAAAGTGAGCTGGCTGAGGAGCATACATGAACTGACTTATCATACTAACTTCAAAAGCGATGTCAGGACGTGCGTGAGTCTCCTCACAAGTCCATAGTACTTTTCTTTTTCTTTTAGCTCTTCTTTTGTTGTAGCTTCCGATTTCAAATTCTGCTCAATGGGATTTTCTGGTATATTGCAACCAAGTAAACCTATCTCTATCAGTAGATTAAGAATATACTTCTTTTATTTGACAAGAATGACACTTTTGGACCTGGTAAAGTCCATGCCTAGGAAATACTTAAAGGCTTCCAGGTCCTTGATTTGAATATCATTAGTTGGCTTTTCTTTCACAAAAGTCAGTTCTGTCTCATCATTACATGTAGATATGATATCAACATACACTATCAAAACGACCTTGTCATTTTATGTATGCTTGTAGAACATTGTATGATTAGCATGACTTTGCCTGAATCCATAGCTCGTGACTGCCTTTTGAAAACATTCAAACTAGGCTTTAGGAGACTGTTTAAGACCATATAATGATTTCTTGTGCACACTTTATTAATCCCAAGATCCACGTCAAAACCATGTGGCAAGTCCATAAATACCTCTTCTTCAAGATCCCTATTTAGAAAGGCATTCTTAACATCCAGTTGATAAAGAGGCCAATCAAAATTAATTGCAACAGGCAACAGAATTTTGATAGAATTAATTTTAGCAACTGGAGCAAATGTTTCTTGGTAATTAACTCCATAGGTCTAAGTAAACCCCTTAGCAACCAATCTAGCAATTCAACTATAACCATGTGTAATTTTGTTTTAGCGCATTCATCTCCTCCGTCACTGCTAATTTCCAATTCAAATCATTTAAGGCTTCCTGTATATTCCTTGGAATAAACAGGTTGGTTATTTTGGATGTGAAGGTTTTATGACAGTCGGACAATCAATGATAAGAAAGATAGTTTGCAATGAGATATTTGATACATTTACAAGTTCCTTTCTATGGGCAATTAGAATATCAAGATCAGAGACATCAGGTAAAAGATTACAAAGAGATGAAGAAGTAGGAGTCTCTAACACCTAGATCTTCAAAATCATTCATCAGAGCATTGCATTGGTCCTATCACAAGTCAACTATCTAGGCTCGATCCCTTTGAGTCATGTTTCATCTAGTATAAACCTGAAATTCAGAATTTTGACTTGTTGAGTCAATTTGTAGTGTTTCTCCCCGTGAAGAACTTTCCACACTTGGCATCAAAAGACTAGAACTCATAATTCCAAAACCAATGATGTTTGGGAGAGGTGAAGTGTCCCAAAAATTATCTTCAAGGTTAGATGTCTCTCCATGGAGAGAATTTGGGCTAAAAAAGGATTGATTTTCCAAAAAAGACAAAAATACTTGTTGGTCAACGAATCAAAATATTTGTAGGCCTTATTATGAGAGACAACCTACAAAAATGCATTTAATGGCTCGAGGATCAAGTTTAGGTTAAGAAAGGGTAGGAGTATGAACATAAGCAGTACACCCAAATAATTTAATTGGTAAATTAAAGGACAGACAGATAGTAGGAAACAACTCTTTGAAGTGATTCAAAGGAGTTCTCAAATTCAAAACCTTTGTCGGCATTCCATTGATTAGCTATAAGGGCACGAGCAACTTCAAGTAAATGTCTATTCTTTCGCTCAGCAATGTCATTTAGCTAAGGAGTGTCACAACATGTAGCATGATGAAAAATACTCTTATCTTGCAAAAAAATTGGTTAATTGTTAATTGAAATATTCAGTATCATTATCAAAGTGAAAAATGCAAATTTCAGTTTAAAATTGAGTTTCAATCATATTGTAAAACCAAACAAAAACCTCTTTTACCTCTGACTTTTTTGTTAATAAATAAAGTCAAGTTCAACGAGTGTGATCATCTATAAAGGTAAAACCAACACTTACCACTATGAGTCAAAACTTTAGACGGACCCCAGATATTAGTATGAATTAAGTAAAAAGGTGAGGAAGCCTTGTAAGGTTCGGGCAAATAAGTGGATCGGTAATGTTTGGCAAAAATGCAACTTTCACATTAAAAATTGAACAATCAAATCCTTTAAATAAATTGATGATGCCAAAGCATTATAGTTAATTTAATAGAAAGAGAACAGACACTACTCTGAACTTTTTTACGACTAGTTGAAACTTCATCAAAGTAATAGAGACCATCAATCATCCTAGTACGTCCAATTGTCTCCTCTGAGTCTTGATTCTAAAAGGTACAATTAGTTTCATAGAAAATAACACGATCGTTGGCATCCATAGAGATTTTACTAATAGCTAACAAACTGCAAACTAATTTTGGAACATGAAGGAGAGAATGTACCGTTAGTTTTGTAGTCAAAGGAATAGTTCATTTTCCTGGAAAAGCGGGGAAACTACCATCGGCAATGCAAATTTTTTCATTGCAATACACAGGAGAGTATGGTTCAAATAAACAAAAGAGTCTAGTCATATGATAAGTGCCCCCATAATATATAATCTAGTCATATATCTTGAGGACAAGTACCTGATTGTGCCAAAGAAACACTAGAATTACCAGATGGTGTATTAGCCTTTAGCAACTTCAAAATTTCTTACCTCGCTCTTTATTAAATGGGTTGTAGTCAACAACAGTAGCATCAGAGGTATACAAATGAGAATTTCTCTCACCTTGCATAGAACTTTTCCAATTCGCAGGTTTTCCATGAAGTTTTAAAAAAGTTTCAAGCGTATGTCAAGGTTTATTACAATAATCGCACCAAACACGAGACTTCTCATGTGTCTTGTTGGATTTCAATGCAATATTTTCAATCACCAATGCAGAACTTTCAACTAAACCAATAGTTTCTTTTGCCAATCATAACATTCTTGCGAACCTCAGGAAAAAAAAATTAAAACATCAATAATAGTTGGAAGAGTAATTTTCCCAAGTATCATACCTCTAACCTCATCAAACTCAACATTGAGGTCGACAAAGAATTTGTAAATACAACCGTCTTCTACAATTTTTCTGTAGTGTTTTTGGTCCTCTGTAGACAAACCCATACATATCAAAGAGGTCAAGGTCATGCCAAATCCTTTTTATGGAGTGAAAGTATTGTGTAATTGAATACCTACTTGTCGTATATCTCCCAGTTTAAGATTTAACTCAAACACTTGTGACTGGTTGCCCAAATCAGAAAACATTTGAGTGACACTATCCCATAATTCCTTGGCAGTAGAGTAACACATGTAGTTATAGTTGATGTCTTCAACCATAGAGTTTTCAGCGTCCCACCCAGCAAAAGAAGGGTCATCTAGGCTAAGGGCAGTTTTTTCTCCAGTAATGTAACCAATCTTCCCTTGTCCACGAATATACATCCAAACGCTTTGGGACCAACGAAGAAAGTTGTTCCATTAAGTTGAATGGTGGTTATTTGGATAGTCGGGTTGTTGGAATTGATGCAATTGTCTAGAATTTAGCAATAGTTGACTTGGTTTTTGACATATTCTTGAAAAAATTAAACCTAAAGAAAACATACCAAAAAAGGCCCAAAAAGACCAACAAAGGGAAGAAAGACAACCCAGCAGTGGAGAATGGCGACGATGGGCAGGGGAGAGCAACAGTGAGCCACGAAAACCAGTGGACGACAATACAGAAATAGTCGACTGGCAGAGACATTGCGGACGAATGTTGATACCCAAAAAACGCGACCAACGAGCAGTGGGATGCAAAAATGGTTGGGATGCGAAAATCGCAACTAGGACGTGACATTCGGCGACTGAGATATCATGGTCAACAAAGCTTCGACCGACCGGCGACAGCAAACGGATGGAGATGAACCACCGGTGGCAACATAAGATAGGGTTTTTTAGGTTTTTCAAAAAATTAGGATTTTTTGGGTTTTTAGGTTTTGGAAACGTTAGGAGCTCTGAGATACCATGTTAAATCGTCGATTGACCTAAAAGTTTAAGTTGATGAGTGAAGGCAAATTTAATAATACCATCAAATAAATATGATATTAGGTGTGTGTGTGTATATATATGAAAGATATAAATTGGCATCAAATAGAACATCTTAAGTTCAAACTTCATAATGTCACACCTTTTCCTCCCTGATTAATATTTTGAGTTCACCTATTGAGTTTGGTGTTAAATTCTAAGCTTAGAAAAATGTTGGAAGTATTAAAAACTTTGATTTAACCAATCTCATCAACATAAACTTTTAAGCTTTTGGGTTTAGTAGTAATTAACATCAGTAAGATTGTATTAAAAACTAAATGGGCAAACTGCAAAAATCACCCCTAAAGTATGATAGTAGCAATTACACCCTCAAACTTTCGATTGTAAAAATTGAGCCCCTAAATTTCTACAAGTGTTAAAATTGGACCCTCAAGCTTACAATAATTGTAGAAATTGGAGTTACAAATGATAAAAATTGAATCCTCAAACTTATACAACTATTACAATTTATACAATAATGTAAGTTTGATGGTCCAATTTGACCTAATTTTTTTTTAAGAGGGACAACTCACTTGACCTTACAACATTTGGGTGTCAAGGAAACTCATAAGAAGTTCAATTTGACCTAATTTTAACACTCATTTAAGTTGGAGGGCTTAATTTCTAAAATTGAAGGTTTAAGAGTATAATTGCAACTACTGCTATTCTTTAAGGATAGTTTTTTTGCAAATTGCCCAAACTAAATTTAACCTGACCTATAAAACACATGATCCGACTAATTTTATGTGAATATCCGATGTTTCATTATCTTCAAAAGTGGGATCATCTGATTGATCAAATTTTTCGTTCACATGTCCACATCCTCCCCATGTGGACATGCTTCAAGAGGGAAAAGGGTGGAACATGTAAATTTGAGCGGTTGTGATAATTTTTTTGGCTATCTTGGGGACAATAACAAAGAAGTTGAAATGGTTGGAAACCTCTTCAATCTGAGCATAACTTAGCATCATTGCACCATTCATTGTAAGTTAGTTTTGTATTCCTAGCTTCCCCTTAGGTGAATAATAGTCCAAAAAGGCTATTTCACAATGTTCGTGTAGCATCAAAAGTTACCGAGTTGTGAACCTCTAAGCAACATTAAAATCCAAATCGAGACGCAATTTTGGCCTAGTTAAGGAAAGCTGAGGGCTAATGATTTTAATAAACTAATAATCAAATTCAAAAAGTAGATACTAGCCTGGCATTGCACATCAATTTGGGTGTCCTTGTCCAGATCAATTTTGGTGGGTTTGCCAGACATTAACTTGTGTCCAATAGTTCCAGCCACACAATACCTACATGGGATAAAGTAATATGGCTTTCAGATAGCAATTTCAAATTCACATTATGCTTGGATGTAAAACCATCCATGTACATGACCAAACACAAACTATGAAGTATGAACAACATAAGCAAAGATGGGAATAATCATATTAAGTGTTCAAATATTATAGGGAAATTATTTTAAATGATAAAACTGCTGAAAATATTTACAAATAATAGCAAAATATCACAATCTATGTATAATAGATCGAGATAGACTACTATCTGTGTCTATTATTTCACAGATAGAAACAGATAGTTGTCTATTGCAACTAACAGTAAAATTTTGCTATATTTGTAAATATTTTGGTTTATTTTTCTATATTTGAAAACAATCTTATATATATATATAAAGAAAAAAAAATAAGAAAAAAGTGAAAGAAAAAGCTCCATCACAGAAATTGGATGACTTTATGGTTTATCAAAGAACCAGCCTACAAAAGGACACTTGAATAATGAAGACAAAGCGTCAGCCAAGAGAGAGTGTAGCCATAGTCAATACCCAGGTAATGTGATCAGATTCAATTTAGAAGGTGCCCAGCGCTTAAAAACTTCAAGGGAAAACCCACCACTGATCATCCCTGGTGTAGCAAAGAGAACACAAGGTCCAGGAGCATCAATCATAGAACGGTCAAACTTTTGAACTGCAACATGTAGCCCAAGTTTATATAAGCACTTCGTCAGTGAATAAAATGCCATATGACACGTGCAATGTGTAGTCAAACCTTGAATCCAACAAGAGTCACTCACAGAGCTGGGATAAATGTATTATGTGTTCAAATTTACTTAGGGTCGGGGCATACTTAGTGATTTATGAATAACTCTTTTTAGCAAACGTGATTTAATTAAAACTTACAAAAAGTTATCAAGGCATGCTTGGAAGAGACTTTAGAATAAGTGTTTTTAGCAACAATGGTTTGATTATACGTGATTCTATAATAAGGACATTCAATAAAAATTACTTCAATGCTTGGTTCCCCAAATTTAAAAGTGATTTTTATACAATTAAATTTTGAAATATTAATTTTCAGATTTCTAAAGGCATTACACTTGGTAACTGATTCTTAAGTGATTCCTAGTCAATCACCTCCTATCTAATATCTACTACTCCTAAAATCCCTTCAGAGTGGTTGGATTTTCTCAAAATCACTTCTACACCATTGTCAAACATCATTCTTCTGAAACAAAACTGATTTGCACAATGGCAAATGTAATTTGCGATGAAAAAAAATGCCTTCCAAACATGCCACCTAATTTCCTCTTCATTTATTCATTGTTAAGGTAAGATGCCTCAATACTTGATAAATGTCCCCACCTGACACTTCAATAAGGGTTCCTGCATCAATTCACTGGTAAGCAAATAAGCTCAAAAGAATAACATTACTTTATGGCCGTTTTCTAGAGGAGCAATTGTTCCAATCCTGAAAACTTGAAACATGTGAATGAAACAGTACCATTCTTAAAGTCAAATGCATTCCTTGTAGAGTACGTCTCTTTAACCTTCTGGCTTGTCCAACTGATGAGCATTTTATAGTACATATTAGCTTGAACAGTCAAACCTGAAAGCATAAATATGAACACAAGGACATAAAGTCGAGAAGAGCAAGACTTATAGTAAAGAACAGAGTGACAACTATATATGAAACATATCAATTCCCAACAATTTTAAAGAAATATATTTAGTAGCTATCAATATCAACTCTCTCCCATGGTGGTCTAATGGATGATACTAAAGTTCGAACTAGCCTGGTCCTCCTGTTATAGTTCTTCCATGTATACCGAGTCAATTCACGAATTGAAAATGAAAATTTGCATGAAATGTAGAATAAAGTATATTGGTCAGTTGAGAACACATAAAAACTTCAAACATCTGTTCAAACATATCGATACATGGAATCTTGAAGTCACGTATTTTTTTATTAAGATAAAAAAAAAAACTACTTTCATTGAGAAAAAAAAATGAAAGAATATAAGGGGATACAAAAAAAACCAAGCGCACAGGAAAATCCCACTAGAGAAAGGGCTTCTAACTAAGTTAATGCCTAGCCTAGGGAATAATTATAAAAAGTCTTCGAAACCAAAGTCAAGTTAATATATTCAGAGATATATTAATATTCTTGTGTGGCTCTCCCTCCCCCATTTTTGTAAGCCGTATTTATTCATTTTTATGTGTGAAATATTTTATTTTCCTTGTTTGAGTTATTTCCTTTTCTATTTTTTCCTTTGTATAATATCTTGTATATGGGTCATTTTGAGAAATAAAAAGAAAAGATTATTTTCTCCCAAGACCACATGGTATCAAAGCACCCTAAACCCTATTTCTTTTTTATGTGACATCGTCTCTGGCTGTCTTCCTCCACGATCTCTTCAACGTGTGGGTATCTTTTCGGCGCTTTACCTCCGTTCATCACAGTTGCCATCCTCTTTGGCATAGGGTTCCTTCAATCGCGCCTCTGCTCTGCTCATCGCCGTTCATTTGTTGCACAGGCAATCGCCTTAGATGACAATTGTACTTGGGAAAATCCCTCACGACAGGAAAGAAGACTATTGGTTGAAAATGGGTGTTTACAGTTAAAGTCAATCCCAATGGTTCTATAGCTTGGTTAAAACCGTACCTTGTTGCTAAAGGTTATGCCCAAACTTATGGTGTTGATTATGCTGATACTTTTTCTCCATTAGCTAGAATGGCATCTGTGAGGTTGTTTATTTCATTAGCTTCGATCAATCCCTGGCCATTTTTTTTCCAATATTAATTTCGATGCAAATTTAATTGGATTACTCCAAGAGTCTCTTCGTTATAAAAGACCGCATTAATTCTTTCGGAGAGATGGGGATTTCAATTTTCATTAATAAACAAGAGAAAGAAAAGGTTGGCTTGGGCCTTTAGAAGGATCTTGAATCGGCATTTGATTCTTTAAGCCCCCAATTACAACTGGAAAATGAAACATCAAAGGATTCAAATTGTCAAGTGGCCAGCCCTTTTCAACTTTTACCTCGTTTACTGAAGAAATTGTTTCTCAAGAGGAGAATCAATCGAATTATCTCTCCCCTGCTATTAATCTTTTGGATGTCCAACAGTCAGATTCTCTCTCCTCTTCAAAGCTAGATTCACTCTCCTCTTCAAAGCCATGTGCTGCAGCTTTTATTGCCTCTCCATCATCGAGCCCCAAGGAGAATTTAATTCCTTCCTTTTCAAAAACAAGTAGAGAGAAAGTCGGGAAGACCACCAAACTTTCATCAATTGCTGTGCGTAGTACCAAGATTGAAGTATTCTCAAGGGTTGGAAGAGTAAATAATTTTCTTCTGTTGGATGAGAACAATCATTTATTGCAGCCACCAGTTTCCCATGGTTCTATTGGAGTAGATTTATCTTCAGCATTTAATTTGGTGGCAAATAGTCCAAAAATTTTGATGGAAAGGTCTTCTCAACCCTTCAAAACGCCTCATCAAAATTAAAAAAAACCTACTTGCATGCCTTATAAAAAAAATTTATTCTCATAAACATCATGGGGCTTCATTATTATCAAAGGAGGATGATTTTAATCCCGATTTAATGAAAGTTTGGTGCACTCTTGCCCAAGTTCCAGCACTAATCAGGAAACAACCCGGGATTTCTTGCTCCAACCTTGTTGTCACTAGATCGACTATTCCAGTTCGGAATGGAAAATTCATTTTAACGAGGGAAGTTCCATCCACTGCAAGTCCAAAAAGTCATGTGATAGAGGAAGATTCTAATTATGACTCTTTGACAAGTTTTAGTAGTGAAGAACCTGAAATTTTGGTCCCAAACTCAGCCTCAGAAAAGGATGATGTTATCTTCGGGAAAGAGGTTGCAGATCTCTTTCAAACTCCTTCCTACAAACAGTCACCATAGTTGCTTTCTTGCAAGTTCTCACTTAAATCTCATAAAATCTCGTCAAAGTTTTCCTCATTAATTGAAGCTTGCGGTTTGAAACTCGGAAGGGTTATTTATCACAATTCACTTTAATTTTGATGGAAATTGGAATCTCAGTATTTCTAATATCTAGAAGAGTTTTGTGGTTGTTTTCCAAAGCTGCTGGTTTTGATTAATTTGGTTCAAAGAGTTTGATTCAGTTTTTCTTGTGGTTGGTTTGATTCATATCCCAGCCCTTATGGTGCATCTCTTCCTTATAGAATATATGGCAGCATTATCCTCTTTTAACTGTTGATGGCTAGAGTGTTTCTAGTCTTTGGGAGTGTTTGCTTATCTTTGGGCTAGTTCAAATTTAAGTCTGCAGGAAATGGGCTTCTCTTGAGCTTGTTTGTACTCTAAGAGTTCATCCATGGTAAAATTTGCTGTTTTTCATTCCAGATTTCAAGGCGAATATGTCAACTCATAGGAGCTATTTCTTCAATGTTGTTGTGAATGAATCTCATATTGGTGAGTTTTTGGGGAGAATTAATATGGTCATGACATTGGGCTCAATCCTCCACTATCATCTTCAATTATGGCCCTGGTAGAAGGCTCTTAAGTTGTTGGTTTAGCTGTTGGGATCAATGATAGAAGTTCTATGGATTCCTCCCAAGTTGTGTACCTGCATTTTCTTCTACATTTTGAAGATCAAATAGTTGAGCTTGTAGGCACTAATGATGCTATGATTACTGGTCATAGGGTGGTTAAAGCTTCAAGTTTCAAAATTAAAGTTGTATCACTTGGGTCAACAACTCTTTATGTGCATCTTATACGCTCGAAATTAATGGTCCAACAGTTGGGGCATTTGTTGAGTTTGCTAGTTTGGATAGTGTAATTGTGGATGTTCACAAGTCTTCTGGACTATTTTTGGCAGTTTTGTATGGAATATGATTCAAAGGTTATTTCATGGCATGTCTTTCGCCTGGACGTATCGTGTTGAAGTTGCTCGGATTAATGTTTCCTCGTGATATACTCTCTCTAAAGCTTTGCTGATTTCTCCTTCCAAGACTTGTGCCAAAGCTGGAGAGCTTTTATTTTAAAGATGTATTTGAATTGTGTTGTTGGATCTTAGTATCTTCTTTTGCATTCTTTTGTCCTCCGTTGATGATAGCTTGGCTCTTGTATTTGGTCATGCTACCTTTAGTTCTTTGTACTATTGTTTCTCTGTTTGTAATTTGATCATTAATCTCATTTCATTAATTCAATAGTTTGTTTCCATTTCAAAAAGAAATTAAAAAATAAAATAAAAACAATAATTGGTCATGGCAACAACTTGATATTGAAAATGTATTTCTTCAAGGTGATCTTCAAGAAGAGGTGTATATGGAGCAACCACCAAGGTTTGTTGCACAGGGGGAGAATAGAAAGGTAAGTTGCCTTCGTAAATCTTTGTATGGCTTAAAGTAGAGCCCACGAGCTTGGTTTGGGAAGTTTAGTGTGATTGAAAACTTTGGAATGCAAAAGAGCACATCAGATCATTCGGTCTTCTTGAGGAGATCTAAGAGTGGCCATCCTATTAGTTGTATATGTTGATGCTATTGTGATTACTGGTAACGATGCTTTAGGTATTCAACCCCTAAAGACCTTTCTCCTTCCATAGTAAATTCTATACGAATGATTTGGGCATGTTGAAATACTTTGTAGGAATTGAGGTAATAAGAACCAAGAAAGAAATATTGTTATCACAAAGAAAATATGTACTTGACTTGTTGACTAAAACAAGGAAGTTAGGGGCTAAGCCATATAGTATCCCAATGATGCCCAATTACAACTCACAAAAGTTGGAGAATTGCTAAAAGATCTTGAAAGATATAGGAGCTTAAAAGGAAAACTTAATTTATCTTACAGTGACTCGATTAGACGTAGCTTATTCAGTGAGTATTTTGAGCCAATATATGTCATGTCCTACCGTTGATCATTAGACTGCATTGGAACAAAGTTTTTGTTATCTGAACACTGCTCCCGGGCGTGGTTTATCATATAAAGATTATGGTCATACCAATATTGAATGCTTCTCAGACGTCGATTGAGCAGGATCTAAAGAAGATAGAAGATCAACTTTAGGTTACGTTTTTGTTGGTGGTAATTTGATTTCTTGGAAGAGTAAGAAACAAAATGTTGTCCATTCAACTGCTGAATCAGAATATAGAGCAATGACATAGTACGTGTGAATTGATTTGGATATATCAACTTCTTCTTGAGTTGGGATTTGATATCACCACACCGACAAAATTGTGGTGTGATATCAAGCAGCATTTCATATCCCATCTAATCCAATATTCCACAAAAGGACTAAACATATTGAAATCAATTGTCATTTGTACGTGAGAAAATTCAACGAGGTTTGGTATCTACAAGATATGTGAAAACTGGAGAACAATTAGGAGATATCTTCACGAAAGCATTGAATGGGGCACGTATAGATTATCTATGTAACAAGTTGGGTATGATTAACATATATGCTCCAACATGAGGGGATTGTTATAATGCTAATATTAGGGTTATTTTATTATTGTAAATATCTTTGTTATAAATATATATCTTCCATGAATAGAATAGATTATTCAAACTCTCTCAAACTTAAGAGCTTTACACCACTCAATTCAATAGTCAAATCCAAGTCCTTCAAACAAACAATGGTTGAGACTACTTCAATTTGAAACTTGATTTGTATCTCTCGTCCCGTGGCATAGTTCACATAAGTTCATGTGTGGACACGCCTCAACAAAATGGAATTGCCAAAAGAAAAAACCGATATCTTCTTGAGGTAGCTCGGTCTCTCATGCTTTCTTGTAATGTTCCAAACCATTTGGGGGGAACCATTCCCACTGCAACCTTCCTTATCAACCAATTGCCTTGTCGTGCTCTCTCTTTTAAATCCTCTCACGATGTCCTCCAGATTTACCCTCAATTTTAGAATCTTTCCTCCACATTACATCTTTGCGTGTTTGGTTGTTCTACCTGTGTTCACAATCATTCTCCTTACCAGTCTAAACTCGATCGAAAATCCAACAAGTGCAATTTTCTAAGCTATGCATCCCAACAAAAGGGGTACAAATGCTATTCCCAATCACTAGAAAAATGTATACATCCATGGATGTCACCTTCTTTGAAAATCAATCTTTCTTCACCAAGACCCAAATTCATGGGGAGAATATGAGAAATTTTAAGCCATTGGAAGTTGATTATTTCTCCACCATTCCAACTATTCCCATCACTACGGAAATATCATCTTCTACCATAAATGAGCTTGCTATTCCTGAGTCTAACCAGCCTCGTATCCCCTCACAAAACCGAACACCGATTGTTTATACAAGACGAAGAGAGGCTACCGTACACAACCAAGAATGCCAACCACCTGAACTGGATTCATTATCACTGAATACCACTGAAGAGGATGTTACTTCTATGGAACCTTTAATTGATGATTTGATCCTACCTATTGATCGGAGAAAAGGTGTTAGAAGTTGCACCAATCATCCTATTGAAAAATATGTTGCATATTGTAGATTTCATCCTTCATATTGAGCAGATGTGACTCAGTTGGATAGTATTCAAATCCCACAGACCATTCATGATGCACTTAAAGATACAACATGGAAAAAGGCAGTGGATGAAGAGATTAGAGATTTTTAGAGCAATGGAGTCTGGACTCTTACAAGGCTACCACATGGAAAGAATCCAATTGGTTGCAAATGGATTTTCACAATTAAGTACAAATCCAATAGAAGTGTGGAAAGACTTAAACCTAGAGATGTTCACGATAAAGATATCTTTCAATTGGTCTCCAATCTTCATATATCCTATGGACACCAATCATTGTATTTTCTCACAAATAAAATGACAATACACTACAATGAAATGGCAGGAAGCCATTATGCTTTATCTTTCCAAAAGTAGTTTGAATTTTAAATTATTGGCTTATGTGGTTTTGGGAGAAAATAATCTCCTTTTTGTTTCTCACAATGACCCATATACAAAGACAGAAATAGAATATTTCACACATCAAAATAAATAAATCTACACTTCCCCCTCAAGCTAAGTTGTATTTTGAACACAAGCCAAGCTCGGGGTTGAAATCCTCAAAAGCTGTCCTTGGTAATGCTTTGGTGAGAACGTCAGCAATTTGAAGACGAGAAGGAATATAAGATAATACCACTATGTTATTGTAGACATTCTCAAATTTGAAATGATGATCAAGCTCTATGTGTTTTGTTCTGTCATGATGCAGAGGGTTTTTTGCAAAATTACAAAACTTCAATCTTGCCAATACAAGGGTAGAACCAAATTACAACTTCGAGACTAAATTGCCAAGTATTAGTGGACCTAGCATTCAAAAACCAATACTGAGCCCGCAATACTCACATTGTCCTTCTCAAAGGAAGAGATTTGTCAAACCATCACCCTCTTTTGATCATGAAAACATCAAGAAGACAAATCACTTATATACTCACATTTATCTTCCCTCCCACCATATGCCTCATACATGGAAGAAAACAAGTGTCAACTTGAATAATCCAAACATGTTGGTCAGTCCTTATTGCTAATAAAGGGTTTCAAACACATTGTTCATTGAAAGTTGGCTTTGACTCAACAAGCAATTGAATATCAAACCATCAATCTAGCTCAATCTCTACATATTCAGCACCCAAGCTCACCATTAATTGTGAGACAAATAGACGGATGGGCCCATTAAAGGGTGTACTACATGCTCCAATCGTGCTAAACACTGAATATCAACCATAGCAGCTAGTCAATTGCAGTTCTCGATAAATTCCTAAATCCTAACACGCATCTCAACTTTATCAACAAATTGTGGGCAGAAGATTATTGAAGCAGACCATGGACTTACAAGACAATGGAAATCATGAGAGGAAACAGGAAGCGGAAAAGTTACCTATCATGTATATCATATCTATTAGAATAAGGATGAAATGATAGCTTATTATTCAAAGGGACCTGCTGAATAGTATATCGGAACCTTCAGACTCATACGCTCCCAATAGTCATCCAACAAGATACAGAGTTCCTGTTCATAATGGAAAGTTTTATATATAACAAGAGCAAATTAGTCATGAGAGATGCAGATGGCAGTAAAAGATTTAAAAGCCACACCCAATATTCAGTAAAGTACCTGAGCCCGTCCAAGTGCAAAAGTAGGAATAAGGACCTTCCCTCCACTAGCCACACAATTATGAACCTATATCAAATCATTCGGGAAAACGATCATGTTTCAAATAATTCCATTGCTATAAGTTATAAATTTTAAAGTTAAAATAATTCAGTATCTCTTGAACAATTAAGAGTTTATGACGGATTTAAGTCACCAACCAATGCTCAATAGCCACTCATAAGTCGTAACCAGTTTCTATATTATATCACAGTCCTCAACTATGATTAGTTAGTCTACAGCTATGACATGCAATATCCTACACAAAAAGGCATCAACCAACCTACAGTCTTGAACCATCACAAAATAAACCCTAAAACAAAACAGAATATTTTCTTTTCTTCACCGAGGGACATAAAATATATCATTCTGAAGTCTATCCCTAATATCACCAATATGCCAAGTTGTACTTGGAACATGATGCAACTTCAATATACCTTAATGATGTCCTCCTGGCTCCTGAATTATTATTATACCAGAACGCATAACATGAATGAAAAATCAACTTATCCAATTTCTAAAAAAACCTTGAAGGCGCAGAAAAGGCAAATCCGGGAAAATAATTTTATTAATTAATTTATACATACAGCTTTAAGAAATTCTCTCTCACGGCCATATTTAGAATCACGTATGGTTGTTGCATATGTAGACCTGCAGAAGACAAATATTGGAAGATTAACAATAAAAATATTTTTGCAGTGAACACAAATGCTAAAGTGCCATACCAATGAAAAACCATCAGGAACAGCCAACAGGAAACTCTCCTTTATTTCACTAGAAGACCAATGATAACACCTAAAATGTACTATCTGACTCAGTTTAATTCAAGTTTGTTTGTGTACTTTATGTGTTTATTTGATGATTCTGTAGGTCTCCGGCAATAAGGTGGTAGAATTGAGATTTGGACAAAAACCAAGCTTAATTGAAACTAAAGCGTAAAGCCCAAAAGAGGAAACTAGGTCAAATGAAGGAGAAAATGACCGTGGATGCACCTTTGCCACAGCACCGTGTAGCACCATCCATGGCATTGAAGGCAGTAGCTGAAGTTTCAAGAAGCGTCGCGGTGTTGTCCCTTAGAACTGCGGCACTACCAAGAGCATTGCAGCACTGCTGCAAATAAAGAAAAAAGAAATTTAAGGAAAGGGATAGTGCCACAGAGCCATCCTTAGCGCCATAGTGCTCTCGAGACTCTATAAAAGAGACCCTTCGACATTAGATGAAAGAACACCCCAACACCAAGAAATCTTTAGCCTCCTCTCCACTTCCCCTCTATTTTCTCTATATTTCATTTCTCTTATGTTGTATTTTGGCCTTCCAAACTTATATTCATTGAAGATCAAGGCTTGTATGAGCTAAGAGGTTGATTGACATGTTCAGTACGCATTGCAGCTAAATATGTTGATTGATTTGTTGCCTTGGAGTTAATTTAGCATTACTATATGTGTTGGTTAAGCATAGCAAATATTTGAAGTATATTTGCACATGTTCAATGAGCAAGTAACATTTGGCATACCTTGCAAGCCTACGTTTGACGTTTTTCATCTATTGTTCTGTTCACAACACTTTCTTTATCACTTGCATTTACTTCTTGCTTTCCTTAACTTTGAAGCATACCCCCAAGCATATCAACCCCCCCCCCCCCCGGTTACTTTAAGGAACACTAAGCATATTTTTTAAGAATTCTTCAGGCTCTTTGTGGATTGACCCATACCACTTGCTCTACAAGTTCAAGAGGAACAATAGTATAAATTTATTTGGTCAAGGGACTTGACAAACCTTTTCAATCAACCGTAAACAAAGTTTGGTAGAAATAGGAAAGATCGTGGACTTAATTCCAAGTCTATATGATTACCTTCGAGTCAATACCCATATTATTAACTAAACTACGACCATTTTTATAGGATAAAATTTCATTGATAATATGAAATTATACAAAAAGAGGGGAGAGGATTTCATCCAATGAAACAAGAAAAAACTTCTCCAATTGAGTATAAGAATGTTTAACTTAATTGCTGTTCACTATTTTCTTTTTTGGAAAAGGATACGACACTTTTGGTTAAAGGAATGAAAAGAGACTAATGCTAAGAAATACAAGAATACAAACAACAAAGACAAATCAAGAAATAATCAAACAAATATAACTAAAAACCAAAAGCAGAAAATAGAATTAGAAAGGAATGATGAAAGCATTTAGCCACTACAAATATCCTGAATTGAGAACTCTTCAAAATTCTTGGAAAGAGAACACAAAGAAAAAGACTTGAGACAAGACTAATCGAAATGAGCATAAGGAGCTTGAGCAGAATTCTGAAAGATACGTTGATTTGTTGCAATTCACTATTTACATTATTGTTTCTCTTATTTCACTCCCTTGAGGAGTTTGTATACTTCGAGTATTAGTCACTTTTCATTTTATCAAAAGTCTAGTGTCTTGTTTAAATAAAATATATATATATATATTTAAAAAAAAAATGTCTATACCAAGACAGAACCCAAAAATTCCCAAGGTGGATCTTATTTTCATCTTGGCATTTCTTGGCAACTCTCTCTTGACCCGCAACTTTCAAGGTTTATCTTAACCATTTCGAACACTTGAGTTCAACAAGTTTCCATTTGTTGTAGATATTGGGATTGCCTTGTTCTTCATTTAATTGGGACTTATATTAGTTGTTTCTCCCAGAAACCTTTGATAAAATATTCTTCTTCACTTAAGAATTCAGTTTCTTATAAAATAAACAACAAAATGGAATTTTGGTCCCCGTATTTGAGGTTCTTGAATTCTTGGAGCTTGAATAGGATATCCTCCTAACCTTGCATCATTTGGAGAAGTATGATAACACCTTTGGATGGTTTACTGCAAGGTTGTTGACCTCTTTGTGATTGGTTAACCTTGAATCTTGCATTACAGATATCTAGTGGTTGTTGGGTGGAAAGTTGTTCTAATTGTATCACCATTATACCCAAGATTCACTGAATCTATTCAACAGCCGTTTATAAGTCTCCTAAGGAGCCTTCAACCAACAGCAAGCAGTAGGTAATTATTGCCTTTGAAGACAGAACTTCAGTTGGATTAGGTTGAAGATCTATTTCTCATCCCCTATTTGAATGAAGTATGCCCTCCCAACCATCAAGCCCTAGGATGTAGCCATGTAGGAACTCTAATACCAATTAGGTGAAACCAAATAGAAAAAAGAACCTAGTATATTGATGGCAAAGAAACACCGATTGACAAGTTTTGACTAGGGGTGTAGGCAAGAACTGAAAAGACCAACCAAACAAGTCAAAACCGATGTCAATTCGAAGCCGATTCAAATTTACAGTTTGGCTGCGTTTTCCATGCATAAAGGCCGACCAAACATTTGTCGGCTTCAGTTTCCCAAGTGGCACGCCAATGACAAAGTTGAGTTGGCAGATCACTTCCTTTTTTTTCAATTTCCAACTCATCTCATACAGTTGTCCATGTCAAATGTCGCTTAGTTGTCGCCTATTGCATGTTGAGTGTTCCCTTCCTTGTGCAACTGTTGAGTTTGTTGACGGTAGGTGTTGAGTGTTGATTTGACTACACACTGACACACTACACATTACTCACACAACTCATTCTCATTCAGACATTCACATTTGAATATATTTATAATTTAATTAATTTAATAATATGTGTTTTGTGTTGTTGTCCCATGTCCAATATTATCATCTTCAACCTTCGTTAGTTTGTTTTCGGGTGGGGAAGACTACTTTTTTTTCTTGCAACTCAACCCATTCCATTCCAAAAATATATATATATATTAAATATAAAAAACAAAAGAATTAAGAAAAATGGATTTACTAAAAAGACTAGGAAATGAAAAATGGAAACTAGAAAAAAGATGAGGATTTTCTAAAACAAAAAAAAGGGGAAATGGAAAAGGAATTAGGAAGGAAAAGGCGAAAAGCAAACTGAGTAAGAGAGGAGTGAGAACTTGAGATTTGAAAAGGAAAATGCACACAAGCGCGCGCCACCCAACCTATGACCTGGCACGCCCAGATCTTCGGCTAACCGAAAACAAAATCGACTAAACCACCGGTTTTGGCAGTTTGGTGGGCGTAGTTTTCCTACATTTACCTCTTCAATCAATGCCCTTTTGCATCAAAATACTAGATTGGATGACATAATCTCTTTTATCTCTCTTACCTTCCTAAGGCATCCTTCTAAAATGATCAAAGAGATTCTATCGATTAATCATGTCCGTTCTATTTTCTAGAACCTTTGGTTGGATTGCAAATGCTCGCATCTTTTTGAACAAGGAATATGACATAGGCTATTTTGTAGAAGCTATATCTCTTTTAGCTATCAATTGGAGCAAATTGTCACCTCTATTTTTAGTGCCTTACAGCCCTCACAAATCAACAGCAGTGCTTCTTGTAAATAGAAATCTATTGATAGGACCTTTTGATCCCATTTCATCATATCAAACAATGGTTATGTGAGTCTGTTATTAAGATGCTAATGTGCCTAATACAAGAAGGGAAAACTCCTATTTGTAGAGTTTTATTACATTGGGGGTAAAAAGGGAATTAACCTAGAATATTACCAATTAACCTCATTCTTCCTACATCATTACGGTTTCCTATCCCAAAACATAAATAAAAAGAACAAGTACTTAGTTGTACAAGTCACTCCAACCATTCTAGGACTAGTTGAGTTCAATAAACATTTACAACCCAACTTGGTGGGAGTATTAAAACCCATTGATTTTAACTCCAATCCAAACCAATTTAACGTAGTATATTTCATTATGGCTGTCATTCTTTTTCATACAGCTTACAAATAGGTCATAGTTGTACGATGATATTAAATTATTATCCTCTCCTTAACGGTCATTCGATTCCTTATATTTGATGTGTGCCTTAAGTACAAAAGGTTCCTCGGCCCCTATTTTTCAAGTTCAATAATGTGGTAGTGAATATTCAAACCAAAACAGATATAATGACTTAACAAGTTAAATTATGCTTAGAATATAAAAATTGAAACCATTTATTTCTTGCTCAAATTAATAACGGATACAACATTACTATATAGCTTTCCTTTGAAAAAGTGAAATAAAGAATTGGAAGAATTTGTCTTGCATAGTTGAAGTTAAACGGTCCATAACCAACACTAACAAGTTGAAGTTTAAACAGTGCAAAACCAACACTCTAACATGTAAAATATTTATGTTCATTTCTTACTCTGTTATAAGAAGGTCCAATTGCATTCGATCGATTTGAGCTGCTCCCAGATGTCTATCAGGGGTCATACTATAGTCTCCTGTGTATACCATAGCAGCATCTCCAACTTTAGCATAAAACATGGCAGCTCCTAAAACCTTAAGAACATGAATAAAATATAAATATGCACATTCCGCATTTACAGTTGAAAGGCTGATGGAGAGTTAACGAGAAGCAACAAGAAAAAGCTTTGAGTAGAAGTCAAAGAAGCATCAACAGTAGATAGAGTGATAGAAATATTAAGAACTAAGTGTACAATTCTGGGCTATTATTCATGCATAAGTTGCTGGTAGAACGACACCCTATAAAGGGGTCCAGATTTACAGAACAGAAGATTTCTGTATTTTGTTTTATTTGAAATGGTTCAGTGAGCCTCCAGATTTGCAAGCCAACCAAAAAAAAAAAAACTGGAAGAAGGGCAAAAGAAAACCCAAAAAAATAGAAATTAGCAGAGAAAAACAAAAAACAAAATCACCTTTGACCAATTCAAATTGAAATACAGGAGAATTTCAAAGCTCATGCATTTTTTTTAAACAGAAACAAACTTTTCAATTGATGTAATGAAAAGAGACTAATGCTCAAAATACAAGGCTTCAAAATACTACGGTACATAGTAGTAAGCGTAAAAACTGTGTACTATGGATCAATAGGTGCACCAAGACATCTCAACTAGGTTGACACCCCGTAGCACCCTCATCATATTCATTTACAAGAACTAACTAAAAACACAAAAGACAAAAGACTACTTGCTTGATTACAAAGAAGATATAAAAGCATTCCAATTAAGACAAATGTCCTAAATAGTGATTGACCTTGACTGGGCATTCCTGGAAAATCAGGCCCCAGCCTCGTTGGGCCCCCAATTCTCAACCCTGACCCACACAAGTGGTTTTAGAACCCACATTTTGAAAAGTTCTATTAGGTTCTTAGTAGCAGTCCTTGATAGCAGGAAGTTCTACAAAAAGTATGAAAAGTTGGAGGATTTTGTACCATCCATTCCAGTGTGATTGAATTCTGTTCAACAGCCCAAGGACTTGGAGCACATCTTTTGTTATTTCCACTACTTGAAGTGATTGCTACGACCACGAAGCAACGACGAATCAACAAAAGGAACTTTGACTAAGAGCATCAAAGAAGAGGCTAACAAACGAGGCTAATCCAAGCCGATCTAACCAATCAATAGCCTTGTTTTGGAAGACTCATTGGTTTCATTCGAACCAAATTTCTGAGATCAAGGCTTTAACCGCATTTGACAAAAGAATTTGCGACTTTGGTGACAAAATAGGGCCGGTTAAAATGTGGGAGATATTGTTGTTAATGTCTTGTCCAAAAACCCAGTGTAGATTGAAATATGAGAATAGTTTCCTCTCCAGCATTTGCTTGAATAAGGACAATCAGGGAACACATGCTGAAGGTCTTCACTGCTTGCTAAACATAAGTGGCAGATGTTGGGAGATAGGTAGTGAAAACGAAGTTTATGTTGCAAAACTTCGGAGCAATTAAGTGACCAAAAATTAAAATCCAAACCAGAATGTTTATTCTTCTCGGGCAAGCTGTCCAAACTTGTTCCAAGTCTTAGATATGCTGATCCAAGGGCTCCTTAGACTCAAACCAAGCTTTCCAGAGATATGCCAAAGGTGAGGGTCCACTCCATGTATGCTCTTTACTATTTTGCACCATAATGAGTCATGTTCTTTTAAAAACCGCCAGTTCAATTTAAATAATAATGCTAGATTTCTGCTTTTCAGGTTACCAACACCGAAGACCATCATGCAATGCTTTTGAGACTCCCTCCCAATTAACCAAATGGTTCTGCTTGCTGGCCCATTGTCCTTCCCAGTAAAAGTTGTTCATAATCTTCTCTATTTCAGAAATTATGGAGCAAGGCATTTGGAAAATGGACATGTAATGAGTTGAAAAATTTGCCAACACGGCATGGCATAAGGTTAACCTTCCTCCTCTAGAAAAATTATACCTCTTCCATCAATCAAGTTTGAAATGTATCTTGTCCACAATTGACTGCCAACAGGATTTTTGTTTCGGATATCCACCAAGGGGTAAGCCAAAATAAATAAAGGGTGGTTTTCCAGCTTTGCAATTCAGTCTTGTGGAGGTGTAAATGAAGGATTATTCATCAATGTTGACTCCATACAAAGCAGATTTATCCCAATTAACCTTTTGTCCCAGCACCATTCAAAGAAGCCAATTGCTTGGATAAGGTTGTCCAACATATTTTCGTCATGTTTGCAAAATAATAAGGTGTCATCCGCAAATTGCAAAATTGACAAATGGACCTTGTCTTTTCCCACCAAGAAGCCTTCAAACAAAGCGTTGACATCTATTCTATCATTCATAAAAACGGAATGCGCCCTCTTGGTCTTCCATTGATAAAAACAGACTTCACTTACTATGAGGAATAAGAAAGGTGACAAAGGGTCCCCTTGTGGCAAGAATGCGCCCTCTTGGTCTTCCATTGATAAAAACGGAAAACTTCAGATTTCTTATACAGCCCATCATCCATTCCACCCATTTTGCATGAAATCCCACTAAAGTAAGAATCTTTTCAAGAAATGACCAATCAACATGGTCAAAAGTCGTCTTTAGATCAAGCTTCAAGATCCACCCCTTCTTTTTCTTAGCTTGATACTCCTCTACGGCTTCATTGGCAATCAGGACAAGATCTAGTATTTGTCTCCCGCTAATGAAGCCATTTTGCGTGTTTGAAATGATGTTGGGCATTACCTTTTTTATCCTTTCGCCTAGGGCTTTGGTCAACATTTTGTAAGTGGAGGTGGTTAGGCTTATTGGCCTAAACTCTTTAACATAGAGTGAATCTTCCTTCTTTGGAATGAGGCAAATGAAATTCTCCTTCATGCAAGCATTTATTCTCCCATTTATATGAAATTCCTCAAACATTTTCCAAAAATCATCCTCGAAGCTAGACCAATATTTAAGGAAAAATTCAACCATGTAGCCATCTGGACGAAGGGCCTTGTTTTTCCCAAGGGCTATTAGGGCATGTCTAATTTCCTCATCTTTAAATGGAGCAATTAAAACGGCATTTTGAGCTGCTGAAACTTGCTTCCAACAAATGTCTGAAGGAATAAACGTGAGCCAGCTATTCTATTGTACAAGAGAAATAACACAAAATTTCTGACTCTATTTCCCGAAAGGAGTGCTCAGCTTCCCCACTGTTTAACATATCTCTGTAATCAAATTTCTCCTCTTTGCTGAAAGAAATCTGTGAAAAAAAAGTAGTATTTTCATCTCCCAGCCAATTCAGCTTACATTTTCATTTTTGGAGTCGATTTCTTTCTTCCAACATGCACAAGTTTTTTTTTTTTTTTAGTTCAGGCAATTTCATTAGAAACATTAGTTTTCAGCAACAGATTTTTAATGTCCCCTTTTAAAAAGGCCGAAAACACTAGAGACCAAGCAAACAACTGTTCTTCTTTTTCCTTCTTTTTTCTTCCATAACTTTGCTTGTCCTACATGTACAAGTTCATAAGATCCCCTTTGATGGCAAGACAGATATCTATTTCCAGCGGTGCGAGAGCTTCTCTTTCAGCCTTAGAGTCGAAGAATTCCAGCTCTGAAAGCAAACCCTTCTCCTGCACTTCCTTTCCTGTTCAAAATCAGCAGACCAAGCCTTTAAAATTTCTTTCAAATTGCACAACTTTAAATTGATTTTGGAACCAGCCCAGCCACCACTAGATTGATCAGCATCTAAGGATTGTTTGATGATCTTTGAACACTCTGTAATAGTATCCAACTGCTGCAAAATCGAAATGAGGAGGGGCCCTCATTAACTGCTCCTACTTCTAATACAAAAGGAAAATGATCTGAGAAGATTCTTGCCTTTCTACTAACTCTGGAATTATTGAATAAATCATCCCATTCCTTATTGATTAAGAATCGATCAATGAGGTAATGGGAATTTGAGCCTCCACCTCGTGACCAAGTGAATTTATCATTAGAAAGGGGGATTTCCAGCAGCCCTTCTTCCTCTATAAACTAGTTGAATTTTCTGATTCTTCTTGTGACTCTCCCAATAGGAGACATCTCGTGAATCCATCTAGTGATGTTGAAATCTCCCCCTAGACACCATGGTTCAGTGCAGTAATGAGATAAGGATGTGAGTTCGGGCCAAAGAAAACTTCATTCTCCTCAATCTGTGGCTCCGTAGACATTCGTCATCCAACATGTGTTCTTGCAAACAGTCATGAATTTAATTGAGTGAATAACCGCCTTTGAGGAATTCCAGAGGAGTGGTTTTTCTTTCATCACATAAGGAGCAGTCCACCTGATTTACCATAAGTTTCTACCGAGGTCCATCCGATTCCACTAGAAATTCCACTAGAACTCCACATTGCCTTGATCAATTGTTGGTCAAATTCCGGACATTTGATTTCCTGAATCATCACTAAGTCTGGATGTTGACTTTGAATGAAATGTTTCAAGGCTGTCTGCTTGGATTTGTCATTGAGGCCACTGGTGTTCCAAGAAATGATCTTCATACTTGAGGCACCTCCCTAGGAGATGGAATTTCCTGCAAATGAAAGTCCCAAGCAGCCAGTAAAGATTTAAATTGAGAGGGAATTTGAGAAGGAGACAATTGTGGAACTCTTACAGGTGGATGTTGTTGTTGAAGGAAGAGAGTTCTATATGTTTCCCCCAAATGATTAGGTGAGGCTTCTTCATCTACTCCTTAGTCTTGGTCAACATCTTCACTGCTTACATTGACATCTGTCTCATCAATTGATTCATCATCTGATCCATGGGTAACTTGCTTCTTGTAGTCTTGGGAGAATGTTCCTTGGACAAATGAGAATTTTGAACCTGGGATGCTGAACTTTGAATTAACTATTACCTCCAAAGAGTGTCTTTTCTTGAGAGGACTTGTACTTTGAGGAACCAGACATTGAACGCAAATTTCTACCAAAAAATTTGAGCTAGTAGAATGGTTTAAGTATGAATCAACTGACGATTTACTCTTCTGATGTCCAGTATTTGTGGGCGAATCAATGCTATTTTGTATACTTAATATCTCATTAAGATCTTTCTAGAAATCTTGATTGGCCCCTTCCTCTTCCAGCTGAATGCTTGGTAATTGAGAGTTTGAGGGAGGAGTTTGAGTCGGGCATGCGTGGGAAGGTGGTTGTTCATGAGTCTACTTCAATTGATTGCCGAACTAATGTGTCCCTTGAAATTCCTTCTTGAAGATTGCACTCATTAATAAAGAAGAGGGTGTATAAATCGGCCCTTTTCCTTTATCCAAAGAGGTATGTGCTTCTTTCCTCATTAAATCTGAAGAGAGAGAAGGAATAGGAGAAATAAATGCTCCAGCGGGAACTGTTTTGGCCCTTTCATCGTCCTTGAAGCGTGCTGTTTCTTCTAAGACCAGGCCGCCCATTCCGTTTCCCATTGTAATTTCATTTGAGAGAATCTCATTTGTAGCTGAATGCAACTCTTCATCTTCTCTTCCAACTTCCGATCCTCTCTCAAATATCTCTGTTGAAAAACCTTCGTCAACAATGGTGCTTTTAATTCGAATGATGTCCAGAGAATTTGTAAAATCACTTGCCATAAAGCTTCTTTTGTTGGGAAAATTTTTTCTCTGAACAAGCAGCGTATCTTTGCCTTCAAAATGAATCGAGAATTTCGCCAAGTTTGAATCTTCAATGGATAAGGATGTGCTGGATGAAACCACATAAGTTATTTTGAACTTCAATTAATGTTGATGAACAATCTAACCAATTTAATGTTTTTGAAGAAATTTCCACTAATCCTCCCAAATAATCACCAATAGCTTCAAAAACTGAATTTTTCCAGGAAGACAATGGTAGGTTTTTTATGTAAATCCAGCCCCCATAACAATTCATGACTTCTGGCAGACTGTGGTTCATAGAGTAGTATCCTAACTTGAGATGAAATTTACCATATTCAAACCATTTTCAATTTGTAAATTCTGCCTCAATCTCCTTGTTCAACTTAATCAAAGCCTTATCAGCTAGATAAGGATTAATGGAAATGGAAACTTGAAAGAAGTCTTCAATGGTGGATTTAACTTCTTTCCAAGAATAAAATTCCATTAATTTTGTCACCACCAGTAAGGATTTAAAGTTAATGTTCAGCATATCTTTCTCCTTTTTCACCCAAATGGAAGAGGACATGGACTGTACCTTGTTTTCCTTCAAATTCTCTGGTTTATCTTGACTGATTCTCCCAAATTCTGAAGGCACGGCGTCTGCATAGGATCTTGGAGAAGCTCTGTTTCTTGTAGGTCCAACTAAGCCTTCTTTGTTGTCTCGGGAATTAACAATATTAAGTATCTGAGTTTGCTTGAGCATTGAAAGAAAAGAATGCCAACCTTGTTTATTTTCCCCAATCGGAATATGAATGTTTCTTCTACCACCCGAGGAAGACCAAAAGGCAAATTCTGCAAACCAAACTTCATTAGCACAAAACTTAGCAAGCCAAGAGATACCACAGTCGGTTCTGATTTTTTCTGAGTAGAAAGCTTGTATTAGGTCTCTGGGCATTGTGTTTAAGTTTTCCGCAAGCTACTCCAGCATTGGGGGTGATATTGCTGCAATCTGATCTCTCTCCAAGACTTCAACCAAGTAGCTAACCAAATGCATTAGTGAGTATGCTGCAGCTGTTGATTTCCATATTTGTTGTCTTCAATTTGTAACTGTGGATGTATGGAGGTGGAAAGGCGATGAGATTGGCAAAGTGGATGAGTGCTGATCAGAAGTGAGAAATAGTCACCGGAGCTATGGTCTGTTGCTTGGAGCTATGGTCTGTTGCTTGGAGCTATGGTCTGGAAAGGAGAAGGAGAGAGGAGAGAAGAGAGAGCATCCTTACCTTTGACTTTTCCACCTCTTAGGTTGCTGCTCTTGTCCCAAGAGACTTTGTAGTTTGTACTTCATTTCTAAGTTTATAACTGAAAAATGAGAAAAGTTCGAGTTTTGGAAGGATGAGGGGTTAGGCATTCACCCTTCTCCAGGAAAGAACAACTTCAAAGCTCGTGCATTTGAAAATTCTTCCTTTCTTTTAATAGAAAAATAGAGGATATCAATTAAAACCAAAAAGTGTATACCGCTTAAGGGCCAGAGGGAAGAGATATCATATACCAAGGCGGTTACAAAATCCCCTCCAACCTAAACTAACATAAGGGTTGATATAGTATTGGATAAAAACAAAGAGAGAGAGAGGGAGAGAGAGGCTAAATGACAAGATGAAAGTCGAGTTGACTAATGAAACAAGGATGAAATTTAGCAACAAGCCAACAACAAGTAGGACATGTCTACCACCCATGAGAAAGATTGTCAGCCACCTCTAAATGAAGTTATACTAGGAGATGCAAAATAAGAAAATTAAATGTATCAAAAAGAGGCTTTACATGTCCAGCATAGTAAGCACGAATTTGAAGATCTTCATCAACCTGTATAGTCTGCTTCAAATCCACAGGTATAACTGCAGGTGAATCAAGATCAATGACAGATAATCTTTAAATATAGAGAAAAATAATGGCACAGCAACTGATGTACATCAAATACATTAGAACAAAAACGAACAAAAACAAAAAAGGTACCCACAGAAACATAATTGTAACGTCATACATAACTACCAATAATGCAATCTAAAACTCAATCTGAGCAAGTACAATCATCAAATTAAGTAAATGGGCACAAATATAAATGATGAACAAGTAATTGAGCACAAAGTGTGAGGATTGCATAAAAAAAGCATTTTTCCAAATTCAGCCAAAGGTTTCTCCTTCTACACTATGTATGTTAGGTATAAAAAAACAAGCAAAAGAAAAGAACAATTTTCATTTTATAAAAAAAATTAATGCAAAGTAAGAGTTGCACAAGAAGTCCAAATCCAAAAGCACTTGGAATCAGACAAAAGGTACAAAGCAGGCCACATAAACCAAGAACAGAAATCGTACCCCTAAAGAGAGCTAACTATACAACATTTGAAGGCTTTCGCATGGGAAAAGATAAAATTCATTCTATCCTCCAGATGCTTTACTGTTTTGTAAGTAGTTGATGCAATGCTTATTGTGTTTGTTTTTTCTTTTTGGAAACGGAAACAAACTTTTCATTATAATATAATGAAAAGAGACTAATGCTCATAGTACATAGAGACATACATAGAAATCAAAGAAAACATAAATAAGGATCAGCAGGCGCACCAGGCCATTTCAACTAGGTTGACACAACCTTAGCACCATCATCATATCTCAACTAGGTTGACACAACCTTAGCGGCATATACCTCTTTGAAACTCCGTTTCCCTCGGTCTTTTCTTATCTCTACCTCTCAATGTGGCTCAATTTTGAATCTATGGGATTCTCATTTGCCTATCATGGTCTTTACTCTCTAGTTTTTTCAAGATTTTTGAAGGATGATGAAACCATTGCTTTGCAAGATCTTTTGGGTCTTTAGGATACTACCACGATTGGTTCAATGGAAGATTCATGATCATGGTCATTGGACTCTTTTGGTATCTTTTCCAATCATTAGACTCTTCTGGTATTTTTTTCCAATGAAATATTTATCAAGGCAATTTGCTTGTGTATCTCCATTGCAACAGGATTTGTTTCAGATCATCCAGAAGTTAAATAGTCCAAAGAATATGCTTTGGATTATTCTTACTGCCAGTCTTAGCACATCTAAAGTTCTTCAACGCAAGTTGCCTTTTTCTATTAATTGTCATCGATTTGTCCTCTTTAACAAGAGGATGGGGATTATCTTTTCTCATATCTTGTTTGGGTGCTCCTATTTGTTGTAAATTTGGTTCAAGCTTGTTTCTCTCTTCAATACATAGTGGGTTTCTTAAATGTGTGTTAAAGGATAATGTTCTTCAGCTAGTTGTTGGTTCTGTTTGCCCACAAAACCAAAGTTCCTTTGGTTAAACGCATTCAAAACTCTTTTACCTTTTTTTTTCTATGTCCGTAAGTGTCCGGACCAGCTTACACACACCTCGACTAATCTCACGGGACAACCCATCTGACCCTCAAGGAAACTCGTCAAAATATTAATTCCTATGTAGGTCGCCACCATAAATTGAACCCATGACCTCTTATCCATTTATTAAGACTATGTCTCTTTTTTTACTATTAGACCAACCCATGATGGTTTAGTCAAAACTCTTTTATCATAACCATGAATGGAAAGGATCAAAGAATTATTAAAGACAAGCATCTCCCTTTGTTTAATAGGTTTGAATTTTCTCGATTAAAGAGCGTCCTCAAGATTTTTTCATTGTGTTTAAGTATCATTATCTATTTTGTTTACTTAGTTATCTCTCCTCTCATGGGTTATTGTATCTTTGGGCATTAGTCTCTTTTCATTTTATCAATGAGAAGTTTCATTTCCTTTTTCGGAAAAAAAATGTGTACTTTTTCCAAGCTTTTTTATGATTTTCCTTTATATACAGTTGTGTAAATTGGGATGCCTTCATTTTTCCTTTGTAATTGCCTTTATTTTTATTTGTTCATTCCTTTGTGGAGTTTGTATCATTTGAGCCTTAATCTCTATTTCTAAAAACAAAAGAAACTTTTCATTTTAAAAATGAAAAGAAACTGATGCTCAAAATACAAAGAAACAAAAATAAAGTAAAAATAAGCATAAGTACAATAACATCCCAATATAAGAACTAAGCTAGAAAAACAAAGGCATTCTGTAAGACCCCTAGTTGGGGAAATAGTAGGATTATTAGTGAATATTAGTATGGTTATTAGAAGGGGCGTATTAGTAATTAGATAGTAAGTTGTTTGGGAGAGTCTAGCCCTCTCGAAAGGCTATGATATATTGTAGTTTCTTTATTGATATTACAATATAAATCTATCTTTAGTGATCTTTGTTTGTTCTTTGTGTCCTTGAGTGTTCTTGTTAGGAGCTATCCTAACACATTCCAATTTAGGCATATTAATTACTTCAATAAAAATATTCATTTCAGGTTAAAGAAAAAATATTCACATTGTTAGGAAATCAACATGGATGTGTACCATACTTCTTAAGAAATAGAGATAATACTTATACTTTGGTCAACAAAGCAATCACATTCCAAACCAAGAGAGACTAGTTGCATACTACACAAGATCTTGACATAATTATATCACCTTTTTTCATGCACTCCATAATATGATCATTAGTAAATTGCTCTGCTTCACCCCTTCGATCAACCATCACTTTTCGATAGTCCTCCAACATTAAAGGAGCCAATGCCATTGTTGGATACTGCAGCCGAGAGGAAGTAAAGAGACAACTTTAATGCTCATATCAATATGTAAGAAACCAAAATTGACAATGAACTTTCATTATAGGACTAAAGAGTCCAAAGTGTTTTTCCCCTTTTGGTGAGAAACCACTTCCATGGAAAGAAATGAAAGATATACAAGGAACGTATATACAAGGGCACACAAAAGATAAACCCAAACAAAAAGAGAGTTTGAACCTCACTACAGAAAAGGACTCCAATCCAAAAGAACAATATCAAGCTCATAATTACAAAAAGACCTTGAGATCAACGCGAAGCATTAAACCTAGCCACTTCTCAAACATCCCCACCCAATCTCACCACACCTCTCTAAAAGTTTTATTATTCCTCTCAATCCGAATGCCTCAAATAATTGCAAAGAAACTAGCTTGCCACAAAATTTTACCGTTCTTCCTTAAAGGAGAACTCAAAAGCACCTCTTCTACCTGAGCCCTGCAATTCCTATTCCAAACCAATCAGACACAAAACGTTTTCAACTAGCAACTGGTGGTGAGCAGACTGGAAATCCCAAAATAAATTATCAGGTTCCTCCTTCAGCCTTCTATAGAGAATGCACCATTGCAAGACCAAAGCATAGAAAAAGTGCCTCAGCGCATGATCCATGGTATTAACTCTCCCATGTAAAACCTGCTATAAACATCTTAAACTTCTTTGGAATTTAAAGGAAGGGACAAGGAAATCCATGAAGCCGCACGATTCTTTCACAAAAACTTCTGCCACTTCCTTGGCTAAAAAAGGATTACACAATGCAGTAGTGGTTGTACTTGCTCAATCAGTCTTGCTATAACCTAGATAGTGTAGTTCCCCACAGATTTTGGGAGTCTTTCTGATGTAAGGGCCTTTTTGGGTTTATTTTCAGTTGGACTTATGTCTATTAGCTGTTGTTTTGTTGTAGTTTCTCTCGTCTAAGTTTCTGGATATTTCCATGTATTTTAGTTAGTTACTGGTTGTTACTTATCCAGCTTTTATGTTTTGTGGTGGCAACCTATATACACCGCTGCCCTCCTTGTTTTTTAGGCAAGTTAATAAAATTCCAAATTCTCCAAGCATCCCCCAAGATCAATTGTATCACTTTCAATAAAATCCATAGCAATATCCTCCAAAATACGATCAGGACGAGGCATAGGCTGAATCAAGCCTACTGGTAACACCGATTCTACCTTATTCTTCCGACAAGTCAAACAATACTCTATTGTATATCTTAACATCTAATACTCCAGCTAAGCCTCTCACTGATCTATTAAATATTTTAAAGTTCGTTAGTCCGTAATGACTACGAACTTCTAACCCAACAGATAATGTCTGCATTTTTGCATAGCTAGCATGATTGCCATGAGTTCCCACTGGTAAATTGATTTTTCTTGAGCCCGCAGAGATAAAGTATGATTAAAATAAGCAATTTGACAAGTGTTCTTGCAGCAAAAGAACTCCTGCCTTCATCCCCAAAGCATCAATTTCAATAATGAATGGAATATGAAAATCCATCAGGGCCAACACAAGTAAAGTGACCATCGTTTGTTTCAGAGTTACAAAAGTTGTCATGACACTATTAAGTCCAGCCGAAAGAGCCCTTATGGAGCATTTGATTTAATGGTGTTGCTATTGTCTCATCATCTTTCTCAAATCTCTAATAGAATCGTGCTACATCAAGTTTCAAAATCTTGATCACCAATTCAACACTCAATAATCTACACAAGACCTCCATCCTCCATCCTTCTTTTTCAACAACAAAACTGGACTATGGAAGGACTTTGACTAGGGCAAATGATCTCAAATGCCAACATCTCTGTAACTAACTTCTGAATTTCTTCCTTTTGTGCACGGGCATACTGAAATGGCCTTACATTCACTGGTGGTTGACCCTCCTTCAAAAAAATTCAGTGATCAATCTCACATTATGGAGGCAGCTTCGTGGGCCATTCAAAAACTGAACCAAAGTCTTCCAACAACGTTCAAATTTTGAATGCAAATTGGTCGTTGCTTGTTTGACCCTTTTTGTTTAATTGAATTCCTCGTTCTTCCACTCTCAACTGCTGCAATTCAAACAAGAATCTCATCCTGTTAAGTGCCATCCTAGCCAACATCTTCAAGGATACCTCAGCTTTAGTAAGTGCAGGGTCAACTCTAATGGTAACATAATTTTCCCAACGTAAACGTCATAGTGAGATCAATCCAATCAATGCCCATAAATCCCATTTTCCGCAACCATTGCATTCCAAGAATAACATCAACATTGCCCAAGTGAAGAGGTAAGAAATCCTCTTTAACTGACAGTTCAAGAAGTTCCACCACTACAACCTCACAAACACTTTTACCCTAAACACCTTACCATTGCCCACAATTACACCATAGTTAGATGTTTCAATGACCGGCAGATCAAGGTCTTCTACTAAACACTGATGCACACAATTACCTCTTTTCTTCCAACTTCCCCTTTGACCTTCATTGTTCTCGAGGCTGAAAACCTTAATACAAATCATAACACCATCTCAGCAACATCATCAACCTCCAAGGCCTTAGTTTCCAGTTGTTTCTCTCCTAGACTTTCCAATTCATCCCGAGTTTTGCCTACCTCATTGCCAACCATCACCCTAAATTCATGAACATCCAGATTCTTACAACGGTAAACTATGAAAGACTTCTCGTCGCACAAAAAATATAAGCCCTTCTCTCACTTTGACAAATATTCGATGCAACCTCTTCATTGGTGCATCCTTTCATGGTGCCCTTCCTATATATGGTAACAAAATGGGTTACTTTAGGTTTCGAAACCTAATTTGCTTGTCTAGGGTTAGGAGACTAGGTGGTCTACTCGGCAGCACTCTGGCCCACTCCACTAGTTAGACTCGTGGACCTCAAATCCTCCAAGGCCAATTTCACTGGCAAATCCCTATCCTCTATCAACTGGGCATGTTTCATAACATTCTCTAGCGCAAACAACTAACATATTGATCACCTCTACCTTGAGTGTCGGACAAAAACCTTTGAGGAAGGTGTTCTCCAAAACATCCTTTGCAAGATGTGGTAACGGGGATGAACAAACTTCAAAAACATGTTGAAATTCAACCGTCCCTTCTTGTTTTATCAACAAGAATCAAACACATAAACTTCCATCTTGAGTCAGTCGAAACCATTCAAACAGACGAGCCTTGAAGTCCACCCCAACTCTCAATCTTCCTTCAATTATTCACCCAACAAAAGCATGTCTACTGCATCCTTCTCAAAACTGAACACCAACACCTTGATCTTCTCTATCTTCATCAATTTGTGTATTTTGAAATATCTTTCGGCCCTTCAAAGCCACGAATTCGAATCTACTTTTGAGAACACAGGCATTTCCAGTTTCTTGAACTAGCTTCGATCACCTCCCCCACTAGACTCCCTAGGATGCAATGATTCACCTTCGATATTTTTAGGTTTCCGCCTCATACCAAACCCATTAGAGATAACCAAAATCTCTTGCACCTTGTTTTGCGAGATCTCACTCACCTCCACAGTCAACTTCTTCAAACATTTATTCATACTCAGTAATAATTCCTTAACACCAGGAACATCTTTCCTCGAGCAATTTTTGTGCCATTTTACATGTACTATCCACAATTTAACGTGCTCTGATAATTTAAAAGGTACCACTTGAGAATTGACCGAAAATCTTTCCAAAAAAAAAAACAAGAGAAATATTGTTCTATTGTAATTTATGGATTTCAAAGTTTCACAATACAATTTCAGCGTATATGGAGAAATGCCAAAGGAAACGATAACATAACAAAAGAACAAGATAACCCAATTGTTCGAGAAAACTAGAACCCTCCCCCTCAAGCACTCAGCTGCTAAAACTTTTCCTCCTTTAGAAATCACAAACCCCTATGTCTATGTAAGCCTTTCTCGATGGTCCCCAAATCACAAACATGCCACAGACAACATTTCTAACCAACTACATTGTGTGAATACCCCTCTTGCCCTTCCTCACATATGTTTGAGTGATTGGAGACATTACAAAGACCTGCCACTTCCAACACCTTTCTATCAGGCAGAGGATGTTGAAAACCTAAGGAAATTGAAGAACTTGGGGAAGGCAACACCAAGGCCACAGTCCAGAGGAAGCAAGCT
Organism: Citrullus mucosospermus; assembly: GCA_030954485.1. NCBI lineage: Eukaryota > Viridiplantae > Streptophyta > Magnoliopsida > Cucurbitales > Cucurbitaceae > Citrullus > Citrullus mucosospermus. The sequence goes on from CM062063.1 coordinate 31,024,343, forward strand.
ATACATCAATTCAAAATTATTCCAACCATAGTTTGTGTGTGCTTTGTTTTTCCAAAGTTTTTATATCTCTTAATTTAGATCAATGAAAGAACGCTATACATGAATTCAAACTTTTTCCAACCATAATTTGTGTTTGCTTTTTGCTTTTCTTCTTTTTCATTTGATGGCTTCACTTCATATAAAATTTGTCATGTGCAAAATTAAAAAAAAAAGAAATATAGCATGGCCATGTATATAAGATGAAACTTACCGTCATGTAAATGGGTCCATTATAGCCACAAACTTCGGTGAAGTATGCAAGAGCACCTATATGGTCCAAGTGACTACCAAATAGCAGATAAAAGACAAATAAAAACAGAACATTGTAATTTGTAAGCAATGTAACAGAGATTTATCAATCACTACAAAATAGTAAGAATAATAACATACAAGTGTGTGATGATGACACAGGAGAGAGCAGTATTATAATCACGAGAATCAGATATGCGAGAGAAATCAGGATACTGATGATGGTCGTGATAACCTAAATGCATCCCACAATCAAACATAATTCGCTTTCCATTGATTGTGACGACCACACAACTCTTCCCAACTTCTTGCCCAGCACCTAAAAGAAGACAAAGATTAAGAACAAACTCGGAAAATATAATTAGATAAAGAATACATATGGAAAAACTAAGGGATTACCAAGAACGAGGCAATCGATGGCCATTCCAATAGTCCTTCAACGCAGACAAACTTCTACACAATGCTAAGCCCTCACCCAAGCCAAGAGAGAGAAGGCGACCAGGAAGCCAGAGCGAAAAGAAACGATTGTGGTATGAGTGGAGAGAAACGAGGACTACATAACTGAGCTGAGTGAGATTGGCTGAAAAAGTGAAAGAGCCAAGTTTAGGTTGAAGACTGAGGGAGGTCGCCGGAAGACTTACCGGCGGCGTTCGGCGGCAGTCGTCGTCCGGTGTGGAGGTCGCGGCGGCGCTGGCGTACGAGACTGGGGTGAGGGAGAGATGGCTGGAAGAGAGAGGTACTGTGCGGGAGAGAGACGCACGCGGGGGGGAGGGGGGGGGCGGGGGAGGTCTGGCGGCTGAACAAGAAAAACTTCAATTACCTTTTTTTTTTTTAACCTGGTTGACTAGGTCAAACACCAAACTTTTTAGGCTTATCTTTAGGCCCAATTTGTCCCCACTTCAATTTAATAAGACCAAATAGCCCAAACAATCTTAAACTAAGGGCTTTCTACAGGACTTTTTATTGAAATATTGTATTTAGTAAAAATAATTAGAAAAATATTGTAGTTTGAAAACTATTTAGGAAAATATGGTAGTTGGGAGGAGGGAGAAGATTGAAAAGTGGAAAGAGGAAAAGGTCGAGACCTCAACCTTCGACCAAGGCAAAAGTCGAGACCTCAACCCTCGACCAACGCAAAGCCTATCTTCGTCCAACGCAAGGCCTACCTTCAACCAACACAAGGAGGCCTCAACCTTCGACCAACGCAAGGCCTACTTCGACCAACGCAAGGAGGTCTCAACCTTCGACCAACGCAAGGTCGAGGCCTCAACCTTCGACTAATGCAGACCCACGGGTGGAAACTTTTGCAGAGATTCCGTCCACCACAAGTCTCGTCGCTCGTCGCAGAGAATCCACCGCAAGTCTCGTCGCGTCGTCGTAGAGATTCCATGCCGCCGCTGCCGCTGCCATCACTCGTGACTTATGAACCCTCGACCAAGTCTCTTTAAATACCGCCCCGCCCTCTTCTTCCTCCCACTATTTCTTCTTCCAATTCCTTGCTTCTCCTCCTTCCGAATTCGAGCAATTCTCACTATTTCCTCTCTTTTGCACAACTTCTCACAAATTCTCTATTTTCTCCAAATTTTCTCCCTCTTTTTTTTCCTAAAAAATTTGATCTATTAAAATATTCTCTTTTTTTCCAACTTTACGAGGTTTGTAAATTTGATTTATGAAATATATATTTTTTTAAGATAATATAAATTTTTTTCTTTATTCTCATGCTTTTTTTTTACAGTATTTGTTGCTATTTGGAAAGCAAAGATCGATCGTTGTCATTTCAAGGAAGAAAAAAAAGTAAACCATTGCTGAATTTGTGAGTTACCATTTCATTTTCTGGTATTTATATTATGCTAGACATATCATTTTAAGTTAAATATGTTATTTTAATGTTCGTATTTATTTTGTTAATAGTCTTTGAATTGAATAATATTTATATATTGATGTTATGAGTTTTTTCTATAATTTAATGTTCTTGTTTATATTATATTAGATTTATCATATTAATATTATATTAGATCTACCATGTTAATGTTATATTAGATTTACCATGTTGATAATTTTAATATAATATTTTTATAATTTGTCTTTGCTTTGCATTTTATATTTATAACATTTTAATTTTTTAGTACAAATTTATATTTTCATTGCATTTTAGATATTACTAGATTTTTTTAATATTAGAGTTTTTAGTTAAATAATTAGTGACGTATATTGTTGTTTTCTTTTTTTAGAAAATGGCAGACAAGTGTTTGGGATTTATGTTGTTTACAAATGGTCATATGATTGATGGTGTTGATGGAGTTGAATATGATCAGCCAGCATGTGGGGGTTTTAGCATAAATGTGAATAGTGGACTTGTTTTTGAACAATTTGTTGAAATGATTGGGTTGTCACTTGGTGTAGATATGAGACAAACCACTTAGAAATAATATACAGACATCCTAATCTAACACCATTAGGATCTGTAAAGTATACGTCATTTGTAAGCCCCTACAGTTAGTTGAATGGAATGGGCAAGCTAAAACATGGTAGGTGTGGACGCCGAGAGCTTAAGTCATGAGTACCTTGCGTTAAAGAGTATTAAGTGTTGAAGTATATTATGCGTTGGAGAAATCCAAAGTACTGATTGAGAGTTTTCGGTTGTGGTGCAGTATATGAAGATGTGGTTATTAATCGCTAAGTGATATTGGTATGCGTTGGTGCATAGAAGAGTGGCCGAGAAGGCTACGCGTTGAAGGTTGGTATGTGTTGGTGCATAGAAGAGTGGCCGAGAAGGGCTATGCTTTGAAGGTTGGTATGCGTTGGTGCATAGAAGAGTGGCCGAGAAGGGCTATGCGTTGAAGGTTGGTATGCGTTGGTGCATAGAAGAGTGGCCGAGAAGCTTGGTATGCGTTGAAGGTTGGTATGCATTGGTGCATAGAAGAGTGGCCGAGAAGGGCTATGCGTTGAAGGTTGGTATGCGTTGGTGCATAGAAGAGTGGCCGAGAGGACCATGCGTTAGTCAGCTATCCGGCGATGGGGCATTGGGCAATTAGTAGCACAGTAAGTTGAGGCTATGCGTTGCTGAAGCTATGCACGGAAGGTTTGCGTTCGCCAACCTAAGTAGGAAGGTGATGGCAGTGCTGGTGAGTCGGCGGTCTATATTTATATATAAGTGAGTGCACCGAATAATTAAACACTTTAGACATATTTTCGAACTCAAATTGATCCCATTTCCCAGACGAACAACGGGGAGAGGTGGAAGAAGGTGTTTATATCGAATTTAAGTAGAATCCAAATCATTTCCATGGTGAAATTGAAGCTGGAACCAGAAGCTTGATTGTTGTCGATAAATCTGGACATCATTCGGTATTTGAAGAAGAGTGGGCTGAGGAAGTTGAAGCTAGGGCTGAAATTTTAAGGTTAGTAAGTTAACTCAATCCTTAGCAACTTCTATGAAGGATGTTTAAGCTGAATTTGAGCAAAAATATGTTAAATTCTAGGAGGAAGTGATCGAAGTTGAACTGCTAGATGATTCAAAGCAGCCGGAGTTATTTGAGAATAGTTCTCAAACGAAGAAGAGTTATGGTTTGAAATTTTGAGGTAAGTTAGAAGCTCACTTCTTTACAAGTTTGTAGAAGAGAGGAAGTTCTGAATTTGGCTGGAACACGATGTTTAGCAGGTTAAAGAAAGAGTTAGAAGGGAAAGAAGAAAGCAGTGGTCATCAGGTGTCGCTAAGACAGTGGTATCACTAAAAGAGCTGGAGAGTGAGCAGCGAAATGAGTGTCGCTGGTAACGCAAAGGGCTTTGCGTCTCACAACTCTCGCTAAAGTCTCGCTGGGTATCGCTCCTTGAGGTAATCTCGCTAGTCTCGCTAAGCCTGGTCTCGTTAGTGCCGCATGGTTATAAGTAGGTCTCACTAATAATCTCGCTCATTATGAAAAAGTTGTAAACAAGAGAGGGACTAGTGATGAAACACATGTTTGAGATGTTTAAGCAAATATAGTGAATATAAAGAGGAATATTAGAAATGTCTAACACGAAAAAGGTGTGTTTACAGGCCAAGAGGAGCTAGGTAAAGCGTATAACCTGCTCAGAGCTCAGAATAAGTTGTGAGTGACATTATGGTTTGAGATAAGCTTACTTGATTACCATTTTCTATATGCTCAGTAATACCTGTGAAGCATGATTTGGGGTGTACTCATATGTATGAAACTAGAACATATCTTATATGTAAGTTAGAGCTTGAAAGTGTATTAGTTGATGTACCTAAGTCTTACCAAGCTAGTCGCTAGATGAATGATCTGAGAACTCTGAGGTACCAAGATTTATGTTTAATTTATAATTAATATGAAGTGCATGTCAGTACCCTAGAAGATTGAAATGGGACCCAATGCTGAAGAACATGAGAAGGCATATGGGCAGCCTTAATATTTCTATGAAACTCTCACCCAAGGACATAGAGAAGGTGATTGAGGACCTTAGTACCAAAGGACATGAGAAGGTATATGGGCAGCCCAAGATCAGACAAACATATAAGCATAATAGAAGGCATTTGACGCTGATGTGTTGAGATTACTCCACACAACTAAGGTTTATTGACGTTGGGCGCGTTGAGTTCGCTCCGCCTCAACTAATGATTAATGAAAAGAAACTCAGTTGTGTGATTATAATAATTACTAGTTTATAGTGCGTGACTAAGAAAATTATATTACTAATCGTAGTTATGCTTTATTGAGTTTATATTTTAGATAGTCACTCACTAAGCATTGTAGCTCATAAATTCTCGTTTCTTTGATGTTTTTTATCCAGGTAGCGAGCGTGTTCGGGGTGCTTAGCCTACCATCAAGACTCGTTTGGGTCTAATCAGAATTTTGTACTTGGGAACTTGTAAACCTCAACCCTATGTAGATATTATACTTATTTTGAGTAACATAGTGAGAATCATTAGGCATACTTGTAAATATTACACATAGCCTCTTAAATCTTGCTCATAGTGTCATCCTATCAGTAGATCTTTGCATAACTATTGTATAAGCTAAGTCTAATGCCAGCAGGTCTGATATATAGATATGTATATAACAATGTTAGCAGGATGAAGAATAATTTTAACACTCACTCCTAGGTAAATATATATATATATATAGGATAGGGGTGTTACACCATTCCCATTCATAACGAACAAGCGATGAATCTGATGTTTTCAATTGCAATGCTGCTCCCGAACCTAGTGCATTTATACGTTAATGTGAGTAGGGTAGGCTTGGATATAGACTTGAATGCACAATCGTTGAGTAAGTTTGAAGACCCGAATCAATCTATTGATCCTGATCCTGAATCAGTAGCACCAGCCTATGACGATGAAAATATGGTGGTTGGTAATCAATATAGGGATTCTAGAACAGAAACAGACGATGAATTCGAGGAGTTGGATTTTGATGGTCATGACATGAAATGCCGTAAGATACATTCGCTAATGTTGACATGAATATAATAGATATCGTTAGAGAACATGACCCAGTTGTAGCCTCGATAGTCGTTGACAATACCTAATTGTATAAGGGTGTGATTTTTCAAGACAAAGAAATGTTACAACATTTGGTCAAGTGTTTTGCTATCAAGTGTCACGCACCATATGAGGTCGTGGAATTAACACCGAATATTTGGGCAATTCGGTGTAAGAAATGGGAGGATGGTTGCAAGTGGCGACTCCATGCAGCGAAGAAAAAATCTCACAATTTGTTCGAGATTACTAAGTATGTTGACCAACATACATGTTTTTACTCAAAGATTAGCCAAACTCATGTGTAATTAGATTCTTCAATGATTGCACTAGAGTTTTGTGAAGCTGCGAGGGAAAAATCGTCCATCAGTGTGACACAACTACAATCCGACATCAAAACAAAATGAGGATACCATGTTCCTTACCACAGGGTGTAGGAGGGTAAACGAAAGGCATTGGCCAGAGTGTTTGGTGATTGGGATGACTCATACAAACTGTTGCCTAGGTGGTTGTATATGGTCAAGCATACAAATCCCGATACACAAGTGGAGCGGAGAATAAAGAGCACCCCTACTGAAGGACATGTCATCGTTACTTCTGTATTTTGGGCATTTGGTCCTTGTATAGAAGCATTTAATAGATGTCGGCCGATTATTTAAATAGACGGTACTCACTTGTATGGAAAATATTGAGGAAAGTTGCTAATTGCTACATCAGTTCATTCGAATAGGCATCTTCTTCCTCTTGCATTTGCTGTTGTAGATGAGGAGTCTGCTAACACATGGGGATGGTTTTTAAAACATCTCAGAGAAATTGTTATACATGAAGAGGTGTGCTTGATTTTGGATCGGCATGGTGGCATCATCTCGGCAGTGAACAATCCAAAAAATGGTTGGACAGGGCCAAAATGTCACCATAGATTCTGCTTATGCTATATTGTAAGTAATTTTAATAAAAAATACAAGTTCAATACATTAAAAAATTTTGTATATCGTGCTGGATGTCAGTTCCAAGTTCGCAAGTTTAATAAAGTAGTGGAAGACATCAAGCGAATAAATAGGAGTTGTATGAGTTTTTTTGACAACATTGGTATTGAGCAATGAACTCAAGCACACGATGGAGGGTTTAGGTACGGGTGGATGACGACGAATCTATCAAAGTGCATCAATGGAGTCCTCAAAGGAGCTCGAATATTGCCGATAAATGCTCTTGTTCAAATAACATTCTAGAAATGTGTAAATTATTTTGAGAAGAGAAGAGAAGAAATAAGAGTTGCCTTGGAGCATCGAAATAAATACACCCGGTAATAATTTTCTTTTTTGTAATCAACAATTTGTTCCAAATGTTTTTATAATACTAAGTGAGTAAATATTCAGATACGCACACGAAAAAATCTCAAAATGGGCTGCAAGATCCAGTAAAAACGAAGTTCAATCATATGATCGATATGAAGGTGTATTTCATGTGAAAACCGGACGTCACAACCTCAATTCTAAAGGAGGAAATATTCAAATACTGAAGCTAAGTGATTCCGAACGGTACTGTTCATGTAACAAGTGGCAAACATTTGGCATTCTATGTTCGCATTTTATGGCAGTTTGCTCACGATTTAACATGAACTATGAAGATTTCATTGAGGACTACTATAAAATGTCGACATACGTTTCATGCTACTCTCCTCAATTTCAACCTGTACCGCATGAAGATTACTGGATCACACCTCCTAATATGCCTGTTTTACATGCCAACCCGGCGTTATTGAGAAAACCTGGTAGACCAAAAAGTTCACGATATCATAATGAGATGGACTGGACAAAACCAAGTTCTCAAGTACGTTGCGGATTTTGTAATCAGTTAGGTCATAATCGAAGGAAATGTCCTTTGTTACAAAGACAGGCACCAGACAGTTAGAGATTTTTTTCGTTAACATTTCTATCATGTAACCAATGTTTCAATAATAAAATTAATATTTTTATCATGTGCTCTCACTATCTCACTCTCTCTCGCTTTTAAGTCCTAATTTATTTGTATGTTTTACTCGATAAATATATAATTTGTTTTCTTCTAGATCATGGCTTTAAACCCAGGACCGATTGATCCCGATATTTTATACGATCAATCTGTTCATCGATCAACAAATGTATGGCAAGATCGGACTACAGGCGAGATGTGCTGTAGACGACGTGAGGCAGTTGTTTATCGTACCATCCCACTTCATCGTCACATATTACCACTTCTGTGTGCATCACGCTTTTATGGGGTTGCCAGACTAGAATTCATTCAGTTAGACTGGCACCTCATCACTGCACTTATTGAGAGATGGAAGCTAGAGACCCATACATTTCATGTGCCTACTAGAGAAGTCACTATCACGCTCCAGGACATAAAAATATTATTTGGGTTACCTGTCGATGGCGAGCCTGTTACTGGGGTAATGCATGACGATTGGCTGCATATTTGTCAGATGCTACTCGGTGTGACCCCACCTGAAAATAAAATTAGGGGATCAAGGTTGAGTCTAACATGGCTAGGGACACAATTTCCAAGACTTGAAGATGATGCAGACGAGGAATCTGTCACGAGATATGCAAGAGCATACATAATGTAGATGATGGGCGGAAGTCTATTTTCTGATAAATCAAGTCACTTCGTGCACCTAATGTTCCTTCCACTGTTAGCCAATCTCCATGAGGTGGGACGGTATTCTTGGGGTGGAGCGTGTTTGGCATGGTTGTATAGACAGTTATGTAAAGCAACAAATTCTGATGTCGTGAAATGGCTGGGCCTTTGATATTGCTACAAATATGGGATTGGGAACGATTTCCAACAATGGCTCCACAACTCCGACATGTCAACGATCATCAATTAGCAGAACGAGCCTACGGTTCTCAGTATGCCATTTTAATTTAACTTAGCTAATATTTTTTTGACTAATATAGTTAATTTTAAACCTAAAATATTAATTTAATAATGTAGGTGGAGAGACCAATTTTGTGTAACTCGGTCAGCTACACATGTAGTGAGTCAGTATAGATATATGTTTAATCTGCTTCAACCTGACCAGGTATGTGAATACTAAACCCATGAATTTTTTATACATATTTTTTATATACTTGTATTTAATATTTTTAATATAATATGTTATGTTTCAGATTATTTGCGAGCCTTACAAAGCTGTTATGGACACTTTGCCCAATTTTTGTACGAGCAGTCAAGACATATGGCTGACGATGAGCCCACTCATATGTTTTCACATTGGTAAATGGCATCTTCCTGACAGGGTAATCCGACAGTTTGGTTTCAAACAAGATGTCCCATCATAGTGCAATACTGAATCCCTACTACATGACATTGACCTGAGAACCGCAAATTGGTCTGAAAAAGTTGCACATTTGGTAGTACGATAGCACTATCGTAGAAGGTTTATTGCAGTCGGCGTTTCAGTTGGATAATTCGATAGGGATGCAACTCAAGATTACATCCTTTGGTATAATAATATTACGAGATGCTACATTACTTGTCCGGGAGCGGCTTTGGATCATTTGGTATATAATCAAATATTGTCTAATTATCTTTTTTTTAAATTTATTTGAAATATTATCTAATTGTTTTGTAATTCACAGAGATCGAGCAATAGTAGTCTTCGTGATGTTGCAAATGATGCAGATCAAGTATTTACTATATGCAATAATAACGCAAGTTATATGGAGGAATTACACTACATGTACGATATACCTATTGCACCTCCACCAGTTTCTAGGCATAGGGGACGTGCTCGAGCAGAAGAAGATGAGTTTGATGCGGTTGACCATAATGTGGAAGAATTGCCTCCTATGATGCAGACGCAAATGCAGAGCCACACTGATTATGCCAGTCTGATGATGATGTAACCAGCCTTTGGTTCAGGATATTATTATTCAGAGGCCGAACCATCATCTTCATACATGCATACACATGGACACGACATCTATGAAGCGTCTGTAGAGGTACTAGAGCAACCAGATCCATCAGAGCAACCTAGAGTGCAAAGTTGACGACGCCAACCAGCTCGAAATCGGCGACGTCTACCTTGTGGGACACATTGAATTTTTTTATTATTACTAATTTTAGTGGAAAAAAAAATAAATTGTTGTATTATTAGTAACACTTTAATTTTATATTGGTTGGTTAGTGATAAAATATATGTTTGTTATTATAACTGTTTTTAAAAGAATGTTAGTTAAAATAATATTATTAAAGTATCATTCTAAATAATTTATAAAACCACAAGATTTATTAAAATTTTATGAAGTGGGGAAGTGGAAGGGGAAAAAAAATTTAAAAAAAAAAAAAAAAAAAAGAAGGTAGAGGTTTCAACCCTTGACCAAGCAAAGGGGAAAAAAAAAAAAAAGAGAGAGAGAGAAGGTCAAGGGTTGAACCCTCGACCTTGCAAAAGAAAAGATAAAAAGAAAACATCATTCCCTAAATCCCAATTACCAAGAAAAACTACCATATTTTCATAAATATTTAAAAAACTACAATATTTTCCTAAATAATTTCTAAAACTACAATATCCTTTCAAATTTTCCAGGTAGCCACTGGTTAATATGGATGTAAGATTGTTGGACTTTTTTTTTTTTTTTTTTTTTTTGAAATGGTGATCAGTAGGTACATAACGAAGTATGGCTAGACTAGATATAATGCCCCCAAGCTCAATTAATTTATATTTTTTTTCTTAATTCTTGGATTATTGTTCCATTAATTTTGTAGGTTTGAATCCTCAATTGATTATATATGGCTAATTTAATGGGCAATTGGAAGAAATGGCCAACTTTATTGTAACAGCCCAAATTTTCCTATACAGCTATTAAAACAATAATGTTGAAAACATAACCATTGTGAACTTTTACAATTTACACAAATCAGCGGAAGCAAGTTATTACAAACACCGAGGCCAATGAAAATTATTCCAACCATAGTTTGTGTGTGCTTTATTCTTCCGAAGTTTTTATATCTCTTAATTTAGATCAAGGAAACAACGCTATACATGAATTCAAACATTTTCCAACCATAATTTTGTTTGCTTTTTTTTTTTCTTTTTTTTTCATTTGACGGCTTCACCTCGTATTTGTCATGTGCAAAATTCAAAAAAAAAAAAAAAAAAAAATCTAGCATGGCCATGTATAGAAGATGAACTTACCGTCATGTAAATGAGTCCCCAATATAGCCACAAACTTCGGTGAAGTATGCAAGAGCACATATATGGCCCAAGTGATTGCCAAATAGCAGATAAAAGAAACAAAAACACAAAATTGTAATTTGTAAGCAATGTAACAGAGACTTATCAATCACTACAAAATATGTCACACCCCACCCCGAACTACCCTCTCGTAGCCCGAGACGGAGTGTGAGGACAGCAGTTACCGACTACCCTGTCGCATAACCCACTGTCAACTTCATCTCATTATCTTTTAAAACCTTCTTAGGACGGTAACACCATTATCATGCTCTTGACAAACCTCGACTTCGATCGACAACGGGAACTGTCATGCTACTTGAAAATGGAAAACATATAAAAAGAGTGAGCTAACAGCTCAGTGAGTAACAGTTTTTCTGAAAATATTTTACTTTAACTGTAAAACTGATCAAATCATTGTTTATCATGTATACATATCTGTTTGGAATAAATAATCACAATCTCGTTCATTCAAAATACTTTTTCCCTAGTTGAGGCGGAGCAATGCTCAACGCTCCTCAACGCGATTTTCCTTAGCTGTGTGGAGTAATCTCAACACATCAGCGTTGTATATACCTCTACGTGCACATAGGTTTATATTCCGGTCCGCCCACAATGCCTTCTACGAGTCTCTGAGCATTGGGGTCCCATTTCGATATAACGGCTACCCTTTGGCCTTCTCCACGTCCCTGAGCCTCGGGTGCCTTTTCAAGTTTAATATAACACAATACATATATTTGGAAACATTATATCAATAACTCATAAATTAACCGTTTCCAAATCTCACATCAACAGCATGCTAAATTCAATTTCAAGCTTTAATATCAAACAACATGCTTTTCATACAAGTTCATTTCCAAATCTCTCGTGAAATCATATAGCACCATGCTTTTTCAGCAAAATCATAAAAACATGCATCAAGCACTCACCATGCGTTTTATAATCTTATGGCAAGTAACCAACATACTCAAAGCTTTTCAAATAAAACGCATGCCTTTATTCAGTAGGAACCCATAAATTCATATTCGATAAGAACTCATTTATATGACAAGTAAAACGCATGCCTTTATTCACTAGGAACCCATAAATTCATATTCATTAAGAACTCATTTATGTGAGGAAAAACGCAAGTGTTACTCACCTGTACTTGCCAAAGAATAATTCCTCTTCCTTTTCTCTATTTTCTCTTCTCGAGCCTCTTGGACGCAGCGTTCTAATCTCAGAAACGCAAAGCTCCATATTCCTCTATCAGCTCAATTGGACGCAACTCTGCCCTTCAACGCAAGGTTGGTAATTACCGCAAACCCTGCCCTTCAACGCAAGGTTGTTTACTTCCGCAAGTGCATCCCAACTCTTCTTACTTCTCTTTCGGATGCGTCGTCCTCTCTTGGACACAAAGTCCAACTTGAACGCATCACCTAACTTTGGATGTCGCGTTCACCTTGGACATTATGTTTATCCTCAACGCAAAGCCGACCCCTTTTAACGCAAGACAACTTCTTTACATAAAATAGCTAAGTTGTCAAATACCTTCTTTCTTGGGCGCAGACTCCTACTACGGACGTCCTTGCTGCCTTCTTCTTCTATTTTCTCTCCAGAATTCTTCTTTGAGAGTCATCAGTCGCTCATTTTCCCTCAAAGTTCTATTTATAGTGAGCTTGCCATCCAACTTCTCCTCTCCTTTTGCCACTTGTTTGCCACATGTCATGCTGCATGCTTAATTAACCATGCATTAGTCCACGTGTCACCTTGCATGAAACACTTAACATGCTTGCAACACCTCCTACTGATAAGATGTCAAATCTATACGAAGCCACCTGGCCTTTATAAACTTATCTTATGCGTCCAACATTTTCCAATAGACAACCATTCACTCAACACAACACCCCCATGCGTTCGTTGAGTTTCCTTTAAGGTTTGAGCTTCACTACTCACTTTTCTAACTCTCAGCCAACTATACTACTGTCTTTGATGCATAAAGATAACTTTGTCTTCAACGCATAGGAATCTCAACGCATGACAACCTTACCAACGCATGGTAAGCCAAGTACGTATCTTCCCCCGCCAATGTGGTGACTACTTCAGCTCACAACAACCATTCGTGATCACCTTCAACGCATAGCTGCATTATTATAAACCTGTGCTTACACAATGCCACTAGGCGTAAATGACAACAAATCCTTCTCAAGCTCTTCCTCTATGCGGTTGTCCTGTTGCGTTCACCTTCACCCTGCGTCCAATGACCATCTTCCTATCCTTGGACATTCCTTGATTAATCCCAAAGTTATTCTTTTAACCCTTTTCCTTACACTTAAACTATTTCTCTTAAAGATAGATTAGCATGCATCCACCACATGCACCAGTTTTTATGTTTACTTCACAACCTTCTCCAACACTTGTGAACATTCCTTGCTATAAGTCTATGCGTTACTCAATTTGCTATAGTATTCTCTTTCCGAGACTTAAATCTCTTTCAACACTTCACAACATAACTTTATTCCTTTCTTGCTTATGCGTTTCACTTCTTTCCCTTCTCGGTTTACTTCCATGCGCCCACCCTTACCATGCGTTACCTAGTCCTGACTATGCGTCCAACATGGTCTTTTACCTCTTTTTCTTCATAGACTCTTCAACGCATCGGTTTCTTAAAAAGTAGGGTGTGACAAAATAGTAAAAATAATAACATACAAGTGTGTGATGATGACAGAGGAGAGAGCAGTATTATAATCACGACAAGCAAATATGTGAGAGAAATCAGGATATTGATGATGGTCATGTTATAGCCTAAATGCATCCCACAATCAAATATAATTCGATTCCAATTATATATACACACATATATTTCTATCAGGTCCATTTTCCCCAAATTCAAGTCTTCTTTCCATAAATCATCAAATCAAATCTCTAAAATATTCTATCCAACTTTCCTTAAACTAAATTCAACTTCCAAAACTCCACACCGGCAAAGTTTTCACTTCTTTTGCAAGAATCTACTTAGTTCCTCCTCAAAACTTAGGCTCTCATTTGAATGCAAGGGCTTGAAATCCACCACATGAGATGGATCCATCATGTACTTCTTCAACAAGGAAACATGGAAAACATTATGAACTTTAGAGCATCAGTAGCAAAGCCACTTGATAAGCTACAGGGCCAACTCATTCTAATATTTCAAATAATCCAATAAATTGTGGATTTAGCTTCCCCATCCTTCCAAATCTCAAAACACCTTTCATGGGCGCTAACCTTTAAGAACACTTGATCCCCTACCTCAAACTCCAAGTCTCTACGCTTGACATTGGCGTAACTTTTCTATCCATTCTGTGTTGTTCACATACATGTTCTAATCTTCTAATAGCCTCCCTCGTAGTCTGTATTAACTCAGGTCTCGACAATTTTCGTTTACCAACCTCCCAATACACAGGAGACCTACAACTCCTTCCATACAGAGCTTCAAATGGTGCCATGCCAATTGTAGCTTGATAACTATTATCATACTCAAACTCCATGAGATGCAAGTGAGAGTCCTAACCCCTGAAAAACTCCAACGTTGCGTAACATACCCTCTAAAGTTTGGTTCAAACTCTCGGTTTGACCATCAGTTTGTGGGTGGAAGCTATACTAAAATCTAAGTATCTAACACTTTCTAAAAACTCTTCCAAAAGTTGGATGTGCAATGAGGCTCTCAAATTGACATAACTGAAATTGGTACCCCACGAAGCGCGACTACCTCTTTCATATAAAACTAGGAAACTTAAGATGCTGAAAATCAACATTACTTTAGTATATTCGCTTTAAGAGCCTTTGTGAGCTCAGGAAGTCGTATTCTTTAAAAATATGTATTTGAACTGATCGAGCTGACACAAAGAAATCTCCATACGTGTCGCAAAGCAAGGCCATACTCGATACAACATAATACTTTAGGAGCCTTTGGAGTGGGTACTATCCCATAATTCCTTGGCAGTAGAGTAACACATGTAGTTATAGTTGATGTCTTCAACCATAGAGTTTTCAGTGTCCCACCCAGCAAAAGAAGGGTCATCTAGGCTAAGGGCGGTTTTTTCTCCAGTAATGTAACCAATCTTCTCTTGTCCACGAATATACATCCAAACGCTTTGGGACCAACGAAGAAAGTTGTTCCATTAAGTTGAATGGTGGTTATTTGGATAGTGGGGTTGTTGGAATTGATGCAATTGTCTAGACTTTAGCAATAGTTGACTTGGTTTTTGACATATTCTTGAAAAAATTAAACTTGAAGAAAACATACCAAAAAAGGCCTAAAAAGACCAACAAAGGGAAGAGAGACAACCCAGCAGTGGTGGATGGCGACGATGGGCAAGGGAGAGCAACAGTGAGCCGCGAAAACAAGTGGACGACAATACAGAAATAGTCGAGTGGCAGAGACAAATTGCGGACGAATGTTGATACCCAAAAAATGCGACCAACGAGCAGTGGGATGCAAAAATGGTTGGGATGCGAAAATGGCAACTAGGACGTGACATTCGGCGACTGAGATATCATGGTCAACAAAGCTTCGACTGACTGACAGCGGCAAATAGACGAAGATGAACCACCAGTGGCAACATAAGATTGAAGATTCACCGCTAAACAATCGAAATATCTCTTGGAAAGTTTATAACCTTAAATATTTACCAAAATTACCACAATCGATTGCCAGTTCCACACACCCCGAAACTTCAATGCAACCTTCAAAACATAATAAATTAGAGCCAAAATTTAATGAATATTCAAAGACTCTCACCAAATTTACCCAAACACAAAGGGGATCAACAAATTGGAAACAACCAAGGGTATCCAAGAAACACAAGGAAATCCATAAATCTCAGCCATTCAACCAACACTTACCCAAATCTCAAAATAACAAAGCAACCTACCCATTCCTTAAACAATCTGGCGGTGGTTGGTGGCGCGCAACAGTGATAACTTGTAGAAATACAAGTTATTATAGTCATTATTTGAATTAATTAGAGTAACTTTAGAGCTAAACGCATGATTTTGGTAGTTCAATTATGTAAAATGTATTACCATGCGTTGGCACTATTTACAAAAGAAAATACCTGAAAAATTATGAGTTTTTCTGTTCTTAACGCAGGATTAAGAAGAAAAGAAGCATGAATAACCCAAATACTAGAGACGAAGCTGTTGCGAGAACAAGTGGAAACCCATGCGTCGAGACTATGCGTTGAAACCATGCGTTGAGAAAAAGTAGATACAAACGCTTGGGCAAAAGCTGTCATGTCACTATGCAAAAGGATAACACGTGATCAGATCATGGCAGAACAAATGAGCCGACAATGTGAAAAGTCTGCGCAGCAGGGCAAGGAATTTAATGTAAAGGTGTCAGGTCATCATGAGTTTCAACTTTTCGACGCCTATAAATAGCCCAAAGCTTCTCCATTCAAAAGGAAAATAGAAACGAGTTCAATAGGCAAAAGCTCTGCACAAATTCTCCTTCACCATAACCAGCCTCCATTTCAAGCTCTTCTAAGAGAAGGATTTTGAGAATTTTCAGAGTCGTCTCCCAGTGAGTGAGAACCTTCACCCTATGAAATTTATGTATCAGATAGCAACCATCTCAAGCCTCCATGAAGCAAGACGTTACTAGTGGCGGCTTGACGTCTTCCATTTCTGTTTTATCCCCATTTCCCTTCTTCTTACTTATGTTTTGTTAATGACATTCGAGAGAATGGTTTATTTCCTTAATATAAGTTTGATTGACGATTATCTTCCACTTATTTCCATATTAAATACGTTACACCATGTTGTTTGAATTCTAAATAAGTTAGATGTGCGAAGTTAGTTTTTCTTAAGCAATATTAAGTATGTTACATCTTGATTAATGCATATCATTAGCTTGCATAGGTTTGTCTGACAAACAAATGTAGTAAGCACAATTGTTTAGCTTGAGAGAGTAGATGGTTCATCTTTAGCATTTATCAAGACTAGATGAGGTGCAGAGATGTAATTCATCTTTTGCCAACGCAAACTTACCATGCGTCTTAGAGATAAGATTAATGTGGCGTCAAAACATCGAGAGATGGATTCACAAACTCAGTTTGTAGGTATGTAATTATATTTAGATATGCTTAAGTAACAACTAGCTCCTGCGTTAACTCTACTTTTATCGCATGGTTCCATTCATTCTCAACGCATGTTATCTGACACTAAATGACATTTGACTAACCCTCGCTGCATCCACCTCATTGTTAGTTGTAGTTCACCACATAGTCATGCATCTATTCTCAATGCCTAGTTGTTACAAATCCCTGCGTTCAACCCCGGACTCACCAGGAAACCTATAAGAGCTTATACTTGGGTTTTTTTTATAGGAAAACTTGCTTAATCATGATCATACTTGAGTTTTTCTCGACGCATCTTTGTACGGAAATTATAATATCTATTTTTGTGCAACAAGCTATGAAACTCAAATCAAATCGAAAATAGAAATCCAACAACAGATTTTCTACCTACGAATGTTGTTTGCCCATGTAAAAAAATGTCGGTAGAAGCTTTGTCCATGCATTTTTGAAGAACTGTCGACGTTTTTTGGCATGTGCAGAGACAAAAATTCTTGTTGTGTGAATCCTGAAAGAAGCGCGTGATGAGTTCTTTGATATCTTGAAATAATTAAAAAATACAAAAAAATAGAAAAAAAAAAGGTTAAGCAACTTATGCCTTTGTCGATCCTGCAACAAAATCTTTTCCTCGATCTGGTAGTCTTCTCCTTGAAGTTTTCGTTTCCATGAGATTTTCCTTGCTATGACTCTGGCAAGGATTAAACTTGTGGGGACTAATCTTGAAAAAAAATAGAGGAAATGAGAAAGAAGAATTTGTAAAGAACCCTTCTCTAAAAATTGGGAAAATGAAATCTCTACAAAATGAAATCTTATTCAAGTAAACTTCATAATAAATCATGTAATTAATTGTATCCAATACAACTAATATTTTGAAAATTTTTCTTTCAACATAGTTGATCCTTGTTGGTCTGTGGTGAACTAGCAAGGGGACCTTATGGACCTATAGATTAGAAGCTCCAATGAATAGAAATTAAATTAATTAAACTCTTCAATTAACTTAATTAACTTTAATCAATTGTGGGTCATTCCACTAAAGACCCACAGTCGTATTCTTCAGACTATAAATATATTCCAATGTCCATAGATTTGACAAATAATCAATAAGTTGACCCTTTACAAATTACTTGTAATTACAGTTGGGTCAAAATTATCGTTTTACCTCTGTAATTATTTCTTTCTCCTTAAGTCCCATTGATCCTCTAATGGACAAACTATGGTCCTACCATAAACAAATCCCTCTCGGGTCAATGAGAAGGAGGGGTCCCTTGGACTTGGATTCAGCACTTAAAGGAGCAGTCTATCTTCTTTCCTCGAGGATGGAAAGGAGTGAACTCCATTTTATGTAGTTATGTTCCCACCTCCCTACTCGGACAAATCCTCAAAATGGTAGGCTTATTGAATCCGGAACACAGGTCACTCTCACCCATACAAACCAAAGAATTGTCCTCATAGACAGGAGTTCATAACTCACTCAAGATTAAGATCGAGTTACCTATGGTCATCTTTAATGAAAAGTTAATCTCTTCAATCAATGATGTTATAAAGAGAGATTAATCATTTTGTGTTTCGATCTTATATAAACTCTTTATAAAGGATACCCCATGTGTCTACATGAATGATTTGGATCAAATCATTTCCAACACTTACAACTCTTGTAACAATTACAAAGTGGGTCGTATCCATAGCGTCACCAGGATAAGACACCCAACCTTATCCATGTACTATAGATCTTTAGGTTAATTATTGAACATGATCCACCTGTATGTCAACTACATACACGTTCAAGATTTCATGCAAGAATCTTAGATTTTTCCACTTAATGGATAAATTAATATTTCATAATTAATAATTAATTAATCAACTAATAAAGTACGAGGCTTTAAGGGATAAATCTCAACAATTTCCCATTTGTGCTAAAGTCGGTGAGACATGTGTCTTAGGGCATACTCTATACGCAACATGTTCTCCCACTTTCCCCAACTAAGAAGAGACGTGTCTCGTAATCCTAGACATTCTAGGTGACTCTCAGACACTTTGGCCTAGAGTCCTTTTATATAAATCAAACCATATGTCATTCAAAGTCATTTTGGTCACTACCATGATACTGTCTCTCAATATGTCTTATCCTAGAAGTTGATGTTTACTAGTATCCTTAGTCTTAGCCTCTGCACCAATATTATCTCATATAATGTGATTGACTAACTCAGAATTAAAACACTTTTAGAATTATAAGGCAACTTTATGGCTACACAAAGTTTTCACAAAAACAAACAAAAACAAATGTTTTGTGTACCAACCTTCACCACATAGGATAAAATTTGATCTTACCATCGATTTCTCTAAATCTTTGTGATACCCAGTATATCTTGTGAAAGATCAAATCTTAACACCATACACAAAACATTAAAGAATGAAAAAAGGCATTAATATTAAATCTAATAACATTTCAAATATTAAATATATCATTAAAAACAACAATGAAAAAAAAAAAAAAGAAAATAAGTGGAGAAAAGAAATTAACAAAACACCAAACTTAAAAAAAAGATAAATGTCAGAAGTGGAGGGAAATAGACGCATTCTCAATAAAAACAAAAAAAAATTTGCCCCTTTGCCCTGAATGATATACGAAGTACCACTTTTTCCAAATTCTATTTTTAAAACTACCTTCTATTTCTAATTAACCTAATTTACTTTATTCTAATCTCATTAAAATTTTAATAAAGATAAATGAAAATTTTAAACTTCAGAACAAACAATTCTTATCTTTATCGAAGAAGCAAGATCCTAATCTCATTAACCAAACATGCAATACTTATAAGCTCATTAGAAAAATAAGAAGATAAACTAAAATTAATTAATTGTATCTTTATTTGACAGAGATCCTAATCCTATTAGGCACACATGCAATATTTCAAATCTTATTAGAAAATTATAAAGATAAACTAGAATTTTAAATAATTTAAAATTAAACTAAATTTATCTTTATCTAAACATGCAACCTTACTTAATTCTTCATTTAATTATTTAATATAACAACTATATCTTAATTAAAGAAGAATCTCTACATGCATGTAATCTTACTTAATTCTTCATTTTATCTAATATAACAACTATATTTTAATTAAAGAAGAATATTTACGTGCATTTAATTAGGAACTATTCTAACAATTTAAATATAACACTTATATTTAATAAACGAGAATCTCTACAACCTGCATTTATTTAGGAATTATCCTAACAATTTAAATATAATATTTATATTTTAAAATATGCATGATAAATATCTTAGGATATATTATAATCAAATAAATAATATAACAATTATATTTAAATAAAATGCATGACATGCTTAACCTAGAGATGTCCACGGGACGAGGTGGGGCGGGAATGGGGAAGACTTCCCTGTCCCCGTCCTTGCCCCCCCATTCCATTCCTCGTTCCCCTAAATTTCCCCATGGGGAATCCCCGCCCAGTTCCTCGTGGGAAAAAAAATCATCGCCTTGATTTTTTTAACATTTTTATTTCGGAGATATTTAACAATTTTCTTAGTTCAATTAAATATATTTTTTTAACAATTCTTTAATTGAACATTTCCTTTACAATTTTGATTCAAATAAAACATTATCAATTTTCCTAATAAAAACAATAATACATATGCAGTTTGAAAAAAATATAATTAAAATGCTAAATTCTCATGATTTATAAAAATTAGAATTCAACCATTAGAACATCCTATCTTGAATATCATAACATCTGAGCAATTAAAGTAAATAAAGTCTTAAACTTACATAATTATATAACATCCATAATTATCCTAACAACGTCTTCATATATATATATATATATATATATATATATATATATATATATATATATATATTATAATTATAAATAAATAAAATCCGGGGCGAGGTGGGGACTCGAGGTGGAGAATATAATCCCCGTCCCCGACTCCGATTCGTAAATGGGGAAAAATTCCCACTTCCCCCATTCCCTGTGAATTCGAAGATTCCCCGCTCCATTCGAGGCGGGTTAAATGGACATCTCTAGCTTAACCTATGGTGGGATTTTAATTTAAATGACACACTTTATCCAACATTCAATTTAATTTAAAACATACATCACATGCATAATTAAATTAAATAAAACAAAATTGACCAGCATATTTGACATATCCTAGAAATTAAAGATAAAATTCAAATGATTGTAATTTGAATTTTAAAGACATATATTGGTCTTCAATTTCTTCTTTGGTCATCAAAATTTAGAATTTGAAAAACCTAAATTTCAACTTTTTAAATTTCAGCCGCACATGCTTCAATCAAATCTGCCAGATACTTTAATGATGCACAATAGATGACTTGCAACGTAATTTCTTGATTTCCAATTTTTTTTTAAAAAAAATTTCTGATTTTTTTTTATTTCGAAAAAACCAACGTTTTTTTTCCAAGAATTTATAGTACTTTTAAATCAAATTCATTGAAAAATCACAAGAAAAACATATCCTTTAATTTTTTTTAGGATTTGAAAACCTACATTTCAACCTTTGAAATTTCAGCCTCATATGCTTCAATCAAATCTGGTAGATGCTTTAATGACACACAATAGATGACATGCAACAAAATTTCTTGATTTCAATTTTTTTTTTAAATTCCATATTTTTTTATTTCAGAAAAATCAACATTTTTTCAAGAATTTATAGTGCTTTTACATCAAATTCATTCAAAAAATTACAAGAAAAACCTAACCCTTGAGGGTTTTACCATTGATATAATAAAAAACTTTAAATCTAATACCCAAATATGCCTAAACGATCAATTTTGCAAACCTTCACATATCTCATATATAAACAATTAAAATATCTACCATCCTCATCCAAGATATCAAGAATCAAAGATTGTCTCTGATACCATTTGAAAAAATTGAATCCCAGCAAAAGTGTGTGATCGCGTTCTTTGATATCTTGAAAGAATTAAAAAATACAAAAAAAAAAAAAAAAACTAGAAGAAAAGGTTAAGCAACATATACCTTTGCCAATCTTGCAACAAAATCTTCCCTTTACCCGTAGTTTCTCCTTGAAGTCTTCGTTTCCACGAGATCGACTTATGGGAATCGCTCTTGAAAAAAAAAAGGAAATGGGGAAGAAGAATTTTTTGAAACCATTCTCTAAAAATTGGGAAAATGAAATATCTGCAGAATTGTTGTTGAGAGTATTCTATGGGAGCTTAAGGCCATTACTCCTGCTTCTATTGGGATAACCATTCTCGAAAGATTTTAAATTAAATATTTAATAATATTCAATATTAATAAATATCTACCCAAATAACATCTCATATTAAATAGTTTAAAATATTTAAATCATATTTAAATACTTATCGTCTATAAAATCTTTAATTTGAATATTATTCAAATTAAATAATTAATTATTTGAATCAAATTCAAATTAATTAATTAATTCTCCCTTTATTTATTTATATGAATTTCATCTAAATAAATAATTAATTATTTGAATTATATTCAAATAAATTAATTCTCCATATTATAAAGTTATAATTTGAATCTTATTCAAGTAAACTTTAAAGATGTTTTCAAATTTTTTCTTTGTTGGTCTATGATGAGCTAGCAAGGAGACCTTATGGACCTACATATTAGAAGCTCTAATGATTCGACATTAAATTAATAATTAATTCTTTAAGTAACATTAATTAACATTAATTAACTGTGGGTCACTCCACTAAATATCCACAACTGTACTCCTCGCATTGTAGATATATTTATATGTTCATGGATTTGACTAGTCATCAATTAGTCGACCCTTCATAAATTACTCGTAATTAACTGGGTCAAAATTATCGTTTTACCCATGTAATAACTTTTTTCTTAAGTTCCACTGATCCTTTAATGAACAAACCCCTCTTGAGCCAATGAAATGGAGGGAGCCCTTGTTCAAGACCTATGATTTTGGTAAAAAAGCTACCCGTTTGCTAAATAGTTCATTGACTTTCGATTGGAATTTGATTTTGGTAACAATCAGTATGACTTTTGCCTTATTCAAGACCTGTGATTTTGGTAAAAAAAGCTACCATCACTAATTCACTAACTATTGCCTAGAATTTGATTACTATGTGACTGTTATCTAAATTTTTTATTTATTTATTTTTTTATATTGATTGCTATATGATTGTTAATCATACTAATTGTTGTTTATCCAATGAACGACAATACAATCTCATATGCCCAGACCTAGTAATCTAAACAACAAACTCATCAATCATTATTACATTAGAAGTTAACATAAGCAAATAGTATGAATTTTGATTACGAACCTAGAATGCGAATGAAAAGTCATATAAATTGTAGGATTTGGGTGACTTACTATTAGTAGACTTTGCAACAATCCCTAAGTGCACCCTATTAGCTATTCAAGGTCTTCTGAAAAATCATATTGCCCTAGTTATAACTGCAAAAGTCATCCCAGTTGTCAATGAATTCCAACATGTTCTAGTCCATATGTTGCTTTGTCTCCCTCCCATCATAGCAAGCTTAAGGAAATAGAAAATATAGTCATCTTAACAGATCCTCATCACTAGCAATCTCATAGTCCTGAATCAATTTGTCCAACTCTGTTTCAACCATATCATTCTCATAGGTCAAGTACAACTGCTTAAGCCTATGTGGTTTATGCAGATTAGCCTAAACCACATGCCTAAAGTTATATCTCAACCTCGTCACTAGATCAAACTAGTCTTGCCCAAAGGCACCTTCTTCCCCAATAACTTAAAACTAATTGGTTCTTCCTTAGTCTCCTCTACCTCCCTCGAAAAAATATAATGGCATAGAGGCCCATTAAAAACTTGATTCAGATAAAAAAAAAAAAATGTCCAAAACAAGTTTCCCTATGTCACACCCCCTCCCTGATTACCTACTTAATCTGAAAGGGGATATGAAGACAATAAACATCACCCCTCTTGTGATGCATATTGTCCCATCTTACATAACTTCCTGTATAAACATTTCATACATATACATTCATAGAATCCAGTCATACTAACGCATAATCATAATATAACAATTCTTCCTGTACAGAGTACACCTTTATAACATACTCTCTCATAACCCACTTATAGACAACTAAATCTACATGCCACCAGTGTTAAGTTATTTACACGTACAACAATAAAGAAATAAACTGTTTTTGGAAACTCGAAGCTTAAGCAGGGCGCTAGAGTAGGCTAAGCACCGGGAACGTCCTTGCTACCTGGGAGGGAAAGAAAACATTGAAAACATAAGCTAATAGCCCAGTGAGTGGCTAATTTAACAAACTATTTAGTTCGAAAATCATCAGGAATAAAACTAGGTTCAACATCATGTTCAAAACATGAAATCACTTTATATACATTAGTTAAAACATACTTAGTTGCCCTTATCAAATCATACATGATTCTCAACAAATCATAAGAAAACAGTTTAGTTGCAATACTTCTCCTGAGTTGAAGTGGAGCAAAACTCAACACCCCAACGTCGAAAACGAATAAGGCTCGATGCGGAGCAAGACTCAACACACCAGCATATAACCTCTATGTGCACATAGGAATATGGCGGGTTGCCCAAGTACCTTCTCATGTCCCTTAATACTGGGTCCCGGGGAAACTCACGTGCCTTCTCAAGTCCATCAGCACTGAGCCTCCTCTTAAACATTTTTCTTTAAATAAGCAACACTTATACAAACAAATCGTATGCAAATCATTCATAAGAACATAGGGCAACTACTATATAATTAACATTTCATAAACATACTTTTCAATAACTTTAAGAACATAAAGTATGCTTCATAAATCATTTGATCACAAAATCATATTCCATTGGAAAACCGAACTATCATGTAGAGCAAAATTGTTTTAAAGTAAGAAAAGTGTCACTCACAACTCTTTCTAGGCCTTGAGTGGATTATACGCCTTCCCTATCTCCTCTTGGCGTGAAATAAATACTTTTCCTTGTTACACTTCTTTTCCATTCACTTTAACATAAACAACAACTCAACATATGCACAATGTCTAAAGTTCATCATGCAGTTAGGCCTCCATTGGCTCATTCTCAAGCCTTAAACACTAAAGCTATCACTACAAGATGTTCCTTATCCTTTTGTTATACCTTAATTTCAAGAAGAATTTGCGTGCAACTCACTTCTTCTGCTACACCAAGTTTTGAGCCTTATCTTCTTCCTTAACAAAGCCGATTGCTGCAGCTTCGATTTCTCTGGTTCATCCCTGCTAAAAACACATTTCCAGCCCAAACTAAGACTTCTTTCCTTCTACAAGCTTGTAAGGAATTGAGTTTCACAGCTTACCTCAAAGTTTCAAGGCTTAACTCTTTTTCATTCTCAAGTTATTCCAAAATCAGTCCGTGTTGCTCCAGATTGTATAACAATTTTGTAATCGTTGCTTCTACCTAAAGATTCACATGATTAACTTCAATTTCAGCTTTATCATCTTAACTTACTGACCTCCAAATTTCAGCCCTAAACTCGGCTTCCTCGATTCGTTCTGCTCCAAACATCAACCACTACTCCGTCTGTGCGACTAAAATCAATCTTCTGTTCCAGCTCTGTTCTCAACACCCAAAACGAGTAGAATTTCGCCCAAAATCTACAAGAACACCTTTCTTTACTTTCTCTTGTTGTTTGTCTGAAAAATGGAACCGACTTAAGCTCTCGAAAGTGTCTAAAAATGATTAATCATTTAATTAATTCACCTATATATACTACCGACTTAACCCTCACAAGCACCAAGATTTATGTTGCCGACTTACCCTTCACTCGCAAGCGCGCGGGGTTCTCTTTTTGACGCAAGGCACTCATATCAAAATTCTCCTCCAATGCCTTCAGCAACGATTCACACTCAACGCATGGCGTCGTCCTCAACGCCTCCTACTTTCGACGCATACAGCTCAGTCACACACTACTATCTTCGTCGTGTCAAGACCACTCTGTCTTCGACGCGGAGTGACTTCAGCGCATGTCTGTCTTCAATGTAGCGACTTCAGCGCATGGTTGTTCTCAACACGGAGTGACTTCAGCACATGGTTCAAGCACATTTCTTCCCCCGCCAATGATCACTTATCCTTCGACGCGGGCGACTACTTCAGCCCACAACCCTTCGTGATTCAATCAACAACGCATGGTTTCTCAAATAGTTCCAACTTTCCTCTTCACACCAACGCATAGTCTTGGCCAACACTTAACTAAAATTTTACTTTCCTCTTCATTCCCCAACGCATAGTCTTGGCCAACACGTAGCCAAAATTTTGCTCTCCAAAAACTTTTGCTTCCCTTCACGGCTACTTTTCCTCTAGCAACGCATAGCCACAATCTCATTGCTTCTTCCCGACACTTGATATTACAAGTCAGTGCTTACACCCTAACACATATATAACTGTTTAGGCGTTAATAAAAAAACAACCATAAAATATTTGTGGATTTTTTATGCAGCAAAACTATTTCTGATTAGACGAAAAATAATCAGAGTTGTGGATTTTTTGTACCAATGCCATCTATAAAACAAAGAAAAAACAACCATAAAATATTTGAGCTAAACACAACAAAACTACTTTCAATCTCGGTAGATCCTGAGCGAGATTAAGATTCAAGATTGGAAAGTAGTGGTGAATCTTGGGCATGGATGCCTCGAGCTTGAGGGTTTTAGGGCATTCTGTATTTGGTTTTACGGCTTTATCTCGGGCAAGATGTCCCCGAGACCAAATACAAAATGCCATAACTCCTCAAGATCCAAACAAATCTTGGGGGAGATTGAATGCATCTTAGGCGAGATTCGACCTACTTTCAGGTGAGATCACGCTTATTTCCCAAACAAATCAATAACACAATATATGCAAGCAAAACAACAAAAAAAAACATGTAAGCACCATAGAAATGCAACAAATTTCTCAGGTTTTCGAAAAATTTCTAAACCCCCAACGAACTAAAAAATTCAACCTTTAATTTAACCAACAACAAAAAAGAATCGCGGAATTCCTCAATAACTATCATGTAGCAATAATAAATGAAGTAAACGGATGCAATGAAACTTGGAGGTTGCTCAAATTTCAGAGAAAAATGCTTGATGAAGAAGTTGTGAAGGAAAATTGAAACTGTTCGCTGAAGAAGGGAATGTTTTAGTTGTAGGCGAAGATAATTTTGTCCTTTTGCACAGATCCAAAATATAAGTTGTAGCGTCTCGCTTCAAACTCTGGATTCAATCTCGGTCAAGATGGCTACAGAAAAACTCTTTTCACAAGTTTTAAAAAATCGTGTTAGTTTTGAAAGGTAAAAACTTGAAGGTTATTTTGTCAATTTTCCAATTTTTTTTCAGAGTATTATTATGTTCGAGGCCCAGCCCAGGAGTTGCGCCGATGAAATCAACAAAAACCCTAAATCAGTCGACCACGAAAACCCTAATTTATCAGTCGATGGCCTGCCTATAAACACTCAGCATTCCTCATTGTTCTCCACATCGTCGTTTCCTCCATTCTTGATTTTCATCCCTGCAGTTGAAGTTTTTATCAAAAACCTAAGATCTTGGTGCATCTTTACGCTTTGACATGTTGCATAGTTTTCAAAGCTTCCTTTTTCCTCCCCCTTTCAACTTCAATTCTTATCTTCTGTTTCATCTTTTTGATGTTAGCTCAAGTGCTGTGACGATGCTATTTTTATGGACTAGAGTTTCTGATCTGGGAACCATTCCCGGGATCTGATTGATATACCCTTGGCTGTCTGAGCACTCTCTTCAATTTGGTCAATTCGTTCTGTCGGTTTCTTGACTTGTTTTGATGTTTTTTTTTTCCTATTAATTTTATGTGATTCACCATTTGAATTTGTATGAACAATGATGATATCTCTAAGGCTTGTTTCTCAAAACATTCGCAGTGGCCGCCTAAGAGCTTTCGCCTTCGCCGGGCTTGAGAGCTAATGCTGCTTTATCCTTCCTTGGATGTCTGAGTTCTTATAATTCTCTACTTCCCACTTCTATCAACTTAATTCCATTCATTGTTTTTATGAATTTCGAGGAATTTAACTTTTCTCTCGTGTTTAGTTGTTGGTATGGGTTGCTTATTTTGTTCAACTTTATGTGTTGATGATGACAATTCCAAAGGCTTGTTTCTCAGAACATTCGCAGTGGCCGCCTAAGAGCTTTCGCCTTCGCCAGGCTTGAGAGCTTATGCTGCTTTATTCCTTCCTTGGATGTCTGAAACTTTTTCCTTATTAATCCTCTCCCCCTCGACCTGTTTTCATTCATTTGATAATGTGATATCCTTTGGTTTGGAGTATATGTTAAATGGTCGTTCTGTTCTTCAACCTATTGTCAACCACCTCAGGAAATCAATTTCTTCTATTAATTTTTCCTTATTTCCTTAGTTTTATCTTTCTGGTTTCTTGAGTTTTTGAACTCTCTCAAGTTTCAGTTTTGGTAAGCTAAATGTTTGATGGAAGTTGCAATGGGAATTTCCTAATTTTCTACAGTGTTTGTTTGCATCCTTCCCTTGTGTATGCATTCCTAGTTTCTTTCTAGCATTCTAGTGTTGTCCCTTGTCTGAGCACTGCCGATTTTGGTAGCAAATTATGTGAGATCAGTGTACTTTGTCTTTAATTTTGTCACATTCTGTCCGTTAGCCTCTTGAAATTTGTTACATTCTTAAGATCAATTCTGGTGTGCTTGATTATTATTAATAATATACTTAATAAAGCTTAGTGATCACGTTAGCTTTTAGGAGATATTTTGGAGACTTTATTATGGTCATATTTTCCCTAAACCTTGTTCTGTCTATTGAATCTTGAATGGTTTTATATAAGCTTATAATTAGTGCTGAAATTGTTATATGTTGATTTTTGAGTTCATCCATACCTTGAATTTTTTTGCTGAAGAGCGAGCTGTGAAACTCTCATGCATATCCTGACCACTTATGATTATGCAATCTTTTTGTAAAAGGATATTGACAGTGTTCAATTGTCTCATGGTATTTCCAAATGATGCCTACTCATTGGCAACCCAATATAAAAGGAAAAGGGAATTTTGTGGAAATTTGTCATCAGGATTGGACGAAACTGCTGCATCTTGAAGGGAATTAGATTTCTCAATCTTTTTTTGAACACCTTTTATATACTTCTCTTTCAGTCTAAATTTACCCAATTTTGTGATTGTCCTAGTTTCACAATGAATTCTTAATTGTAATCTTTTCATACTATCAATGAAATTCTGGTTCAACTGAGGTTTCTTCCATGTGTTTGTTCTTTATTCATTCATTAAATGTTCTGTACAAATATGGTATAATAAATAAAAAGAGTAAATGTATTTAATATGTTTTTATTTTTCATTCAATGTATAATTGAATGTTTCTATTGGGTTTATGTTATTTCAAATACACCTTAGAATATTGTTTAGATGTTTTGTAAATACTTGAACTAGTATATGAAATATATCACAGTATGTAAACAAGAAATTGGCTCAATGTTCAAAATTTTTTTTATATCACGGTACAAATTAATATCTAATAGAAATTAATTTATATAAATCATTCAATGTTCAATATATATAAATCATTCAAAGTTCAATACAAATTATTGTATACATCATAAATTTCATTTATACTATATATCATGCATTTTATATTTTTAAATAAAAAAAGGTATATAAACACTATATTTTTATGACAGGAATGAAATTTATGATATATTATGATTTATGTTGAATGTTGAGTAATTTATATTATGATATATTAAAGTTGTTAAATTAATTTTGAGTTATATGTCTGTTACGGAGTAGTTAAATTTTGATTTATTGAGATTATATATACTATGATATAAAGGACAATTATGATATATATTGAGAGTTAATTTTGTATATTTCATAGATTGGTTATAACATTTGCAAACATTTAAAACAATGTTAGTTATATTTAGAATAATTATGAATTCGTTAGAAAAATTGGTTATTTGATAAGTGTGTTAGCTTTGTAAAAATGGAAAATTATATTCATAAATGCATTTTTCTCTCTATCCACCACAAGTTGTGGACTATAATTATAGGATGGGGACATTTTTTTGGGTAATTATACAAAATACTTCTAAAATTTGTGTCAAAAATGTCTTTAAACTTTCAAAAGTTTCAAAAGTGTCATTTAGCTTATATAACAAGTTTAAAAAGGATCTTTTATTGAAATATTGTAGTTAGTAAAAATAATTAGGAAAATATTGTAGTTTGGAAACTATCTAGGAAAATATGGTAGTTTGAAGGAGAGAGAAGATTGGATGGTGGAGAGAGGAAAAGGTCGAGACCTCAACCTTCGACCAAAAGCAAAGGTCGAGATCTCAACCCTCGACCAGAGCAGTCCTTCGACCAACGCATGGCCTGCTTCGGCCAACGCATAGAGGCCTCAACCTTCGACCAACGCGAGGCCTACCTTCGACCAACGCAAGGCCTACCTTCGACCAACGCAAGGTCTGTTTCGACCAATGCATGGCCACCTTCTACCAACGCAAGGCCCTTTGACCACTGCAGACCCACGGGTGGAAACTTTTACAAAGATTCCGTCCTCCACAGGTCCTGTCGCGTCGTCGTAGAGAGAATTTGCCGCAGGTCCCATCGTGTCGTCCCAGAGATTCCGCCGCAGGTCCCGTCGCGTCGTCGCAGAGATTCCCTGCCGCTGCTGCATATGCCGTCGCCCATGACTTATGGTCGAGGGTTAAACCCTCGACCATGTCTCTTTAAATTCCGCCCAGCCCCTTCTTCCTCCCACTATTTCTTCTTCCAATTGCTTGCGTTTCCTCTTTCATTTGAGCCACTCCTCCCTCATCCAAGCCACTCCTCCCACATTTCTTCTTCCAATTCATCCCACTATCTCCTCTTCCAAATTCATCCGAGCATTCTCTCTTTTGCACAAATTCTCACAAATTCTCTACTTTCTCCAAATTTTCTCCCTCTTTTTTTCCTAGATAATTTGATCTATCAAAATATTATCTTTTTTTTTTCCAAATTTACGAGGTTTGTAAATAAATTTAATTTATGAAATATATATATTTTTTTAAGATAATATAAATTTTTTTCTTTCTCTATTCTCATTCTATTTTTTTTTTACAGTTTTTTTTGCTATTTGGAAAGCAAACATCGATTGCGAGGAAGAAAGAAAAGTAAACCATTGCTTAATTTGTGAGTTACCATTAGATATTACTATCCGATTTTTTTAATATTATAGTTTTTAGTTAAATAATTAGTGATGTATCTTGTTGTTTTCTTTTTTTAGAAAATGGCAGACAAGTGTTTGGGATTTATGTTGTTTACAAATGGATGGTGTTGATGGGGTTGAATATGACCAGCCTGGGGGTTTTAGCATAAATGTGAATAGTGGACTTGTTTTTGAACAATTTGTTGAAATGATTGGGCTGTCACTTGGTGTAGTAACACCATTAGGATATGTAAAGTATATGTCATTCCCCATTCATAACGAACAAGCAATGAATCTGATGTTTTCGCTTGCAATGCCGCTCCCGAACCTAGTGCATTTATACGTTAATGTGAGTAGGGTAGGATTGGACGTAGACTTGAATGCACAATCGTTGAGTCAGTTCGAAGACCCGAATCAATGTATTGATGCTGATCCTGAATCAGTTGCACCAGCCTATGATGATGAAAATATGGTGGCTGGTAATCAATATAAGGAGTTTAGAACAGAAACAGATGATGAATTTGAGGAGTTGGATTTCGATGGTCGTGAACATGAAATACCGTCAAGTACATTCGCTAATCTTGACATGAATGTAATAGATAGCGTTAGATAACATGACCCAGTTGTAGCCCCGGTAGTCGTTGACAATACCCAATTGTATAAGGGTATGATTTTTCAAGACAAAGAAATGTTACAACATCTGGTCAAGTGTTTTGCTATCCAGTGTCATGCACCATACGCGGTCGTGGAATCAACACCGAATGTTTGGGCAATTCAGTGTAAGAAATGGGAAGATGGTTGCAAGTGGCGACTCCGTGCAGCGAAGAAAAAATCTCACAATTTGTTCGAGATTACTAAGTATGTTGATCAACATACATGTTTTTACTCAGAGCTTAGCCAAACTCATGTGCAATTAGATTTTTCAATGATTGCACTAGAGTTTTGTGAAGCTGTGAGGGAAAAACCGTCCATCAGTGTGACACAACTACAATCCGACATCAAAACAAAATGAGGATACCATGTTCCTTACCACAGGGTGTAGGAGGGTAAACGAAAGGCATTGACCAGAGTGTTTGGTGATTGGGATGACTCGTACAAACTGTTGCCCAGATGGTTGTATATGATTAAGCATACAAATCCCGGCACACGAGTGAAGTGGAGAATAAAGAGCACACCTACTGAAGGACATGCCATCCTTACTTCTGTATTTTGGGCATTTGGTCCTTGTATAGAAGCATTTAATAGTTGTATGCCGATTATTCAAATAGACGGTACTCACTTGTATGGAAAATATCGAGGAAAGTTGCTAATTGCTACATCAGTTTATTCGAATGGGCATCTTCTTCCTCTTGCATTTGTCGTTGTAGATTAGGAGTCTGCTGACACGTGGGGATCGTTTTTAAAACACCTCAGAGAAATTGTTATACATGAAGAGGTGTGCTTGATTTCGAATCGACATGGTGACATCATCTTGGCAGTGAACAATCCAGAAAATGGTTGGACAGGGCCAAAATGTCACCATAGATTCTGCTTGCGCCATATTGTAAATAATTTTAATAAAAAATACAAGTACAATACATTAAAAAATTTTGTATATCGTGCTGGATGTCAGTTTCAAGTTCGCAAGTTTAATGAAGCAGTGGAAGACATCAAACAAATAAATAGAAGTTGTATGAGTTTTTTTGACAACATTGGTATTGAGCAATGGACTCAAGCGCACGATGGAGGGTTTAGGTACGGGTGGATGACAACGAATCTATCAGAGTGCATCAATGGAGTCCTCAAAGAAGCTCGAATGTTGCCGATAAATGCTCTTGCTCAAATAACATTCTACAAATGTGTAAATTATTTTGAGAAGAGAAGAGAAGAAATAAGAGCTGCCTTGGAGCGTCAAGATAAATACACCCGGTAATAATTTTCTTTTTTGTAATCAACAATTTGTTCCAAATATTTTTATAATACTAAGTCAGTAAATATTCAGGTACGCACACGAAAAAATCTCAAAATGGGCTGCAAGATCCAGTAAACATGAAGTCCAATCATATGATCGATATGAAGGTGTATTTTATGTGAAAACCGGACGTCACAGCCTCAATTCTAAAGGAGGAAAATATTCAAATACTAAAGCTAAGTGATTCTGAACGGTACTGTTCAAGTAACAAGTGGCAAGCATTTGGCATTCCATGTTCGCATTTTATGGCAGTTTGCTCACGATTTAACATGAACTATGAAGATTTCATTGAGGACTACTATAAAATGTCGACATACGCTGCATGCTACTCTCCTCAATTTCAACCTGTACCGCATGAAGATTACTGGATCACACCTCCTAATATGCCTGTTTTACATGCCGACCCGACGTTATTGAAAAAACCTGGTAGACCAAATAGTTCACGATATCATAATGAGATGGACTGGAGAGAACCAAGTTCTCAAGTACGTTGCGGATTTTGTAATCAGTTAGGTTATAATCGAAGTAAATGTCCTTCGTTACAAAGATAGGCACCAAATAGTTAGAGATTTTTTTCGTTAACATTTCTATCATGTAACCAATGTTTCAATAATAAAATTAATTTGTTTTCTTCTAGATCATGGCTTTAAACCCAGGACCGATTGATCCCGATATTTTATACGATCAGTCTGTTCATCGATCAACAAATGTATGGCAAGATCGGACTACAAGCGAGATGTACTGTAGACGGCGTGAGGCGGTTGTTTATCGTACCATCCCACTTCATCGTCGCATACTACCACTTCTGCGTGCATCAGACTTTTACGGGGTTGCCAGACTAGGATTCATTTAGTTAGACTGGCACCTCATCACTGCACTTATTGAGAGATGGAGGCCAGAGACCCATACATTTCATGTGCCTACTGGAGAAGTCACTATCACGCTCCAGGACATAGAAATATTATTTGGCTTACCTGTTGATGGCGAGCCTGTTACTGGGGTAATGCATGACGATTGGCTGCATATTTGTCAGATGCTACTCGGTGTGACCCCACCTGCAAATAAAATTAAGGGATCAAGGTTGAGTCTAACATGGCTAGGGACACAATTTCCAAGACTTGAGGATGATGCAAACGAGGAATCTGTCACGAGATACGCAAGAGCATACATACTGCAGATGATGGGCGGGAGTCTATTTTCTGATAAATCAAGTCACTTCGTGCACCTAATGTTCCTTCTACTGTTAGACAATCTCCATGAGGCGGGACGGTATTCTTGGGGTGGAGCGTGTTTGGCATGGCTGTATAGACAGCTATGTAAAGCATCAAAACTGGATGTTCGCGAAATCGCTGGGCCTTTGATATTGCTACAAATATGGGCTTGGGAACGATTTCCAACAATTGCTCCACAACTCCGACATGTCAACGATCATCAATTAGCAGAATGAGCCTACGGTTCTCGGTATGTCATTTTAATTTAGTTTAGCTAATATTTTTTTGTGACTTATATTTAATTTTAAACCTAAAATATTAATTTGCTAATGTAGGTGGAGAGACCAATTTTGTGTAACTCGGTCAGCTACACATGTAGTGAGTCAGTATAGATATATGTTTGATATGCTTCAACCTGACCAGGTATGTGAATACTAAACCCATGAATTTTTTATACATATTTTTTTATATACTTGTATTTAATATTTTTAATATAATATGTTATGTTTCAAATTATTTGGGAGCCTTACAAAGCTGTCATGGACAGTTTGCCCAATTTTTGTACGAGCGGTCAAGACATATGGCGGACAATGAGCCCACTCATATGTTTTCAAATTGGTGAATGGCATCTTCCTGATAGGGTAATCCAACAGTTTGGTTTCAAACAGGATATCCCATCAGAGTGCAATACTGAACCCCTACTACATAACATTGACCTGAAAACTGCAGATTATTCTGAAAAAATTGCACATTTGGTAGTGCGATGGCACTATCGTAGAAGGTTTATTGTAGTCGGCGTTTCAGTTGGGCAATTCGATAGGGATGCAACTCAAGATTACATCCTTTGGTATAATAATATTACGAGACGCTACATTACTCGTCCGGGAGCGGCATTGGGTCATTTGGTATATAATCAAATATTTTCTAATTATTTTTTATTTAAATTTGTTTGAATTATTTTCTAATTGTTTTGTAATTTACAGAGATCGAGCAATACTGTTCTTCGTGATGTTGCAAATGATCCAGATCAAGTATTAACTATATGCAATAATAACGCATTTTACATGGAGGAATTACACTACATGTACGATATACCTATTGCACCTCCACCAGCTCCAAGGCATAGGGGACATGCTCGAGTAGAAGAAGATGAGTTTGATGTCGTTAACCATAATGTGGAAGAATTGCCTCCTATGATGCAGACGCAAACGCAGAGCCAGACTGGTTATGTCAGTCCGATGATGATGCAACCAGCCTTTGGTTCAGGATATTACAATTCAGAGGCCGGACCATCATCTTCATACATGCATACACATGGACACGACGTCCATGAAGCGCCTGTAGATGTACCAGAGCAACCAGATCCACCAGAGCAACCTAGAGTGCAAAGTCGACGACGCCAACCAGCTCGAAATCGGCGACGTCCGCCTTGTGGGACACATTGAATTTTTTTATTATTACTAATTTTAGTGGAAAAAAATAAATTGTTGTATTAATATTGACACTTTATTTTTATATTGATTGGTTAGTGATAAAATATATGTTTGTTATTATAACGGTTTTTAAAATTTTCCGAAGTGGGAAGTGGAAGTGGGAAAAAACAATTTAAATATATATATATAAAGGAGAAGGTCGAGGGTTCAACCCTCGACCAAGGAAAGAAGAAAAAAAAAAAAGGAGAAATGGTCGAGGGTTGAACCCTCGACCAAAGAAAGAAGGAAAAAAAAAAAGAAAGGATTTTGGCTCCCATTCCCAATAAAAACCACAATATTTTCATAAATATTTCCAAAACCACAATATTTTCATAAATATTTTATAAAACTACAATATTATCATAATTTTTCGGTTTAAAAATACCTTTAACGTTAGTTTTGGTAGTGTTTTCTGTCGAAAATACATCTAAACTTTAAAAAATAACCTTAAACTTAAGAAAAAAATTCAAAAATACCTTTACTGTTGTATGGAGCGAAAACTGTTATTACTATATTATTTCTCTACAATACTTTGTTACTCTCCTTTTGCTAAACGTTTGATATTTTTTAATCTAAAAATAATAATAAATAAATAAAACTGCACATTTCAGTTAAGATGTATAGACTATAATAAGAAGAAAGGCAATAATGAAAACACCCAAAATATTCTATGACCCAAAAGATTCTAGGACTTAGATGTTTTAACAAAGTTGGACATTAGTAGTTTAATGTGAGTTTTGATAGCCAAAATACTTTCTTTATTTAACTACGTATGTTTTAAGGAGGTGATTTTGATTCTAAAATTTTGGGAGATTTTATGTTTTAACTTAAAATTTTTGTTTTTATTTTGATTGTTTAGAAATTGGTTTAAGAATTGGAAAAATAGAAGAAGAATGAGATCTATATGAAACAAAAAGATGAGGATACCTATATAATTTATTTTAAAAAATGGTTCTTTTTGAGTTAAAGAAAACTTTAAACAAATTGATCACCATATTAATGGTAGGAGGATTTTAAACTTTTTTTTTTTTTAATTTTAAAATTATTTTTGCAAAGAGTTATTAACGGTTTCGGTGCATACGCTAACGGTGAATGTCATTTTTTCTTTTTAATATTGTGTTAAGTTTAATAGTACTTTTGAAACTTTTGAAAGTTTAGAGGTATTTTTAATTTTTTTTTAATTTAGCCTATTCTTTTTAGTTCAACAATATTGGGATGGAGGACTAAAAAAACTTTAGCCATTTGATTGAAGATGTATGCTTTTCATCTTCAAATGTAAGAAAGCTATTGAGGAAAAAATTGTTATTAATTTTCATTAGCTTTAATTTATTTGTTTGTTTCTGTCTCTTCTTGATTCATAAACGAACTAACACTAAATCGTGAAGTAAAGCTTCAAAATTTTGTTCATCCTCAAATAGAGGCAATTTTT
Source organism: Citrullus mucosospermus (assembly GCA_030954485.1). Taxonomy (NCBI): domain Eukaryota; kingdom Viridiplantae; phylum Streptophyta; class Magnoliopsida; order Cucurbitales; family Cucurbitaceae; genus Citrullus; species Citrullus mucosospermus. The sequence continues at coordinate 31,061,700 of CM062063.1, forward strand.
TTTATTTTTTTATTTTTTTATTTTTATAAAAATAATATTATAACACCCATACCGTTTATCGTTTAGAACACAGAACTTTAATGTTTAACATTTAATGGTATAAAGAACATAATTAAAAATTATTTTTTTAGTACAATAGGGATAGGAAGATTTCAAATTGCAAATCTCTTGGTCGCTATTACATTTGTATGTCACTTAAGCTATGCTCGCTTTGACAATTGAAAATTGTTAAAATATATAAGAGATAAAATTGAAACTTTTAAACCATGGGATGAAAAGAAGTCCAAATTTAAAACTAAAACTAAAGTTTTAAATAACTATATAGAAATACCAAAGGAGATATCCAACTGTACTTGATTGATATTTTAGGAAAAAAGTATAATTATAAAATTATCTAAAAAAATATTTCAATTATCAAATAAAAATTTCAATATTTTTTAAAACGAATTAAAATATCCCATCATCAATTTTTATGTCGATATCAATGATATTATTTTACATAATTAGTGAAAATGTCAATTCAAATATCATATAAATGTTGAATCTAAAGACATGAAAGTACCAACATGTTGCATATAGGTAAGATTTTAACACAGACATATATTTAGTATTCCTTTTATAATCTATTTATAAGAATATACTTAGCATTGGATTTTTGGTTTTAATAATCGTTAAGTATAATTTATGAGTCAATCTTTCGTATTGAATATTAAATTTATAATTTTATCTAATAATATTACGCTCTCATCCATATGGCGTTTGTAGTCCAACGGTTAAGATAATTGCCTTCCAAGCAATAGACCCGGGTTCAACTCCCGGTAAACGCAATCTTTATGTATTTATTATTATTTTCTTATCATTTTAAAAAAAATGTTCACACTGTTTATTCAACCCTAAATTTAACATTTTGGATTCATTAGAAATTCTATTTAATTGAATTTTTTTTTAAAATATTGTGAAATTGAGGAGAAAAATGAGGCACTATACTAATAAAAAATATAATATTAGAATAAATATAATATAATATAATAATTAAATAACAAAATAACAATAAATTAGAAAATATGAAAATTATGAAGTTTCTCTCCACTTATTTATAGGCAATGGGTAATTAGGATGTGACATTTTATGGACAATAAGAGTGCTTTGATATTAGACACATGAGGTAATTGAAGATTGACACTTGACTTGATGAAAGAATGACATTGGTATTGTTAGAACACTAAGCAATTTGGGCACATCTATTTTCTAATATTTATAATACTCTTCCTTAGATATCCATTATATATGAAATATGTCTCGTTAAAATCTTATTAGGAAAAAAAACCTAATTGAAAAAAATTCTGGTGAAGGAAAAAAAATACATATTTCATATAATCTAATAATTCTAATAAAATATATTTGCTCCCCCTCATAGAAACATCACTTAAGATCTTTCAGTCGCCCATTCTAATGTTGTGTGTTAACTTTTCAAATGTTGTTGTAGATGACATGTCACACCCCCTCCCAGATTCCCTTCCGAACCTAGAAGTGAGTGCGAACCTGTATACACCCGTTCCTGTGTAACTTATAACATTAATCAACACCAGATCAATTATACTTAACTATATGCTAGCGGAACACCATAGGTTAAACATAACCGCTCAAGCCAGATGCTTAAATCATAACTCATTATAACAAGTATTCATTATATACACCACAAAACCAACTCTCACTATACCCCAAGGAACATGCATGACAAAAACATGTACATAAACTGTGTATTTACAACTATCCCAGAGAACTGATCCAAAGCAGGCCCAGACGAGAATCTTTTGTAGGTTAGACGTCGCTACCTGAAACAAACAAACAAACAAGCAAGAAAGCGTGAGTCTAATGCCTAGTGAGGGATTGAATTTAACTAATTACTAATAAACTTCCTTAAGTTAACATGGACCATCATAAAACTACCATAAGAACAATACCATAAGAACATAAGTGATACAATTATCCTTTTTCTAGCTGAGGCGGAGCGAAGCTCAACGCACTCAACCTCGTGTATCAATACTCATCATTCACATATTCAAATGCTTTCACACGGGTCCCTCGGCACAAATGCTTTCACATATCATCCCTCGGCATTTCAAACCCTCAAGTGCCTTCACATTTTGTCTCTCGGCACTGAGTTTCACTATATATCAGAGTTCCCATATGCCTTCTCACGTGGTCCCTCGGCACTGGGTTCCATATCAATCCACTGCTCAAGTGCCTTCACTCGTGGTCCCTCAGCACTGAGCTATCATGTATTGGATTTCCATATGCCTTCTCACAGGGTCCTTTGGCATTGAAATCTATTTCAATCAACTACCCAAGTGCCTTCACACATAGTCCCTCAGCACTTAGTATCATATAATGTATTCCCCATATGCCTTCACACGTGGTCCCTCGGCCATGGGTTGCATTAAGATAATACGTAATAACATTCTTTAAACTTCACAGCACAACACAAGATATTCAATGAATACACCATATGTAACGGCCCAAAATTAGGTAAATCACTTTTCTCTCCTTAAGTTTAAAAATAAATAAATAAATAAATAAAACAAAACAAAACAAAACAAAATAAATAAATAAGTAAATAATAATAATAATAATAATAACAATAATAATAATAATATTAAAAGAATCTTGTAGGCGGAGGGAGCGTTTAGGGGGGTTTGGAAATCCATGGTCATTAGGAGGTTTCAGCTCTTTCGGTTGGGGAAAGATCTCCGGGTGAATTTTTGACCGTGGGGCATTTTTAGGAGAAGGGAAGAAAGGAGAAAGAAGCAAAAGAAAAAAAAAGGAGTCATTTCCTCTCTCGAATCACCTCTTCGTCAGCTATTTTCTCACAACTCCCCCGTCACTCAGTCGCAGCGCCCCAGCCCTCACTGTCGCCATCATCGCAGCTTTTAGCGTTACGGCATCATCATAGTTGTCGCGCTGCAACGTCTTAGTCGCCACTCCGCAGCATCTCGGTCATCGTTGCGTCGCATTGTCACAGGCCACTTTTCGCCGCATCGTCAGTCCTCGTTGTCGCATCACCATAGTCCTCGTGCTGTAGCGTCTTAGCCCTCTCTGCGACACGTCGTCTCAGTCTTCATCGTCGCGTCGCCTGTCCTCTCCGCGACGCGTTGTCACAACCTTCGTAGCACGTTGCTACAGTATAGGGAAGTCGCGACGTTGCACAGGCAGTCTCGCTGTCTCGCTAAGTCTTGCTGGCTCGCTCAGTATCGCTCAGTCTCACCTGCAATCTCACTCTTGCAGGTAAGGGACTTACTACCGGGTTTTAGTGTTGCCTATTGTCTAATGGTGTTGTTGACTATTGAATGTCGTTGTGAACTTTTGTCTCGGATGTTGTTGCTATGATTGTTTCGGTATGCTAAGTTTGTAGGGTAAGTAATGTTCTTATGCTTATGTGTTTATGACTTTGCGAATCTCTGCTATGAATTAGTTATGCCATGACACATTACAGGTTGCCCTATTGTCGTGCCCGTACCCCTAATGTACTATGCTACGAAGGGTGTCCCTCGGGATCACCACCTATGTTCATGTTACAAATATAATCAATGCATACCCTCGGGTCGCTTCCTATGCTTATACCTACGCTTATGCCTATGCTGGGTACACGGGTGCACACAACAAAAAAAAGGGTAACAGCTAGGCCCAGTAGCGGGTCTCTTACTGAGTATATTACTCACCCTTTTCTATGTTACTCACCCTTTTCTATGTTTTTCTCCCAGGTAAGGAGTATGGTGGCCCGGCGCATGGCCGAGGAAATCCGTGATCGTACCATGGGACCGTCACACTACTTCCGCACCTTAGTCTAGGGTATAGCGAATTGGACTGGTAGGATAGTAGTATTTGCATTCATTAAACCATTGGTTAATTGTTTTTGGTTATGTTGGTTCTTTTCTTGAGGTTTTGCCTAACGATTTAAGGGGTACCCCGCTAAAGTGTTTTTACTATTTTATGTTGGTTTAATAAACTGTCAAGAATTCAGTCATTTTATAAATTAAATCGCATTTATCTAAAGTGTGTGTGATATCGTGTCTCTTAATCCCTACGTATTTATTTAAATGTTCATGCATGACGTAGCGACGAGTTAGCTATTAAAGGGTCAGGTCGTTACACCATATGTATGTTGCACAGCTTAATATTCAAAAGGAGATATACGTATATAGGATTTCTCATGCACTTAGCCATTTTATAGCTCATAACCCCTATCATGCGTAAATATTAGGATTCCATAAAATATGATAGTTTCCACTCACACATTACTAATGAAACATGCTAAGAGTAAGCATTATATAAAATAGAAAGTCACTCACTACTTGTCCTAGGCCCTGAGCGGATTATATGCCTTTTCGAGCTCTTCTTGGCCTGTACATACACATTTCTCACGTTAAGCTTTCCTTAAACTCCTTTCCATGATCATTAAGTGTGCATAATTAAACTCTAATCATGTTTCATCACCGAGACTCTCATTTTTCCCAAAGTAATCATAATAAGCAAGATTATGTGTCACTAGCGAAATTGCCAACGAGATTCCACATTTCTAGCAAGATTACTAGCGAAAGCACACAACAGAACACGACACTAGCGACACCAGGATGCGCGAGACTAGCGAGATTTACCTGAGGAACAGACCTAGTGAGACCCATCGAGATTTGTGAGACGGAAAACCCCCCTGCGCCCTAGCGACACTCGTCTCACTACTTATACTTCAATTACTCAGCGACACCCGCTTCCTAGCGACACCCGACAGCAGAGTTTCCTCTTTTCCTTTTTGTTGTCACTTCTATCTATTCAAAGTCATATTTTCAGCCAAATTTAGAACTTCTTTCCTTCTACAAACTTGTAGATAAATATGTTTCCTAGCTTACCTTAAATATTCGTGGCTTAACTCCTCCTCGTTCGTCAGATATTCCAAAATTTCTCTGCCCTACTCCAGATTGCACAACAATTCTATATCAGTCACTTCCACCTAAAAGTTTACATGTTTCTCTTCATTATCAGCTCAACCATCCTTCATAAGAGTTGTTAGAAATTGAGTTAACTTACTGACTTCAAAAGTTCAGCTTAAAACTCGATCTCCTCAGCTCGCTCTTCTCCAAACACCAGACCATGCTTGAATTGCGCGACAGCAGCTAAGCTCTCTATTCCAGCTTCGGTTTCACCATGGAAACGACCCGAATTCTCCACAACTTTGCCCTAGACACCTTCTGCTACCTCTCTTCGTCTCTCAACCATAAAATAGAACCGATTTGAGCTTTTGGTCATGTTTAGAATGATTAAACTCTCAGCTTACTCACTTATGTAGGCCACTGACTTAACCGCTACTCATTTTTTCCTTTATAAACGAGTTGACCAACGCATAGCAGCTCTTTTCAACCTCACCAACGCATAGCCTTAGTCCACCAACGCATAATATAGCTTATGAACGCATAGCCTTTGCTCATGAACTATGCCCATAAATGCATAGCATTGCTCTTGAATGCGTAATATAGCTTGCAACACATGCTAGCTCTCACACTCTTGTGCTCGACCCACCTTTCTCTTCACCAACACATAATACATCACCACCTTAAGCTTGCCAACTTCCAAAGCTAAGTTTGGGCTTACATGACGCCTTCATCAATAATTCTTTTAAGTCGTCTTTCGAAGAAATTTGTTGAATAGTGATGCTGCCATTTTATGCTTTATTGTCTTCATATAAGAGCAATATTGGCTAACCACATGAATCATCAGGATTTCAATATGATTTAAAGAATAATTGTTTATAATCTGCTTCATAGACTGCCATAATAAAAATTCTTCTCCATGTGTACTAAATAACCTGTTTAAGATCTAGCTTGTATGAGTTAGATAAATAACCTGCATCTTCACAACCAACTAGATCACAATTAGATTTATTAGAATTAAATAGATCCATGTAAACTAATTCTCAAATAAAACATACCATTTGTTTAACTCTACTACAATATTCTCCTTTTTGGAGAAATATTATATATATGTAACAAAATTATTGAAAAATACTACAAAGTGCAATGTATAAACTAGTAAAGCTATATAACTGCACTTATTTTTCAAAATTTATGGTTCTTCAGGACCTAATATTCTTCATCATCTTTCTGAAATCAAATGATATATCCTTTTCACATTGAGTGAATGAACCACATAAGAGTATTCAATGATGTACATAATCTATAAAATATCTTTTATGTATAAATTGATGCAATTTCATTTGCTTTATGCTTTATTTGCAAGCTAAGGCAAAACTTATCATCTCAATTTCTTTCTTAAGAAATTGTATTGCCTTTGAAACCTATTCAAAGAGTTTCTGCTCAAATCATCAATATCTATATATATATAGAGTAAATCTCAGGTTGTGATTTCTTTATTAAAGGATATGGACAAATAAAACTATTTTTGTACCCCCATATCAACAAATATTGAATAAGATGATTATATCACATTCGTCAGGAATATTTTATAAGAATCTCTATGATATATATATAATTCTCTAATATTTGAATTATATGATTATGTTACCTTTAATCCTTCAGGAATTTTCATAAATAAATATCACTATTAAGAGATTCATATAAATGTGGTATAACTGTGGTATAACTGCATCCATAAAATTTATATTAAACCTTTCGTACACAATCAGATAAATTAGATATCTCTATTGGGACTTGTGTGTCCTAAATCTCTTGGGTCTCGTAGTTTTGTAAATCGTAAATACATTTTATTTATTGAATAAAATAAGAAGTTATTTTATCTATCTTATGCATTAAACTCAATCCAATAAACTAAGATTCCATGGTTATTTTATGTAAACTTAAACATGTATGTGGTTGACATACAAGGTTGGATCATGTTTAAGGAATAACCAAAAAGGTATGTAGTATAGGAATAAGGTTGGAAGCTTTATTCTAGTAACCCTACGGATATGACCCACTTTGTAATTGTTATAAGGAGTTATAAAGTGTTACAAACAATTTGATCTTAATCGTTCATGTGGAGATATGTGAGTGGGAGTATCCTATGCAATGTATAAGACCGGACCGCGAAATTTTTAATTTCTCTTTGTAACGCCATTAATTGTAGAAATTAACATTTCATAGGATGACTATAGTTAACTCACCTGAATCCTGAATGAGTTATGAACTCTTGTCTATGAAGGCAATCCTTTGATCTGTATCGGTGAGAATTGCTAAATCGCAGACTCAATAAGCCTACCATTTTGAGAATTTGTCTGAGTAGGGAGCTGTGAACATATCTTCATAAGATGGAATTCACTCCTTCCCGTGTTTAGGGTAAGTAGATAAATTACTCCCTTAAGGGCTGATTCCGGGTCATGAACAATGAGGCTTCACCCTCTCACTGGCCCGAGGGGTTAGTTTGTAGTTAGACTATAAACAATTTGTTCATTAGAGGGATCAGTGGTATTTAAGGAGTTAATTATTTGAGCAAGTAATCTTGCAAATGCAAGGTTTTGACTTAAAATTCAAAATTGAAATATAATGAAAATGTAAAAATATTCTTTCAGAAATACAGTATTTGTATCACAGAATCAAAAAACAGTTTTTATAAACAAAAATCAAATTGTCTACAAACACATGTTCCTTGAACTCAGTAAATATAGAAATATAAAACATAATTCAAATTGCCAACGAAAACAAAATTTCAGGTTTAAATGTAGTTGTGCAATGTTGTAATAGACTAATTGCTTACCTCCCGCTACAACAAATTCCACCTTCCATGACTCTCGTACAGTAGCAAAAATAGAGGAAAAAGAGGAAAAACAGTCATTAAAGCCAAAATCATGGGTTTTTGGCGGGAAAAAGTGGAGTTTTTCGGATTTGTCGGAATTGATGACTGTTTTTTTTGTGTCATTAATTGATGATTGGAAAAAACAGTCATTAAATGTAAGAAAACGAAAAAGGCGTGGTTTTGGCGCGAAAAGACGTGAATTTTTAGATTTTTTTCGACTATTTTGATAGTTTTTTTGTGTCACCAAATTATGAGTATAATTAACAGTCATTAAAAAGTGAATTTTTAACAGTCATTAATATTTTTTTAATATTTCAATTTTTTTGACTATTTTTTTGTGTCATCAATCTAAGACTCTCATTAATTATCATTAAAAAATATTAAAACAGAAACAACTAGGTATAAGTGTTAGATAAATTGAGGGCATGTTTGGATTGACTAGAGAAAAAAAAGTCGTTTTAAAAAACTTGTTGGGAATGACTCGCATCACCTTTGTCCCATGTTGGAAAATTAAGGAATGGTGAGAGGGTATATATATATGAGTACTTATGGACACTTGTAAAAGTGGAGAGATTGGGAGTAAAAGGGCTTTTTTCCTCACGTATGTTGCATTTGCCATTTGTGCGAGAGCGAAAAAAAATAATTATATTTCTTTTCAATTTAATTTTTTTAACTCAACCTCTTTAATTCTTAAAAAAAATATAGGTTTATCAAATATATTTTTAAATTGTAACTCACCTTAGCCTTTAAAAAAAAAAAATTCTTTTAGCAAATTGCTTTAACCCAAAATTACATTATAAAGAGTACCGCACAATCAAAGTAATTTTGGGCTTTATTATGATATCTGCTATTAAACATTTTGGGCTATTACTTAAAATGACTTCATTTTTTTTAAAGGTTAAATGACTCAATTCAACTCAACTATGTGCAACAAATGCCCCCTAAAAGATAATAACACTACAAGATTTTTTGTCTCTGTAAAACATTTTATTTTTCCAACGCAACAAAAAATGTTAGTAGAGCTAATTTCTAAATTCATTTTCGAACCAATTTGAGATTTAAATTTATTCAAATACTAACCAGTAAAGTTTTGAGTCGTGTTGGGTAAGAATAAGTGGTATCACACTCTAAATTAATTTTCGAACCAATTTGAGGTTATTTAGATTTGTCTCTAATGCTTGGAAGCTGTTATTTGTAGGTTCTAAGTAGTTCTAGAACTATTTGGACACTTTTTAATAAGGACCCAAGTTCTCGATGAGTTTTAAGTGTTAGAAACTCATTTAAGTGTTAATTCAATTTACATTGTTAGCCATAAAATATTTGGAAATTAGATTCTATTTAATTGAATTTAAGTAATAAACAATTTTGAAGTTTTAAATTAAATTAGGAGGGAAAAATTTTGGATTTTAGGTATATAAAAGTTAAGAATTGAAGAGGGAGAAGGAAAATAAGAAAAGAGAAGGAAAAAAAATTTAAGTCCCTCCTTTTTTTTTTTTAAAAAAAACCCTACCCACATTTTTTTTTCTTCATTTCCCTCTCTTTCTTTTTTCAATTTCCCTCTCTCACTCTCCCTTTTTTCATTTTCTTTCTTATCCCTCTCTCCCCTTTTTTCTTTTTTCATTTTCTTTCTTCTCCCCCACATAACACACGCTCTCGTTGCTCTTTCGGCCGTCGACCCAAGCTCCCGCTGCTCCTACAGTGGTCGACCCACGCGAGACGCTGTTGCATGAGAAAAGAGATTCTATTCCTGCTCGCTCGTGCCACCGTCGACTGCTGCTCCTGCTCATCGTCGCTTGCTGCTCGTGCCTGCCGTCGATTGCCACTCGTGGGTGAGTTGTTTATTGAGTTTTTTTTTTTTTTTTTTTTTTTTTTTGGATCTAGAGTTGTCTTCCATGGTGATGTAGAATGTTTATTCAGTTCTTGTTGTTGTCTTCCATACTGATTTGTTTATTGTGGTTCAATGTTAAAACCTACATCTACTGTAAAAGACTCCCAAGGATTTCAGTGATTAAAGTTTCAAGAGGCTTTGAACTTTATAGATAGATTCCTCTCACTCCCTCTCAATTTTCACATAGGGAACAATTTCACACACACATATATCTCTATAGATTTCGAGAGGTTTTTATACACCAACTATTTACTTTTGCTTGAACAAAGTTTGTTACAACTGACTTCCAAAAAGGATTTTAATAGATTTGTTGCTTTCTATTTTTACTAGTTTGAAGTGAGCAGGGAGATTGGATGAATTTGGTTTAGAAATATAGCATTTGTTATTCAATGTTGGGTCTTTAAGTAGTTTATTGAATTTACTTGAATTTGTCAGAAAATTAAGTAGTATCTTTCTCGGCACTGCACACAAACCATCAATTAGGGCTTTTCTTGTTTTAAAGAGAGCCAAAGGAGATATTTATAAACAAACAAGCCGGTCATTCAAATTATTGTATGTTTTTTGTCAGCCATTTTCAACTTTCCAAATTGGAAGATAGATGAACTTACATTCAAAAGTTGTTGGGGCAAGGATATGGAAGGGATCGACCTTCAAATACTTAGGTATTTTTTTAAAAAAAAATTAAAGTTCAAAATTATGTTGTGGCTATCCTGTAATTATGGTAGCCAATTCATGCATTTAGTACCTTTATTATATGTTTAAGTTATTGTCTCAATTCATTATATCAATGAAAGAGACTTGTTCCTTTTCAAATATATATATATATATATATATATGTTTAAATTATAATGTGTTGTGGCTATCTTGTAGGTATAGTAGCCAATTCATGAATCTTACATTTGGTTGTACTTTTATGATTGTTTGATTGTCTTGGTAGTTAACAAGTCTCTTGGACACTTTTTAGGAACTTTTTAAGTTGTTTTGAGGGTGAAAGTGTCACTTAGACACTTTTTAGGCGTGTTTTAAGTTTGAAAGTCATATTTAGGCATTTTGAAGTTGTTTTAGGAGTAAAAGTGTCATTTAGACGACATTTTTTAGTTGGTCTGGATATCGTGAAGATGCTTGAGAACTATTTAGGTTGTTTTGGGAGTTAAAGTGTCATTTAGACACATTTTAGGTACTTTTTGGTTGGTTTTGAATTTGAAAGTCATACTTAAGCATTTTGAAGTTGTTTTGGGAGTTAAAGTGTCATTAAACACTTTTTAGCTACTTTTTGGTTGGTCTTGGATATTGTGAAGACACTTGAGAACTATTTAGGTTGTTTTGGGAGTTAAAGTGTCATTTAGACACTTTTTAAGTACTTTTTGGTTAGTTTTGAGTTTGAAAGTCATACTTAGGCATTTTGAAGTTGTTTTGGGAGTTAAAGTGTCATTTAGACATTTTTTAAATACTTTTTAGTTGGTTTTGAATATCAAAAAGACACTTAAGTACTATTTAGGGTGTTTTAGGAATTAACAAGTCTCTTGGACACTTTTAGAGACTTTTTAAGTTGTATTTTTTTTAAAAAAATTAAAGTTCAAAATTATATTGTGTCTTTTCTGCTGTGTTGTGGCTATCCTACAGTTATGGTAGCCAATTCATGCATTTTAGGTTTGGTTGGACTTTTATATTTGTTTGATTGTTAGGTTGGTTTTTAGAACTAAAGACTACCGAAAAAGTGTCAAGTCATTTACACACTTTTTGAAAATTCTTAGGTTGGTTTTTAGAGCCAAAGTGGCACTTGGGCAATTTTTGGTTGTTTTGAGAAAAAAATGGTCATTTACACACTTTTTGGAAACTTTATAGTTTGTTTTGATAATCAAAGTGCACATATGAGCTATTTTGGTTGTTTGGGGAGTTAACTTGTTTCTTGTAAAACTTTTAGGTACTTTTTATGTTGGTTTGAGAGTGAAAGTGTCACTTAGACACTTATTAGGTAGCTTTTAGGTATGGTTGGAGAGTAAAAGTTGCACTTATGCATTTTAGGTTGTTTTGAGAATCAATGTGTCATTTACACACTTTTTGAAAATTGTTAGGTTGGTTTTTAGAGCAAAAGTGGCACTTGAGCATTTTTGGTTGTTTTGAGAAACAAATGATCATTGACACACTTTTTGGAAGCTTTATAGTTTGTTTTGATAATCAAATTGCACATATGAACTATTTTGGTTGTTTGGTGAGTTAAATTGTTTCTTGGAAAACTTCTAGGTACTTTTTATGTTGGTTTGAGAGTGAAAGTCTTACTTAGACTAATGTATGAGTATTTTTACTTTTTTGTAGTTATACTCTGAAAGAGTTGGAAAAGTTACAATACTTCCTTCTTATATGATTTTTATGTTAAGATTTAATGTCAAAAGTTTGTTAGCTTTGTAGTAACTAAGCAATGAGTTAAATTTAGAGGTTATATATGTAATTAAAGTTGATTTGGAGATTATAATGTGATTTTGAGCTTATTTATGTGGTTATATTTTGACTCTATGTATCATATTTGTTTTAAAGTGTTATTTGAAGCTTACTTGTATGATTAAAGTGGGGTTTTGAGTGTAAATGTACTTAATAGAATGATATTGTTACATTACGATCAACATATATATAGGTGTTGTTACGATCTACAATATACTTAACTATATATTGTTATTATTGTTTACCTTGTTCTATTGAGTTTAATTTTGAAATGAATGTTTTGTTTACTAGGTTCTTGGACAAGGCCATTGAAGCAAGGAAACCCACCAAGCAAGATGTTTATATATGTGTTGTAATATATATATATATATATATATATATTTTTTGGTATTGTGCCAACACTTAGTTGTAATTACTAAATTTGTAAATGGCTTACCCAAAGTTTGGTTACTAGTGTTGTTGTATATAACTTCATTGTATTAACGTTACAAACTTTATTGTTATCTATGAAAGTTTATAAATATATTTGTGTACATATTTTGTGTTGAAATTGGAGGAAGCTCAGATGTAATAACATGTATAAACACAGATGTAATAACATGTATCATTGAAATGGTTTGTTTGACATTTGACAAAAGTCATGAGATGTAGTTTTATGATAGTGAAATAATGTCATCAATCAGATTTCAATGACTATAAATAAGTGATAATGTACGTAATTCAATGACATTTAAAGAGTTTCATAATTAAGGTATTATTGACATTGTAAATGTGACATTATTTGTTATTCAATGACAAAATTTTAATGTCAATATAACGTTTTAATTAACAGAAAAAGTCAACATTTTGATCATTTATTGACTGCGAAAAATTATCATTAAAAAGGGTTTTCATGACATATAATATATGTCAATACATGTTCTTTGTTGACTGTATTTAAAAGTCATGAAACTATCAATGATGACTGATTTCTTATGTGTCATCTATATACTTTAGATAAATTTGGAAAACTTGCTTTCAATCCTAGACCCACTTTGCACTTCAATTTTTTGTTCAAAATTCAAAGAGATGAGGTCAGCTTTGGTGGGTGCTGGTATGGTGGAAACCCAAATTTGAAAGAATAATGAGAAAAAAAAAGAAAAAAGAAGATCAATGAAAGATGAAGGAGGAAGAGAAGGCGTCGGGAGTTAGAGGTGAACAAACTATACCAAAAAATCAAGTCGACCGACCAAACCAACTTCGGTTGGTCGATGTTATGACGTTTACAATCGTTGGTTGGTAGGTAAGCTCCAAAGAAAGCTCAAACCGATTAATGGGCCGTCGTATGTAAAATAGGTAAAAAATCTGATGCACGCTTAAAATTAGAGGTTGGTTTTTAAAAGAGAAATTATAAGAAATGTTAACCTAAAATATCTAACGTTGAGATATGCTTAGACTGCTAATAATATTGTAAAAATACCTACCAGATTTTCTAGGGGAGGAGAGTGAAGATTTCTTTTTTCAGTTATATCCCTGTATATCTATTTATTTACAAATATACCATCATAACATAAATATGATTTGTTTTTGTTAGAAGTAAGAGATTTTCAGAATTAATAGAATATAACTCAAAACCAACGGAATATTACAAATATTTATATATATCGATTTATATAATATTTATATATATCGATTTATATATTATTATTTCTATTTTCTATATTTAGGTTTGAGATTTTCTCATTTTAATTTTTCTGCTTACCATTTGAAAAAATAAAATGGATCTAACACATAATACAAATTTCAAGCACAGTGTCACAAACAATATGACAAGTGGCAAACACATAAACAAATAAAAATATAAAGACATAAAGATTGGTAACCCAGTTCGGTGCAATATAATATGACCTACATTCGAGGGGTTGTGTGGCTGGTGGATATAAACTTCACTATATAAAAAGTTCAACAATTACAACATAAAGTACTTATTTGATAGGCTCTCTATTCAGTGACTTACATATAACTTCTTTTTCAGTTTCAACTTAGACTCCCCTTAAGTTTGAGTTTCCATCACTTCCACAATGATGTTTCTCCAAGTATTGTATGAGATCCCTTCAATATAATATACTTAGGATCCCCCTAAGTGTGAGATCCCCTCACTTTCATAAGCAAGCTTTATTCAAGCTTTGATTGAGCTCCCCTCAATACAATATCAAAAAGAAATACTCATCATGATTTCTCAATACAAAGATGTTCAACAACACAATACATCAAAGTCGAGGCTTAGACAAACCCTAAGCTCAAAACTCTCAATGCACACACACTTTTCTGCTAAGGAGGCTAACCCTAAAAAATAAAAAGACCACATAATATATATGGCTAGCTTAGAGAATATCTTCAAGGAGAGAATAAATAATCTCTGTAGGAAAATAAGAAAGGCAGCCACGAAAATTTGCAGATCACGTTGGCAGATGGAAAAAAATCTTCTACAAATCTGCTGCTAGATATGTAACAATGTCCTCCATATGTTGTAGGACATGTTGCTCAAGTTTTGCCTGCAACAAAATCAGCTAACCAAAATTTCGTAACACCATTTGTTCATCCTTTTATTATACCACATGCTTGCTTCATCAATGGCAAACCTAAATAAAGGGGGTAGATTATGGTGAAGGAATGAGAGAGAAAAGTACAGTATCTGTTGGTGAAGTTTTCTTCTCTGTTTGCTTTCAATCCTACCCCAATTGTGCCTTTTACTGGACTAAAGCAAATAGAACTTATGTGCAACATTGCTAGGAAACTCTAGTAGAAATTCTACATTAATCCAATTGCAATCATAGTCATGATAGCAAATTAAAGGTTTTGAGGAGTTTCTCTTTCAAGATTTGAGATTTGAGGGTAAGGTGGGTTTTGAATTTCAAATGGAGGAGTGCGTTTTACGAAGCTATTGAGATAGGCTAACTTTAATTCTTGCATGCAATCATTACTAGAAATCTCGTCTCTATATACCATTGTAACCCCATATAGGTCTTATTGTAGTCCCATTTTTATTGAATATTATTATAAGTTTACACATATATTTCACTTTATTGATAATCTAACCCATTGTATTTATGCATATATACTCGTGGAGTTCAACCATAAGACAAGTTTTTCCAAAAGTTTATTTGCCCTTCGGTAGGTCCTATAAGTTGTCTATGAGATTGGGGATAGTTAGGGTGGAAAAACAATTTCCGACTATTTATTTTCCCCTCGATAGTTGGTGATTTTTGGTTATGTACTTGGATCACTTCAACAAAAACAGACTTCTATGACTCTAAAAAACTGTCATTAGCACATTTATTGACTTTTTTTTGTCTTTGAATCCACCATCAATTAAAGTGTATAGATGACACAAGAGAAATCAGTGATCATTGATAGTTTCATGACTTTTAAATACAGTCAACAAAGAACATGTATTGACATTTATTATATGTTATGAAAACTATTTTTAATGACAATTTTCTGCAGTCAATAAATGATCAAAACGTTGATTTTTTCTGTCAATTAAAGCGTTATATTGTCATTAAAAATTTTTCATTGAACAACAAATTCACATTTACAGTGTCAATAATACCTTAATCATGACAATTTTTAAACATCATTGAATTATGTACATTGTAACTTATAGTCATTGAAATCTAATTGATGACACTATTTCACTATCATAATACTACATCTCATGAATTTTGTCAAATGTCAAACAAACCATTTCAATGATACATGTTATTACACATCTGTTTCATACATGTTATTACACTTGTGTTTCCTCCAATTTCAACACAAAATATGTACACAAACATATTTATAACAATAGAGTTTGTAACGTTAATACAAGGAAACTATATACAACAACACTAGTAACCAAAGTTTGGGTAAGTCATTTACAAATTTAGTAATTACAACTAAGTTTTGACACAATACTAAAAAAAAAAAGAAAAAGAAAAAAAAATTACAACACCTATATAAACATCTTGCTTGGTGGGTTTCCTTGTTTCAATGGCCTTGCCCAAGAACCTAGTAAACAAGACATTCATTTCAAAATTTAACTCAATATAGCAAGGTGAACAATAATAACAATATGTAGGTTATATATATGTTGATCGTAATGTAACAATCATTCTGTTAAGTACATATACACTCAAAACTCCACTTTAATCATACATAAGCTTCAAATAGCACTTTAAAAAAAATGATACATAGAGTCACAATATAACCAGATAAATAGGCTCAAATTCACATTATAATCTCCAAATCAACTTTAATAACATAGATAACTTCCAAATTTAATTCATTGCTTAGTTACTACAAAGCTAACAAACTTTTGACATTGAATATTAACATAAAAATCATATAAGAAGGAAGGTAACTTTTCCAACTCTTTCAGAGTATAACTACAAAATAGTAAAAATACTCATACATTAGTCTAAGTGACACTTTCACTCTCAAACCAACATAAAAAGTACCTAAAAATTTTCCAAGAAACAATTTAACTCCCCAAATAACCAAAATAGTTCATATATGAACTTTGATTATCAAAACGAACTATAAAGTTTTCTAAAAAGTGTGTCAATGACCATTTGTTTCTCAAAACAACCAAAAAATGCCCAAGTGCCACTTTAGCTCTAAAACCCAACCTAACAATTTTCAAAAAGTGTGTAAGTGACACATTGATTCTCAAAGCAACCTAAAATGCTTAAGTGCAACTTTTACTCTCCAACCAAACCTAAAAACTACCTAAAAAGTGTCTAAGTGACACTTTCACTCTCAAACCAACATAAAAAGTACCTAAACATTTTCCAAGAAACAACTTAACTCACCAAACAGCCAAAATAGTTCATATGTGCAATTTGATTATCAAAACAAACTATAAAGTTTCCAAAAAGTGTGTCAATGATCATTTGTTTCTCAAAACAACCAAAAAAATGCTCAAGTGCCACTTTAGCTCTAAAAACCAACCTAACAATTTTCAAAAGGTGTTTAAGTGACACATTGATTCTCAAAACTACATAAAATGCTTAAGTGCAACTTTTGCTCACAAAACAACTTCAAAATGCCTAAGTATGACTTCTAAACTCAAAACCAACCTAAAAAGTATCTAAGTGACACTTTCACCCTCAGAATAGCTTAAAAATTTCCTAAAAAATGTCCGAGAAACTTGTTAACTCCAAAAACACCCTAAATAGTACTTAAGTGTCATTTTGATATTCAAAACCAACTAAAAAGTACCTAAAAAGTTTCTAAATAACACTTTAACTCCAAAAACAACTTCAAAATATCTAAATGTGACTTTCAAACTCAAAACCAACATAAAAAATGTGTAAATGATTTTTTAACTCCTAAAACAACCTAAATAGTTCTTAAGTGTCTTTTTGATATTCAAAACCAACAAAAAAGTACCTAAAAAGCATCTAAATGACACTTTAACTCCCAAGACAACTTCAGAATGCCTTAAGTTCCTAAAAAGTGTCAAAGAGAATGTTGTGCCATGTTGATTAATAAAAAAGTTACACTTGAAAGTCTTATTTGTCCAACTACAAACCATTAATTTTGTGCCATGTTGGTTAAAAAAAATGTTACACTTGAAAGTCTTATTGTCGAACTACAAGAGTGTTCCGTTATCGATAATTCTCTAAACAACCTAATCATGAAAATTCATATACTTTGTATTTTAGTTTAAATTTTTTACTAGAATAATAAACGAAAATAAAAAAGCAAAAAGCCCAAAAACAAGTTGGAGAAAAACAAAGCAAAGCAACTAAAATAGAATGGATAAAAACAGTTACTTATTTAGCTATTTGACTTATGTCATATGCATTGTGGTTGAGGTGTGCAATATGTGTTGTCTTTTGTGATACTATAAAGAGAAGGGAAACCCAGACATATTGAGAAAGAGAATAAGCTCACAGCCTTGCACGCTGAGGCTGAATATTTCATATATATAGCCAGGTTGAAGTCATTACAAGATAGTTGTACATAAAGACTAAATAAATAAATAATAAACCAAATACAAATCATTGAAACATAAAATAGCAAGGGGTTAATTGATAATGTATTTACAATCTTCTCAACATTTAGAGATATAGAACTTACCAAACTTAAAATGGCGAGCAGAGCGACGCTTGACAGCGGCACGAGTAGCAACTGACAACGAGAAAATATCATTGAAACAGAAAATAACAAGGGCATAATTGATAATTTATTTACAATCTTCTCAACATTAGAACTTACCGAACTTAAAACGACGACCAGAGCGGTGCTTGACAGTAGCACGAGCAGCAACTGATGACGAGCAGAAGCAACGCTTGATGGCGGCAGGAGCGGCAATCCCAAGTAGGAGCTTGATTCTCGTGCGGCATCGGGCGTTCTTTTGTGTGGAGAGAAAAATCATGTGTGATTTTGTGTGGAGAGGAAGAAATAAAATGAAAAGAGAAAAAAATGGGGGAGAGTGAGAGGAGGGAAATGAGGGGGGGGGGGGGGGGGGGAGTGGGAGAAGAAAATTTAGAGTTAAAGTGTCCAAATCTTTTATCTCTCTCTCTCTCTCTAAACAAAAACAAAACTGAAGAAGAAAAAGAGCGACGGTGAAAGAAGAGAGAAGATGAGGGAAGAAATCGGACGGTGGAAGAAGAGAGAAGATGGGGGAAGAAACCGAGCGTCAAAAGAAGAGAGACGGAATAATGCAAAAGAACAGAGAAGATAAGAGGAGAAACGAACCACGGAAGAAGAGAGAAGGAATAATGGCAGAGTGGCAGAAGAAAGAGAAGGAAGATGAGGGGAGAGAGTTTGTGTTTGGGTAAATAAGTGGTTGAGACTGATAATTTCGTGGGGGTAACAAACATGAGTTTTAAATATAAACTCACCCAACTCAACCCAACTCACTTTATCAAACATCCCCTTAAATTTCAATTTATTGACTCTAAAAAATTGTCATTCTTTAATGATTGTTGATTTTGGTCATAAATTGTTGACACAAAAAACATGTCAACATAGACAAAAAAATTCGAAATTTTCCATCTTTAATTTTCCAGCCAAATCGTACTCCATTAAAAAAAACATTTCAATAACCAATAAAGTAAAAAATAACCCAAACACCAAAATGTTTAAAAGCCTGCACACAAACGACAATTAAATTGAGAATTTACAATATATTTTATAAATTTTTTTTTTAAGAATTAAAAAAGTTGAGTTAAAAAAAATTAAATTGAAAAGAAATATAACTATTTTTATATCACTCGCACACAAATGACACACATGAGGAAAAAAACCCTCTAATCCCAATCTTTCCACTTTAAATAGTGTTAAGAATATATATAAACCTTCTCACCATTTCTTAATTTTTCAATGTGGGACAAAGGTGATATGAGTCATTCCCAACAAGTTTTTTTAAAAACATTTTTTTTCTCTAGTCAATCCAAACATACCCTCGATTTATCTAATACTATAACTAGTTTTTTTTTTTTTTTTTTTTTTTTTAATGTTTTATTGCTTTTTAATAATACTTAATACGAGTCATATATTGATGACACAAAAAAATAGTAAAAAAAATTGAAATATTAAAAATATTAAAAATATAAAAAAATGTGGCTTTTTAATAACTGTTAATTGTAGTCATACTTTGGTGACACAAAAAAAATGTCAAAACAGTTGAAAAAATCCGAAAATTCACGTATTTTTCTGCCAAAACCGCGCCTTTTTCGTTTTCTTACATTTAATGACTATTTTTTTAGTCATCAATTAATCACACAAAAAAACAGTCATCAATTCCGACAAATCCGAAAAACTCCGATTTTTCCTACAAAACACGCGTGATTTTGGCTTTAATAACTGTTTTTTCTCTTTCTCTTCTATTTCTGCTACTGTACAAAAGTTATGGAAGTTGGAATTTGTTGAAGTGGATATAGTTGTATTTATGTATATACACGTTTATGTTTTTCTGCACGTTATAGGTTCCACAGGGTGTCTATTGCTTAGTAACACTAGTATCCTCTTAGTAAGTAATCATTACATATTTATGCTTATTATTTTCTTATTATTATTATTATTATTATTATTATTTTGGTTTTTACTTTTTACCTTCTCTTTCTTCATTCTCTCGCTTCCATCTTGGTTTTTTATTTTATTTTATTTTATTTTATTTATTATGTTTGAAGAGTGGTTGTTTTCTCAATTTTTTTTTTTTTTTTGTCATGATTTTCTTTTTTTCTAAGCTTACATTTGTATCTTTGGCTAAATTCTCAATTTCAAAACAAATTAAATAAAGACAATGCCAGAAAACTTATTTTCTTGCCTTTTCATTTAGAATAAGATTAATATATATACAATCTAATTTCGAGCTAAAACTAAAATACATACCAAAAGAATTAAATGGAAAATATTTACAGATCATATACGAAAATACATTTACAAATCAATTATATTCCTTAATAAACAATTTTTTTTTTCAGTTTTTAAAATTGAGCTTAAATTTTGAAAAACTCGTTACAAAGTAGATAATTATATATATAAAACCCAATCGAATAGAAGAAGTATAGTATAATTTAAAAATTCAAATGTATTATAAATATTGTAATTTTAGAGCTTTTGATTTTCTATAAAAATATACTTTCATTTCTATAATTTTTTTATTTTAGTTTATTTCATTTTATTTTATTATTTTATTATTATAATTTCTTGATATTCATGTCCCAGTTTTTCCATCATTTTGTTTCTCAATTTTACAACAAAATGGCTATTTGGTAGGGTTAGAATTATTGAAATCAAAAATTATTTCATCAAGCGTTTGTAGTCCAACGGTTAGGATAATTGCCTTCCAAGCAATAGACCCGGGTTCGACTCCCGGCAAACGCATACAATTTTTATCAATTTCTTTTTCTTCACCCGTAAAACAAGTAGAGTTCTATATATATATATATATATATAACTATTTGAGTTCTAAAAAACAAGGGAAAATTGGTCTCTAAGGTCTATTTTTCGATTTAAATGTTACACATTTAGTTATTAAAGTTTGAGTTTAGTCTTAATGTTATACACTTAATCATTAAATTTTAGTTTATTCAAATGATAGAAGTCTTATAGCTGTCTATCAATAGTCTATAGCGATCTATCATTGATAGACAATCAAACTTTTTTATATTTGTAAATAGTTTGATATTTTTTTTCTATTTATAATAATTTCGCTTAATAAATTCTAATTAAACAAATTATGATTAACTATATTTTACTATTTTCATCATTTTTAAAATCAAATTTAAAATTTAACTTCATAATAATTTAAAATTAATTAGTAGACATTGACGTAAATGATTGAAAATATGTATTTAATGAAAAATCAAAGTTAAAAAATATAACATAATTTGAAATTTAAAAGACTAAATTGAAATAAAATCAAAATTGAAAAGATTAAATATGTAACATTTTGAAACTTAGGAACCAAATAGAAATTAAACCTAAAACCGGGAGATCAAAAATACATTTTTTTTTCCAAAAACAAATTATAATTAAATAACCACTAGTTGTAGTTGTAGGTGAAAAATATCTTGTGGGAAGATAGGATAGGAACAAGACTCAATCGCATAGGCAAAAAGAAGCTTAAGAATGGTTTCGAAGTTCACATTACATAGAAGAGTAGTGGTCTACACTGCACATTTTCTTTTTCCTTATATGGTTAGTTCCAATTACAAAAGGAAATATAAAGCCCTCCCCTACTTTCACCATTTACCCATATCACATTCAGCAATGTTCTACATTGATGTTCAATTTTCCCAAAATAACAAGCCAATCTGTTCCAATGACAGAAGACAAATAAAAAGAAGGTGCTGGAAATACAATCAGCAAGAAGATAAAAGAAGAGAACCCAATCCAAATAAATTCTTATAAGGTGGTAAATCATGTACATAATCTAAACAAGATTGATAAAACATATCACTAACTGAACATGCCGAGAGAACTGTCATAATAATCACTAAAGATTTACAACATAAACCAGTCTATAGATGAAAATTAGGCTGGGATTTCGAGAATGCTGAATTTGAGTATTACAGTAAAGATGAAATGCCTGGATAAAATGTTTTACACACTTGGTGCATCCTCGACTGCTTCCTTGAAGGAGGCAGCCAGATACTCGGCGAGGCTAGGTTGAGAGCTTGACCTGCCAGAAGAATCTGAAACTCTTGCTTTCTTTGTACCAAACTTGGAAATCCAAGATTCCGAAGGTTTCACAGAATTACTCAATGGAGGATTTGTCGTCCAAATACAAGGTTGCAGAACCTTCCAGGGATCTTCAAGCATGGAGGCATTGTAAAATTGTTCTGGTCCAGGTGATTTGTCTGATGAAGAATGACGACCATGAGAACCAGTACCTCGTCCAGAGCCAAATCTTGGACTAGGGGTCATATTGCCATGATGTCCATGGCTGCCTCCACCTGGACTAAAACTGCCTTGGTACCCTGGACTAGGGCTTGAGCTATGGTAATTAGCCCTGTCCTGAGTAGGATTGGTGTAACAGTTGCCTCTTGGTCCAGACACATGGCTGGGGGAGCTCATCTCCATCGGTGAATGGCTAGGGAACTGGTTGACAAATGGCCTCCTCGGTCCACGCCACATATGAGGAGCTCCTTGATCCATAGGAAAAGGTCTGGGCACTGCTGGGCTACCATGGCCACCAGATGCACTAAAACCTCGTGCATAGAATGTTCTTTGATCAGGTGAATATTGATGGAATTGATGAGTTGAAGGAGACATTTCAGGGTTTCTCACTCCTACAACACAATTGTATATTTAGATTTGAAGAAGAAAAATGATTCCCTAACTACCTAATGCTGGATGATAGACCACACCTGGGATGTGGAATAAAATATAACTAACAAGCATTAACAAAAATGATAACTGAACACCTGAACATCAGAATGGAGCCTTCCCAATTCCACCAATAAACATCACATATGCTCAATACGAAGGAAATATTACCCTTCCTACTTTAAACAAGATTATAATACCCTGTCATTTATTGTTTAAAGCATAGTGCTTCCACGATCGCATGGCATCAAACCATAGGGAGGGATTAGGAACTAAAATCAAATTACAGGAGCATATTTTGCATAACAGAGAGTGATCTGCATTTGTATCAAGTAAGCAAATTTAATTCCCCCAAGGCAAGGTTGTGAAACAAACACAAACATTTATTCCGAGACACTAATTGAAACGAACCTGATTGTATATCTTATATATTCTAGACATTTAATATTAGCTCATCAAACAAATAAGAACTGTAAAGAAGAGAGATTAGCTTTTTATCATTAATTCTCTGTTAGGTCTTCTCCCTTCACCTGCACTCAGAAAGACCCAACAAGCAACAAAACCAACAGACAAGTGGAACAAAGAACTTCACTCCTGATATATTATTTATCAAGAAAGGGAAATAGCTTCCACAGTCTCACAACCGAGTTTCTCACAAAGGAAATCACACACAAAAGAAACATAAAATCTCAAGAAAAAGAACTCTAAGGCCAGCTCCTTCGAGAGTGCTGGAAAACTCTCCCAAGATCCCCAAAATCGGGTCTCTCCTTCAAAACTCACCTTCCGAATGCCTTCCTCCTCAAGCCTTCTACCCTTTTGTACTGATAGATGCGGTACCTCCCTTCTGTCCTTTCCAAACCGTTTTTCTTCTAACTCCCCTCTCCACTATCTCCACTATCCTTTTTGCTTCCCTTTTCGTGTGTTTTCTCCTTTTTACCCCTTCTCTTATAGGTATAGTGTATTGGTGGTCTAAAATTCTCACAAGTACAATGTATCTCTTAGAATCCTTTCCAATCCAACGGCTTTGATTAAGAAAGCAATGCAAAATTTACTACGGGATTGCGCAATGTGAGTAGAGCCAAGCAACCCTATTTCTGGGAATTTGCTTCAACATTTCAAGTAGGGGGTACAGGTATATGAAAGGTATTGATTACTTTATTGAATGTAAACGAGATTACAAATTCCCTAACACAATCTCTGAGATCATTCACAGAGACCGTCTTCCTCTACCTCTCACTCTCAAGAGAATGTAAACCCAAAAAATGTAAACCCAAAAACTAACCTCCCTTACACTCTAACCAATGTAAACCCAAAAACTAACCTCCCTTACACTCTAACCAATGTAAACCCAAAAACTAACCTCCCTTACACTCTAACCAATATAAACCCCGCCTAATTCCCCCTTCTTGGGTTTTGGAAAGAATAGCTGGTCTTTATCACATAGTAGAGGCATACCAAAAGCTGTAATCTTGAGTGAGCTGCTTCATGACACAGGCCCTTTGTTAATTGTTCATAACCAAAAACAGTTCCAATTCCTAATAGCATCTTCACAACCATTTCTAAACCTAAAAGCTCTAAAAACGTTGACACTTAAGCTCCTAGTAAGTTAGTGTTGGGTGTTGAATGACAGAGTTCAATCAAATAACCCTACCTAGTGAAAAGATTTACTATCTGCAAAAGCAACATAACATCTCAACAAACTAACTCACTCAAGCAATAGTGTCCCACCCCTTGAAATTTGTCAACATGCCATGCAAAATTACTGCAACTCAGTTCATGCCATCATTGTCTGTTTACTACCGGGGCTAATCCTATCTGTATGGATCATTTAACTTACCTTTTTGCCTTCCAAACCATATAAAAAAGAAAAGCTAAAATTATATGGAAGTGTGCAGTCAGAGTTGTTTTGTGGCTGCTTTCATTAGAAAGGAACGAGAGAATAACGACAAAGTAACAACGCCATAGACAGTTTCCGTGACTTGGTTCATTTTACAACCTCAAGTTGGAGCATCTTTCACTAGTTTTTGTTTACAAATTACACCACTTTATTGATAGTAAATTTATTTTATCTGTAACATGTTTCTATGGAGGGGGAACATAATTATTCGATACATTATGCCATATCTGACCCCTCTCTATAAGCAATTGGACATTTTTAAAATCAAACATCCATCAACAAACAAGTAACTTCATATCCCATTCCCATTACATGATCCCACATATTTCCATGCATTAGTTATTTAAGAAAACGTAAAATTACCTGAAAATTTTGGTGGAAGATAAGTTGCTGAAGAAGTATTGTGATGGTAAGGAACATAATTATCAGACACAGGCTGATTCTCAATCTTCCCTCTCTTCTTGCTAGTAGAAAATGCAGCCATAGGGTTTGTGTAATAGTCAAACCTCGGGGCTGTACATGGTGCTAACTGCCCTACTGTGGTAGCTGAGGACTCAACCAATGGATTAGAAAGATGATTAGGCAAAGAAGTTTCAATACAATTAGTTACATCGACCTGAGCAGCTTCCATTCGCATTGCTCTCAATCTCTCCCTTCGTTTTTCAGATTCTTCCATTTAACCTAGCAATATCAATTCTAATCACTGTCATCGCTGAAAACACCAAACAAAATTGACAATCACAATGAAACACAAAGACTCTGTTAGGTACCTAAGTTCCTACCCACAGAAAAACACCCCAGCACTCCAAGAACAGGAGATTGTCTTCCTCCCTGTGTATTATGATTTCTTTTGGATAAGAGACAATTCATTGATGAATGAAATAATCCAATGAGAACAATAAGGAGACACATCAAAAATATAGATGAGGACCAAACGGGAGAGAAGATAACACTCATAACACCAAAATAAAAGATGTACAGCCAAAAAAGAAAGATAAAACAATCCCAGTGTATTATGATTACTATCAAACATCAAATAACCACGAGTTCTATGATTACAAAGAAAATAACAAGAACAGCAAATACAAGCAAGAAATTCAAGTAATGCAGAAAGCCAGAAATACCCAAGGTCCTTCCTGTTCGAGAGAGTTGTCTCTCCTCTAGTGATTTCTCACTCCTTTCAAAAACATTCCTCCCTCACATTGATCCCTAAAACCCTACCAAAACCCCTACATAGTCCCCACATGTGGACACACACTACCAGCTGCCCCTCTAGCTAATTTGATGCTTCTGAAATTCCCTTCTTACCTTCCTCACATAAATGTGTTAGAATACCTCCTAACAAGAACACACTCAATAACACACAACAAACTCAAGAACGCTAAAATATGGAAATATATGAAAATATGAGGAAATATGTTATAATATCATAAGAACAAGTGACAAGGTAACCACTAGCCTTTCGAGAGGTCTAGACTATCCCAAATTCCCAACTAAGGAAATCCCACCAAAATCTTCACCCCTTGCTGTAACCTATTCCCTCTATTTATAACTAAAATCGCTAACAAACCTACTATCGAATTACTAAAATGCCCCTTCTAATAACCATATTAATATTCCCCTAATAATCCTATTATTTATCTAACTAGGGACCTAACAAAATGTTTTAGATAGGAGGACTCACAGACTCCTTCCTTCATGAACCAAAAACAGAAGTTTCATTGATTAAGCAAAAAGAGCCAACCAAAAAAACCCTATACTATATATATACTATAATCCACTATTACGAAGTCACAAAACAACACCCTAGTTGAAATTAATTACAAAAGAAGTGAAATTACTGAATGCATTTGATAGGAAACTTATGAGAAATATAGAAGACAACTGAGATTAAGACTTCAAAAAGAAAAATTGTTCCTAAAAGAAATTTTTCGCTAATTCCTACTCGATATTTCACAACCAAGTCCGTATAAGTTAGAGTTGTAAGTGGATGCAGTTTTGTTTCTCCTCGGTTTCCAAGTCATATTACTTGAACTAATCGACTCAAACCATTAAATAGTGGAGACCGACTCGGTCAAACTTGTCACTTCCCAGTGAACATTGAGCAATCTAAAACTTAAAAATTAAACCCACTTACTTATGTTCACGGCCCAAGGTAGACACAGAGATGGCTTCTCCATCCCATTTAATTCTCCGTCCCAACAAGGTGCCAATGACTTAGCTAGCAACGTATTGGTTGACAAATACCAACATGATGCACTCCCATCATCTCTACCCAAGGCCTTGACACCCAACGGTAAGATACCAACCCTCAACCATTTATGCTCGAGGCCTTAATACTCACTAGACTTTCCTTTATCACAAACTTAAGGTCCTCTAACCCTTTTCACTTCTTGGTCTCATAATCCATGTATGTAGATACTAAAACATGTTCTCCCCCCATTCAACCCATTAAGCACATAACATACTTTTGACACAATCCCCGACATCATAACATGCTAATTCATCGTGCTTAGAACATCCACACAAATAATCGAGTCAATATACTTTTGACACAAATTTTAAGGATTTGAACCCAACTTGCAGCACAATTAACAACCCAAATGGGTTTAGAAACCTAACCACTTACCAAAAGTCGCTTAAACACTTTCTTATGAGCTGGACAGCGGTTCACAATGCTCCAAATCTCCAACCTAAAATCCAAATTACTATGGGTATCAATAAATTGAAGCCCCAAGGTCAAGGGCATTCGAGATACACCACGAAACCCTTTAAAATATCACAATCTTACCCAAACCCCACGATTCCGGCGACGGGGTCGTTTACTGGTGGTCGACAGCAAGCTGGGTGGCGCGGCAGAGGTGATACCGGCGGCGAAGACGGCGGCCAGTGACTGCTGGAGAGAAACACATAAGGAGAGAGAGGGAGCTGTGAGAGAAAGAGAGAGATCTAGAGAGAAAGCGGGAGGCAGTCGACGGACGAGCGGCCGATGGTGGGCGAACGGCGGCAGTCGTGTGGGTGAGGGTCGGACGTTGACGAGGACAGAACGCAGGCTGGGGTCTCTTCTCCTTTCTTCTGCGTGAATGAGGGTTCAAGGGAGAGGGTGAGTGGTCTAACGCTGCGTGCGGCTCAAGCTGGTCCCTCTTCCTGAATCTTGGCTCGAATATGAAGAAAATAAATCTCATATATTTTTAGATAATTCATTTTAAATTACTTGAACACTCCAGGGTTAAGTTCAAGAATAAACTATTTTTTCTAAAAAAAAAAAAAAACTTAGAAAATAAATTTTAAAAAATATAGTGGTTGAAGAAAGTATTTGACAAAAAAAGGGTATTTTTGGAATGGATAAAAATTGTGTACCTGGTATACGAGTTCCATTAACCTAGTCAGCAACTGTCGTGGCTGCCATGTCAAATAACTCGTGGACCTGGTCCACAAGTTAAGACCATAATCGTGGATTGGGTTCACGAGTTCTCTCTCTCTCTTTTTTTTCCCAAATGAACAATTTTCTTTCTTTTTTACTTGTTTTTTCTTGTTCTTGTTCGTGTATTTCATTAGTTTCATTGATTAGATTCAATCTCTCAAGATTAATATAATTTCATTAGTTCATTTATTTGAAGATAAAAGTTCATACAAACGAAAAAGTTTGAATTACAAATCACTCATGTGCCACATCGTGGTTTTTTTATGTATGTTGCTCACGACGAGATACAGACACTTCAAAATGTTTTTGATGGTGAATTACTTCATAAATATTCTACTGGGTGGCGACAAACGAAAATT
The DNA here is from genome assembly GCA_030954485.1 of Citrullus mucosospermus. Classification (NCBI taxonomy): domain Eukaryota; kingdom Viridiplantae; phylum Streptophyta; class Magnoliopsida; order Cucurbitales; family Cucurbitaceae; genus Citrullus; species Citrullus mucosospermus. The sequence goes on from CM062063.1 coordinate 31,090,316, forward strand.
CATCATGTGTATAATACTCCTGTTAATGACCGAAACTCGATGCAATGTGTGCTTGTACTCCTAATGACTGTCTAAGAAAAGTTGGAATCATATCATGTAATATGTGAGGTTCCTGGTCATCGTGTTGCTCTAGAATAGCTTCCCCATGTTGTTGCTTTTGTCTATGACGAATATATCTTCGGTCAGTGTCAACAACATTGATTCCCTGTGTATGTTGAATGATATTTTCCACATTTACCATGTTTTGGTCACATATTGAGCTCAACTCTGGTAAATTGTGTTGTAATGAATACTGGTGTACAACTTAGACAAAATTATTCTGTATGATGAAAAATATCCATATAAAATAATATTCATATCATATAATTGAAAAATACTAGTTAATAAAATTCTTATCATGCAATAATAGTAAGTGTCGTCAAGTGTGATAAATCTTCTTGTGATTGAGTCATACAAGGACAAGTAGTCATTTGATACAGCTGACCTATGTATTATTTCTCCTTATGCACAACGATCATGACGTCCATGTCACAAGGATATATATTGTGCATGAATTTAATGTCAATTTTGGTCGTGTTTACCTCTTAAATCCAGTTGGTGTAGTTGTGAGAGTGTATTACACAACATCAGTACCGTTTGTCGCAGATTAAACTGTCTCAACACTCGATCTGGTTGATGCTCCTCTACGATATAAAAGCATATAAATGTCTTGTCTATCATGATAATGACAATAATCAAGCAATAACGATATAATATCTTGTGTGTATGGTGTCCAATTGATCTGAAATTCGCACAAGAATAATTAGAACCCAAATAATATGTAATATTCATTTGTATATGCAACATATATATTATTAACTGATTCTGCATCAATCGGTCAAATAATAGTCGATATACCAGCAACATGTTTGCTGATTGTTCAGATGTATAAGGTACTGCTTCATTTAACACATGGATATAAAACAATTAAAATATTTTATTACTTACCTTGATGAGAGAATAAATATATATATAAAATAATATCTAACACTAAGTGAACGTCCCATAAAGTTATTCAGAGGTTGTAATTGGACTTGTGGTGCTATAATGTTAAATCTATCATAAGCTCATACTTGAAGTAGTATTATTGGGCATGTTATTTCCAAAGCTTGTGGATGACTAGCTCGACATTATTCTCTGTAAAGTCATGCAAGACAGGCACCACACCATGAGTAACTACCAACTTGCTCAAAATTAGCCAATAGTGGAAAAAATATCAAGTGTACCAACGTGTTGGATTTGTCAGCGAACAAAAACCCTCCAATAAGCTGCATAATATATGCCTGTACTTATCTCTAGGATGTATGCCCTAAAGTTCGTAGTTAATAAGTTATTTGAAATAATTGTTGATTATTTTATATATGCAATTGTCCATTAAGGAAAGATCCAAAATTATTTTGTGTAATTTGAATAGTATGTGGTAGACATAAGAGTGGATCATCTTCCAGTAATAACCTAAATGGTCTGTAGTATATGGATAATGTGAGTGTCGTATCCTGGTGACACTACGGATATGACCCACTTTGTAAATGTTACAAGAGTTGTGAGTGTTGCAAACAATTTGTGTAATGACCTGACCTCCTAGGATTTGAACTAGGTCGTCACTATATGCATGCATACATCTCAACAGACTCTTTTTCATAATTTTACTAAAAATCGAGGAAACATCGTTAGCTAAATAAATTTATCATCGTTTAAACCAAAAATCTTTAGTCGGGGTACCCCTAAAACATTAATGTATTAAAGTCGAAAATTTGACATAAAGAAATAAATAAATGAAAACATAGTTTTAGTTCAAATAACAAATTCCAAGTACAAAAACAAAAGGATGAGGACTCATGTAGAAGCATTAGTTTAGTCTCAATGGCACCGTCAAGGTTTTCTTTCATCATTCGCGAGGTGCCTTACTTAGAAAACAAATCATGAAAAGAACGAGTACAAAATACTCAGTAAGTAAACCCCATTACCAGGGTCAACTAAACACTTATATCCAATAAGTGCATCATACTAGTGAGACTTGCATAAATCTAATCCTAGATGGCCATCTAGTGAGCGATTTAACCCATCCTAACACACATCTGGTGACCCAAAGGTTCACAATTGTTGTAGAGCACCTGTTGGTACCTGATAGCATATTAGGAAACCGTAGGTCTCCAATAACATGGTTTCCAATAACTTAGTAGGAAGTAGGAAACCATAGGTCTCCGATAACATGGTTTCCAATAACGTAGTAGAAAACCCGTCGGCTTCTTGTATCATAGTAGCATTAAGATAGTAAATCGTCACTTTTCTCTAAAGATGCTTATATTAAGTTCACATCATAAATCATATCAAACATGTGCTAATATCATCATACTTATAAAACGATTTTAGATATAAGCAGCTCAATTTTACCCCAATTAAGCAAATCATTCAAAATTCCAAGTAGCCAATTCTCACAAAATTCTTCAATTAAAACCCTAAAATATAAATCCAAACTTAAATTAAGTCTTTAGGCCTAATTCCAAATACAATTTAATCAACAATTAAACCAAATAATTTTACTCAAATGCAACTAAGTCATAAACTTCTTCCATACTTCAAACAATGGGTCCAACAAAAATGGACCCTTTAACCCGCTTGAACAGCTCCCAACATCTTTTGAAACCCAATGGGTAACAACAATTAAAACCAACATGGGTAATCACAAAATTACAAGAAAATCCAACAATACTTACCAAAATAGTCCATGCCTGACCAAATCTTGAAATTCCGACGTAACCCACAAAGAATGAATGATGTCAATGAAGCTAAACAAAGGGAGAGCAGTTGGGCGGCGACTTGCAAATAGCGGACCAAAATCCACTAAAATCCGAGATTGGCTTATATATATATATATATATATATATATTTAAATCTCTATTTTCCTTTTCCTTTTCCTAAAAGAAAACACAGTTATTTAATATAATTTTATCCTCAACCCATCAAATCAAATCTTTTCCAACCACTAGTTAATAATTCATTTGACCAAAATATCTCCTAACAAATCAATTCCTCAACTTAAATTCAACTGCAACTTATCCTCATATTTTCTTAAATTAACCAAGTTCTTAAATCTCACCCAATTTCAAATCTTCAAGTTAAATCCAACTTTTAAATCTCCCACAAATAAATTCAAATTTTCACTAATTGAATTAAATCCAAATCTTTTATCACGATTACTTTAAATTGAATTATTTTCTCAACATAAGTCAATTAAACCTCAAAATTGAAACAACTAACCAAATAATTCAAGATAATTATTTTTTTTAAGAAAAAAATTACCTAAAAATTTGGGATGTCACAATTGATCCAAGTCGTTCATGTATAGACATGCGAGTGAGGTATCTTATACAAAGAGTATGTATAAGACCGGACTGCGAAATGATTAATCTTTCTTTATAACACCGTTGACTGAAGAGATTAACATTTCATAGGATGACCATAAGTGACTTGACCTTAATCTTGATTGAATTATGAACTCCTATCTATGAGGGCAGTCCTTTGATCTGTATGGGTGAGAGTGACCAAAATTGTCGATTCATATATGCCTACCATTTTGGGATATGTCCAAGTAGGGAGCTAAGAACATACCTACACAAGATTGAATTCATACCTTCCCATCTTTGGGGTAAGTAGATGACTTTGGGTCTTGAACAATAGGGTCACTCCCTCTCACTAGCCTAAGAGAGTTTTGTTTACAAGTTGTTCATTAAAGAATCAGTGGGACTTAAGAAGTTAGATGTAATTACAGGGATAAAACGGTATCTTTGACCTAACTATAATTACGAGCGATTCGTGAAGGGTTGACTCACTGTTGATTGGTTATAGCCGTGGACATAGAAATATATTGACTCACTGTTGATTGGTTATAACCGTGGACATAGAAATATATCTACAGTACGAAGAGTGAAGCTGTAGGTCTTTAGTGAAGTAACATGCAGTTAATGAATGTTGATTAATTTAATTAAAGAGTTTAATTAATTATTCTCGTATCATTGGAGCTTCTAATATGTAGGTACATTAAATTCCCTTGCTAGCTCACTAAGTGTAAAACAAGAATCATCTAATTTTGGATTAATTTGAATTGTTCAAATTAAAATAAGAGTATTAATTGTATGAGATACACTTAAAATAATGTATATAGATACATTATGATATAAAGTTAATTTTTGAATGAAATTAAAAAATTATTCTTTATTATATGAGAGAATAATGTATTTGAATAAGATTCAAATATTAAATAATATGAATGAGATTCATAGTAAAACTATAGGTTAAATTAATATGAATGAGATTCACATTAAAACTTTAAGTTACATGAGAGATATATATTTGAATAAGATTTAAATACTGATTATATGAATAAGATTCATATAGAAACTTTATGTTAAAATAAATATTTGAATATGATTCAAATATATTTTAAATTAAATATATGATATTTAATTTATTGATTAATTAATTAATTATTTATTTAAGTTATATATTAAAGGAAAATTATCTTAAATGATAAAATTGCTGAACATATTTACAACTAATAGCAAAATACATAGTTTATCTACGATAGACCGCGATAGACTACTATTTGTGTCTATCGTGACATAGATAATAGTCTATCGCGATCTATCGCAATCTATCGTAGATAGACAGTGAAATTTTGCTATATTTGTAAATATTTTGGTTCCTTTTGTTATATTTGGAAACAGCCCTATATTAGATGAGATTTAATATATAAATTAAATTTGAATAAGATAGGAGTTATCTTAAGTATGTTGGTGGGGAGTTATGACTTCTCAGTTTAGGTCCCCTCTCTCTTTGGCTGGATGGAATAACTTTTCATTCGATATTTTTACAAAAAAGAGAGAAGAAGATAGACATATGTTTTTTCCTCTCTACACAACAAGAAATCTCTATTTCAGAAGAATTTTTCACTGAAAATTTATCGCTGAAGTTCCTCTTCCCTTTTCCAAATAGTGAGATCCCACCATCTCGATTTTTGCCAGAGAATAGCAAGGCTTCCAAGTGGTGATGTCCTTCTTCGTGGCTGTTCATGAGATTGCAGAGAAGGATTTCTTGACAAAGGTCTTTAAGGGTATTGAAGATATTGAATCTCAATGCAGAAGCATATGATCGCTTTTATATTTGATTTGACAAAGAAAAACATAATTGATTTTTTGGAAAAAATAAGACTAAGCATATGTAACAAAAAAATTTAGAAAATACCTTTTGGATGAAGAGGATTCTTCTAAATTACTTGGAGATTTTTGAACTAAAACTCAAAGGTCAAGAACACCACCATTAAACAACCTTGCTATGACTATTAATGGAATGGTAGGATCCTTTCTTGTTCCAGAGAACTAAACAATTTTGAGAGAAGGTTTTCTAGAGAATTTTAAAGAGAAGGGAATTTATGACTTTTTGTTTTCCGGCCGTGAGTTTTCTGTATCTTTGTATCATTATATAGAGATCAAGTTCTAACCCTAATCACTAATTATTATTTATTAAATATATTAAATCAAATTTAATATAATTAAATAAATAATAATCAATTAATTAATTCAACTATTAATTAACAAATAAATATCATATTTTTATTTATAATGCATTTAAATCATATAAAAACGCATATCTTTCTTGTAACCGATAGTTTCAATATAAATCTCATTCATATTAATTTTACTCTAGTAATTTTAATATGAATCTAATTCATATTAAATTAATATCTAAATCTCATTTCAATGACAATCTCTCACATTATATAGTTTCAATTATAAATCACATTTATAATTAACTATAATGTATCATAATACATTATATTTTATATTAATCTTTATTAATATAAAATTCCCTTAAACAACTTGAACAATTCAAATTATTCTATAATTTACTGATCCTTATTTTACGCGTATTGAGCTAGTAGGGGACCTAATAAACCTACAGATTAGAAGCTTCAATGATTTCGAAATTAAATTAATTAAATTCTTTAATTAACTTAATTAACATTCATTAATTGTGGGTCACTCCACTAAAACTCACAACTGCGCTCTTCGCACTGTAGATATATTTCTGTGTCCATGGATATGACTAGTCATTAATAAGTCAACCCTTCATAAATTACTCGTAATTACAACAAGATTACTGTTTTACCCCTATAATTACTTCTTTCTCCTTAAGCCCACTGATCCTCTAATGAATAATTTATTTGTGGTCCCACCATAAACAAATCCCTCTCGGGCCAATGAGAGGGAGGGGTCTCTTGTACAAGACCTGGATTCAACACTTAAGAGAGCAATCTATCTACTTTCCCCGAGGGGAAGGAGTGAACTCCATCTTGTGTAGTTTCGTTCCCAGCTCCCTACTCTGATAGATCCCCAAAATGGCAAGCTTCTTTTGAGTCAGCGACTTAGGCCACTCTCACCCATACAAATCAAAGAATTTTGCTCATAGATAGGAGTCCATAACTCACTCAATATTGAGATCGAGTTACCTATGGCCATTCTAATGAAATGTTAATCTCTTCAATCAACTGTATTATAATAAGAGATTAATAATTTTGTGATTCGGTCTTATATAAAATCTTTATAGAGGATACTCTCACTCATATGTCTCTACATGAACGATTTAAATCAAATCGTTTGTAACACTTACAATTCTTATAACAATTACAAAGTGGGTCATATCCACAGTGCCGTGGTACCCAACCTTAGCCATATACTGCAGACCTTTTAGGTTATTGCTTAAACAAGATCCACTTATATGTCTACTACATACCTGTTCAAGCTACATATAATAACCTTGAATCTTAGTTTATTGGATCGAGTAAAATGCAATTTAAATGTCAAATAATTTGCCTTTACATAAATTACAAATTATAAGACCCACGAGATTTAGGACTGATCGACTGAATTCACTTTTACTAAATTGAAATTTTCTTGAAAGAAAGATCTCCAGTCTAGTGCAAGTGCACACTGTCAACATGTAGTAAAAAGATTGAAAGTATTCCAAATCGTCTCCCAAGGGAACAATTTTTCAACAAAATCCTAAATGACAACAAAGATTTTCCTCAAAATTGCAATTATAATAACCAAAAGGAATTTGATTTGGGATTTTTGGTAGAAAAATTAAATTGTCAAACAATTGTGAAAAAGTAGGGATTCCAACATGTTCATACTCATTTTGAAAGTAAATTCAGCCTAATATGAGAACTTTTAACTTAACTCAATTTTATTGCTTTAGTGAACTGGATTCAACATCTATTTGATCTTCTAAGAAGTGTCTTTCAGAGACTAAGCCATTAATCCTTTATCTCTATGGTAGACTTAGATAATTAAAATACAATTCTTTGGTTCGAAAGGTTTTGCCTTGTGTCTAGGTAAAAAACAAAGTCCTATTTCTAGGCTCTTTTCCTAAATCACTTTTATGAGAACCAAATTTCAACTAACCGTTTCTGTATTAGACTCAATTTTAGTATACTAATCTAGGTGATCAAGCTAGACTAATAATAATTAAATTAAAATCAATAAAAGTGAACCAAGCAATGAAATTGATGTAATAATCCAAGTAACACCTAAGCATATTTCAAACTAAAAACCTTTATAAACTTTGGGTATCTTTGGATTGACTTGCGAAAAAAATATTTTTTAAAAAATTTATTTTTATTTAAATTTCTTTTGATAAAAACCGTTTAAAATACATTTCAAAATCCATTTTTACTAGTTTCCAAACACTCTAATCTTTTTCAAAATAACTTATTTTTTAAATTAAACATTTGAAAATGTATTCCAAAACATACTTTTAATTTTAAAGATTAAATAATGATACTAAAACATTTAAAATTAAATAGATATCAATCAGAGTTTATAGTCCAATGGTTAGATAATTGCTTTCCAAGCAATAGACCCGGTTTGACTCCCGGCAAACGGAAGCAGATTGTTTTAATCCATTTGTTTTTCTTTCAACCCACGCAAGTATTTAAAAAAAAGGAAAAAATCCAGTAACATTCCAATTTCCAATTACAAATATTAATATAAACATGAGTTTACAAATTAGATTTAAAAATAAGTTGTTCTTGGAAAAAAAGAGAGAAATTACATTTGATTAACATAATTTAAAAAACAAAGGGAAAAGTATCTTTCTTATCCTTAAGTTTTCGGTCTAAATTTTATTTGGTCTATAGATTACATAAATATTAGATTTTGAGTTTGGTTTCAATTTAGTTTTTAGGTTTCAAAATATTACAATGTTATTTGATTTTTGTTTCAATTTAGTCCAAAGATTTCAAAATTTACATTTTTTAATCTTAATTTTTCATTGAATACTCATTTTCTGTCTTTAGTATTGATACATGTTAATAAATTTAAAATAATCAAATAAATTATAATTAAAGTTTCACTATTTTTCACCACTTTTAAAATCAAATTTAAAATTTCAATTCATAATTATTTTAAATTAATTAGTAGACATTGACGTAAATGATTGAAAATGTGTATTTAATGAAAAATCGGGATTAAAAATGTAAAATCTTGAGATAGAGCCATATAGAAACAAATCTCAGATCTCTAGGATAAAATTATAATATAATTTGAAACTTAAATGACTAAATTGAAATCAAAATCAAAACTTACTAAAGAGAAACCATTTTGAAATTTAGGGATCAAATAGAAATTAAACCCAAAACCTAAAGATCAAATAGAAACAAAACCCAAAACTTGGGATCAAAAAGTCATTTTTTCCAAAAACAAATAACAATTAAATAATACTAGTTCTTAGGGGTGTGCAAAAAAAGAAAAAAAAGAAAAAAAAAAACGACGAACTGAATCGAATCAGACCGAACCGGCTGGTTCAATCTGGTTTTTTGAAGAATAGAGAATCAACAGTTCACGAAAGAGCAAAACCGAATGGTTTGGTTCGGTCATCGGTTCATTACCCTAAAAAGTCGTAGAAAATCGAACCGAACCATAGTATAAACAAGCTGGGACATAAGGCACAAGAGGGAGAGTGAGAGCGATAAGAGCGAAACACTCTCGCTCTCATTCTCGTTCTCACTTTCGCTCTCACTTTAATTACATCACCGATTAAAAATCGAACCGAACCGGCCTAAACCAAAATTGATGTGAACCAGTTTTCAATGGTTCTTTTTTATTGTAAACCATTAACTTCAGTTTGGTTCATGGTTCAGCCCAAAATCGGATCGAATTGAACCATAAAAATCCCTACTAGTTGTAGTTGTAGATGAAAAAGATCTTGTGAGAAGATAGACAAGATAGGAACAAGACTCAATTACATGGGCAAAAAGAAGCTTAAGGATGGTTTCAAAGTTTACATGGTATAGAAGAGTAGTGGTCAACACATTTTCTTTTTCCTCGTAATGGTTAGTTCCAATTACAAAAGGAAATTAAGCCCCTTCCCTACTTTCACCATTTGCCCATTAGCAGTTTACTAGGATTATTCAAATGTTTTTTTTAGTCCAAACTACATTATTTTGCTTTAAAAGCTATTTTAACTTAAAAAGTGTTTTTTTCTATCTGGCTAATCGAGTAAAACAGTAGCATATAAACTTTTGAAAAAAAAGGTGGAAATGTTTAAACAACTGAGAGTGAGATAACACATTAGTTTTTATTAGGGATAATAAAAAAACTCAGAAGCTATAGAGAAATGGTAGTAAATGTATTGAATTAGCACATACAACCTCCAATTAGTTTGATGTTCTAGACTGTATCGGAAGATGATTATAGTAGGTTTTCCCCCCTTAAAGAACACATTGCAATTTGAAGAACATTTTGATTAATGTTCTAGCTATGAAGGTATAGAGAGTCAAATAGTCAAGTCTGCACATTTGTTAATTGAATTATTTACAAACATTTTTGTAAAATTTTCTTATGTTTCCGTCATCGTTACCAAGTTTCAAGCGCAGAGCTGTGACACTTACCACACAGTGTCGCGATGCTCTCTGCCAGGGATGTGACACTCCCACATTTGATGCTCTCAGGTCGAGAGCACCGAGGGCAGCGGAATGATGCTCTTGGCTGTGCTGCCCCGTTTCTATGATTTTTTCCCATCTTTTCTTCCGTTTCTCTCCCGGTTTTGGCTCGGTTTGGTTCTTTTGACTTCTAAACCTTATTTTCTTCATTACCACCTGAAAACACTAGCAAACACATTAAATCTAATAAAAATATCCCTAAATCAAAGGCAAGGAAAACACTTTTTAGGTGCTTTTCACATCCCCAAACTTAGGAATTTGCTAAGCCCTAGCAAAGAAAAGAATAAATCATAGGAAAATTCTAAATAAGTGTGCTAACGATTCATGCCTCAGAATATAACATATTAGGGCTCAAGTAGAAACATTCAAGCATATCTATATTGTTAAGATCATTCAAGCCAAATCTAGTCATCCCCATGTGTGTGTGCAAGCCTCCTTTAATTCAAAAACAAGAACTCAAATTAGGACTTAAGAGAACTTCTCTAGTTTTCTCCTACTCTAGCTCATGCACCAATCTTCAAGAATTCACACATTTCAAACGAGTAATATGTCCACTAAGGTGCCTTAATACTTCAAGATTTTTTTTCATAGCCGGCTTAGACTTGCATTCTTTTACCTAGGGGCACTAGCTTTCACACATTTCAAGATTGTAGGGACTTGTACTTAGTCAATTCCCAGGGCATCCTTACTGATCACAGCAACGTCCTTACTGATCACAGCAAAGGTAACTCTTTTTGCCCCCATCCATGCATACTCGTTACAAGTTACATATAATTTAAATGGTGCAAAAGATAGATATGTAAGCTCATACGTTTTTGTATGCACTTTTTCAAAGGCATAAACAATCTTTTCTTCTTCCTTAGTCTAATATTACAAACCATCATGCATTTCAACTCTCTAACCGGTGGTGCCTTTCGGAGTGACAGCCAAATGTACTCAACTTAATCCTTTTCTAAGTTAAAGTTTCTAAATTAAAGTGGCTACATGCTCAATAATATGAGAGACTTCAAGAGGGACTTAATTTGATTCAAACTCAAGATAATGCTATCCTATTTCCACAATAAGTCATCCATTATGCATATTCAAGTCTCATTATAGCCAATCAACATCAAAAGCACCCACCCATAAGACATTTCTTTCATTTTTTAAAGCTCAAATCTTTTGAAAAGTTTTCAAATTTTTCCAAAATTCACTTAACATGCATATAACATTAAAAACAATTTAGAATGCATAGTAGGATAAAATCACACTAAAGTACGAAGTACGCCTCCTACCCCAAACTTATAATGATGCATTGTCTTCAATGCATAAAAGAATAAAGCAAAGAGATACAAGCCTGGGAGCGTGTGGGAGTCCACCAAAGGCTTGGCGGAATGAGTACTTTATGTTGCTAAAGAAATTTTGCAAGAGAGACTAGACAAATATTAGGACTGTCATGGAAACCAACCTACTAAAGAAAGAAAATTACAAGAAAAAAAATAATTGAAATAACAATAAAGCAAGTAAAACTTGGGTTACCTCCCAAGAAGCATTTGATTTAACGTCTTCCAAGCTAGACGACAAAGGAGATTCTTTTTCAAGGCACATAAAAATTCTCCCATTTTTTCATGGCCTTTCTTGCTTGAATCAATGTAACCTGTAACGTCTTGTAGGCTTACTCTCTTTTCGTGGGCTCCTGAAAGCAAATACATATTTTTGTTATTTTTCATATATGAAAAGTAAAAAGACTCAAAATAAGAGAAATCAACAAAATATTTACAAGGCTCATGACAAATAAGGAAATAATATTAAAAAATAGGAGGATCTTCTAGGGTAAAGAATTTGGTCTTTCAACCCCAAACTTTATTTCTTGAACATGATCCTCAACATTAAGCACAATTTCTTCTACATTTTCACAAATTGGCTCTTTGGTTTATTCTACTTGACAAGGCTTATGAGAGAGTGTCACACTCTACTTTTTAATAAACAATGCGTTGAAGAACTTATGAAGAAAAGAGGTAAAAGACCATGTTGGATGCATGGTCAGGGCTAGGTAGCGCATGGTAAGGGTGGACGCATGGAAGTAAACCGAGAATGGAAAGAAGTGAAGTGGATAAGCAAGAAAAGAATAAAGTTAAGTTGTGAAGTGTTGAAGAAGGTTGTGAAGTAGACATAAAAACTGGTGCATGTGGTAGACGTATGCTAATCTATCTTAAGAGAAATAGTTTAAGTGCAAGGAAAAGGATTAAAAGAATAACCTTGAGAATAATCAAGGAATGTTCAAGGATAGGAAGATGGTCATGGACGCAGGATGAAGGTAAACGCGATAGGACCAACGCGTAGAGGAAGAGCTTGAGAAGGAGTTGTTATGAACATAAGGAGTTGGATGCATGGTATGATGCGATGAGGTACAAACACATAGTATTGGGCGTTTGTCATTAACGCCTAGTAGCATTGTGTAAGCACTGGTGTATAATAGTGCGGCTATGCGTTGAGGGTGTCACAAATGGTTGTGAGTTGAAGAAATTCGCGTTGGCGGGGGAAGAAACGTACTTGGCTTACCATGCGTTGGTAAGGTTGTTATGCGTTGAGATCCCTATGCGTTCAAAATAGAGTTATCTCTATGCGTTGAAAGGTAGTATAGATGGCTGAGAGTTGGAAAAGTGAGTAGTGAAGCTCAAATCTTCAAAGAAACTCAACGAACGCATGAGGGCGTTGTGTTGAATAAAAGTTAAGTTGTTCATTGGAAAATGTTGGACGCCTAAGATAAGCTTATAAAGGTCAGGTGACTTCATATAGATTTGACACCTTAAAGTAGGAGATGTTAAAAAGATATGGTAAGTGTCTCATGCAAGGTGACATTTGGACTAATGCATGGTTAATTAAGCATGCAGCGTGACATGTGGCAAACAAGTGGCAAAAAGAGAGGAAAAGTTGGATGGCAAGCTCCCTATAAATAGAAATTTGAGGGAAAAGGAGTGACTGATGACTCTCAGGGAAGAAATCTGGAGAGAAAAAGAAGGCAGTAAAGACGTCCGTTGTAGGAGTATGCGGCCAAGAAAGAAGGTATTTGACAACCTAGCTAATTTATGTAAAGTTGTATTGCGTTAAAAGGGGTTGGCCTTGCGTTGAGGACAAACATAATGTCCAAGGTGAATGCGGCATCCAAAAGTTAGGTGATGCGTTCAAGTTTAATGCGTTCAAGTTGGACCTTGCGTCCAAGTAAGGGTGACGCATCCGAAAGAGAAGTAAGAAGAGTTGGGATGCACATTGCGAAAATATTCAACCTTGCATTCAACCGAGCTGACAGAGAAAATGGAGCTTTGCGTTCCGGGGTTAGAACGCTAAGTCCAGAAAGCTCGGGAAGAGGAAATAGAGGAAAGGAAAAAGAAGTATTCTGTGGCAAGTACAGGTGAGTAACACCTGCATTTTACAAAATATAAATAAGTTCTTTATGAATATGATTATATGGTTTCTAATGAAATAAAGCATGCGTTTTCATATATATATAAAGCATATGAATATGTTGTTTATAGAGATAAGAGCATGCGTTTTACTTGAAAATTTTGAGAATGCTGGGTATTCGCTATGAGATATAAAACGCATGGTGATTGGTTGATACATGTTTTTCATGAAATTACTGAAGAGCATGGTGTTATATGTTTTCATGGAAGATTTGGAAATACACTTGTATGACAAGCATGCTGTGTGATAATTAAAGTTTTGAATTGAGTATTAGAAATGGTTACTCATTGCATGGTATGGCTATTCAACGTTGGTGTTGTGTTGATGAGTTTAAAGAATATGATACGTATTACTTTAAGGTAACCCATGGCTGAGGGACCCGTGTGAAGGCCTATGGGAGAAATGTTATATGATACTCAATGTTGAGGGACCACGAGAGAAGGCACTTGAATAGTTGAATGAGACGGATTCCAATGCTGAGGGACCTTGTGTGAAGGCATATGGAAATCCAAAACATGATAGCCAAGTGCTGAGGGACCACGAGTGAAGGCACTTGAGCAGTGGTTGACAGTAAAACTTAGTGCTGAGGGACTATATGTGAAGGCACTTGATGGATTGAAAATGCCGAGGGACGAAGTGTGAAGGCATTTGAATATGTGATTAAGGAAATTCGACGTTGAGAAGCGTAGAGCACTGCTCCACCTCAACTAGGGAAAATGATTATGGAATGAGTGAAGTTTTGAGTATTTACCCTAAAACAGATTGGCATATTTTATAATGGCATTTGAACATTAACTAATATGAACTGAAACGTTATATGTTATGCGAGTTCTACCAGTTTTACAGTTAAAATATATTGTTTTCTAATAACTGTTACTCACTGAGCCGTTAGCTCATTCTTTTAAATGTTTTCCATTTTTAGGTAGCATGACAGTTCCCGTTGCCGATTGAAGTCGAGGTTTGTCAAGAGCATGTGGATGGTGAGGTTGACAGTGGGTTACGTGACAGGGTAGTCGGTAACTGCTGTCTTCACATCTCTTTTCGGGTTATGGAGGATAATCTGGGAGGGGGTGTGACAGAGAGAGAATGTTCATTAATGGGAAGACTCTCTAGAGATGGCACACTAGGATCTTTAACCTCAACCTTAATCTCTTGGTTCTCCTTATTAAATTTAAGCTCAACTTCACTCTCAAATCTACAACTCTCATCTTGAATTAACTCACCTACCTCTAACTCATCCTCATCATTGTAGTACACGACTCTAGGTTCCCCTACCTCAGTGGCATAAGAAAAATTATCCTCACTCAAGGCCTTAATGGCATCAACTATCAGACTAAGTTGATTGCATATGCGGTTTAGGGCGACCTCATTCTCTATCACTTGAGCTTCTATCCTAGCCAACGTCTCTCTCTCTTCCCAAATGACCATCCTCTTACTTTCTAAAATATATTCTTTTAACACATCTTTTATGGAAGGTTTCTCCTCTCTCGGTGTTGGATCATAACACTCATACTCATAGGAGGGGTGGCTCACATACAAATGGCTAGGGCAACTAAAAGGATAAAGGTTAGGATTAAAGGGTGGTGGTGGTGGTGATGTTAGACCTAGGGTAGGTTGAAACTCCCCACAAGGCCACATAAATTATTGTAGTGCATAAATCAACACAATTTATCAACCAAAGAAAAACTAAATAAAAAAAAAAAAAAAAAGAAGAAGCAAAAACAAACTAATGTACACCCTAAATTAAGATTAGTCAAATCTCTTAAATACTAAAAGGAAAATACTCAAAAGCCAATTCCCTGGTAATGACGCCAAAAACTTGATGTGCAATTTCACAAGTGTACGGGTCAAGTTATAATATAGTTAAAACAACTTGAAAAGCTGAGTATTGTCCTCAGGAAATTGGTTTGATCATTCTTTTTAGCTATTCAGAGATCTTTCTAATTTTATTTAGGGAACCGACTCGTAATGTCACTTAAGCTAAACTAATCTAAGAAAGCAAACAAAAGTGATCAAGATATGAAAATTATCAACTAAGAGTCGTTTTAGGGAATATATTTCATCAAAGGTATTATTAAACACAATTTCTTAACTCTTGAAGTAATTAACACAACACCTAGATCTAGAAGTCTTTTATTCTGATTGAATCTTTCAAAAGCAATATTTTCTCTTTCTTAGACCCTAATTACTAATTTCTTGAAACTAGGTGATTACGCAAAGCATTGAGAACCTTCATCAACAATCTCTACTGTTATCCAACTACTTTTTGTGTCTTCAGACGATAACATGCATGATCTAATTTAAACATACTTTATCAAGCAAGATTTAAATCATAGATTCATTCAAATGTTGTTCAAACATTCAAAAGCATTAAGAACGATCAAGCTAGAAAGCATAAATGCAAATTAACATTCAAGAAGCAAAGTGTTCAACAATTTAAACCTAAGAATTCATTTACCCCTAAAACTATGAGAAGCTTTGCCTAACATGACTTCCATAGACAAAACCCACATTAGAATAGCAAAATACAGCAAATAAACCAATAATAGAAAAGGGAAGAAAAGTTATTTGGCTTCCAAGCTTGTCTCTAGGATGGATTTGGCCTTCCAACGTTCCTCGAACCTTCCGCATCATGGAATCTCCATATCTTACACTAAACTCTCACTCTTGGTCTCCAATACTCAAATTCTTGATGTGTTTTCCTATGTCTCATCTTGTGTTGCTTTATGTATTTTCTTGTGCCTCTAGATTTGCTGAAAATCCCTCAATATATAGAAGTGACTGCCCAAAATATTTTAAAAAAATGAAGATTTTTTAAATTAGGAAAGCTGGGGTTGTGACGCTGTCTGTCATTGTTGCTAGGTTTCAAGCGCAGCGCCACAGCGTTGCAACGCTCTATGATAGCGACGTGACGCTCCCACATGTGATGCTCTCTGGTCCAGAACGCCGAGGGCAACGCAACGACGCTCTCGACTGCGCCGCCTTGTTTCTAGAGTTTTTTTTCCCATCTTTTCTTTTGTTTCTCGCCTGGTTTTGGCTTGGTTTGGTTCTTTTGACTTCTAAACTTTATTTTCTTCATTATCACCTGAAAAACACTAGGATACACATTAAATCTAATAAAAACATCCTTAAATCAAAGGCAAAAAAAAAATTATACACAAGTTATGAAATATTCAGAACTACATCCCCAATAAGAAGTATTATACACAAGTTAAAACTAATTTGACTAACATGAACATAAGTTTAGGTTTGGGTGTTTGATAGCTCTAAAAAAGAATTATTTATATATCTCTAATTCCACTTTCTTATTAAGTTTAATGTGCTTAAATGATTCAAATTATAGATTCTCGAGCAAAACATGCATTGCGAAATGTTATGTGTTGTTCGAGGTCAATTTGGAGCTATTATGAGTCAACCGAGGTATGTTAGGCTTCGAATGTGAGAGAAAATGACAAAACTGTCCCGAAGCAAGAGCACCACAGCGCTCCGACACGACGCCCTTCACAAAGGGCTGAAAACTTGTAGGGGCGTGATGCTTTCTCGTGATATAAATTAAGCACTTCGGTTTTTAGGTCGTAACTTTTGATCCGGGTGGCCATTTTGGGTGAGTGACCACTCATTTTTTTTTTTTTTTTTTCATCTTGTATCCATGTACAACATTAGATTTTAGGTTTTATTTTAACTTGATTCTGTAATGAAGTAAAATGGCGACAGATTTTAGCTTCTCCATCATCGTAGGAAGGTAAGATTTATGGATTTTCTAGTTTAGGGGATTTTAGAGGAACCCTTAGTAATTTTTGGAGTATTTGGATAATATGATTCATATTTCTTGCTTATGGATTTTGAATCTGAATTTAATGTTTATGAATTGTATGTTCTTGTTGTTGATTGACAAACAATGCTTGGTTGTGCAATTCCATGCTTTAGATTTGCCCTTGGTTAAGGTAGTAAATCGTTAAGAAGCAAAGGGTTAGATTAACTTGCTTGAATGTGAGTCAACCACTAAAAAGTATTGCTTTAATCAACCTAGATATAAAACCATATTGAATGATTAATTAGACGGTGGATATTAATTCATTCATCCTAGTGTAGCCCCTGAAACGTAATTTGGTTAGCTAAATGTATTTAGTGCGGGTTTGTCTACTGATGTTGGCTAATTAGTTAATTTAGACTATTGATTAGGATTCTAATCAATAGGGCTACGCATAGGCAAGAACTTAAAATTATGTTAGATAATTTGATGATAAAAAACCATACAGCGTTGTGACACTCTCTGCCAGCGACGCGACGCTCCCACATTTGATATTCTCGGGTCCATAACGCCGATGGCAGCGCAACGACTCTCTCGATTGCGCTGCCTTGTTTCTAGAGTTTTTTTTCCATCTTTTCTTTTGTTTCTCGCCTGGTTTTGGCTCGATTTGGTTCTTTTAATTTCTAAACCTTATTTTCTTCATTATCACCTGAAAAATACTAGTAAACACATTAAATCTAATAAAAACATTCTTAAATCAAAGGCAAAAAAAAAAAAAAAAAAAAACAATTTTTAGATGCTTTTTACCCATTTTACCACAAGTTACTTTTATTGTTTTTAAAGCTGTAGCATAATATTTCTACCAACAAATGTTTATAAACCAAATTTTACACAACATTGAAGAAATCTTTGTGAATAGTTTTAGAACTCTTTGATTCATAATGTGTTCATGAGGAATCGACCTTGGAATACTTCAAGTACTAATTGCTACTTGGGTCGATGCAATAGGTGATATAATTTGTGCATTTATAATTGTAAAAGCCATAGATTAACCTTACAACATAAGGAGTATTTTCGCAGTAAAAATAACTGTTAATTCTCATTCTTTTTTGCTTCTGTAGTTTGCTTTTAATTTTGCCCAATATACTTAATTTCTTCCTTGCTAATAAATCCAATCCTATTTGAAAGTTAGGATTGTAATAGCTTGAATCCTCTGGAAAAAGTAAGAACAAGTTTCATTGAAAGAAGGTAAAGTTTGGAGTTGTTAATTTCTTTTAGTTACTTTTTTTTAACTAGGAACTTATTTTCATCTCAATTTTTGTTATTTATTCTTTTTGTTATGTGCTAACCTTCTTCTTGGGAGTCAAATATGTGAATGCTCTAAAGGAGAATAGAACAAGCCTAACATGTAGATTTAGTGTCTTGACTCAATCTCAATGCATGGTTTGTTTTTATTGATTAAAATTTCTATTATTAGTTGAGATTGGTCACTAAATTAATATATTAAAATCGAATCTAATATTGAAAGGGTTAGATAAGATTTGGTTTTCATAAAAATAATCTAGGAAAGAAGCTTAGACATAAGACCTTGCTTTTGACCTTAGACATAGGGCAAAACCTTTAGAATCATTGGTTTACAATTTTAATCATATAAGTTCACATTAGCTATATGCATATATGTTTAGTAGCTTAGACTCTTAATGATACTTCAAAGAAGGTCGAATAGGTGTTGATCTGATTCACCATGTGTATTGAATTTGAGTAAAGATTTACAATTGCATATTAGGCTACAACTCCTAGTAATTAGGCATGATCATGGTTGAACTTTTTTTTTTTTTCCTCTCTCTCTCTCCATATGTGAACTTTTATTTATTTTCTTTATTTACTAATTTTTGCAATCCAAAATTGATCAAGTTTTCCTAAAAAGATCATTTATCAATTCGAAATTCCAGATAACAAACGTAAACATTAATTCATTAATTCTCTCCTCCCTCCCAAACCCATCTTTATTAATCACGCATAATTTGCAATTATTCTCTCTTCTCCCCATCGCTCACCAACATTGACAACAACAAAACGTAAATATTCAATTCTCATCCCCTCTCCAAACCACTATTTTCACAACAACAACAAAACATGAATATTCAGATTCCCCCCTCCGTCTGCCCATTTTCACAACAAAATTTATGAAATATTTAGAACTACATCCCCAGTAAGAAGCATTATACAGAAGTTAAAACTAATTTGACTAACATGAACATAAGTTTAGGTTTGGGTGTTTGATAGCTCTAAAAAAGAGTTATTTATATATCTCTAATTCCACTTTCTTATTAAGTTTAATGTGTTTAAATGATTCAAATTATATATTCTCAAGCAAAACATGCATTGCGAAATGTTATGTGTTGTTCGAGGTCAATTTGGAGCTATTATGAGTCATCCGGGGCATCCTAGGTTTCAAATGGGAGAGAAAATGACAAAACTGTCCTGAAGCAAGAGCACCATAGCACTATGACACGACGCCCTTAACAAAGGGCAAAAAACTTGCAGGGCCGTGATGCTGTTGCGTGATATAAATTATGCACTTTAGTTTTTAGGTCATAACTTTTGATCCGGGTGGCTATTTTGAGCGAGTTACCACTCATTTTCTTCGTTTTTTCGTCTTCTATCCATGTACAACATTAGATTTTAGGTTTTATTTTAACTTGATTCTGTAATAAAAAAAATGGCGATGGATTTTAGCTTCTCCATCGTCGTAGGAAGGTAAGATTTATGGATTCTCTAGTTTAGGGGATTTTAGAGGAACCCTTAGTAATTTCCAGAGTATTTGGATAACATGATTCATATTCCTTGCTTATGGATTTTGAATCTGAATTTAATGTTTATGAATTGTATGTTCTTGTTGTTGATTGACAAACAATGCTTGATTGTGCAATTCCATGCTTTAGATTTGCCCTTGGCTAAGGTAGTAAATCGTTAGGAAGCAAAGGGTTAGATTAACTTGCTTGAATCTGAGTCAACCACTAAAAAGTTTTGCTTTAATCAACCTAGATATAAAACCATATTGAATGATTAATTAGACGGTGGATATTAATTCATTTATCCTAGCGTAACCTCTGAAACGTAATTCGGTTAGCTAAATGTATTTAGTGCGGGTTTGTCTACTGATGTTGGCTAATTAGATAATTTAGACTATTGATTAGGATTCTAATCAATAGGGCTACGCATAGGCAAGAACTTAAAATTATTTTTGACTGATGATCAAAATTTCATTGGGCAATTCCATTCCCCGAAGCTAGGATGTTTCACATTTCTATCATTTACTTTCTTGCAATTTACTTTTATGCGCTATTTCCTATTCCACATCCAATCCCCCCCCCCCCCCCCCCCCCCCCCCCCAATTTACTACTTTAATTGAAAATAAACTTTGAGAAACTAATCTTCACGCTTCCTTGTGGTTCGACATGAACTTGCCACTTATGTTACACCATCGTAGTGTAAGTAGTAGTTCCTAATTATAAATGTATTTGATCGATTGAATGCTCGACAACATTTGGTCCTTCAAATTGGCGTCGCTACCGGGAAACCCAATTAGTTCTTCTTAGTTATTTTTTTGTTAAAGTTTCTTTTGCTTTAATTTGTCTTCTTTTTGTGTTAGTTAAGCATGACAGAATTTCTAAATCAGTCTTGGATGCCAAATGAAGCAATAGGTCTTGATGGTGAGGTAAGTGGGCTTAGCCACCAAATTACGGAGTTAGCCTTCTTGGCTGGCAAAATGGTGGGGCAGTATTCACAGCATGTGGAGGCGGTGTGCCCTGGGTTCTAGTGGAGTGATGCGCACTTTCCATGTTAACCGCAAGTGTATGGGTCAAGCTATAATATAAGATGGTTAAGTCTGAATATCGTTCCACTGATGATTCAATTGTGAAGGTTTAAGTTACTTAGCTATTCTAGAACTGAATCAATTTTATTTGAGGATTGAAATTTAAGTTGTTATTTTGAAAAGAAGGAAAAGTAAGTAAATAAGAAACACAAGAGTCAAAGAGAGTTCTAGGGTAAAGAATTCTTGTTTACTTCATCATGCAATATTCAAGGGATCATGGATTTAATTGCAATTCATATGCTTAAGTCTAGCAACATAAATCCAAGTTATTTTCTCTAAAAAATAACATTTTCTTATGCAACTCAATTGATTACTAATTTCTTGAAATCAATACAAATCACATGACATTAAGAGTAGTCTTTAGCAACTTTCCTTGTTAACCTAACTATTTTCATGATAGATTAACAACAATTCTTTATTATAGATCTAGTTAGATATACAATCTTTCAACCATACATCTAACCTAACATTCAAACATGGCAATTCAACAAGAATTTAAGCACAATAACAAAGAAAAGCATAATCATTACAACAAAACCATGAAGAGTCTACAATATCAACATAACTTCATAAACAATTCATCAACCTAAAACTAAAGAGATAAGCCACTCATAGCTTCAAACAACATGTTCATAACAATACAAATATAGAAATAGTGTAAAGAAAGGGAAACTCTACTAAAAAGACACTATTGATTGAGGAAGCACCGTCAAGATATCCTTGGTCTTCACGTCGGAACTCAAACGACACCAAGACTTTCTCTCGAACTCTTTTCTCTCTTCTTTATAGCTAACTCACTCTTTGGACTCTCTAATAAACTTTCACTCATTTCTCTTCTACTTGTGTCTCTTGATGTGTAGATTGGTGATTAGGGCTGCTGAAAACCCTCAAATTTATAGAGTTGGCCGCCCAAAATTCTTTCAAAAAATGTAGATTTTTCAAAATAGAAAAGATGGCGCCGCAACACTGGAGAATAGTGCCCCTGTGCTGCCGTCATTAAAGGATGGTGCCGCGGCCCTATGCGTCATGGAAACCCATCCTCGGCGTCGTGTCGCAGCATCGCGACGGTGCCGTTGCTCTGAAGACAGAGGCTGCTCTCGGGAAAAAGTGTTGCGGCAACATTGTACTGGCTCGGCGACGCTGTCCTGTTTTTGGTAGATTTGGATTTTTCTTCTCTTTTTCACTAGATTTTGGCTAGGTTTTGATATTTTGGTCTTCACTTCTAATTTTCTTTATTTTGACCTGAAAATCACTAGCAAACACGTGAAATCTAATATAAACTCCCTTAATTTGAGAGAACAAAAAGCACTTTTCAAGCGCTTTTCACCACCCCAAACATAGAGATTTGCTAGTCCCGAGCAAATAATAGAATCAAATAAAGGGAGTTTAGATGAATGAGTGTGCAATTGACTCATATCTTAGAGAATAGCATTTAGAGCTTAAGTAGAAACATGCAAGCATATCTATATTGGTATAATCATTCAAGGCCAAATCTTGCTATCTCCCATGTGCATGTGTGCAAGCCTCATTTAATTTAAAATGTTAAAGCTCAAATTGGGACTTAAGAGAGCTTCCTTAGTTTTCCCCGTACTCTAGCTCATGCACCAATCTTCAAGCATCCACACATTTCAAGTGAATAATATGTCCACTAAGGTGCCATTCAATCATAATTTTTTCATGGGCCCTAAACTTGCATTCTTTTACTTAGGAGTACTAGCTTTCACACATTCACTGTAGGGACTTTTACCTAGTCAATTCCCATCGTCCTTACTGATCACAACAACGGCAGCTCTTTTTACCCCCATCCATGCATAATCATTACAAGTTTAGCATTTAAAAAGATTGACATATAAAACTCATATATTTTGTGTACACTTTTTCTTTTCTCATAGGCATGTATACTCTTTTTTTTTTTTTTCCCTTAGTTTAAGATTACAAACTATCATGCATTTCAACTCTCTAACTAGTGGGGCCTTTCGAAGTGATAACCAAATACACCCAACTTAATCATTTTTTCAGTTAAAGATTCTAAATTAAAGTGGCTACGTGCTCAAGAATATGGGAGATTTTAAGAGGAACTTAAATGAATTTAACTCAAGATGATGCTATTCTACTTCCACAATAAGTCATCTATTATGTAAATTCGAATCTCATCATGGGCAATCAACATCAAAGCACACAACCATAAAAACATTCCCATTATCTTTGAAAGCTCCAAAATTTTCAAAAATTTTCAAAATTTCATTAACATGCATATGATCATTAAAACCTCATAAACATGCATAACAGGATAAGAAAACACACAAAAGTACGAGTGACAGATTCCACCCTAAGCTTAGAATCATGCATTGTTCCCAATGCATAAGAGCATCTGTAAACCCTGTTTTCACTTGTAAGTACTAAACTTAAGTACGTAGTATTGTTGTTGTTTTCTCTTTTGTAGATCAAAGGAAGGGGTAGTGGAAACCGAGCTTAAGATCAACTTTGAACATTATTTAGAGCACAAAAATGGATTTTAAAATTAGAGGTAAGAAGAAGGAAGAAGGAAAAAGAAAAAAAAAGAAAAAGAAAAAAGAAATAATAAATAAAATATATGGAGGAAGTGGAGAGGAATTGTAGGTTGAAGTTTTTAGCAAAGGTGCCGACTAATTTTCCATTCTTCAAGCTCATAAACTAACTCAAATTTTAGCTGCATGTTGAAAGGAGGAAGAAGAAGGTGTTTAGGGCAAATTGGTGTGGAACTCAGGTCAAATTCGTGGTGCAATTGAAGTTGGAATTAAAGGCTTGTCTGCTGTCGCGAAACCTGAACAAGGTCTGGTGTTTGGTGAAAAGCGAACAAAAGAAATCAATTTGAAGCTGAAAATTTGAGGTTAGTAAGCTAATGCAATTCTTAACACCTTTTGTGAAAGATAGTTGAGCTGAATATGAAGAGAAACGGGTTTAATTATAGATGGAAGTGACTAATATCGATTTTTCGAGTGATTTGGCGCAAGGCGAAGTAAATTTAGATTATCGGACGAAAAAAGAGAAGTTGAGCCCTAAAATTGTGAGGTAAGCAAGAACACACATTTCTCTACAAGTTTATAGAAGAGAAGAAGTTCTAATTCGAGCTAGAAATGCAACTTTTAACAGTTAGAAGTGCGAACAGTAGCAGAGTGAAACAGGTTTCGCTGGAAAATCAGCGACACTGAAGGCGTAAGGGTGAGCAGCGAGATCAATCTCGCTAGGTGCCGCTAATCAGTTTTTGTCTGAAAAATCTCACTGGTATTACTACTCTCGCTGGTCAAGTAAGTCTCGCTAGTCTAGCTAGAGCAAATCTCGCTGGTTTGAATAAGTCTCGCTGGTTCTATAATTTTGTTAGTAGTTGGTCTTGCTAGTGAGCTTTATCTTAATGCTTAAGACATATTTGCTACACTTTAATGGGAATTCTATGGAATCTAACAAAGGAAATTAAACCATTTCAGGCCGAGAGGAGTTAGGAAAGGCGTATAATCCTTTAAGGGTCCGAATCAAGTTGTGAGTGACAATTTTATTTAAAATGAGCTTACTTTAAACAAAGTTTTCATGATATATGATTATGTTTAGCAACCTGTTTATACGTTTATGTTTTCACGAGTTCTAAATGTGCTGTAACGAGTACTGGTTTGAAGAAAGCATGTGTTTTTATGTAAATGCATACTATGGTTTTGCATTTGAATTATTTGTAGCATGCCAGTGGTTACCAAGTCTTTACGAAATGTTTACGGCATGTTATTTATTAATATATGATTTTAAGGATGGTTGTTAATGAATTTGTGTAAGTTTGAAATGTTTAAACTCGTGAATATTTCTTATGTTTTTTCCAAAGCATGCTGCTTTTGAATATTGTTTTTTAAAAAGGCTCCCAATGCTGAAGGACTAGGAATAGACAATTGGGTAGCTGGGATATAGGAATGGTTCCCAATGCTAAAGGACTCGGAGAAAGCATGTGGGTAACCTGAGTTTAGAGATAACTTCCAATGCTCAAGGACTCGGAGAAGGCATGTGGGTGGCCTAAATCTCGTATATGAGACCCAGTACTGAAGGACTTGAGAAGGTCTTCGGGTAACCCTAGATATGATATCTATGTGCACGTAGTGGTATGATAGATATTGTTGTGTTGAGATTACTCCACATACCTAAGGATATTTGACGTTGGGTGTGTTGAGATTACTCCGCCCCAACTAAGGATGTTTTCGATGTTGAGTAACATTGAGTTCTGCTCTGCTTCAACTAAGGAAATGTGTGAAAAATGTGTTGTATTTTCATGGTTTTCAAAAATGATACGTATATGGTTTGATAGCGTTACCTGAGCATGATTTACCTGGACATGAAAACGATTTATCACTTCTTATTTATTATTATAAATTGAATATAGTTCTGAATTGTTTCTGAGTTAACGAAAGGTTTTTACTAAATAGGTCACTCACTAGGCAACCTAGCTCATGTTTTTCCTTGTTTTCTGTTTTTCAAGTAGCGAGCGAGTTTGGGGTGCTTAGCCTACACACTAACTCGTCTGGGCCCCCATCAGTGTCTGGAATTGTGAGCATTAAAAATATTTGATCTTAAACCTATGTTGTACATATAAAGGTTTAAGGGGCAGAAGTTAGTGAACTTATGTAAATTAAAGGTTGATTGTAAATCTGTTTTATGATAGCTTAACTCTGGTTAAATATTGATGTTCAATTTTTGTATATATATCTGCTTATTAGGTGGTTGGTCAAGGTATAAGGTTGACAGTAGATGCCGTAAGAGGGTCGGTGTCTGTTGTCCTCACACTTTCTCCTAGGTTAAGAGGGTACCCGAGAGGGGGTTCGACAACATCTAACAAGGAAAGAACAAGCCTGGGAGCAAGCGGGAAGCCACCAAATAGGCTTGGTGTAAGGAGTACATTTTATGATGAACCAAGATCCTGAAAATTAAGAAAGCATATGAGTGACTCCAATAATAATAAAAAAAAAACATAAAAAAAAATAATAAAGAAAGCAATAAAATTGGGTTGCCTCCCAATAAGCGCTTGGTTTAAGGTCTCTTAGCTAGATCGAACCAATGGATCATTCAATGAAAGCAAGGTTCTCAATTCGGCGTTCTTCATTGCCGATGTAATGCTTCAAACGTTAACCATTTACTTTGAAGATTGTCCCATCATCGCTTTGCAATTCCACGGCTCCATGTAGGGACACCTTTACAATGAAAAAGGGTCCCGACCATCGTGTCCAAAGCTTACCTAGAAACAAACATAAATGTGAGTTGAAAAGTAAGACTCTTTGTCCAGGAAGAAAGGTCTGTGGGGTGATCTTCTTGTCATGCCATCTAGCAGTGCGCTCCTTGTAGAGTTTGGCATTCTCATAAGCTTGAGTGTAGAACTCCTCTATTTCATTGAGGTCCAAGAGGCGTTCCGGCCTTCTCAAAATCCATGTTTAGCTTCTTGATGGCCCAATAAGCTCTATGCTCGAGCTCTACCGGTAATTGACAAGTCTTTCCAAACACCAACCTGTACGCTGAAGTACCTATTGGGGTTTTGAAAGCTGTATGGCAGGCCCACAGTTCATCATTGAGCTTAAGGGCCTAATTCTTCCTATTGGTCTTAATGGTCTTTTCCAAAACTTACTTGATTTTCCTATTAGATAACTCAGCAAGACCATTAGTGTGAGGATGATAAGTTGTAGCAATCTTATGATTAACATTGTATTTTTGCATCATGGATTCAAACAATTTATTGCAAAAGTGAGAACCCTCATTATTAATAATAGCTCTAGGTGTACCAAAATGTGTGAAGATGTTTTTATGCAAGAATTTAAAAACAGTGTGAGTATCATTGGTCCTAGTAGCTATGGTTTCTACCCACTTAGATACATAATCTACTGCAACTAGAATATATAGGTAGCCATCAGAAGACATAGAAAAAGGCCCCATAAAGATACCTCATACATCAAAGAGCTCCACTTCCAAGATAGGTTTCATTGAAGCTCATGTTGTCTAGAAATATTCCTAGTACGTTGGCACCTATCACATGATTTGACAAAGGTATAACAGTTTTTAAAAAGAGAGGGCCAATAAAAACCTGATTGAAGTACCTTAGATGCAGTTCTAGTTGGTCCAAAGTGACCTCCATAAGGGGAGCCATGGCATGAATTCAAAATACTTACCACTTCTTCTTGAGGCACACACTTTCTTATCATATTGTCAGCACAAACCTTGTAGAGGAGTGGGTGCTCCCAATGGTAAGATTTAACATTGTGTAGAAATCTCTTATTTTGTTGAGAGTTCATATCATGTGGCAAATGTCCCCCTGCAAAATAGTTAACTATGTTAACAAAACAAGGCAAACTATTTTTTACTTGATACAATTGTTCATTAGGGAAAATCTCAACAATGGGGGGACATGAGTTAGCATCCCCATTCTTAATTCTAGACAGGTGGTCTGCAACCACATTTTCACATCCTTTTCTGTCTTTGATTTCTAGATCAAATTCCTGCAACAATAAGATCTACCTCATTAGCCTAGGTTTAGAATCTTTTTTATCAAACAAATATTTCAAAGCAGCATGGTCAGTATATACCACTATTTTAGAGCCAAGCAAGTATGATCTAAATTTATCAAAGGCAAACACAACAACTAGTAGTTCTTTTTCAGTAGTAGTGTATTTCTGTTGAGTACTATCAAGAGTCCTACTAGCATAGTAAATTGCCCTAAACATGTTATCTCTACGTCGACCTAAAACAGCTTCTAAAGCATAGTCACTAACATCACACATGATTTCAAAAGATTGACTCCATTCAGGTATAACAATAATAGGTGTAGAAATCAATCTCTCCTTTAAAGTATTGAAAGCTAGTAGACATGCATCATCAAACATACTTAGCTTCCTTTTCTAACAAGTTACTTAAGGGTTTAGCAATTTTAGAAAAATCTTTAATAAATTTCCTGTAAAACCCTACATGCCCTATGAAGCTTCTGACTCCCTTCACATTATTGGGAGGTGGCAATTGTTCAATGGCGACTATTTTAGCCCTGTCCACCTCCAATCCCTTTTGAGAGACTTTGTGCCCCAGAACTATGCCCTCCTTGACCATGAAGTGGCACTTCTCCCAATTCAATACAAGGTTAGCATCTTGGCATCTCTGCAAAACACGAGCAAGATTAGTAAGACAAGAATCAAATAAAGACCCAAATACAGAAAAATCATCCATGAAAACCTCCATTATGTCTTCAATGAGCTATTGAAAAATAGACATCATACAACGTTGAAAAGTAGCAGGGGCATTACACAAACCAAATGGCATTCTCTTAAAGCAAACGTCTCATAGGGACATGTGAATGTGGTCTTTTCTTGATCCTTAGGAGCAATGACAATTTGGTTATAACCTAAATAACCATCTAGGAAGCAATAATGAGAATAACCTACAAGTCTATCAGGTATTTGATCTACAAAAGGAAGAGGAAAATGATCATTTCTAGTAGCCTTATTCAACTTCCTAGAATCAATGCATACCCGCCATCCTGTCACAGTTCTAGTGGCTATCATCTCATCTTTTTCATTCTTAACCATAGTCATACCACCTTTCTTGGGTACTACTTGAATAAGACTTACCCATGAACTGTCAGATATGACATAAATGATTCCTGCATCCAAAAGCTTGAACACTTCTTTCTTAACTATCTCCTTCATGGCGGGATTAAGTCTCCTTTCGTGCTCTACTGATGGGTTAAAGATATCTTCCATCAAGATTCTGTGCATACAGACCGACAAACTAATACCTTTAAGATCCTCAATAGACCAACCAATAGCGGACTTATGATCCTTCAACACTCTCAACAATTTTTCTTCTTCCATAGAATTTAAATTAGAAGATATGCTAACAGGAAAAGAAGACAAATCATCTAAGAATGCATATTTCAAGTGAGGAGGTAACACCTTTAATTCAAGAACAGGTTTCTCAACAGTTATAGCATGCAAAGGAGCTAGAGGCATAGGTTTATACATTTTAGTGCATATTGGCAAGTTATCTAACCATTTAGCATACAAAGAAATTTCATCAAACATAGTATCCATATTATCAACATCCCTTATGCTTTGTTCTAACTAATCATTAGCCAACATAACCTTTACATGCTCAGAAATAGTATGATCAATTATGTCTATAGCATGACAAGTACTACTCTCATCATGATGACTCAAGGACTTATAAATATTAAACACAACATATTCATCATTTACCCTTAGAGTCAAATTTTTGTTGGACATCTATGACAGCCTTTCCAGTGGTTAGGAATGGGCACCTAAAGATAATACGAATCTCAGAGTCCTCCTCCATGTCCAAAACTACAAAATCTGCAGGGAAGATAAATTTGTCAACTTTAACTAATACATCCTCAACAATACCTCTAAGATAAACTAAGGATCTATCAGTTAGTTACAAGGTGATGGTGGTAGGTTGCACCTCTCCAATGTCAAGCTTCCTATAAACAGATAAAGACATTAAAATTAATTGAAGCACCAAGATCACAAAGAGCTCTAGTAACATTTAAAGAACCAATAGTGCAAGGTATAGTAAAACTCCCTGGATCTTTCAATTTTTGTGTTAGCTTCTTTTGTAGCACAACACTGCATTCTTCAATCATGCTAATCATCTCATATTACCCAAATGTTTTATTTTTAGACAAGACATCTTTCATGAATTTAGCATAGTTGGGCATTTTAATGTGAAGCTTTTTGAATAACTCTATAAATTTAACAAATTGGGAGTCTATTTCTTTCTTCTTAAAACGTTGGAGGTAGACAGGGCTTACTTAAAGATGCCGACTCCTTTACCTGAGGTGGACACGACTTACTTGAGGTGGACAGGGCTTATTAGATACAAAAGCTAGAGGGTTAGATGACTTACTTGATAATGCCGACTCCTTTACCTTTTCTTTTTCTAAGACCTCCTTGGGTTCATCCTCTATGATAGGCTCTTGGATGGTCTCTTCTACCTCTTGCTCCTCATCCTCATCATTGATCAAGGGAGTGGACAACTTTTTCCCACTCCTCAAAGTCATGGCCTTGCACTCTTCCTTTGGATTTCTTTCGGGGCAACTAGGAAACTTACCCTTTTGCATTGTTTGAAGTGAAGTGGCAATTGGCTAATTTGTACCTCAATGTTGTGAATGGCCTTACCATGACTTTGTACGGTGCTTTCCAATGTTGTGGTCCTTCCTCTTGACTCCTTTATGAACTCCACCATCAAGTCTTCTAAGTTGGACTTCTTTTTGGTGTGTGATGGACCTACACTGGAAAACCTGGGAGGACCTTGCAATACATTTCTATTGTTAGCATAAGAAAAGTTTTCATGGTTCCTCAAGTTAGGATGGTAATGAGTTGGAAGTTGTTGTTGGTGGCCTTTATAGTGTCCTCGATCATAATTGTTCGTCTCATTATCTTCTTGTTCCAACTCCTTTTGAGTAGACATCTCTGATGTCAAGGCGGCAAGGGATGCTATGGATGGTGGACTTGCTTGAGCTTGGCCCCATGTAGTCAATTTAGAAAGAGCATTAGTAAGGGAAACCATTTGAGCTTTAAGAGAGTTTACCTCATCCACCTCATACAATCTGGCGGCTTTTGGGATGATTGGAGAAGACCATTCACATGGCCAATTATACGATGTAGTGGCCAAGTCTTCTAATATGGTATAGGCCTCTTCAGCATTCTTGGAGAAGATTGACCCTTCGGCGGTGGCATCTAGAATGGATTTGGTTGAACTTGACAATCCATTGTAAAAGAGTTGAATTTTCAACCAATCCGAGTAACCATGTTGAGGGCACCTCCTCAAGAGATCCTTGTACCTCTCCCAAGCCTCATATAGTTGTTCATCCTCAAGTTGATGTAATGTTCCTATATCCGTTCTTCGCCTTTGAGATTTAGCCGGTGGAAAATATTTGTTCAAGAAAGCTTGAGCCAAAATCTCCCATGTAGTGATACTATCCGGAGGTATAGTTTGCAACCAGTCCTTTGCTTGGTCCTATAAAGAGAAAGGGAAGAGTCTTAGTTTAATAGTATCGTTAGAAACACCATTCATCTTTACCGTTCTGCATATCTCCAAGAAAGACCGTAGGTGCTTGTGAGGATCATCATTGGTTCTTCCTCTAAAGGCTAGCTCTCTAGCCATTTGGATCAACCCCGGTTTCAACTCAAAGTTGTTGACATTGATGGGAACATTCATTATTCTGGGTTGATTTGCCGGTAATGTCAGTTGGAAGTAATCTCGAATTGTCTTTGGTATCTCCTCCACCATCTCCTTGGTTTGATTGTGTAGAGCCGTTAGATTCCTTCTATAGGTCTTATCAATCTCGGGATCAAGAGGGAGAAAGTTAGTATTATCACGAGGCATAAACCGACAAAATTATCAACCACATAATATACACCTCAAATTAAGATCTATCAATTCTAATGAATATTAAATAACAAAAACCGTTATTTGGATCTCCGATAATGGCACCAAAAACTTGATGCGCACTTTCTGTGTTAACTGCAAGTGTATAGGTCAAGCTATAATATAAGATGGTTAAGTCCGAATATCGTTCCACTAAGGATCCAATTGTGAAGGTTTAAGTTACTTAGCTATTCTAGATCTGAATCAATTTTATTTGAAGATTGGAATTTAAGTTGTTATTTTGAAAAACTAGAAAGAAAAATGTTCGTTGGATTTTTGTTCGTTTAATTTCTAATTGAATTGAATTTTCTTAGCTCGTTGCACAAAAACAGATTTGTCATTTCCGTACAAGTATGCGTTGAGAATTACTCTAGATGTGATCATGACTAAGCAAGTTTTCCTATAAAAACCCAAGTATAAGCATTTATAGGTTTTCCTGGTGAGTTCAGGGTCGAACGCAGGGATTTGTAATAATTAGGCGTTGAGACTAAATGTATGACAATGCGGTGACTGTACAAGTAAATATATGCGCGTTTATTGTTTGTGTATCTAAACTATACAAAAAGAATGAAAAGAATTTCCTACTACTATTAATGGAATGGACGCGGAGTTGGGTAGTCATATGAAATAATGCGTCAGATAGCATGAGTTGGGAATGGATGGGACCATGCGGTGAAAGTAAAGTTGAACGCAAGAGCTAGTTGTTGCCTAAACTTTCCAAGTACAATTACATACCTACAAACTGCGTGTGAATCCATCTCTCGATGTTTCGACGCCACATTTATCTTATCTCTAAGACGCATGGTAAGTTTGTTTTGGCAAAAGATGAACTACATCTCTACAACTCGTCTAGTCTTAATTAATGCTAAAGATTAACTATCCACTCTCTCAAGTTCGACAGTCATGCTTACTACATTTGTTTGTCAGACAACGTTATGCAAGCTAAAAATATGCATTAACCAGGATGTAACATACTCACAATTGCTCAAGAAAACTAGCTTTTTACATTTAACTCATTTAGCATTTATATAACATGATGTAAAGTATTTAATATGGAAATGGATGGAAGATGATAGTCAATCAAACTTATATTAATGAAATAAATCATTCTTTCGAATGTCATTAACAAAATATAAGCAAGAAGGAGAGAAATGGAAATAAAATAGAGATGAAGAGCGTCAAGCCGCCACTGGCAACATGGAGGCTTGAGATGGTTGCTATCTGATACATATATTCCATAGGGTGGAGATTCTCACTCACTTGGAGATGACTCTGATGATGCTCAGAATCCTTCTCTCAGAAGAGCTCGAAATGGAGGCTGGTTATGGTGAAGGAGAAAAAGTGCAGAGCTTTCGCCTCTTGAACTTGTCTCTCTTTTCAACGGGGAAGCTTTGGGCTATTTATAGGCGTCGAAAAGTTGAAACTCATGATGACCTGACACCTTTACATTAAATTCCATGCCCTGCTGCGCAGACTTTTTACGTCGTCGGCCCATTTGTTCTGCCATATTCTGATAGCGTGTTATCCTTTTTGCATATTGATATGACAGCTTTTGGCCATGCGTCTGTATCTACTTTTTCTCAACGCATGGTCTCAACGCCTAGGCTCGACGCGGGTTTCCACTTGTTCTCACAGCAGCTTCGTTTCTTCGTGCTTCGCGCTTCTTTTCTTCTTAACCCTGCGTTAGAAACATAAAAGCTCATCGTTTTTCAGGTATTTTCTTTTGTAAGTAGTGCCAACGCATGGTGATACATTTTTCATCATTTAACTACCAAAATCATGCGTTTAGCTCCATAGTCACTCTAATTAAGTCAAATAGTGACTATAATAACTTGTATTTCTACGAGTTATCAAAAAGCAAGTAAATAAAAAACATAAGAGTTAAAGAGAATTATAGGGTAAAGAATTCTTGTTTACTTCATCATGCAATATTCTAAGGTTCATGGATTTAATTGCAATTCATTTGCTTAAGTCTAGAAACATAAATCCAAGTTATTTTCTCTCAAAAAGAACCTTTTCTTATGCAACTCAATTGATTACTAATTTCTTGAAACCAATACAAATCACATGACATTAAGAGTAGTCTTTAGCAACTTTCTTTGTTAACCTAACTATTTTCATGATAGACCAACAAGAATTCTTTATTATAGATCTAGTTAGATATA
Source organism: Citrullus mucosospermus (assembly GCA_030954485.1). NCBI lineage: Eukaryota > Viridiplantae > Streptophyta > Magnoliopsida > Cucurbitales > Cucurbitaceae > Citrullus > Citrullus mucosospermus. The sequence continues at coordinate 31,124,026 of CM062063.1, forward strand.
CAATCTTTCAACCATACATCTAACCTAACATTCAAACATGGCAATTCAACAAGAATTTAAGCACAATAACAAAGAAAAGCATAATCATTACAACAAAACCATTAAGAGTCTACAATATCAACATAACTTCATAAACAATTCACCAACCCTAAAACTAAAGAGTTTAGCCACTCATAGCTTCAAGCAACATGTTCATAACAATATAAACAAAGAAAGAGTGTAAAGAAAGAAAACTCTACTAAAAAGAAGCTCTTGATTGAGGAAGCACTATCAAGATGTCCCTGGTCTTCACGTCGAAACTCGAACACCACCACGACTCTCTCTCGAACTCTTTTCTCGCTTCTTTGAAGCTAACTCACTCTTTGGACTCTCTAATAAACTTTTACTCAATTCTCTTCTTCTTGTGTCTCTTGGTGTGTAGATTGGTGATTAGGGCTGCTAGAAACCTTCCAATTTATAGAGTTGGCTGCCCAAAATTCTTTCAAAAAATGTAGATTTTTCAAAATAGGAAAGATGGCGCCGCGACGCTGGAGAATAGCGCTACTGTGCTGACCATCATTGAAGGATGGCGCTGCGGCACTGTGCATCATGGAAACATACCCTCGGCGCCCTGTCGCAACGTCGCGATGGTGCTGCTGCGCTGAAGGCAGAGGCTGCTCTTGGGAAAAAGCGCCATGGCGCTGCCCTATTTTTGGCAGGTTTGGATTTTTCTTCTTTTTTTCACTGGATTCTTGCTCGGTTTTATTCTTTTGGTCTTCACTTTTAATTTTCTTTATTTTAACCTAAAAACCACTAGCAAACACGTGAAATCTAATATAAACTCCCTTAATTTGAGAGAACAGAAAGCACTTTTAAAGCGCTTTTCATGGAGCCCAACACCATGAGGATTTGTCGAGGAGGGGTATTATATTCATATGGATTAAGAGTCCTACTGATCTTGGTGGAGGAGTCCTTTGACTATAGATACCAGGATGGCAGCTGAGCTAGTATGCCCAAGGCTACACACCCGACGAATCGACGCATGCTCATTCTTTTGAGTTAGGTAAGTCTTTAGAGGCTTTGGTTATGGAGCTTGCTCATAACACTTTTGAGTTTCAGTAGGACAATCTTAGTAGGTGGTAGGAGTTTGAGCGCTTCCAGCAAAAAAGTCTTTACTTCTGATGTAGAGGCTAACACCAATTTGCAGAGCTTGAGTGACATAGGTTCTTAATTTGCAGCATCGATTGGGAGGCATGATAGTCGTTGCCAGACCATTCCTTGGGCTTGCCAAAGGTTTAGAGGCATGAGATTGTCCATGTCGACATGGTTGTGGGTGAATTTAGACTTGACAAAATAGGCCAAAAATCCAAAAAGATAAAGGAAGATAAATACAAGGTGAAATGGATTTGTCTAATTAGATATCTAACCCTGATTTATTAGGATTAGAAAAGACCCATCTCATTCTTACCCTAAGAGGAAAAGGAAAACTCTATTTCATTCTCCCTTTAGATACATTATTATGGCTCCATATGGGATAACTTCAATTTGATCTTAAACGGGAGACAGATCTTGAACTTAACATATATCTTAATCTGTGATCTAGATCTAAAAATTTCTTATTTTCCATTCTATAATTCTCACAATGGCTTAGGCATCAAAGTCCTTTTTCCTTGTTTTGTAGGTCCTCTCTTTTCCAAATTATAAATGGACTGTTGCTGTCACGTGGAGGTTAGATGTGTTTTCTCTTAGCCACAATTTGACATCAATAGACTACATATTTTTAAAAATTGTTTTGTAAATATTATCTTAACACCATGGTCAATAAATACCATGGTCCAACAACATATTATAGACTACAAAACTTTAAAACAATGGATTAAATATTATGTTTACACCGTGATCAATAAAAACCATGGGTTTAAAAGCAAACTACGGACTACAAATTTTTTTAAATTGTGGTGTAAATATTAACTTAACACCATGGTCAATAAAAAAACATGGTTAAAAACTATATTACAGACTACGGATTATTAAAACCCTGGTGTAAATATTATCTTTAGTCAATAAAATTCATGGTCCAAAAACATATTAAAGATTACAAATTTTAAAACCGCAGTGTAAATAAAATATTATCTTTACACCATGGTCAATAAAAACCATGGTCCAAAACAAATTATAGACTACGAATTTTAAACCGTGGCTACCTCATTATTGTTCTATTAAAACCATGGTCCAAACTATATTATTTGATTTTGTATAAAATTATGGTGTAAAGATATATTTACACTATGGTCAATAAAAACCATGGTCCAAAACCATATTATAGACTACAAATTTTTAAACCGGTGTAAATATTGTCTTTACACCATGGTTAATAAAAAGGGTGGTAAAAAAACATACTATAAACTACACATTTTTAAAACTGTGATGTAAATATTATCTTTATTTACACCATGGTCCATAAAAACCATGGTCCAAAACCATATTCTAGACTACAATTTTTTAAACTGGTGTAAATATTATCTTTACACCATGGTTAATAAAATCGATGGCCCAAAGACATACTATAAACTACACATTTTTAAAACTGTGGTGTAAATGTTATCTTTACACCATGGTCCATAGAAACCATGGTCCAGACTCGCGATTCCTTAACGACATCAAACCCATGATTTCCAGCAAGACCCACTCGAAATTGAAGTTTGAACCACTAGGTATTTGTGATCCACACCGGGACTGAAAAAGCTATTAGATGTTCGTTACTCAAATTCGGATGTTAAATAGAATGCACAAACAAACGCTTGTAACAACCAACTAATTTAATAGTAAGTAAAAGAGAGATTGTACACAAGAGTTAGTAACCCAGTTTAGAGATAACCACCTACATTTGGAGGGCAGTGTGCCCAAAAAGATAATCCACTACCATTGAATGGTTAAGCATTTACAACAATATACTTATTTGTAAAGTTTCAAAAAGATAATCCACTACCATTGAATGGTTAAGCATTTACAACAATATACTTATCTGTAAAGTTTCAGCTTCTACAGTGACATTTGTAGAGCTTAACTCGCTAAGCACCTAGGCTCCCTAGATGCGAGACCACCTCTCAATAGTACTTAGACTTCTCCTAAGTTTGATAATATTAGTGATGGACACTTTGACTTCCGACAGTGTGTGAGATTCTTCTTAGCTTGATTATCTTCCTCGTGACTAAGTAAACTCCCTTCACGTGAGAACTTAGGTCCCGCTAAGTATTGAGAACTCCCTTCTCTATTTGTAATACCTTAGACTCCCTCTAAAACTTGAGATCTCGTTCTCGATGAATGAAGTCTTAGACTCCCCCGCTAAGACTGAGAATATGATGCCTTAGACTCCCCTTAAAACAAAGATTATCTTCAAGGTTTTGCTCTCAACAAATAATGAATATGCACAGCGGAATGAAGAGAGTAGAGAACAAAACACACTGATCCACAACTTGGCTACTTAGAACGAAAGTTTCCTTTGCATGATACACAAAAGTGTTTGCCCTAAAAACACCATTAATCTCCTTTTATAAATCGATGCCAAGAAAGGAAAAATATATTGCAATTGGAAAAGGTAAGCATCGTTTCCATTGAGGAAAAATATAAAGCAGAATATATTAGCAGGAAATACTCAAATAAGGAAAGAAAATATTCTGAAGAGATTTCTAATGTCACAGTCAAATGTTAAGATTAAATTTGAGATAATAATGAAAACTCCACAGGCTGCCTTAAAACAATTGAGAGCCAACAGACGAATCTTCAATAGAGAGGTTATTAAACATGAACCAACAAAGTAATTAAGGGTGTGTTTGGGAATTTTGGTATGGGTAAAATTACTTTTCTCACTATCGAAATTTAGTTTCCTCTAAATTGATGATGTTTGGCAAGGAAATAAAATTCATTTTAAATTGTTTTTTTATTTATTTTTATTTTTTATAGATTGATATATTTCAATAAAGGGATAGCTGCAAATATAATAATTAGACAAAAATATTAGTAGATATAGCACAATACAAAAGAATTTGTAAATATAATAAAATTTAGATGTAACTCTCAGAGTCTATTAATGATAGACCATATTGCTAATAGGAGTCTATCAACGATAGAGTCTATGACTAATAGGAGTTTATCGGCGATAGATTTTGCTATATTTACAATTTTTTAAAAATGTTACTATACACTTTTATGTATAAAAATTTAATTATGTTTTATTGAAGTTGCATTTGTTTGTACAAGTGAAATGTTTATATCAATTAGAATTTAAAAAAAATAAATAATGCACAAATGGACCATGGTCTATTCATTTATACACGACAATAGACCACATATGTAGTTTATTGTTAAATTCTGTGAGATGGCACCTGTTTTCTCACTATAGACCACAACTTAGGTTAGTCATTATCTATTTCAATACCCTATTGTTGTCCTAAAATCTGGTCTATTGAGATTCAGAACATCCAAGATTAGCCGTGGCCTATAGTAAAAGACCATAGTTAATACCAGTCGTGGTTCATAAGATCACAAACTTTGAACTAGTCTATTTATAGGAGAGATATTTATCCTAAACCTAAGCTATTTAGGATACCATATAATCAAATTAGAAATCCTTAATTGATAAGATTTTGGTTGATTTTCGGGAGAGGCGTGCTTCAACATCTTTTCCATCAAACATCGTAGCGTTGCAACGCTAGGGACAGCTTTGCGATGCTATCACCTTGTCATGCCAATTGATGCTTTTGTGCGCAACATTTCTTTGTAGTGTCTGCGACAATGTTATGCCTTTGCTTTTCTTTTGGGATTCTTCAATTTTGTTCTTTACTACTCAAAAAGCTACGGTTTAACTATGAATACCTCTATTATGCTCCAAATGCTCAAATCCTAAAATTCAACCAAATAAACACGCAAAAGGCATTGAATTTCATCTAAACACTAGCTAGAACATAAACCAAAATTTTGCATCTTTACCCATCATCCGCTTTCCAGAATTTGGTTTCTTCTCCATGTAATGAGGACATTAGGTGCTTTTATTAAGCTGGTTGAATGATATATCTTTCACACCAAAAAAAAAAAAAAAAAAAATTTAATGGGTAGCACTTTTAAAGTTCATATGTAAGTATATAGTAATATCTTAAAATAATTGCAAAAATAGCAGATTTTTTTTTGTTTCAAAACTCTTATTTATTTATTTATTTTTTAATCTTTATTCAAATGAAAGAAAAGAAAACCAAGTTCCAAAAGGCCCCTTCTCCTTCACCTCTCTTTCTCTCCATCCCTCCATCTCATTTCAATCCTTCTTCTCCGACAAAATTATTGGAAATGACTTGGGACTTTTCTCCATTGCAAAAAGTAAAAGATATTTGGAGGGAAAGGTAGTAGTTTATTGGTTGAACTAAATTTGTCGCCTAATTTTGGACCAAATGATTAACCATTCTTATCAAATTTGTAGTAATAGAAGACCGGGTCGAATATAGGGAACCTTTCAATTTCTCAATTGAATTGTAAACGGTCCGAGGTAACAGGGGGTTTAGACTAATTTGGTTGCAAGTAAATTAAAGTGCATAAAACTAAAAGAACAAATTGCAAGATGAATAGAATATATAAAAAAAGTCCTAGCTTTGGTTATTGCAGAATTTCCCTATTCAAATACTTGATCATTGGATTCTCATTATGGAAATTAAATGATTGCTTAAACCTAACCGAACTAATTGGATAAGTCAATTAATTTTCCTAATGAACTAATTAGTCTAAACCGAATTGATGAAAAGCATGTAAATTCAAATTTGTACTAATTGCATTAATGTTTGGGGCAATGTTAGGTGGAATATTTAACTTTCAAGTGCCTAAGTAAATATTCGTCCAATTCATCCTAAGTTGGTTAGTACAAAACTAATCGTTGTAGACTTGCAAGCTAACCTAATCTATCACTTTCTACTAATCAACAACCAAGTGTCACGAATCATACGGTAATTAAAATAGTAATCATACTCTCCCTAAACGTACGACAATATGATAATATTCCATTAAAGCAGAATTGGATCTAGTAATTGGATTTAGCAAATACAATATAAGGAAAAATAGAGAGAAAACTGGTGGAATTTGGCTTGAATGTACGATAAAAACCTTAGGCGGCAGAATATATATATATATATATATTTTATAATTATCACGATAGCGCCACGACACTTGACGGTAATTTTTGCACATCCAAGCTTCGGAGTGTCGCGGCTGATAACTTGTAGAAATACAAGTTATTATACTTCTCTTCTTAGAATAATGGAGATAGTTTAATGAATCATGCGGCGAAATTGATATAATTTGTTGATAAATACTTTCTCTATGTTCAACATGTTGAATTACTTAAGACTTGTTTTATTGAAGTTAACCCACTCTAAACGCCTGATATTTTGTAGGAAAAAGTGCAAAAAAGAAAGAAAAAAAAAAAAACAACATATGCGTCGAGCGAGCATTCAAACGCAGAACCAAAGAACTTAAGACGCATGCTTTGGGATCTCTAACAACTACAACCTGATCCTTAGAAGATATTCTGTCCTGATTGTAGCATTGCAATTAACCACCTACCAGTCAGAGGATGAAGAAGGGTGGACGCATAGCCTGTAGAGTGTCAACAATGAAATGTTGACATCCCAAAGTACAACGCGGGCTCTATAAATAGGCAACTTCAAAGGCAAAAAGAATGTTGTGGAAACACTAGAACTTCGACCATCCTTAAGGAGTCAACCATTTCAGTGAAAGAAGACAACCAAAGATAGTGAGCTCGAGAGAGTATCTTCTCGCCAACCAACCACCCACCATCGCACACAATGAAGCACGCGTCCATCGCCGACGGGAGCAAGACTTTGTTACCGCCGGTTTGACACCCTGCTTTCTCACCTCTCTGTTTTCATTTAGGTTTTTACATTCTTATTTCATGACATTGAATATTCTTGTAACAACTCAATCATATTCAATATTTTCATTCATTTGACATGAGTTCCATTTCTCTTATCCTTTCCACTTTTATTATTCATACAATGAGTAACTAAATCTCTCAAGGGTTAGGGTCAAATTGTCATCTTTTCGACAAACAAAACTTAGAACTTAATCCATTTTCCATAATGTTTTTAAACTTGTCGCAACGTCATTGCAACGCGGAGCGGCCGACGTCCTTCTCCATGGGTCTCTTTCAAGGTAAAGGGTTTGGAGTCGCCACCAATCATTGTGGGTGTGATTGTTTACCTATTTTAAAGGAAGAAAAGTTAATCTGCAAAGTTAGGCTCGGGGGTCGTTGAGTGTAGGGAAAGTGTTAACACCCTACGACACCCATTTTAAAACATTTTATTTTTTGTATCCAATTCATTTTATTAAAGATGGTCTTTATTTGAAATAAAAAAAGAAGGCTTGTCTTATTAGAAACTAAAATTAAATAAAATATGACTAATTAGACAGTTCCCAAGTAGAGGTCCTTACGGTCAACTTAAGTACCCAGCCTGGACACAACTATTGCTTATAGTCAATTTTATTTAAAATCCATTGACAAAATTCATTCTATTTTAAAAGGTCAATTTAAAAGAGGAACATTTAATTAACAATTAAATGTAAAAAATAAGTTTAGACAATGTCTCACTAAATCACATTCTAACTTTAAGAATAAAGTAGAGTAGCATTTTGTGAGTAGACAAACGTCCGTTAATTTATTATCATGTTGATATTTGAATTTTTAAATTAGAGAGTGCATTTACCTCTTGAAAATCTCAACTCTGTCATAGGATTACCACGATAATTAAAGTAATGTCTCATGTAGATCTCAATGCATATTTTAGAAGTAAAATATGAATCTAACCCTTATGCATGGTGTAAGCCCTTCAAAAGGAGATTGAAATTCACTTTGTAAATCAAGGTCAAAACCAAATTGAAATTTCATTTAAAAACATTCAAATTTGAATGAAATTGATGTTGATTTGAAAACTTTAAATTAAAACCAAGTTTAAAATCATAAAATAAAAAAATTCATTTTTATTTTGAGAATTCAGATTAAAAAAAATTTGGAATATTTGGAAATGAAACTTGAAAAAGAAATTAAAATTCAATTGACAAATGTGAATTAAAACCAAGTTAAAAATCTATGACAATTTCACATTAAAGTTGAAATTGAGATTTTTTTTTTTAAAAAAAAAACTAAAGATATATAAAATTCATTTAAAATCATATTGAAAGGCTCAATAATATATTGATATCGGAATTTCTTTTAGTATTTCCAATTGAAATTAAAATGAAATTTGGGAAACTTGTATGAAAACTAATTGAAACTAAAAGCTAAATTAAATTTATTTAGAAATTTAAAATTAGAAAATTAGATTAAAACTTTTTTTCTAAAACCTAATTAAAACTAAATTGAAATTCCACATAAATATTATAACGAAACCCAATTAAGATTTTTTAACTACGACCAATATAAGATTGGTATAGGAAATTATAATTAAAGTTAATTAAGTAATGGAAATTTGGAAGTAATATTATATTGGGTTTTAAAATAATGAAAAGCAATAGTGAAGAATAAGTGAATAAATAAATTAAATGAATAATTGGTGGGTCAGCATTTTACTTTACCAATTTTACTTTCTCTCCCTTTCTTTCCTTGTTCCCTACGATTCTTCTCTTCCTTTTCTCCTCCTTTTTCAACTTCTAACTTTCTTCTTTTACTTTTTCTTCTTGTTCCACCATGCAAGCTGCAATGGGTGTTTAGAGTTTCATTGGAGTCACCGTCGTTCCAGTCTCCGTTGTTAGAATCGTTGCGAGCAGAAGGTTGGATCTCCACTGGAGTTAACGCAGCATGCAGTCATCGTGGTTTGTTGCAGGACATTTGATTTGTGATGGATATCTGTCGTGCGCTGCACAAGGAGTTCACCGGAATCGTTGGTGATAGCTCGAGGTGAATACTCATAAGAGCTTGCTGCTTCTTGCCTTGAACATTGAACTTATATTCTTACTTTCGATTTCCTCTACTCCCTCTTTTCAATGTCTCTACTTCTGATTGTCAACGTCCTTTTTTTTAACCTCACAAACTTTCTTCTTCTCTTCACAACTTTCTTCTTCTCCTCCCACTATGTATTTCTTTTAACTTGTCACTCTAATTTCCTTTCCTTTCCTTTTCTTTTCTTTCCCCCCTTTCTCCTTAAAATCTTCATCATTTTATAGGGAGAAGGGAAGGTTTGAAGTTGAGATATGTTAGGGAAGATGGAGGGAGAAGAAGAAATGGAGGAAGAAGTTTGAAATGGAGGAAGAAGAAAAAATCAAATGGAGGAATAAAAAAAAGTAATAAATAAATAATAAATAAAATAAATGAATGAAATAATGAAAAGAAAATAAAATGGGGAAGAAGAGGAAGAAAAGGGAAGAAATGGGGAAAAGAGGAAGTATGAGAAAAAGGGAAGAAAATTTATCTTTTTCATTTTTAGTGTATATATATATATATATATATATATATATATATATATATTTATACATCTTTTTAAAAGTTTCAAAAACTTAAGGAAAAATCTATTTTCTTTTTTTAAACCCATTTATTTTATATAAAAAAACTAAACTAAAATATACGTTATCCAAAATAATAATAATAATAATAATAATAATAATAATAATAATAATAATAATAATAATAATAATAATAATAATAATAATAATAGGTCGGACCAAATACGGCGTCCACAAAACTCATTGCTTGTTTCCATTTAGCTAATCGAAGTAAGAAGCTATAATCAAATGCTTTAGAGAGCAAGTGATTGTGGATCTAATTAAGCAAAGTAAGTAGTGTTTCTAGAAATAGAAATAACCTTCAGTTCAAACAATCTTTAAGCATGCTTCATAGAAATATGATTGATGTGGCTTATCCACTAAGAGACGAGTCCCAAATGTGATTGAGAACATGGAGTAAAGTCTAAGTAGAGTTCAAAGGATAGATGATAACAAACCCTAACCCTATTTTTCCCATCCATATCTTGCTATTGCTATTAATTGTTGTACACCTCATTTCTGCTTACATCCACTATTTTTAATACGTTTATAACTTTATACTTTTAAAAATACTTCTGATTTCATATAGGCACAAAACTATTCACATTTATTTAAGAACTAATCTAACTAAAATTCTTGTGTTCGACCTTGGATTCACCAATAAATCTCATTTTAGTTTATACTTGGACTAAAGATAGGAGAACTTGTTTGAAATATAGCTTATGCGTTACACCTCTAGAACAACAACAACGACGTTCTAAGGTAGTGCTGCGACACTAACGAAGGATTCTGAAAACGTTACTCTTGGGTCGTAGGCGCCTAGCATAGTGCCTGGTGGCGCCCAGGCACTAGGCTACCTTGCCAAAATGCCCTTTCTACCTCCTAGTTGCTACTAAGTGCCTCGTTCTAGTCCGTTTTAGCTCCATTTCATCACTAACGCCTGGTTCTACCTCTTAGGTGCTCGAAACCTATAAAATCATCAAATAAACACATAAAATCTAAGGACAATCCTAAATTAAGTGGAGGAAGATAGCACATATTGGGTTCTATCAAATACCCCTAACTTAATTCTTGATCATCCTCTTGAAGGGAATTGATCATGTTCTTTGATTTCTTGAAAGAATTAAAATTACAAAGAATTAGAAAAGGTTAAGCAACATTCCTTTGTCGATCCATAATTTCAACAAAATCTTCTCTTCAAACCGATAGTCGTCTCCATGTAGTCTTCCTTTTCCAAGAGATCTTCCTTGCTATGACTCTGGCAAGGATCCGGTTTGTGGGAATCGCTTCTTGAAAGAATAGAGGGAATGTGAAGAAAATTTCCTTAGAACTTTTCTAAGAAAATTGAGAAAATTTCTAGAGGGAGAGTTTTAGAGTAATGTAGAGATTATTATTGTTGAGAGTGTGTATTCTATAAGGGCTCCCAAGGGCCCTATTTATAGAACTCTATGGGTTACTCCTAATCCTATTAGAACAACCCTTCTGTAGAGATTTTAAATTAAATATTTAATAATTCTAATATTAATAAATATCTACCCAAATAATATCTAATATTAAATGGTTTAAAATATTTAAATCTTATTTAAATATTTATTTTCTACAGAATCTTTAACTTGAATCCCATCCAAATTAAATAACTAATTATTTGAATCCAATATAAATTAATTAATTAATTCTTCCTCTATTTATTTATATGGATTTCATCCAAATAGATAATTAATTATTTGAATCATATTCAAATAAATTAATTATCCATATTATAAAGTTATAATTTGAATCTTATTCAAATAAACTTTATAATAAATCATGTAATTAATTGTATCCAATACAATTAATATTTTTCCTCATAAATTTGAATATTTCAAATTTTTCTTTCAACATAGTTGATCCTTGTTGGTCCGTGGTGAGCTAGCAAGGGGACTTTATGGACCTACATATTATAAGCTCCAATGATCCAAGATTAATTAATTAAACTCTTTAATTAAGTTACCCTTCATTCATTAACTACCGGGTAAACCACTATAGACTCATGGTCGGACTCTTATGCACTGTAGGAAAAGTTGTATCTATGGATATAATCAATATAATCAATATAAGAAAGTCGATTCTTCACGAGTTGTTCATAATTACAGTTGATCAAATGTTCGTTTTACCCTTGTAATTACCTCTTTTCCTTAAGTACCATTGATTTCTCTAATGAATAATTTGTTTATGGTCTGACCATAAACTAAGTCCCTTTCGAGCTAGTAAGAGGGTGGGGCCCCTTGTTCAAGACCCGAAATTAACACTTAAGGAAACTACTCATCTACTTACCCTATTTGGGAATGAGTGAATTCCATCTTGTGAAGTTATGTTTCCAACTCCCAATTTAGTCAAATCTCCAAAATGGTAGGCTTATTGAGTCGGCAACTTGAGCCACTCTCACCCATGCAAACCACAGAACCGACCTCACAGACAGGAGTTCATGAGTCACTCAGAATTTAGATCGACTCACATATGATCATCCTATGAAATAATCTCATCAATTAACGGATTTACAAAGAGAGATTAAATATTTCGTGGTTCGATCTTTTACAAATTCTTTATATAGGATACCCCCACTCACATGTCTCCACATGAACGGTTTGGATCAAACCATTTGTAACTATTACAAAATGGGTCGTACCCATAGTGTCACTAGGATAAGACACCCTACCTTATCCATATACTATAGACCTTTAGGTTATTTTTTGAACATGATTCACTTGTATGTTAGCTACATACATGTTCAAGACTTCATGTAATAAATTTGGATTTTTCCATTAATGGATAAATTAATATTGCATAATTAATAATTTAACTAATCAACTAAGAGGCTTTAGGAGACAAATCCCAACACCTCGAGCAAGGTAGAATAAGACTCATAGTCACACAAAAGATATGTTCACTCAAATTTGCATGGTTCGTTACTCAAGTCTCAATGGTCACCTAGAATCAACTTGCAATCAACAATGAAATCAATGAAGCACAATTTTAAAATTGATTCTAAATTTATTCATGCAAGAGTGAGTTCAAAGTCTTTTTAATTAACTCCTAGCAACTTGGAATGGTACGTACTATATATATATATTATATATATATATATATTAAAGTTAATAATAAGTTTGGGTTTGTTCGAGTTGGTTTTGGTTATTTCAGGTAAACCCCTAAACCAATCCAACCCCTAAAATTTTCATTTATTTAGACCGAACCCAACCTAAATGAGTTGATAACCCAATCCAAATCGAATGAGTTGGATTGGGTTGATCGGTTTTAGAATTCAAATCAACACCCTCATACAATTCCTAATGCTTTATGGAGAAAAAAACATTGTGAAATCGTTGTGGAAAGGAGGCTATAAGTCACAATTTTAGGGCAAATTCCAATGACCACCTTTAGACTTTAAGTCACAGTTTGAGGGGCGATTTTCAACAATCACCTCTGATAACCAACTTAGTCAATCATGTAATCTAAAAAAAAAAAGAAAAAACAAAACAAAGAAGCTCAATCAGTGAAAGTATGAAATATAAATTTGAAAATATTAGTTGAATAGTTGCTTTTATAGTAATTTGATATTAATATGAACACTTTATCAATCAAATCCAACAAATATGCGTGTGAAAACACTTTTATGAAAATGTAGTCAAACATATAAGAAAATGAAAAAGGCTTTTTCCAAAAACATCTTTCCTAGGCTATCCAAATAGATCCTAATTGATTCTTTTAAATTTAAAAGAATATCAAATCACATGTTAAAAAAGAACACTAATATTTCTTTTTTTACCTCTAATACATGCGTAGTTACGAAGAAGAAGAAGAAGAAGAAGAAGAAGAAGAAGAAGAAGAAGAAGAAGAAGAAGAAGAAGAAGAAGAAGAAGGGAGCTTTTTAAATATAGCAAAATTGGGCAAATTATTCACAACCTATAGCAAAATTTTTAATACAAAATTAAAGCCCACTAAAATACCAAAAAAGCCCATAATTGCCCCATCCATGCAAAAATAATGACCTATCGACCCACGATTAATTGGGAGAGACCTGATTTTTTCAAACAGTAAATTCAGCTTTCCCTTTGTTTCACCTTTTCGTCTCCTTCTTTGTCTTGTTCTTCTCCGTCTGTTACTTTTTCTCCTTCGTCTCCTTTTTCTCCTTCTCCTTCTTCTTCTTCTCCTTCTTCTTCTTCTCCTTCTTCTTCTTCCTATTTTTCACATATTCTTCTATCGTCTACTTCTTATTCCTCTTCTTCTTCTCTTTTTCTTCTTCTTTCTTCTTCTTCTACCTTTCTGTTGCTGCTCAAGGTATAACTCTTCCCTTCTCTTTTCATTTCTTCTCATATTTTCTTCTCATTAATCATTGTCATTAAACCTAATTTTTTTTCTTATTAAACCTATATTTTGTAAACAGATGGTAAGCAAAATCAAAAGAAAAACAGTCACTAGAGACTCATTAAGAAAGGAAAAAAAAAAAAAAAAAAAATAGAAACTGAAAACCAGAAAGATAAAAAAAAAAAAAAAGGTATAAACATTAATCTTAAACTTTAAAATAGATAGTGATAATATTCCACCAATATCTATCTGAGATAGATTTTGATAGACTACTATCAAAGTCTATTCTAGATAGACAGTGAATGTGTTGTAGTATTAATATCTCAGATAGACAGTGATAGTGTTCTATTAATGTCTATCTATGATAGACAATAATATGATAGGTTTAATGATATATACTATCATTGTCTATATATATGTTTTTGCTTCTATCACTGATATATATGTTATTGCTATTACTTCACTCTTTTTCTAGTATTTGATACGTGTTGTAGTATTAGTATCTCGGGTAGAAAGTGATAGTGTTCTATCAATGACTATCTAGGATAGACAGTAATAGTGTTCTATCAATGACTATCAAGGATAGACAGTGATAGACTACTATCAATGACTATCAAGGATAGACAGTGATAGACTACTATCAATGACTATCAAGGATAGACAGTGATAGACTACTATTAGTGTCTATCAATAATAGAAAACAAATAATGATTTTGTTCTTGCATTACATAATGTTATTGAAATAATAGTTCCTAATATATTATTTTTTATATACATTTTCATCAGGTGGAACCTGAGTTATTAATTGAAAATGACAACAAAAACTTAATGATAACATTATACTTAAATTTGAAAGTCTTAAAGATCATTAAGAAGAAATTAGATGGACAAAGTTGAATAGAAATTTGAAACAGTCCTTTTATATACTTTCAAACATTATTAATTGGTGTTGAGTTGATGACCATAGTAATAGGAAACACAGAATCAAACACAAGGACAAAGGAACGATTGATTATGTGGTATAGGTTCAAAGAAGAAAAAAAAAAACAACAAAGAACCAACATGAAAAAAATAACAAACTAATAGACAAAACTCTATCACTATCTATCAATAGTTTTCTATCAATGTCTATTAGTAAGATAGAGAATGATAGATTGCTATCTTTGTCTATCACTGATAGACAGTGAAAGAACTAAGCTCTACTTTCAAATTTTTGGTTTCAGCAAAAATACAATGAAGAAGAAGAAGAAGATCAATGAAGACGAAATAATCGATAATAATAATAAGAAGAAGAAGATCAATGAAGACAAACTAATTAATAATAATAATAATAATAAGAAAACAATAATGACTAAAGAAGAAGAAGAAAAAGAAAAAGAAAGAAAACTTGAGAAGAAAAGGAAGAAATTCTAAGAAGAAGAAGAAAAAGAAAAGAGAACCTGAGAAGAAAATAAAGAAAATCTAAGAAGAAAAAGAAGAAGAAGAAGAAGAAGAAGAAGAAGAAGAAGAAGAAGAAGAAGAAGAAGAAGAAGAAGAAAACCTAGTAGACGATGATGAAGAAAGACTACCGCGCGGAAGATGAAGAAGAAGAAAAATAAAAGGACCTAGAAGAAGAAGATGAAGAAAAACAACGCAGAAGAAGATACATCAACAAAATCTTCGATCAAATTGCAAAATCACCGTTTAATTTGATTGCAGGAAAGGAAAGAAGAAGATGAAATCATCGGAAAAATGCACGCGACTTCAAATTGAAGGAAGGGTATTTTCGGTATTCTGTTTTTTTTTTTTTTTTTTAAACTATGCCACCGTGATTCAAAATTTGTTATTTCTGTAAATAGTTTCCTAATTTTGCCATTTATGACAATTTCCCTAATAATAATAAAAAAAGTTGGCATTCCATATTTCATAATAATACATATACATTTTCATTTTTTAAAAAAAAAAAAGAAATTCGATACAATTTTTAATAACCCAAAGAGATGCATTTTTTTTCCAAACACAAAATTCTCAATTTTGGACATAAATGCTCTAAACAAACTAACATACATACATAACAAACTCTAACTTTTAACTTGACATATGTTTTATAAAAACCCTAAATCCCTTGATGACCTACTTATATTTTGTGCATTTTCCACTCATATATTCCACAAATGTGAAAATATTTTGTAAGTTTGTTGATCTTACGAAAAAAAAAAAAAGTATTTTGTCTATCTAATGTACAATGATTACATGTAGAAAATTGTCAAAAATGTTGAGCATGTGATAGCACCAAAAAGGTGCTACTTTCCTCAGCTTTTTTTTCGTTTTAGGAATTTACACATTTATTTGTATGATTTTGTAGGTTTTAAGCACTAAGAGGTAGAATTGACCTTGGAGTCGAAACAAAACGAAGATGAACCAAAAAGGAGCTAGAGCATCAACTGTGAAGAAAGATAAGGAAAATAAGCAAAATGGGGCAGTTGCATAGCGCCTAGGTGCTCCCTAGCACTGCACTAGGCGTTGAGCACCGGAGAGTGCTCATTAGGCAAGCACTGAGACACTGCCCTGAAGCGCCTAGGCGCTTCGAAGATTGACGAATGGAAGCCACGCACGCCCACCTAGCGCTTTGCAGGCGCTTCGATTTCTCAAGCAAGTGCTTAGGCGCTCATACCAAATTTAAATACAAATTTTGTGGAATTTAGGTCATTATATGCTCAATTTTTTAGCCTCCACACTCAAATTCTTTGTAATTTCCCCTTCCCAGCCTTAACTTCTTTGTAGTTTTCATTTATTTCTTCTCCAAGACCCGTCTTGCCACATTATGAGTGCTAAGGTAAGTAGATTCTAGCATAGGGGTAGGACTAAACTCATGTATCTTGGTTGAGAGAATTTTGTATTCTGAATTCATGTTGGATTCTATGGATTTTTGAGGTAATTTAATGTTCTATGCTCAGAAATTACTTTTGGCTTGATCAACAATTGTATTTTCTTTGCTTTGCTAGAGAAAGATGAGTCTGTGTTTGTTAATCTCACTAGGGGTCAATTTTGTGGCTTGCTTGTAATAAACTTCTTTGTAGTTTTCATTTATTTCTTCTCCAAGACTCGTTATGAGTGCTAAGGTAAATAGATTCTTGGATAGGTAGTACTAAACTAATATATCTTGGTTGAGAGAATTTTTTATTTTGAATTCATGTTAGATTTTATTGATTCTTAAGGTAATTTAATGTTCTATGCTTAGAAATACTTTTGGCTTGATCAACAATTGTATTTTCTTTGCATTGCTAGAGAAAGATGAGTCTGTGCTTGTTAATCTCACTAGGGTCAATTTTGTGGCTTGCTTGTAATTAACTTCCAAATTGCCTTAGGCAATTTGTTTTGGGCATTCAAAGCAATCAATCAATAATCTATTCATTTGGTAACTTAGGCTATCCAAATTGCTAGTGACTTAGTTTATTTCCCTAGACTTAATGTGTGCTCAATTGATTATGCCGCTATCGAAACCTATTAATTGAACACCTAGGCTAATTAGCTAACTAATTAGTGCATGAAGGTGATAGTTATGGTCTTCTATACTAATGTACCAAGAATAAAATCAAGCATGCATTTAATCGTTAGAGTTCGAGGAACAACCAAGAGCATAAGCAAAGTCTGAATTCCCTAAGCTCGGTTCCTTTAATTGAGCTAAATTCTCTTCTAAATTACACTTTTACATTCATGCTATTTAAATTCAATTGCAATAAAAATTCTCAACCTCCGCTCCCCCTCCCCCTCCTGACCATTCGAACTCTATAATTGGCTAAAATTCTAAGATTCCTTATGGAGACGACCTGATCTTGCCGCACTTATATTACGTTGTAATGTAGGAAGTATAGATTGGAGTTACAAATTTGTTTGATATGTGAGGGTTTGCGGGTACAACAAATCCTTATTGTTGGTATGCTCAATTAGTTTAGGCATGTATTGTCAACCAAGAAGGTCATATGTTCAAATCGTTATACATCCTTGTTGTGAAACTAAGAAAAAAAAAAAAAACTAATTAGGTTTTAAGCTATTTAGAGTAGTTTGTTTCTCTATTTACACAGAAGGCAAAAGAAAAAAAAATATATGTTTTCCTTAAACAAAAATGTCTTTTAATTCTAACGTACGAAACCTTAATTTAACCTAGATATCAAAAATGTTTAACATTGTAATTTTGTTGTTATTATCAAATATGAGTATCTTATATACCTCAAGTACATAGTTCTTTTTTTAGGCAAAAAGTACAATTATTGATATTTTGGTCCTTAATCTCAAATTAATTAATTAGTGTTTTGATGATAACAAACTTGATTTTGTTGATTATTAGTTTTAATATTTTGAATAGTACATAACATAGAGCTCGAAACAACGATTCCAATACCTCATGAATCACCCAAATCGGAGTTCAAATGGAGAAGATATAGCCGAATAAGGTTAATGGAAAAATACCCGAGGTGGTGATGTGGTGACCATATCATCACATTGGACCAATTAGAAAGTGTCACTTGGAGCTATGGATTAAGTGACACATGGTGGCTTTTGATTTTTGGAATGACATAAAAAAGAAAATGAATTTAACATTATTTTATTTTTGTGTCTAATGGCTAGTTGATTTTAAAAGAAAAATAATTTAAAATTATATATATTTCGGTCTAACGGCTAGTTGTCTTTAAAATAATAAAAAATATATACTTTTTACTTTTAATCTTCACCTTTCATTTTACTTTTTTATCAATCCAATGACTCAATATTCAAATCTGATTTTTACCCCACTTCCC
The DNA here is from genome assembly GCA_030954485.1 of Citrullus mucosospermus. Classification (NCBI taxonomy): domain Eukaryota; kingdom Viridiplantae; phylum Streptophyta; class Magnoliopsida; order Cucurbitales; family Cucurbitaceae; genus Citrullus; species Citrullus mucosospermus. Next base: position 31,142,658 of record CM062063.1, read on the forward strand.
TCTCCTTTTATACTTCATCTTCTCCAAAAATTCCCCAACTTTTACAACATTTACAATTATCAAAATTAGCAAAAGGCCGCCATTGTTGCTCTCTTTCCAAGCTCCAATTTTTTTTTATTATTATTTTCATCTTATTCTAGAAAGAAGTTCTTCTTGTATTGTGAGGACAAAAATTTGTGAGTCAAATTTGTATACCCATTCTATTTAGAAAGTTTATTGTGTGTATTTAAAGTTTCAAAAATATTATAACGATTTGACCCTAACCTATGTAAAGGATCAGGTTTACTCTTGAACTCGAAAAAGGAGCAAGGTACTGCTTCAACTATAATCTTTGGAAAGAGTTTAAGGAGCTCCCTAAACGAAATCTCAAGAGGTGCTTGGGAAAGTGGATGTAAGTTGAGTTTGATTGAATCACTATAAAAATTATTGTGTCTTATTCTCTAACTCTTTTCTACTTATGTTTGCAATCGATTTCAGTTGTATACTATAGATTATTATTCTTGTTGGTTGAGATTAATTGAATTTATTATTCCGTACTTTTTTATCAATCTTGTTATTTAGCATTAATTAGGAGTTTTTTTTTTATTAATTTAGATTAAAATGTATTTAATTAATTTAAATTGTGCATAAAAAGTTTAATTGAACCCTATTCACCCACCTTTAGGGTTGTCATATCGATCCAACAATTGATATCAGAGTGAGGTTGCTCGTCTTGAAATTTCATTTTCTTGATAAATTTTATTGTTAGAGCATTATGGCAAACCTAGTGGCAAATAGAATTGTTGAAGGTCAATCTATTTTTAGACTTCCTTTCTTTGATGATTCAGATTATGCATATTGGAAAGCTAGAATAAAAATTTATCTGCAATCTATTGACTGTAATTTGTGGCTAATAGTTGCGAAAGGTCCATATGTTCCCATGAAAAAGGTTGATAATGTTGATAACTATAAATTAGAAGAGTATGATGAAAATGAAATGAAAAAGGTATTCTTGTAATGCTAAGGCTATAAATTGTTTGTATTGTGCTTTGAGCTAAGATGGATTTAATAGAATATCTATGCGTTTTTTCTCTCAAGAAATTTGGAATACTCATGAAGGAACAAATAAAGTTAAAGAACCCAAAATTAGCATACTTGTTCATAATTATGAATTGTTTAAGATTGATGCTAATGACTCTGTAACCGATATGTTTACTAGATTTACTAACATTGTAAATGATTTGAATGGCCTCGGTAAAGTCTATACAACTTCCGAAAATGTTAGGAAAATTCTTAGGTCTCTACCTAAGACTTGGGAAACAAAGGTGACGGTAATCCAACAAGCAAAAGATCTCACCAAACTTTTATTGGAGTAACTTATTGGTTCACTCATGACCAATGAGATCAATATGAAGGAGCACTTGGAGGATGAGTCCAAAAAGGAGAAGAGTATTGCATTAAAGACCATCTCCTTGGAAGTTGACTTCGAAGATGAGGATGCTCTTGATGAAGATGACATTGCCTATTTTTCACGTAAGTACAAAAATTTCATTAAGAGAAAGAAACATTTTAAGAAACACCTATCAACCCAAAGAGAGCCAAAAGGTGAGAAGAGTAAAACGAATGAGGTAATTTTGTGAATGGAAAAAGTCGGGTCATATAAGAACGGATTGTCCTCTCCTCAAATCATCTAAGAAATCCAAGAACAAACCAATGAAGGCTACCTGGGATGATAGTAGTGAAAGTGAAAGTGATGTTCAAGAAGTGGCACGCATTTGTTTCATGGCTCATAGTGACAAAGATGATGAACTTGATGATGAGATAAATCTAAAACCCTGTTCTTATGATGAATTGTTTGAAGCTTTTGAAAGTATGCAAAATAACTTAGAAAAACTTAGTACAAAGTATGTTGTGCTTAAAAAGAAATGTAATGTCTTGACTAGTGAAAATAAGTCTTTAATTGATGAAAATTCTTGCTTTAAAGAGAATGAGTATGTTGTGCAAATTGATTAAATGAATATCTCTTTGTGATAAGCATGTTTATATTTGTGATTAGAAAAATGCTTTGCTTGATAAAAAAAAAAAAAAAAAAAGTTAGATTTCTTAAGCATGATGGTTGTGAAAAAGATAATTTGATTAAATTGCTTAAGGAAAAAAAATTAAATGCTTTACAAAAACTTGATAAAACTAAAGAGTTCATTAAAAAGTTGATAATAGGTGCTCAAAGGTTGAACAAAATAATTGAAGTAGGTAAGCCTTATGGTGATAAGAGAGGTTTAGGCTATATTGATGAATGCTCTACTCCATCTTCTATTGTGCCTAATATGCCTAATGTTGTGCCTAATAATGCTAAATCTAGTTTTATGTCTATATGTTATAATTGTGGTGTTGAAGGTCATATTAGACCTAAGTGCTTTAAATTGAAGTATGCTCGCACTACTTCTTCAAGAATAAATTTTTTCTTAAAAAGCAAAGTTTTACAATGCTCCAAGAAAGAATTTCTCCAAGAGAAGTAAAGTGCCTAAATTTGTTGTGAAAATTGTATAATGTTGTTTGTTTTTCCTTGTGGCAAGTATGGACATAAAGCTTATTCTTGTTACTATTCTAGATCAAATGCTTTTAATGTCAATACAAAAGTGAAATGGATCCCTAAGTTTGTAAATGCTTATGAGTACCAAAGAATCAAACTTGAAATTTTTGTTTGTAGGTTTGTTTGAAAGCCTTAAGAATAATATATGTATTTAGATAGTGGTTGCTTAAGGCACACGACCAGAGACCGATCCTAGTTTATTGGAGGCAACCTAGTCGAGCACCGGTTCGACAGCCACTGTACTCCACATAAAAAGCCTGGTACTAGGGGAAAGAATTGGCCTGGTGGTGAACCGAGCTGAGTCTGAAATTGGGCCCACATACTTATTGGTCATTGGTTTTTGGCTCGGTTTGTACTGGGACCAAGTTAATGCCACAATTTTAAGGCTCGGTTCTGAACCAATCAGGTCATCTTCTTTTTTCTCGCTTTTCTTTTTGTTTTTTTTTTTATGTATTTACATGGTTAGGATGATTTTTGCTTGATTTTGCATCAATTTGAATGTTTATGGTGAATTTGGATAATTTTGGATGGTTTTGGATGTTTATGGTGAATTTTGCATGGATCTGCATAGTTTTGCATGTTTATGGTGATTTTGCATGGTTTTGCATGTTTGAGGTGGAGTATGGATGGATTTGGATGATTTTAGATGGATTTGCAAGTATTTGCGTATTTAGGGTGGCTAGGGTGGTTTTGGATGGACTTACATGTTTAGGGTGGTTAGGGTGGTTTTGCATGTATTTTGAGGCAAGTGTATCGGCAGGGAAACATGGTAGAAGAGAGAAGGGAAGAAAAGGGTTTTTAAAATTCTCGGGGTAAAAATGTAAATTTACCTTTTATCTTGAAAATAAAAAGGTCCAATAAAACTTGTTTTTCTCGAGAAATTGCTATTTCTAACCCAAAAAGTTTTTTTATGGGACAAAACTAACCCATATTTTAAAAAATTATTTTTCTAACCCCTTTTTCAACTTTTCAGAATTTCAGAGGTGGGTCCCACATGGTGAAAAGTCTGTAATACCCCCAATTTGTATCTCATCTACCCTATGAACGTAGTTTTCCTTCTCGATAAGCGGTTCGCCATCCAATGGTTCAATTTCCATTTTACCATTTACCTTTTATAGGGTTTCCCAAAAACTGGTTTACCATCCAACGGTTCAAATTCAAATTTCCCCCCTTTTATAATGGGCTTCCCGAAAGTCTTCCCTTTTCTTACAGTTCTCGAAATCAGCGTCTTCTTGCCTCAAATCATCTTCATCAACCCTCAAACCATCGTCTTCTTCCCTAAACCCTGAGACCATCCTCGCCTTTTTCAGAATCTTTGAAAACCCTCATCTTCTTCCCAAAAAACGGCTAAATCTTCTCGATTTTGGCCTAATCTCCATTCGTTGTTGGATTCTAGTCAAGTACCTTCAATATCTTCAAAGGTACTTTGTCTAGAGTCCATTTTTTCTTAATGTACTCTCTAATTTCTACCATTTTTGGTAAAACCCCATCCCATGTGACCTGATTTCTAGAAGTAATCCTACAAAAAACATTTTTTAAACAATGAAAAAAAAGTTAGGTTTTCGAATAGTTCTTGGTAAAAAATAGAAAAGAAAATGAATTTTTCTGGTATAGTAGGTTTAATATGTAGGAAATGTCTGAAATTGAATAAAAAAAAAAAAAAAGAATTTGATATGCATTTTTTGCTTGCTCTCATTTTTTTCGTAAGTTCATTTTTCTCGTAAGTTGAATGAGTTTATGGGAAACGTGACAGAATGCCCAAGTCTCACAAGTACACATCAACTTTCAGCACATTTGGGCATTCTGTGACTTTTCCTGTAAGGTTTCCAACTAAACCTTACGGGAAAAGTCACAGAATGCCCAAATTTCCCAAAAAGTTTGAACCTACCAAGAAATTTGGCTTTCTTTGACTTTTTCCATAAGCCTTCGAGCATGAACTTATAGAAAGTCACAAAATGACCAAATTTCTTGGTAGGTTTAAGCCTTTAGGAAATTTGGGCATTCTGTGATTTTTCTCGTAAAATTTCGAGCATGACCTTACAGGAAAAGTCATAGAATGCCCAAATATCTTGGTAGGTTCAAAACCTTTAGGAAATTTGGGCATTTTATGATTTTTCCCGTAAGCTTTCGAGCACGACCTTACAGGAAAAGTCACAAACTGCCCAAAATTCTTGGTTGGTTCAAACCTTTCGGGAAATTTGGTAGTCTGTGACTTTTCCCGCAAGCTTTCGAGCAACAACTAGTGTGAAAAATTATAGAATCTCTAAACATTTTGTGTATGTTAGTACCACTTCCCATGTTCATAGTATTTACCGTATTGTATGTTATGTGTAGGAATTTAATAGCGCCAAGGATCTTGCCTAAGGACTACTTTAAGGCATAGTTCACATCCTGTAGTCATTTAGTTCAAACACGGGATGTCATATTGAGGAAGTTATCTAGGGTCCAGTTAGATATATTTAGGCAAACTATTTTTGGGCCTATCCTAGACTGTAACCTCGTCCTTAATGGCCAGCTAATACACCACATACTTCTTAGGGAGATAATAAACGAGAGGTCGGACGTAATTTCCTTCAACCTTTTCGGGAATAGAGTGTCCTTTGGTAAGAATGAGTTTGACCTTGTAATTGGGTTCAGGGTTAGAACGAGGAATGTACAAAGGGCGGTGAACCCGAGTAGGTTTAGGAGGCTATATTTCGAGAACCAAACTAATAAAAAATAGTGGAAAGCAGAGAAAGAGTTCCTAGCCATGCATATGTAGTGAAGGTTGCACTTGCATTCTTCATTGACTGCGTTATGATGGGGAGGGAGAAGAAACAAAAGTTTGACCAAAAGCTCCTAAGGCTAACGGATGACTGGAAGGTATTCTGTAATTACGACTAGAGTGGGGTGATTTTTACTAAGACGATCAGTAGCCTGAAGAGAGCTCTTACAAGTGCAATAAACCGTGGCGACCGCACCAAGATTGTGAGATACACGTTATATCGGTTCCCTATAGCCTTCCAAGTTAGATAATATTTTTTGTCCGTAAGATTAATATATTTTTTTTTCCTTTCTTCTTCATGTATTAAATTTAACTCTTTTTTTTTTAGGTGTGGGCGTATGAGATGATTTCATCCCTTACAAACGGGGTTGCCGTAAATGCCAGTGAGACAACGATTCCACGTCTCTCGAGGTGGGTGTGCAATATCTCCCCATCATAAAACATCCTCCACAAAGATATTTTCGAGTCAGACTAGGTAAGGAAACTAACAATCTTTTTGTTATGTCTTATTTCTTATTATGTCTTATTTTATAGTGTAGTCGTATAACCCGTTTTACATGATGTGCATAAACTACACGTAGTTACCACGAGGTTGGTAGCTAGTGTGGAGGAGGTGGCTCATATGCAGTGTCATACCCCCTCCCGGCTTACCTTCTTATACCAAAAAAGAAGCGTGACAACAATAGACATTGACCCTTTTACGACATCTACTGTCAACTTAACTATCTTCAAATCCTTACCAAGCATTTGGTAATAATTTATATTCACATCCAGGCTGTAAGCAAGAATCTCAAATATAACTAACAAACTTTTATAGATTTCATTCAACAACTTAATGCAATATCAACAAAGTTTTTACAAACTTTCACTCTTTAGACCCTGATATTTATAATGCTAGGTCTAAGTTTAAATATTTACAATGTTCACAACTAATTAGCAGACCCATATGAATTTGATGTGTAGGCTAAGCACCTTGGTTCCTCTCGCTACTTGTAAAGTAGAAAAATATTGAAAACCATGAGCTAGGTTGCCTAGTGAGTGAGAAGTTTGGAAAACTATGCTTGGCTTAAAATGTCACACCCCAATCCAGATTTACTCTATACCTAGGAAGGAGCATGATCCTATTCCCAACATAAAACTCTATAATATAAACACCATAAAAGAATAGCAAATCATACAACAGTCCCATTATCACATCAGAAGAACGTGTAAACTTTTAACTAACATGTCTGTATATACACATAATAAGTACAACCTGTCCCCCTTTCACTACACTCTCATGAAAGATGTTTAATACATGATATATGAACAATCTAAATATTTACAACTATCCCAGAGGTTCGCTTCTAGATAGGCCCAGACGAGATTCTTCAGTAGGCTAGGTGTCCCGGACACGCTCGCTACCTGAAACAACAAACAACAACAAACTGGATGAGCAAAAGGCTCAGTGAGTAACTAAATCTACTAAAACTACTCATGACAACTTAAATCCAGTTTGTAAGATAGTAACCATCGTATAACGCATCCCAATGAATTATCAAGATTCACTTTCCACTATGCATGTATAACTATCAATTCTCATGTTTCACAAGTATTCATCTATTTAGTGCTTTCACTATCCGTCCCTCAGCACTTTCTCATTTACAATTACAATACCATGTGCCTTCACATGAAATCCCTCGGCACAGGTAACAAACTCTATCTATGCTCAAGTGCCTTCACACAGAACCCCTCGGCACGAGCTAGTTGTGATGGGTTACTACATGCCTTCACTTACAGTCCCTAAGCATTGTAGTCCATTCTCTACTGTCATTCAAGTGCCTTCTCAAATCCCTTGGCACTTAATTTCACGCTTACTCACATGTAGCTTTCACCATAAGGTCCCTCAGCCACTTATGTGCTTAGACATTTGTAATAATATTCTCTTATATCACTAATACATCACACACATAAGGTATACTACCATTAATCACGTTTCCTCATCAATGTACGTACTAAGTTTAACACAAGATATAACAAACAGTCACTCACAATCGGTCCCGGCTCTAAGTGGGTTATAAGCCTCCCCGAGCTCTTCTTGGCCTGAAAATACATAATCTTCAAATTTAGTTTCCATAATCTCCCTTTTCCTTTAACATATAGTAGCATTGTTATTCTATAGAAAATGGTAAGTTACCAGCGTTACTAAAAAATTACTTAAACTGTACTAGCGACACTGTGTTGATTAAAACCAGCGAGACTACCTTGAGGAGCGATACCCAGCGATACTCTAGCGAGAATTGTGAGACGCAAGCCTATCTTTGTGTTGCAGCGTTACTTCCTCTGCTGCTCAGTCTCTCGCTCACTCAGCGATACTTTTCGCTGTGACAGAACCGTTTCCTTCTTCCCTTCTTCTTCCTTCTTCAACCTGCTAAACATTTCGTTTCAATCAATTTCAGTACTTTCTTCCTTCTACAAACTTGTTAGAATACAGGTCCTTCATCTTACCTCAAAATTTCATGAAGCACATCTTCCCCGTTTAGGACATATCCTCCGACAACTCCGAGTTACCTCTAATCATTCAACAGTTCAACTCCCGTCTCTTCTTCCTGAGTTTGACACACAATTAAACAATTTCAGCTCAAGCATCCTTCATGAAACCTGCTAGAAATCGAGTTAACTCACTAACCTCAAAGTTTCAGCCCTAACCTTCGTCTCTTCAATTTGTTCTTCCTCCAAAACCGAACATCACTCTGAAAAGACCACAGCAGCCGAAACCTCTGTCAAACCCAAGTTTCTCCCACGAATTCAATGAGATTTCTGCTTCAGATCAGCATGAACATCTTCTTCTACCACCCTCCGATGATTCGCCTTAATATGGACCCAACTCGAGCTCTAAAATGCAAGCAGAACAATTGAATTCTCATGTTTCACTTATATATATACCACCGACTTGTACTCCATTTCAATTCTACACTATAATCCGTTCGACGCATACCTCCTAGGCTCAGCTTCATCAACGCACACAGCCTCTGATAATATTTCATTTCAAACTCTTCCGCCAAATAGTTAGCATACGCATAACTTTCCCTCGGCCAACACTCTTTGTCCAACGCATACCCGCCTTCGACGCATGGTAGCGTTCGCCGCATAACAGCCTCACCGCAGATTAGCTCCCAAACTCCCCTTGGCCTCTACTTCTAATCGGCACATTGCCTTCGATGCGTTTGACGCATAATGATCCTCGATACCAAGTGATCCTCTACGCCTTATGTCCTCAACGCGTCTCAACTTTGATCAGCTTCCCTCACCTTTGCGTTTACACCAAAATTATTTCCTCCACAACAGGTTGCCATCAACGCATAGCTTACACTTAGCCATTTTCCCACTCCAAACGCAAACCAGTCAACTACTTTTACACATTCACCCATCTCTCAGCCCCTTCTTACTTTGCGTTCTCATAAAAATAGATGCAGGGCTTACAATTACCACCTCCTTACAAAGATTTCGTCCCCGAAATCAGTAGGCAGCACACTCTCACTCAAATAAACTTGGATATTGCTTCAGCATTTGCTCCTTCGGCTCCCATGTTGCTTCTTCTATCTCGTGATTTCTCCATAACACTTTAACTAATGGTATCACTTTGTTTCTTAACACCTGTTCTTTCTCATCTAATATTTGTACTGGCTTTTCCTCATAGCTCAAATCTTCATTAAGCTCCACTGGTTGCATTGATAACACATGAGTAGCATCGGGTATGTACTTTCTCAACACTGATACGTGGAATACATTATGTATCCTAGACATTTCAACAGGTAAAGCTAGTCTATATGCCACTGGTCCAACCCTTTCTAATATCTCATAGGGCCCAATATATCTAGGACTCAACTTCCCTTTCTTGGCAAATCTCAAAATTCCTTTCCACGGTGATAACTTCAAAAATACTTTGTCTCCAATCTCGAATCAAGATCTTTTCTTCTGTTGTCTGCATAGCTCTTTTGACGATCCCTAGTTGTCTTAAGATTTGCCTTAATCAGCTCTACCTTTTCTGTTGTAACCTGCACAATTTCTGGTCCAACTAACTTTCTTTCACCCACTTCTCCCCAACAAACTGGGGTTCTGCATGGTCTACCATACAATGCTTCATAGGGAGCCATTCCAATACTCGCTTGATAACTGTTGTTATATGCAAATTCCATCAAAGGTAAGTGCACATCCCAATTACCCTGAAACTGTAACGCACAGGTTCTCAACATGTCTTCCAAAGTTTGAATGGTCCGTTCAGATTGCCCGTCGGTCTGAGGGTGAAACGCAGTGCTGAATTGTAGCTTGGTTCCCAATGCGTTTTGCAAACTTCCCCAAAATTTGGAAGTAAACCTAGGATCTTTGTCTGATGTTATCATTACAGGTACACCAAACTGACTCACGTAACCTGTCTAAAGTGTAGGTCGTTTTAACTGGTAAAAATCGTGCCGTTTTTGTTAATCTGTCCACGATCGCCCAAATTCCATTAACACCTGCTGAAGTTCCTGGTAATCCAAACAGGAAGTCCATAGTAACATGCTCCCATTTCCACTCAGGAATAGGGAGTGGATTCAATAATCCTGCTGGCCTTTGTCGTTCAGGCTTAACCTGCTGACAAATTAAACATTTTGCTACAAATTCCGCTATTTCTCTTTTCATACCTGGCCATACATAAAATTTCCTCAGCGTTCTGTACATCTTGGTACTGCTTGGGTGCATAGCGTACGCCGAACTATGAGCCTCTTCCAGTATCATATGTTTAATCTCTTCATCTTTTGGTACATATATCCTGCCCTATTTCAATAATACACCATCAGGTCTGAGCTCAAAGTCCGTTCTCTGCTGAGTCTTCACCTCTTTGACTAACTTACTGATCATAGGATCAGCCATTTGCCTCTTTACAACTTCATCTGCTAGTTTAGGTTTCAACTGGAAATGTGCTAACAATGCTCCTGTTCTAGTTACTTCCAACCTAGCCACGCCAAAGCTCAACTCCTTGAGTAAAGATACCCTTATTGCATTCAGTAGACTTACTTCACTCTGAGACTTCCTACTCAAAGCATCAGCCACCACATTCGCCTTTCCGGGATGATAGTTTATGGTACAATCATAATCTTTAATCAACTCTAACCACCTCCTTTGCCTCATGTTAAGTTCTTTCTGATCAAAGATATATTTTAGGCTTTTGTTGTTTGTATAGATATGGCATTTCTCTCCATACAAATAATGCCGCCATATCTTCAATGCTAACACCACCGCAGCCAATTCCAAATCATGTACAGGATAGTTAACTTCATGTGGCCTCAACTGTCTAGAGGCATAGGCTATAACCCTGCCTCCCTGCATTAGCACACAACCCAGCCCCTGTCGGGAAGCATCACAATACACCTCAAACTCCTTCCCTGACTCTGGTAATGCCAGAATAGGTGCACATATCAACCTATTCTTTAACTCCTGAAAACTTCGTTCGCATTCATCACTCCATTCAAATCTGGTATTTTTCTTGGTTAGGTGTGTCAATGGTAAAGCTATTTTAGAAAATCCTTGTACAAATCGTCGATAGTATCCTGTAAGTCCCAGAAAACTACGCACCTCGGATACTGTCTTGGGTTGTTCCCATCTAGTAACTGCCTCCGTTTTCTGAGGATCCACACACACTCCTGCCTCAGATACAATATGTCCTAAGAACATCACCTGTTTCAACCAAAATTCGCATTTGCTGAATTTTGCATACAGTTTCTTTTCCCTTAACATTTGTAAAACAGTTCTAAGATGTCTCTCATGTTCCTCCCTACTTTTAGAATACACTAAGATATCATCAATGAATACAATCACAAACTGATCTAGATAAGGATGAAAAATCCTATTCATCAGGTCCATGAATACTGCTGGAGCATTTGTCAAACCAAATGGCATTACGAGGAATTCATAATGCCCATACCTTGTTCTAAAAGCCGTTTTTGGCACATCTGCCTTCCTAACCTTCAACTGATGATATCCTGATCTCAAATCTATTTTGGAAAATACTGATGCTCCTCTAAGCTGATCAAATAAATCATCGATACGAGGTAAAGGGTACTTATTGCGTATAGTTACCTTATTTAATTGACGGTAATCTATACACAATCTCATAGTTCCATCCTTTTTCTTTACAAATAATACCGGTGCACCCCACGGAGACACACTGGGTCTAACATACCCCTTATCTACTAACTCCTGCAACTGCACCTTCAGCTCTTTCAATTCTGACGGCGCCATACGGTATGGTGCCTATGAAATGGGATTTGTTCCAGGAACTAAATCAATAGTAAATTCCACCTCCCTATCAGGTGGTAAACCTGATAATTCCTCAGGAAAAACATCGAGAAATTCTTGCACTACCGGTACATCTTCTGGTTTTAACTTCTCTGCTTTTACTTTCATCACATGAGCTAAGTATGCTTCACAGCCTTTACTCAATAACTTCCTAGCTTTCACTGCAGAGATTACACAAGTAGGAAGAATTCGTCTCCTCCCCTTAAATACTACTTCAATTCCATCAGGCTTCGATAACCACACTTCCTTCTTAAAACAATCAACTTTTGCATGATACTTTGATAAAAAAATCCATGCCAAGAATTACATCAAACTCCAATAATTCTAGTGGTAATAAATCAGCCAACCACACCACACCATCAATCACAATCTTACATTCGAAATAAGCCTGTTCTATAACAATGGTTTCCCCAGTAGGGGTACATACTAGTAAAGCTTCAGACAAGAATTCTAATTCTTTATTCATAAATGCAGCAAATTTACAAGACACAAATGAGTGAGTAGCCCCTGAATCTATCAACACATGTGCAATATTAGAACAAACAGTAAGCATACCCGTAACTACATCCGGTGTCGCCTCGGCCTCCTGCCGTGTTACAGTAAACACCTGCCCCTGTTGTCTGGGTCTACCTGTGCTACCCCTCTGTCGACCTCCACTAGTCCCTTCTCCAGCACCCATTTCCTGTCTAGACTGATTTGCTGATTGCACCACTGATCTTTGCTCTGCTTCCCTTCCTTTCTTGGGTTGAGGACAATCTCTTCTAAAATGCCCTGTCTGTCCACAGTTATAACAGACATCTGAGCCCATATAACATTGTCCCCAATGGGAGTTGCCACAGGAAGTACAATATGGTTTCCGTGCTGAACTGGCCACAGATTCACTAGGTTGATTATACTGTGACCGACCCGATGGTACCGATGTCTGAGGAAACCTCCCTCGTCCTCCCTGTGGGTTTCCCCTCCGTGATCCTCCTGGAAAGTACGAACCACTGGTACGGGCTTTAAACTTACCCCTACCAGAAACTCCCGGTGTAAAATGTCGTCCTTCACCCTGCTGGGTCTGTCCTCGTGAAGAACTATAAGTCGGTCCAGCCTTCGATCCGCCTCCTTCATCTCCTGCTATACTCTTTTCCACTTTCATAGCCGCCTCCACTAACTTTGCAAAGTCTGTCCACTCTGTACTAGCTGTTACTGGGGTTCGGATTTCACTACGCAAGCCGTCTTCGAAACGCTTGCATTTATCAGCTTCTTCTGCTATCAATGCCAAAGCATACTTGGCAAGCTCCGGGAATTTCTTTTCATATTCAGCTACAGTCATACCTCCTTATACTAGATTTAAGAATTCCTTCCTTTTCTCATCACAGAAGGATTTAGGGTAATATTTCTCCTGGAATGACTTCTTAAAATCTGCCCATGTTAATGAGCCCACATCTGCACTTCTGTGCTCTATCAATCGCCAATAGTCTTCAGCTCCTTTTTGGAGCATGAACGTGACCAAGTCAAGTTTTCTGTCCTTTGGACAATGCATCACTCTGAAGCATTTTTTCTACCTGATTCAACCATGCTTCAGCTTCCGCAGGATCTGTGGTGCCCTCAAATACTTTAGCACCCAATGCCTTGAATCGCTCAATGCCAAACTTTTTCTCAGGGTCACCCTGAACTGTTTCCATACTAGTTACTAATCTCTGTGCAATTCTGCTAAAAAGTTGTTCCTCCATATTCATACTCGCCTGAGGATTACTAGATTCTCCTTCGGACGCTTGTCTCTCTTCCCCAGTAGCGTGCGATGTCGCGACGCCTTCCTGCCTACCTCGTCTGGTACCTCTGGGCATGTTCCTATAACATAGTATGTAATCAATTTACTTTTACATGGTCCAAGCTACAACGCATGACCTCACAGCCTAAAATCTTATGCTCTGATACCAAATTGTCACACCCCAACCCAGATTTACTCTATACCTAGGAAGAAGCATGATCCTACTCCCAACATAAGACTCTATAATATAAACACCATAAAAGAATAGCAAATCATACAACAGTCCCATTATCACATCAGAAGAACGTGTAAACTTTTAACTAACATGTCTGTATATACACATAATAAGTATAACCCGTCCCCCTTTCACTACACTCTCATGAAAGATGTTTAATACATGATATATGAACAATCTAAATATTTACAACTATCCTAGAGGTTCGCTTCTAGATAGGCCCAGACGAGATTCTTCAGTAGGCTAGGTGTCCCGGACACGCTCGCTACCTGAAACAACAAACAACAACAAACTGGATGAGCAAAAGGCTCAGTGAGTAACTAAATCTACTAAAACTACTCATGACAACTTAAATCCAGTTTGTAAGATAGTAACCATCGTATAACGCATCCCAATGAATTATCAAGATTCACTTTCCACTATGCATGTATAACTATCAATTCTCATGTTTCACAAGTATTCATCTATTTAGTGCTTTCACTATCCGTCCCTCAGCACTTTCTCATTTACAATTACAATACCATGTGCCTTCACATGAAATCCCTCGGCACAGGTAACAAACTCTATCTATGCTCAAGTGCCTTCACACAGAACCCCTCGGCACGAGCTAGTTGTGATGGGTTACTACATGCCTTCACTTACAGTCCCTAAGCATTGTAGTCCATTCTCTACTGTCATTCAAGTGCCTTCTCAAATCCCTTGGCACTTAATTTCACGCTTACTCACATGTAGCTTTCACCATAAGGTCCCTCAGCCACTTATGTGCTTAGACATTTGTAATAATATTCTCTTATATCACTAATACATCACACACATAAGGTATACTACCATTAATCACGTTTCCTCATCAATGTACGTACTAAGTTTAACACAAGATATAACAAACAGTCACTCACAATCGGTCCCGGCTCTAAGTGGGTTATAAGCCTCCCCGAGCTCTTCTTGGCCTGAAAATACATAATCTTCAAATTTAGTTTCCATAATCTCCCTTTTCCTTTAACATATAGTAGCATTGTTATTCTATAGAAAATGGTAAGTTACCAGCGTTACTAAAAAATTACTTAAACTGTACTAGCGACACTGTGTTGATTAAAACCAGCGAGACTACCTTGAGGAGCGATACCCAGCGATACTCTAGCGAGAATTGTGAGACGCAAGCCTATCTTTGTGTTGCAGCGTTACTTCCTCTGCTGCTCAGTCTCTCGCTCACTCAGCGATACTTTTCGCTGTGACAGAACCGTTTCCTTCTTCCCTTCTTCTTCCTTCTTCAACCTGCTAAACATTTCGTTTCAATCAATTTCAGTACTTTCTTCCTTCTACAAACTTGTTAGAATACAGGTCCTTCATCTTACCTCAAAATTTCATGAAGCACATCTTCCCCGTTTAGGACATATCCTCCGACAACTCCGAGTTACCTCTAATCATTCAACAGTTCAACTCCCGTCTCTTCTTCCTGAGTTTGACACACAATTAAACAATTTCAGCTCAAGCATCCTTCATGAAACCTGCTAGAAATCGAGTTAACTCACTAACCTCAAAGTTTCAGCCCTAACCTTCGTCTCTTCAATTTGTTCTTCCTCCAAAACCGAACATCACTCTGAAAAGACCACAGCAGCCGAAACCTCTGTCAAACCCAAGTTTCTCCCACGAATTCAATGAGATTTCTGCTTCAGATCAGCATGAACATCTTCTTCTACCACCCTCCGATGATTCGCCTTAATATGGACCCAACTCGAGCTCTAAAATGCAAGCAGAACAATTGAATTCTCATGTTTCACTTATATATATACCACCGACTTGTACTCCATTTCAATTCTACACTATAATCCGTTCGACGCATACCTCCTAGGCTCAGCTTCATCAACGCACACAGCCTCTGATAATATTTCATTTCAAACTCTTCCGCCAAATAGTTAGCATACGCATAACTTTCCCTCGGCCAACACTCTTTGTCCAACGCATACCCGCCTTCGACGCATGGTAGCGTTCGCCGCATAACAGCCTCACCGCAGATTAGCTCCCAAACTCCCCTTGGCCTCTACTTCTAATCGGCACATTGCCTTCGATGCGTTTGACGCATAATGATCCTCGATACCAAGTGATCCTCTACGCCTTATGTCCTCAACGCGTCTCAACTTTGATCAGCTTCCCTCACCTTTGCGTTTACACCAAAATTATTTCCTCCACAACAGGTTGCCATCAACGCATAGCTTACACTTAGCCATTTTCCCACTCCAAACGCAAACCAGTCAACTACTTTTACACATTCACCCATCTCTCAGCCCCTTCTTACTTTGCGTTCTCATAAAAATAGATGCGGGGCTTACATAAAAACTCAACGAAATCATGCTCGATAAATTGTAAAGCATTTGGAAGCTTATATAACATTTGCATTTGGTTAAAAGATTTTCCTTAGTTGAGGCAGAGTAAACACAACGCTGCTCAATGACGTAGACAACCTTAGTTAGGTTAGAGTAATCTCAACACACCCAACATCGAATAACTTTAACTGTGTGGAGTAATCTCAACACAACAACGTCGAATCTTCCTCTATGTGCACATAGGAATTTATTCTCGAGCTGCCCGTGTACCTTTTCAAGTCCTTCAGTACTAGGGTCCCAATATATAGTATTAAGACTGCCCCTATGCCTTCTCCATGTCCTTTGGTATTGGGGACCATCTATTATTCATTTAAAATATAGCATGCCACCTGACAACCTCAAACATACTGTCTTCACTTCCAGCTTACAAAAGTAATATTTCTAGCCAAAATTAGACTTTGTTTCCTCTTCCAAACTTATAAATAATTGTCTTTGCTACCTTACCTCAAAATTTTAGCCTCTAAATCCTTTTCTTCTGCCAGACATCATTAAATCTTCTCGCTTTGCTCCAGTTTACCTAATAGCCTGAGCAAGCTTGAATTTATGATGAAATTCGAGTTCTTCCTCAATGAGTTTCCTTCCAATAGCCTTCTCTGTGCAACTAGACTCAAATTAGGAATTTGGTGGAAGAAACTCTCAAATAGCTCGAGTAGTTTTCACACACTAGTCTCATATGTTGGACCCTTCTATTTATAGCCTTCACAAAAAATTGCATGCAAAATCCCAGCTTGCCACTTCCTACTTGCTTGCAAGCCCATGCCACACTTAACACAGTTTTGACACCTAATCTGACAAATTGCCTAAGCAAGAAGAAATGGTGGATGCAACCTTGGGCAAATTTCTCCACGCATAGTTTAAGCGTTCCTTTGAGCTTAGTTAGCTACACTTCTCGGCTACCCATTGCACGCAGTCCCTTGGCTAATGGTCGCCGACTTGGACGCATACCACCTTGCGTCAACCTCATAAGCCTCATTTGGACGCATAGCCTAAACGCATCACTCCCTCTCTTACTTACCTCAACCAACGCATCCAAGCTCATGGATGCCTAGCCATCTTACCCATCAAGCAATGCCTCATACACATTCTTTGGTGGCTCGACTACTCAAGGGTCTCAACGCATGCTCTAAGACTTAGCCAACTTTCTTGCCGGCCACACCTACAATACACAACTCGATTACTTCATGATGAGGCTCTCAACTACCTCCATCTCAATTACCCGCCTAGTCACTTGCTTGCCATCTATCCCATGGCTAAGTCCACAAAGAGAATGTTAAGTACTTAAGAATGAAAGTAGGGTTTACATGCAGTAGGTAGCATGGGCACTTGAGACACGTGCACTATCTCCTAACCCCATCAACGTCGGCATACTGGGACCGCTACTACTCCTCGTTGAAGGTCAGTAGGAGGCTCCTCTGGAGGAGAGAGGCGGTGATATGGGGACGATCATGAAGAGGACGTAGTCTAGGAAGAGCCCATTGTCTAGGAGAGGCACGATGACGATGTGACAGATGAGGGTGGGGAGGATGCTCGTCATGAGGACATATTCTATGAGGATCCAGTTCAGCACCATGTTTGTGATGAGACTGTATTTGACATCCACGATAGCCATCCCCATTTGAGCGACGAACTTAGACAGATTGAGATCCGTCTAGAGTAGTTTCAGACCAGGGTGATGACAGAGTTTGCCATGATGTGGTCAGAGTTCGCTAAGATGAGGTATGAGTTTGATAGTGTGAAATAGGACCTCTAAGCGATTATAGGATATCTATAGGAGTTTATGAAAGTACGTTATTTTCCATTACATTTAAGTTACTTTGTTGTATGCCTTGTAGTATTGTTTGCTAAAATGTTATTTACTTGCACGCTGCAAGGTAAATATGTGGAGCTACCATAGTTTGGTGGATCTCAAGATGGAGATGGCGAAGTCGAGGGAGGAAGTGACGACACGACATCTGATGCTGACAATGATAGTGATCATGTCGAGCCACAACCGAACCAAGCTGCTGGGGAAGGTTCTTTTGTACGCTCGATTGATCAACAAGGAGGTGACCCCCCAGGCATGGCTGAGACGACGATCATTGGTCCAGTGGAGGACCAGTGCACACCTAATGTCTGAGCTAATGTCGATACTGCCTCCCAGTTAGAAACATTAGTGTCGGAGACTACCTCCCATCCTCCACCAGTATTACACATTAGTGATGATGACACCAAGGACCCCACTGCATCATCTAGTAAGCAAGATGATTTAGGAGCTTCGGATCCCAGTTCAGTTGACTAGCCCATCACTTCTGAGGTCAATGTCACGTTTAATACTAATTACACTAATTAATTGATATTGTTTACGATTAATTACGCTAGAACATCTATGAATTTGAACAACCTCACCTGCAGACAAAATTTGAAACTCTTGACGACGACCTACTTGGGGAACCTTCATGGGCGGTAAGATCTTTATATCTTAAAAATCATCCAGCTGCCTCCACTTTGACATATGCTCGACCGAAAAAATGGGCTCTACATATCCCCCGTAAAGTTCCTCTATCTAATTGCAGGAGGGCAAAGGGTATATGCATCAATGTTTCAATATCGGATGGCTGCAATTGCATGTGAGTAAGGAATCTCGTAATAATCGAATTCTTTGCATGTACACATCCCCACTTCTAATACTACAACTGAAAAGCACTTGAAAAGTGCTTTTTATTCTCTTAAATTAAGAGAGTTTCTATTAGATTTCATTTGTTTGCTAGTGGTTTTCGAGTCAATATAAAGAAAATAAGAATTAAAAGCCAAAAGAATCAAACCAAGCCAAAATCAAGCGGAAAAGAGAAGAAAATCACAAAACCCCTAAAACCAGGGCAACGCTGCATTGCCAGCTCGGCATTACCACGACGCTTTTTCTCGAGAGCAGCTATATAAGAACCACAGCAGCATTGGTGCAGCATTGCGACACGGTGCTAGGGGTAGGAATCAATGAAGCATAGCGCAGCGGCGCCATCTCATAGCAACGTGGCGCCACCTTTTAATGTCGGTCAGCGCTGCGGCACTACAGCAGCGTCGCGGTGCCAACTTTCCTAATTTTAAAAATCTGTAATTTTAGAAACAAATCTAGGCGGCCAAGTCTATAAATTGAAGGGTTTCCAACAACCCTAGGCAGGGAGAGAACAACACAATATAGAGCCTCAAAGAGTGAGTTGACTACAAGGAAGAGAGAAAAGAGTTTGAGAGAGAGTTTGGTGCCATTAGAGTTTCCGACGTGAAGATCAAGGAAATCTTGGCGATTTCTCCTCAATCAAGGGCTTCTTTACAGTAGAGTATTCCTTTCTTTACACTCTTTCTATGTTGAAACTTGTCTTGAACATGTTGTCCAAAGCTATGAGTTGCTAAAAACTATAGTTTTAGGATGTTGATGAATTGTTTATGAAGTTATGCTAATGTTGTAGACTTTTTATGGATTGTTGTAATGAATATGTTTTTCATTATTATTATGCTTAATTCTTGTTGATTGGCCATCCATGCATGTAGATTAGATGTATGACTTAAGGAATTTTATGTCTAATTGGATTTATAACAATGAATTATTGTTGATCTATCATGTAAATAGCTAGGTTAACAATGAAAGTTGCTAAAGATTATTCATAATGCCATGTGACTTATATTGGTTTCAAAATGTTAGTAATCAATTAGGTTGCATGAGAAAAGGTTGTATTTGATAGAAAAGAACCTGAATTTATGTTTCTAGGCTTAAGCATATGAATTGCAATAAATTCCATGAACCTTAGAATGTTTCATAATGAATTAAACAAGGATTCAATATCGAACTCTCTTTGACTCTTGTATTACAAATTTACTTGCTTTCCTTATTTGTTTTGACTCTTGTATTACAAATTTACTTGTTGTCCTTATTTGTTTTCTCAAATCATAACTTGAAGTTGAATCCTCAAATGAAACTGACTCAATTTAAAATAGCTAAGTGATTTAAACCTTCACAATTGGATCATCAGTGGAATGATATTCAGAACTTAATCGTCTTATATTATAACTTGACACATACACTTGCGGTAACACAGAATTTACGCATCAACAACTCCACCCAAGTGCCCGTTGGTTACTTCATATTTGTAATGATCGATGGACTTAGTTTCATGTCTTATTGATCTTAATTCTACCTCCCTCTCCATATGCAGAAAGTGTAGTCTGTTAACCCCCAACATCCTCTCGTCACTGATGAAACCAATCTTGCAACAAACCTCGTACGCGATCAAGGAACTTGGTAATTGTAGGGTTCGTGCCTCCTTGAGTATGGCATTCAGGCTTTCAGTTGCATTTGTCGTCATTTGATCAAATCGTTTGCCACTCTATAATTCCCTGCCCACCTTTCGTAGCCGATCTCTTCCAAGTACTACGCAGGTCCTCTAATCGAACGAATCTTGGCCCAATGTACTCGAAAGTTAGTCTCACGTAATTCTTTTGCTACTAGAAAGAAAGCAGGGAGCATAACTTCTTTCTTGAAATGATTGTTCAAATTGTGGCTTAGGTGATGAATGCAAAAACAATGGAATGCAAATGGAAATACCCTGCTGATTGATTTACCAATGCTAGGTTTCCTATTCAATATAATGACAAGTTTCATAATGGCTCTGACTGCCTGCTTGACCCTCTAAAACAATCACGTCCATGCATCATCCATCTCACCGTCCACCACGACAAACGCAACTGGGTATATTTGTCCATTCCTATCAATGGAGTTTGCACTAAGCATTACACTCTTAAACTTTCCACGTAAGTGTGTCCCATCGACTACCAAAACAATGCATATAGTTTAAAGAACCCTAATACAAGGACCTAATGTCGTAAACACATACCTGAAATATTTTGTCATTAAGCTTCAAAACATATAAGGTCCCGGTGTTCATTATCTTAAGGGCTTCACCATATGCATGTAAGTGGCTGAAGGACTCTTCGGGCTTACCTCAAACCATTATTAGGACCTCTTCCTTCGACCGCCCAAGATTTTTGTAACTAATGCTCATGTCATATTCTTCACGAATGCCTTGCATTATATCTTTCAATCTATACACCCTATTGACATTCATGTACCTGGACTTAATCAAATGTTCTATTACCTTGCTCTTTGCCTGTTGGTGGTCGTGGTCCATTAGTTGGCGAGAGCATGTATGGACATTCATATACCTACTTATCTTAAAGAAGGTAGGGTCCTTAAGCAAACAAGCCCTAATCCTCCATCCACATATCTCATGTTTACACTTAACAACCAATAATAACTTTGTGGATTTGTGGACCAAAGTTTCAAAATTTTGGCGCATGGAAAATAACGACAATGAATATGCGGGCTCTTCCTTTGAAAGATATATCTGTCCAAGCTCGATGTCGACGTCGTCCTTACCAAATACTAATCAGTCACAAGGATGGGCACAACTGGCAAAGACATTCCCGACTGTGCAGAACTAGTGCCAACCAACGGTGCTTTTAAAGGAAATTGAATCCTAGCGGAAGCCTATGATCGCGTTCTTTGATTTCTTGAAAGAATTAAAATTACAAAAAGTTAAGAAAATGTTAAACAACATACCTTTGCGAATCAATAATTTCAATAAAATCTCCCCTCAACCCGATAGTCTTCTCCTTGTAGTCTTCCTTTTCCAAGAGATTTTACTTACTATGACTCTGGCAAGGATCCGGTTTGTGGGAACCACTTATTGAAAGAATGAGAAGAATTTTCTTAGAGCTTTTCTAAGAAAATTGGGAGAATTTCTAGAGGGAGAGTATCAGAGTAATCGTAGAGATTATTATTGTAGAGAGTGTGTTCTAAGGGCTCCCAAAGGCCCTATTTATAGAACTCTATGGGTTACTCATAATCCTATTAGGATAACCCTCTGTAGAGATTTTAAATTAAATATTCAATAATATCCAATATTAATAAATATTTATCCAAATAATATCTAATATTAAATGGTTTTAAATATTTAAATCTTATTTAAATATTTATCTTCTGCAGAATCTTTAATTTGGATCCCATCGAAATTAAATAATTAATTATTTGAATCCAATTCAAATTAATTAATTAATTCTCCATCTATTTATTTATATGGATTTCATCCAAATAAATAATTAATTATTTGAATCATATTCAAATAAATTAGTTCTCCATATTATAAAGTTATAATTTGAATCTTATTAAAATAAACTTTATAATAAATCATGTAATTAACTATATTCAATACAATTAAAAATTTTCCTCATAAAGTTGAACATTTCAAATTTTTTTTTCAACATAATTGATCCTTGTTGGTCCGTGGTGAGCTAGCAAGGGGACCTTATGAACCTACATATTATAAGCTTCAATAATTCAAGATTAATTAATTAAACTCTTTAATTAAATTAATCTCCATTCATTAACTACATGTCAAACCACTATAGACCCATAGTTGAACTCTTATGCACTATAGGACAAGTTGTGTCCATGGATATAATTAGTATAAGCAAGTCGATCCTTCACAAGTTGTTCATAATTACAGTTAGGTCAAATGTCCGTTCTACCCCTATAATTACCTCTTATCCTTAAGTACCACTATTTCTCTAATGAACAATTTGTTTATGATCCAACCATAAACTAAGTCCCTCTCGGGCCAGTGAGAGGATGGGGCCCCTTGTTCAAGACCCGAAATTATCACTTAAGGGAACTACTCATCTACTTACCCTATTTGGAAAGGATTGAAATTCATCTTGTGAAGTTATATTCCCAGCTCCCCATTTAGTCAAATCTCCAAAATGGTAGGCTTATTGAGTCAGCAACTCGGGCCACTCTCACCCATGCAAATCAAAGGACCGACCTCACGAATAGGAGTTCATAAGTCACTTAGGATTAAGGATGGAGTCACACATGATCATCCTATGAAATATTAATCTCATCAATTAATAGATTTACAAAGAGATTAAATATTTTGCGGTCCGGTCTTATACAAACTCTTTGTATAGGATACCCCCACTCACATGCCTCCACATGAACGGTTTGGATCAAACCATTTGTAACTATTACAAAATGGGTCGTATCCATAGTGTCACTAGGATAAGACACCCTACCTTATCCATATACTTTAGACCTTTAGGTTATTTCTTGAACATGATCCACCCATATGTCAACTACATACATGTTCAAGACTTCATGCAATAACCTTGGACTTTTCCGTTAATGTATAAATTAATATTGCATAATTAATAATTAAATTAATTAATCAATTACGAGGCTTTAGGGTACAAATCCCAACAATCTCTCACTTGCACTAAAGTCGATGAGACATGTATTTTAGGGCATACTCTATACCCAACATGATCTCCCATTTGCCCTAGCGAAGAAGAGACATATCTTGTAATTCTAGACAGTCTAGGTGACTCTCATATACTTTAGCCTAGAGAGTCCTTTTTATATAAATCAAATCATATGTCATTCAATATCATTTTGGTCAACGATTATACTGTCACACCCTACTTTTTAAAGAAACGATGCGTTGAAGAATTTATGAAGAAAAGAGGTAAAAGACCATGTTGGACGCATGGTCAGGGCTAGGTAACGCATGGTAAGGGTGGACGCATGGAAGTAAATTGAGAATGGAAAGAAGTGAAGCGGATAAGCAAGAAAAGAATAAAGTTAAATTGTGAAGTGTTGAAGAAAGTTGTGAAGTAAACATAAAAACTGGTGCATGTGGTGGACGCATGCTAATCTATCCTTAAGGGAAGTAGTTTAAGTGCAAGAAAAAGGTTAAAAGAATAATTTGGGGAGTAATCAAGGAATGTTCAAGGATAGGAAGATGGTCATTGAACGCGGGATGAAGATAAACGCGATGGGACCAACGCGTAAAGAAAGAGCTTGAAAAGGAGTTGTTATGAACATAAGGAAGCAGTTGGACGCATGGTATGATGCGATGAGATACAAACACAGTATTGAGCGTTTGTCATTAACGCCTAGTAGCATTGTGTAAGCACTGGTTTATTATAGTGCAGCTATGCGTTGAGGGTGATCACGAATGGTTGTGAACTGAAATAGTCGCCGCGTTGGAGGAGGAAGAAACGTACTTGGCCTACCATACGTTGGTAAGGATGTCATGTGTTGAGATATCTATACGTTAAAGATAGAGTTACCTCTATGCGTCAGGGAGTAGTATAGTTGGCTGAGAGTTAGAAAATGAGTAGTAAAGCTCAAATTTTAAAGGAAACTTAATGAACGCATGAGGGCATTGTGCTGAATAAATGGTTATCTATTGGAAATGTTGGATACATAAGATAAGTGTATAAGGCTAGGTGGCTATGTATAGATTTGACACCTTATCAGTAGGAGGTGTTAAAGGCATGTTAAGTGTTTCATGCAAGGTGACACTTGGATCAATGCATGGTTAATTAAGCATGCAGCGAGACATGTGGCAAACAAGTGGCAAAAGGAGACGAAAAGTTGAATGGTAAGCTCCCTATAAATAGAACTTTGAAGGAAAAGGAGCGACTGATGACTCTCAGAGAAGAAATCTGGAGAGAAAAAGAAGTAGAAAGCAAGAACGTCTGTGGTAGGAGTATGCGACCAAGAAAGAAGGTATTTGACAACTTAATTATCTTATGTAAAAAAGTTGTCTGGTGTTAAAAAGGGTCGGCTACGCATTGAGGACAAACATAATGTCCAAGGTGAACGCGGCGTCCAAAGTTAGATGATGCGCTCATGATGGACCTTGCGTCCAAGAGAGGGCAATGCATCTGAAGGGGAAGTAAGAAGAGTCGGGGTGCACTTTGCGGAAATAACCAGCTTTGCGTTACCAACCTTGCGTTGAAGGGCAGGGTTGCGTTCAACCAAGCTGACAGAGGAAAATGGAGTCTTGCGTTCCATAATTAGAACGCTGCGTCCAGAAAGCTCGGGAAGAGAAACTAGAGGAAAGGAAAAAGAAGTATTCTGTGGCAAGTACAGGTGAGTAACACCTGCGTTTTACAAAATATAAATGAGATCTTTATGAATATGATTTTATGGGTTTCTAATGGAATAATGTATGCGTTTTCATATATATAAAGTATACGATTATGTGATTTATAGAGACATGAGCATGTGTCTTAGAGACAAGAGCATGCGTTTTACTTGAGAACTTTGAGAATGTTGGGTACTTGCTATGAGTTATAAAACGCATGATGATGTTTGATATTTGTTTTCATAACTTCTCTAAAAAGCATGGTATTATATGATTTCAAGAAAGATTTGAAAGTAAACTTAATGAAAAGCATGCGGTTTTACATTAAAATGTGAAATTGAACTTAACATTTTGATGAGATGAGATTTCGAAACGGTAAACTCATGAGTTATTGATATAACGTTTACAAATATGTTTTGTGTATATTAAACTTGAAAAGGCACCCGAGGCTCAGGGACATAGAGAAGTCCAAAGGGTAGCCGTTCTATTAAAATGGGCCCCCAATGCTCAGGTGTGAGCACTGACTTGTGATACCAAGTGTTGGGGTGCGGCAATGCGATTGTGGCTATGTGTTGCAAGGTGAGGAGTAGCCGTGAGTGAAAGCAAAGAATTTTTGGAAAGTAAATTTTGGCTAAGTGTTGGCCAGGCCCCGGCGTTGTTGATTGACTCACGGAGGGTTGTGAGCTGAAGTAGCTGCCCGCGTCGAAGGATAAGTAATTTTGGCGGGGGAAGAAATGTGTTAGAACCATACGTTTAAGTCACTATGCGTTGAGGACAGTCATGTGCTGAAGCCGATGCGTTGAAGACAGACATGCGTTGAAGTCGCTCCGCGTCGAAGACAGAGTGGTCTTGACGCGACGAAAATAGAGGTGTATGATTGGGATGTATGCTTCAAAAATAGGAGGCGTTGAGGACGACACCATGCGTTGGGTGTGGTAAGTTGCTGAAGGCATTGGAGGAGAAGTTTAACATGAGTGCCTCGCGTCGAGGTGAAAACCCTACTCCAGCCTGCGGGGAGGGGTAAGTCGGTAACATAAATCTTAGTGTTTGTGGAGGCTAAGTTGGTAGTATATATAGTTCGATTAATTAAATGTTTAATCATTTTTAAGACATTTTCGAGAGCTTAAGTCGGTTCCATATTTCAGACAAACTTCAGGAGAAGATTGAGAAAGGTGCTCTTGCGGATTTTGGGCAAAATTCTACTCATATTGGTGTTGAAAACGGAGCTGAAACAGAAGATTGGTTGCAGTCGCATAGACTGAACAGTGGTTGATATTTGGAGTAGAACGTATAAAAGAAGCCGAGTTTTGAGCTGAAATTTGGAGGTCAGTAAGTTAACATAATTCCTAACAAATCTTATGAAGGATGGTAAAGCTGAAATCGAAGTTAATTATGTGAATCTTTAGGGGAAAAGTAGCACTTACAAGATTGTTAAACAATCTGGAGCAGTATGAAGTGATTTTGGAATAACGAGAAAACGAAGAAGAGTTTAAACTTGAAATTTTAAGGTAAGCCATAAAACTCAATTCTCTATAAGTTTGTAGAAGGGAAGAAGTTCTAAATCCATCTAAAATCATGACTTTTAATAGATTGAAGTAAGAACAAGAGGAAAGGAAGAATCACAGTGCAGGATGCCGCTAAAACCAAGTATCGGCACGCTGTCTAAGTATTGATAGCGAGATGGGTGTCGCTGAGACGCAAAGAAGTCTTCCGTCTCACAAAACTCGCTAGATATCGCTGGGTGTCGCTGCTAAGGTAGGGTAACGCTAGTGTCGCTCAATCTAGTATCGCTAGTAACAAATTCTGTTGAGTAGTATCGCTAGAATTCTTGCTTATGATGTTAGTTTGAAAAAGGGGAAAGTTCAATGTTAAGTAACGCTAGATAAAATGTTCATTGCAGGCTAGGAAGAGATAGGGAAGGCATATAACCCACGCAAGGTCTAGGAAGAGTTGTGAGTGACTCCTTTATTTTTCAATTCGATTTTTTATTTAAAATGTTCTTATGAAATATGATTTTGCGATGAACTGTTTAAAATGCATAATGTTTGATTGCATTATTTACAAGGCATGTTATACGTTTTCTAAAGTTGATAGAAAGCATTTTCTTTGATGAAATGTTATTGAATAACGATCTATATGATTTTCTATGAAAGAAGTTCTATATGAACTATTTATGTGGACGGGTTCTAAAATGTTTTAGAGGAGGCTCAGTGCTCAAGGACATGAGAAGGCATGTGAGTTTCCCCGAGACCCAGTACTGAAGGACATGGAGAAGGTACTTGGGCAACCCGTCATATTCCTATGTGCACATAGAGGTTGATTTGGCTGATGCGCGAGTTGCTCCGCATTGGGCCAGGGATGATTACGACGTTGGGTGTGTTAAGCCTTGCTCCACCCCCAACTAAGGTTGTTTTCGACGTTGAGTGCATTGAGCGTTGCTCCGCCTCAACTAAGGGAAAAGTTTGAAAAACTAAACTGTTTACTGTATCACTTCTTTTGAAAACAATCATGTATGATTTGAAACTAGATTTATGAGACTGATGGTTTGTGGAAAGTATGCTATAGTTGAATAATATGTTAAATCCTTGTTTATCTGTTTATATGTAACATGCCTGTTTTTTTTAAAAAATGTCCGTTTTTACAAAGATTGGTCACTCACTGGGCTGTTAGCTTATGTTTTTCAATATTTTCCTTTTCTCCCCCCCAGGTAGCGAGGACGTTCCCGATGCTTAGCCTACTTCAGCTCACCCTGCCTAAGTCTCGAGTTCTCAAAATACAGTCAAGTCTAAAAGTTGTACGTTGTATATAACCTTATGTGGATGGCATGTAGATCTAGTTGTGTAAAGAATGGGAATTGTAATGTGGTATTGTTTAAACGTATAGTGGATCTATGGAAGTTTAAATCATGTTATATGATAAAAGTGTACTCTGTACAAGGATTAATGTTGTGTCATAAGCATGTGTAGTATGATTGGGTTCTATGAATGTATATGTATAAATGTATGCACAGGAAGATGTGGAAGAAGAGACAATATGCGTCACAAGAGGGGTGATGTTTATTGTCTTCACATTCCCTTTCAGGATAGGTAGGTAATCCGGGAGGGGGTGTGACATCAGGGACTCGTAGAAGGCATTGTGGGCGGCCCGGAATATAAAGGTACCCAATGCTCAGGAACTCGTAGAAGGCATATGGGTAACCTGGATATAGAAGTGGGACCCCAATGCTCAGGGACTTGTAGAAGGCATTGAGGGCAGCCCAAGTTCTAGTACCTATGTGCACATAGAGGTATATATGACGCTGATGTGTTGAGATTACTCCACACAGCTAGGGAAAATCGACGTTGAGTAGCGTTGAGCAGTGCTCCGCCTCAACTAAGGAAAAAGTATTTTATAAGAATGAGATAGAAGAGAATTTTGAGTATTTAGTCTGAAACGGTCAAGCATGTTTTCACGATGATGTTTAAGTATAATTTAATCTATTTTGAAGTGATATGTTTTATGCGAGTTTGACCAGTTTTTCAGTTAAAATATATTTTTATCAGAAATCCGTTACTCACTGAGCCGTTAGCTCATTCTTTTAAATGTTTTCCATTTTCAAGTAGCATGACAGTTCCCGTTGCTGATCGAAGTCGAGGTTTGTCAAGAGCGTGTGGATTGGTGAGGTTGACAGTGGATTACGTGACAGGGTAGTCAGTAACTACTGTCTTCACATCTCTTTTCGGGTTATGGAGGATAATCCGGGAGGGGGTGTGACATATACTTTCTCTCAATATGTCTTATTCTAGAAGTTGGTGTCTACTAATATCCTTAGTCTTAGCCTTTGCATCACCATTATCTCATAAAAAAGTGATAGACTAATTTAGAATTGAAACACTTTCAGAACTATAAGGATATTTTTATGGCTACACAAAGTCTTGTTTCACAAGCAAAAACAAATGTCTTGTGTACCAATCTCCACCACATAGGATAAAACTTGTTCTTACCATAGATTTCTTTAAATCTTTGTAAGACCCAGTGTATCTTGTGAAAGATCAAATCTTAACACTACATACACAATTTTTCATTATCAATAGATACTTTGAGAAATCTTTTAATTTTCTACTCAATAGTCACACCATTGATATAACCAATATAACAAAAAAATTGCATGTTAAGTCTCATTTATGCATTAATTATCTCATACTGAGAGAAGATAATTAATCATATGTGCTCAAAACTTGAGGTGTCTTAGCATATTCTTCCTTAGACTTAACTTCACTTTTGAATGATATATTATTATTCTTTTGAAGTTGTGCATCAAATATTTGACAAACATTTTGTAAATGTAAGATGTTTGAGACAAACTTAACATTATGTCCTTAATTGGTTGGGTAGTCAAATTTTTTTATGTTACATTACATTATGCATAATGTGTAATACACCATTAACATAAAACATGAGAAATATCCACTTGTCAATTAATGATTCTCTTATCTATACAAGATCATTAATATTTGTTCAAAGTCATAGGTTATGACAACTCTTATCAAACCTTATATTCAAATATCTAGCTATCTAATTCATTTCTCAAATGAACCTATACAATTTTGCAAACTCTTTGCATTTGATCTTTGAAAGTTGAACTCTTAGTTTGTTTGTGTATATGCATTGTTTAAATTCTTTTCATAAAAGAATCTAAACGTTTATTTTACATATCTCATATGCAACAATGAACACTGCTCAAAAGACTCAATTATGGCAACGAGTGAGAAAATTGACCCATAGGCTAATTTCTTTCAATAGGTTTTACCCTTTTGCCATAAGTCTTACTTTAAAGATCTATATCTTCTAATCTACCCATATAGGTCTCTTTTGTAGATCTATTCATATCCTATGGATTTGATCCCATCAAGAAAATCTACAAATCCAGACAGAGATGAAGTACGAATATTATCTTGAGTTCATGACTTTGACCTAACAATCTTTGTCAACATCCCTCAACACAACTTTGAGGATGATAAGCCTTAAATTTATCAACTAATATGACAATTTTGACTTCAATCAAGTCGTAAAGGTTGAGTTATCCAATAACTCTCCCAATAGGATGAAGGCTCATCATGTTTAACTAGGATTCCTTTGACATTCAAATGTAATTAAATGGTTAATAACACTTATTAACTCTTAGTGAATTTACCTGAAACCCAAGTATCAACACTATTTAACCTTAGAAAAGGTTATACTTTTATTCGACATTCCTTATAAAATTAATATTTGTCATACAAATACTTTATTTTATTTAGGATTGCATAAAAAATCATTCTTTTCCTCTATGAGGATAACCTACTCTTAGGCATATCCGTGAATATATATATTTGTTTAGGTTTGTTTCAGCATGTGCATCTTAACATATCCATATCCGAAATGTTATAAACTAGTTTACTACACTTCCATAATTGAAAATTGTCTCCCATAGAGATTTGGAGGGAATAATGTTCACAGTGCAATCTCTATTGCATGCCTTAACCAGAGTATGACAATGATGTGTAATTTATTAATGATGTGACTATGTCTAACAAAGTACTCATTATTAACATGACCAAGTTCAACAAGATCAACTTTCTCCTTTTGAAGCATAATTTCATTCAAATTGTATCTAATGCTTAAAGTTAAGATATAATCCCATTTTCTATCAATTAGGCATAATACTGAAGTTTCTGTACTTTTATGATCTGATCATAATATGTCTGATAGACTTGCCTAATTGATTTAAACTTTAGTCTAACTTCTTTGAATTTCTTCAAAGAAAAGACTTAAACTATTCTCCCACTAAATATTTTGAAATAGGAGTTTCATTACTTAGAAAAACTTAGGTTAAATAATTTATCCAAGTTTTAATATGTTTGCCCAAACATAACTGTTTGGATAATTTCCAATAATGTGAAATATCTCAAGTTTATTAAACTCTTTAAGAAACTGGTCACATTTTGTTTTAATAAAAGTTTGATTAATTCAACTCCCAGGTCAGTTCCCAGGTTGGAGTGTTCCGTTACCACTTCAATAGTCAACCTTAGACAGAACCTTCCTTAGACAGAGTTCCCTTGTAGGCAACCTTTTATTATTAAATCTTTTAATTTGCCCATTCTAAACCATTTAAAATTAAATTAAAAGATCTATTTTTAATCTATCTAATTAGACAAGCACGCAATTTACTTTATTCTAATCTAATTAGAATTTTAATAAAGATAAATCAAAATTTTAAACGGTATAAAAAATTGAGTCCATTTTATCTTTATCCAAGTAAGATCCTAATCTGATTAGACAAGCATGTAATATTTCTAATCTCATTAGAACAATAAAAAGATAGACCAAAATTAATTAATTGTATCTTTTATTTAAGCAAGATCCCAATCCTATTAGGCAAGCATACAATATTTCTAATCTCATTAGAAAATTATAAAGATAAATTAGAATTTTAAACAATTTAAAATTAAACTAAATTTATCTTTTTCTAAGCCTGCAATCTTACTTAATTCTTCATTTAATTATCTAATCTAACAATTATATTTTAATTAAAGAAGAATCTCTACATGATTCTCTACAAGAATTTAAATATAACACTTATATTTAAAATCAAAGAGAATCTCCACATAATTCCTAACAATTTAAATATAACAATCATATTTAAATAAAAGAGATTCTCTACATGCATCTCTACAACAATTTAAATATAACACTTATATTTAAATAAAATAGAATCTCTACATGCAACTCTACAACAATTTAAATATAACACTTATGTTTAAATAAAAGAGGAGCTCTACATCATGCAATTTCAAATTAGGAATTACCCTAATAAATTAAATATAACAATTATATTTAAAATATGCATGATATGCTTAACCTATGGTTGGATTTTAATCTAAATGGCATACTCTATGCAACATTCAATTTAATTTAAAACATACATCACATGCATAATTAAATTAAATAAAGCAAAATTGACCGACATATTTTGGCATATCCAAGAAATTAAAGATAAAAAATCAAAATTACAATAATTTGAATTTCCAAGACATATCTGGGTTTTCAATTTCTTCTTTGGCCTTCAAAATTTAGGCTTTGAAACACCTAAACTTAATCCTTCAAAATTTTAGCTACATACTTCAATCAAATCTTCCAAATGCTTTAATGACGCACAATAGATGATACACAACAGAATTTCCAGATTTGAAAAATTCCATTTTACCCCTGTAATTACCTCTTATCCTTAAGTACCACTAATTTCTCTAATCAACAATTTGTTTATGATCCAACCATAAACTAAGTCCCTCTCGAGCCAG
This sequence comes from Citrullus mucosospermus, assembly GCA_030954485.1. Lineage (NCBI taxonomy): Eukaryota > Viridiplantae > Streptophyta > Magnoliopsida > Cucurbitales > Cucurbitaceae > Citrullus > Citrullus mucosospermus. Next base: position 31,174,957 of record CM062063.1, read on the forward strand.
TGAGAGGGTGGACCCCTTGTTTAAGACCTGAAATCAGCTTTTAAGGGAGCTACTCATCTACTTACCCTATTTGGGAAGGAGCAAATTTCATCTTATGAAGTTATGTTCCCAGCTCCTCATTTAGTCAAATCTCCAAAATGGTAAGCTTATTGAGTCGGTAACTCAGGCCACTCTCACCCATGCAAATCAAAGGATCGACCTCACAAATATGAATTCATAAGTCACTCAGGATTAAGATCGAGTCGCACATGATCATCCTATAAAATATTAATCTCATCAATTAACAGATTTACAAAGAGAGATTAACTATTTCGCGGTCCGGTCTAATACAAACTCTCACAGCTCCTCATTTAGTCAAATCTCCAAAATGGTAAGCTTATTGAGTCGACAACTCAGGCCACTCTCACTCATGCAAATCAAAGGACCGACCTCACAAATAGGGGTTCATAAGTCACTCAGGATTAAGATCGAGTCGCACATGATCATCCTATGAAATATTAATCTCATCAATTAACGGATTTACAAAGAGAGATTAACTACGACGCTCTAAGGCACAAATCCCAATAGTTTCATCATTGACAAATCCTTTTTCAACATCCTCCTCCATTTCAACATCACACTCTTCAATATCGTCTCCCTAGCCATTCTTAGGTGATACATGATGTCCTTGACATTTATAGTTTTTGTCTTCGTCTTCATCATCTTCGCCTACATTTTCCTCCCCATAATCCTCTTCACGGAGCCACCCTTGTACACCAAAATTTTCCTACCCGGAACCATATCTTGAAGACGGCAGACCCTTTTGTTCCAAATTGTATGGGTCAATGCATAAACTATTGTCAGCTAGGTCAATTAGGATTACATTATTCGTTAAGGGGGTTAGTGAAGATACATGACCATAGAAATCATCATGTGATGGAAAATATTCTTCAATGGATGTTGGTGCAATGAAAGGTGGTGCGAGGTAATTAAGGGGTGGGTATTCTTGCCCTAAGTTATATGGAAAGCTTGGATGGTAGTTAGGGTTTTCATTTCACTTTCCAATCCACCACTGTACTTAATGCTCGTTGATAAATATATAAGAGGCCTACATGCATTATCCCCATTTTAAAATAAACTTAATTCCTGGTCATTTCTTATCAAGTAAGCAGGAACTCTCAATCCAAAATTATATAGACATCTTAGAATAAAGTCATGATGGTTCGGGTCAATCCCACTAAGTATATACAAGTCTAATAAAAATTCTTCATACCTGATATCACCTCTTACTTCCAAACCCCCAAGATTACCCCCTATGTAATCTTGTTCATCCTCATTCTAGCAAGTAGATTTAATAACTGTCAACAGAAGATCTACAAAGAAGGAAAGAAACAAGCAAACAAGCAGGAAACAAAAAGGGATATGTAAGTGACAAGATTTCTTATAAGGTGGAAGACCTTCTGGGAAATCTTGTCAATTGACAAAATTTCCCGTAATGTTGTAAGCCTTACGGGAAAAATCACAGATCTTTTTTTTTTTTTTTTTTTTAAGAAATAAGATCTTCCTTCTTTATAAAACAAACTATAACACAACCTACCCCACGTGGATGGAAAAGAAAAAAAAAGATCAAACAACCTACATACCTGACTACTGTATCAAAGGGACCCCAAAAAAGAAGGAAACAAAATTCTTTGAAATTGGGACCCTCAAGTATAAGCTTTTTCCGCGAAAGTGAGAATGAAACCAAAATAAAAAATAGAAAGTTTAAGGTTTAACTGAAGTTCAAGGTCTAAAAACTTTGTTAGGTAAGTTAGGTAAATGTATAACTTAAAGCAAATCGAAGACAATTAGATGAGATATAAATTGAGGGTATTACGAACTTTTCACCATATAGGGCTCACCTCTGAAAATCTGACAAAGTTGAAAAAGAAATTAGAAAACAAAGCTTTTAAAAAACTGGTTACTTCTGTCCCATAAAAAATCCTTTTGGTTTAAAAATAACACTTTTTTTTTTTTTTTTTCATTTAAAGGGTCAAAAATTCAAATGGTAACCACTAGAAGGTCCAAATTGGTAATTATCCCCAATTAAGCCTATATATTGAGTCATGAATTTCTAATAATATATCGAAGTGCATTTCCATTATTAACAAATTCCGAAGCATTCATACTCCAAATTCAGAAATGGACATATGGTTACTCCTCGTCATCGTCTCCCTCTCCATTTATTTCCTCATAATCACCATTTTTAACAAATTCCAAAGCTCCACAAAGCTCCCGCCAGGTCCTCCTTCAATCCCCATTCTCACCAGTTTCCTATGGCTTCGAAGATCCCCACTCCAAATGGAGTCTCTGTTGCGCAGTTTCATCGCCAAATATGGCCCCATCCTCACCCTCCCCACCGGCTCCAGCCCCGCCATCGTCATCGCCGACCGCTCTATCGCCCACAAAGCCCTCCTCAAAAACGCCGCTCTCTTCGCTGACCGCCCACCGGCCCTCGCCATGAGCAACATCATCTCCACCCACCATTACAACCTCTCCTCTGCTCCGTACGGCCCACTCTGGCGCCTCCTCCGCCGCAATCTTACTTCCCAAATCCTCCATCCTTCCCGTGTCAAGTCCTACGCCCGTTCTCGCAAGTGGGTTTTGGACGTTCTTCTTAATCGCTTTCTCTCTCACTCTCGATCCGGAACTCCCGTGTGCGTTGTCGATCATTTTCAGTACGCTATGATCTATTTGTTGGTGAATATGTGCTTTGGGGATAAGTTTGACGAAACCCAGATCAAGGAAATTGAGAACGTGGAGCGTGAGTTGCTAGTAAATCTTCAGCGTTTCATTGTCCTTAATTTTTGGCAAAAATTGACCAACATTTTGTTTCGAAATCGCAAACTGATGTTTTTGCAACTTAGAAGAAAGCAAGAGAAGGTATTAATGCCTCTAATCAATGCGAGAAGACAGGCCAAGCAAGAAAGAGAAAACAGAGAATACAGAGCAAAAAGGATTGAAACTGATGATGACGACGACGAAGAAGAAGAAGAAGAATTCGTGATATTATATGTTGATATGCTACTGGATTTGGAGTTGCCCGATGAGAAGAGAAAGCTTACTGATGACGAAATAGTCACTTTATGCTCCGAGTTTCTCAACGCCGGCACCGACACCACCTCCACAGCATTACAGTGGATTATGGCGAATTTAGTGAAATACCCAGAAATCCAAAACAAGCTTTTTGTTGAGATGAAAGGAGTAATGGGAGATGGATCAAGGGAGGAGGTGAAGGAAGAGGATTTGGGGAAACTTCCATATTTGAAAGCAGTGGTTTTAGAAGGATTAAGAAGGCATCCACCAGTGCATTTCGTGGTACCACACGCAGTGAAAGAAGATACAGAGTTAGAAAATTATGTGATACCAAGGAATGGGAGTGTACATTTCACGGTGGCGGAGATGGGTTGGGATTCAAAAGTATGGGAAGATCCGATGGAGTTTAAGCCGGAGAGGTTCATGAAGGGCGGCGAAGAAGAAGAAATGGCGGGGTTTGATTTAACAGGGAGCAAAGAGATTAAGATGATGCCGTTCGGAGTAGGGAGGAGAATTTGCCCAGCGATTGGACTGGCAATGCTTCATTTGGAATATTTCATTGCAAATTTGGTATGGCGGTTTCAATGGAAGGCGGTGGATGGAGACGCCGTCGATCTTGCGGAGAAGATGGAGTTCACCGTCCTCATGAAAATGCCTCTCAAAGTTAACATATATTCAAGATTTTAAATGAAGTATATTACTTTATGGTTGGGTTATTGGTGAAATTGAGGTTAAATTACAAAATTTAGTATCTATGTAGACAAAGTAAGAATTTGGACTATAGCTAAAATCTCATAGTGCAATAATTTGATAAAATTTTCACAAATTAAAAATTATTTAGAAGGTCTTATCATAGCTGTTAAATTCTATTTACAAATTATAGAGACTAACTTTTTAAAAATCAATTGATCAAAGAAGTTTATTGCCTATAGAAATAACTAGCAGGAGAAGTTATTTAAACGTGTGATATGTTTGAATATATTTTTCTGAAACAAAAATATTATATAAATAATATTTATAGAAATTATACTTTTGTTTTTTAGTTTCTGGTATCTATATGCTGTTGTCGTTTATCACTCTAAAGTCCATAATCAATACAATTTAATTTTATTAATTTCTTTTCTTTAGTATATAGGTAGGTACTAGCACCCTATAGGAAGCTTTTATTTTAATACTGCAGTCCAAGAAAATAATTAGGAAAATATGATGGTTTGGAATGTATTTTAAAAAATGTGATGGTTTTTGGGAAAGAGAAAGTAGAGCGTCCAACGCTCGATGAGAGAAAATTCTTTTTTAATAGGTCGAGAGTCGAACTCTGAACAAAGAAATAGTTTTCCACTTGGTCGGGAGCTCAACTCTAGACCAAAGACTACACTCTATGCTCCACCGCTCTTCTCGCCAATCTCGTCATCTTCCCCCAATCAGGTCAAGATTCCTTGCTCGTCTGCCGTCTAGTCGCGTCGCCGGTGTTGGTCCGTGAGCTTGGTTAAGGTTTCAACCCTCACCTCTCCCTTTTAAAACCGCCCCTCCTCCTCTCTTCCATCACTTTCTTCTCTTCCTTCTCTTCTGAATAGTGATTCTCCCCAAATTTCTCCTCTTTCGATCTTCCGAATACTTCTCTTCTCTCCAAATTCTCTTCACTTTCTCACATACTAGCCAATTTCTTCCCAAAATTTTTTACTACCTTTCTCTTCCTATTCCTCATCTTCAATCATAATATCTTTTAGTTAGGTTGCTTAAATTGTGAGGTTGGTGCATTTACTCTATTAAGTTTCTATTTTTTTAAAAATAATATAAATTTTGTGTCTATTCTCGTAATATTCTATTCATTTTAATAGTTTTTGTTGCTATTTGGGAAACAAATAACCAAAAAAAGGTATATTTTTTATTTGTAAAATTCCTATTTTTTTTTATTAAGAAAAAATAAGTTATAGATCCATATTCTCATATTATTCTGTTTTTTCGTAGTTTTTGTTGTTGATCCAACAAATAAAAAAAAAACGAGCGATCGTTGTCACTTTAAGGAAAAAAAGTAGGATTGTTGCTGAATTTGTGAGTTTCCTTTTCACTTACTACTATTTTTTTAAAAAATATTTTTTGATATTTATATTATGCTGGACATACCATTTTAATGTTCTTTTTTATTTTCTTAATAGTCGTTAAATTCAAGAATATTTATATATTGATGTTAGGAGTTTTTTTTTCTGTAGATTAATGTTCTTGTTTATATTATGCTAGATCTACCATGTTAATATTTTATTTTGCCTTTTAAATAATATTAGTTTGGTTTTTAGTACAATATTTTTGTAATTTGAGTTTGCTTTGCATTTTATATTTATAGTTTTTTAATACAAAAAGTTTAGTTGTCATACCCCCTCCAAGATTATCCTTTTTAACCTAGAAAAATGTGTGAAGACAACAAACATCACCCATTTTGTTAGGTTCGCTATTCACCTATACTTGATTAACCTGTTAGAAACATCATCAACCATAGCCACCCACAATATCTTTTCCTCATAGCATAAGCACTTGAAAAGTGCTTTCTATCCTCTCAAATTAAGGGAGTTTATATTATATTTAACTTTTTTGCTAGTGATTTTCAGGTTAAAATGAGGAAAATTAGAAGAGAAGACCAAAAGATCAAAATCGAGCAAGAATACGGCGAAAAGGAGATGAAAAACTCAAAATGGCACAAATTGGGGCAGCTCTATGGCGCTAAAACCCGAGAGCAAACATTTCTGAATGCAGCCCTAGCGTCGCGGCACTATAGACCAGCGCCGCGGCGCCAATTTTCCTTTATTGAAAATTTGTTATTTTTGTTAAGTTTTTGGGCGGCCAAACTCTAAAAATTTGGGGTTTCCAGCAGCCCTAATCAAATCAAATCAAGGAGGAATCAACCTTCAATTTATAGACCTAAAGAGGCACAAAAAGGAGAGAATTGAGTGAGAGTTCATAAAAGAGTTCAAGGAGTGAGTTAGTTGCAAGGAAGAGGAAAAAAGTTCGAGATAGTCTTGGTGCCCTTAGAATTCCAACGTGAGAGCCAAGGAGATCGTGACGATGCTACCTGATAAGCACTTGAAAAGTGCTTTCTATTCTCTCAAATTAAGGGAGTTTATATTAGATTTCACTTGTTTGCTAGTGATTTTTAGGTTAAAATGAGAAAAATTAGAAGAAATGACTAAAAGATCAAAACCGAGTAAGAATACTGCGAAAAAGAGCTGAAATACTCAAAAGAACAAATTTTGGGATAGCGCCACAGCGCCGTGACGGCGCTACCGCGGAGCTAAAACCTAAAAGCATCGTTATGGACGCATAGTAGCACTGCGGCGCCTAAATTCGACGCAACTTGTTGAACGCATGACAGCGTCACGACGCTTAGATGGCGCTGCCGCGGCGCTAATGCCCGAGAACAATATTTCTGAATGCATCACAGCATCGCGGCGCTTGGACGGCGCTGCCGCGACGCTAAAACCCGAGAGCAACAATTTTGGATGCAGCCCTAGCGTCGCGGCGCCAGTTTTCCTTAAATGAAAATGTGTTATTTTTTGTAAGTTTTTGGGTGGCCAAAGTCTATAAATTTGGGGGTTTCCAACAGCCCAAATCATCAAAAGAAAATCAAAATCAAATCAAGGAAGTTACAGACCTAAAGAGGCACAAAAAGGAGAGAATTAAGTGAGAGTTCAAAGAGTGAGTTAGTTGCAAGGAAGAGGAAAAGAGTTCGAGATAGTTGTGGTGCCCTTCGAATTCCGACGTGAGAGCTAAGGAGATCGTGACGGTGCTACCTCAATCAAGAGCCTCTTTTCAGTAGAGTTTCCCTTTCTTTACACTATTTCTTTGTTTATTTTGCTTAAACATGTTGCTTCAAGCTATGAGTGGCTAAACTCTTTAGTTTTAGGGTTTTGATGATTTGTTTATGAATTTATGTTGATCTTATAGACTTTCATGGTTTTGTTGGAATGATTATGCTTTTCATTGTTATTGTGTTTAACTCTTGTGGATTGGCCATCCTCACATGTTAGGTTAGATGTATGATTGAGAGATTGTATGTTTAACTTGATCTATAACAATGAATTGTTGTTAATCTATCACGAGAGTAGTTAGGTTGACAATAAAGGTTGCTAAAGACTAGTCTTAATGCCATGTAATTTTGTATTAGTTTCAAGAGATTAGTAATCAATCGAGTTGCATGAGAAATGGTTTTTTTTTAGAGAAAATAACTTGGAATTAAGTTTCTAGACTTAGGCATATGAATTACCATAAATTCCATGAATTCTATAATATTGCATGATGAAATAAACAAGGATTCATTACCCTAGAACTCTCTTTGACTCTTGTGTTTCTCACTTTAATACTTTCCTTGTTTGATTTATATTTTCCATAACTCATAATATTCAATTTTGATCCTCAAATAAAATTGATTCAACTCTAGAATAGCTAAGTAACTTAAACCTTCACAATTGGCTCTCCAGTGGAACGATATTCGGACTTAACCGTCTTATATTATAACTTGACCCGTACACTTGCGGTTAACACTAAAAGTGCACATCAAGTTTTTGGCACCGTTGTTGGGGATCCAAAGAACGGTTTTTGTTATTTAATATTCTTTAGAATCGATAGATCCTAATTTTAGGTGTATATTATTTGGTCGTTCATTTATTTTTTATTTTTATTTTATTTTATTTTATATTTTTTTTCTTTTTTATTTTATTTTATTTTATTTTATATTTTTTCCTTTTTTTATTTTATTCTATTTTATTTTATTTTATTTTATTTTATTTATTTTTATTATTTTATCGGTTTATGACTCGAGATAATACTAATATTCTCCCTCTTGATCTTGAGATTGAAAGGACATGTAGAAGAAACCTAAGGGTTCAACACAATCATATCGAGGAGATAGCAGAGGAGATACCAAAGGCAATTCAGGACTACTTCCAACCGACAATACCGGCAAATCAACCCGGCATTATGAATGTACCCATCAATGTCAAAAACTTTGAGTTGAAACCGGGGTTGATCCACATGGCTAGAGAGCTAGCCTTTAAAGGAAGAACCAATGAAGATCCTCACAAGCACTTGCGGTCTTTCTTAGAGATATGCAGAACGGTAAAGATGACTGGTGTTTCTAACGATGCAATTAAACTAAGACTTTTTCCTTTCTCTTTACAGGACCGTGCTAAGGATTGGTTGGAAAATCATACCTCCGGATAGCATCACAATGTGGTAGATCTTAGCTCAATCTTTCTTGAACAAATATTTTCCACCGGCTAAATCTCAAAGATTAAGGAAGGAGATTGGAACATTCTGCCAACTTGAGGATGAACAATTATATGAGGCTTGAGAGAGGTATAAGGATCTCTTGAGAAGGTGCCCTCAACACTATTATGCTCTGGTGCTTCCGACGCATTGTTTTGCCTGCGGCCAGATCGGCTATATCCATGGTCCTTCCAATCTTCATGGTTTCTTGATATTCTATCGAGAATTTCTTTGGCCTCAGTATAAGTTTTATCCAGTAGTCCTCCCGCTGCGGCAGCATTTGCAGCGGTCTGAGATGCCTCGGTCAAACCATCATAGAATATCTCCATTTGAACACAGTCGGGGAAGCCATTATGCGGGCAGTTTCTCACCAATCTCTTAAATCTTGCCCAAGCATCGCTCAGGGTTTCTCTGTCTTTTTGCTGAAAATTGGCGATGTCTCTTCTTCTTCGAGCATTCTCCGTTGGTGGGAAGAACTTCTTCATAAACTTCTCTATCATTTGGTTCCAGGTGGTGATCTCACCTGGTTCCAAAGAATATGCCCACTGTCTCGCCTTATCTCTGAGGGAGAATGGGAACAGCGTCAATCGGATGTCATCTGCACTTATGTTCGGGATGACAAAGGTACTGCAGATTTCAATGAAGCTTTTCAGATGAGCATGAGGGTCTTCACCAGGTGATCCCCCAAACTGTCCTGCTGTCTGTAGCATTTGAAGCATGACTGGCTTCATTTCAAATCTCGAACCTTGAGACTCTGGTCGCATAATTCCAGGTGAAAAATTATATAAGATAGATGACGCGTAATTCCTGATCGGGTGATTCCGATCATGTGCCAATAAAATAGGACGAGTCTGTTGTTCAATCTACAGCTGAGCTTGAAGCTGCGCTTGGGTTAACGCATGGTTCACTGCTTCTTCACGTCTGTCGTTAGCCCCGTTGTTAGCTCTCAAAGGCATGGCATTGTTTGCTTGATTTTCCATTTTTTTTTCTCTATAAAGTTGTCGCCACCTTTGGAATGTCTTACTTCCTTTCCGAAAGGTTCTCTCGATCTAAGGGTCATAAATGAACGCAGGCTGTCCTTTGTTCATAAACTGTCAGGAACGTCTTCGGCTAAACGCTCTGTACGGCCCAAGATTGAAATTTTCTGCATAGATCAAGAAATAATATCAAAACCTAAATTATTAATTCAAATCCCTGGCAACGACGCCAAAAACTTGTTCTTAAATTTGTTCGTTTAATTTCTAATTAAATTGAATTGAGTTTCTTAGCTCGTTGCACAAAAATAGATTTATCATTTCCGTACAAGCATGCGTTGAGAATTACTCTAGATGTGATCATGACTAAGCAAGTTTTCCTATAAAGACCCAAGTATAAGCATTTATAGGTTTCCTGGTGAATTTAGGGTCGAACGCAGGGATTTGTAATAACTAGGCGTTGAGACTAAATGTATGACTATGCGGTGACTATACATGTAAATATATATGCGGTTGTTGATTATGTGTAACTATACATAAAGAATGAAAAGAATTTCCTACTACTAATAATGAGGTGGACACGGTGTTGGGTAGTCATACGTAAAACAATGCGTCAGATAGCATGCGTTGAGAATGAATGGAACCATGCGATGGAGGTAGAGTTGAACGCAAGAGCTAGTTGTTACCTAAACTTTCTAAATACAATTACATACCTACAAACTGCGTGTGTGAATCCATCTCTCGATGTTTCGACGCCACATTTATCTTATCTTTAAGACGCATGGTAAGTTTGTGTTGGCAAAAGATGAACTACATCTCTGCACTCATCTAGTCTTAATTAATGCTAAAGATTAACTATCCACTCTCTCAAGCTAGACAGTCATGCTTACTACATTTGTTTGTCAGAAAAAGTTATGCAAGCTAAAAATATGCATTAATCAAGATGTAACATACTCAAAATTGCTCAAGAAAAACTAGCTTTTAACATTCAACTCATTTAGCATTTAGACAACATGGTGTAAAGTATTTAATACAGAAATGGATGGAAGATGATAGTCAATCGAACTTATATTAAAGAAATAAATCATTCTCTCGAATGTCATTAACAAAATATAAGCAAGAAGGAGAGAGATGGAAATAAAATAGTGATGAAGGGCGTCAAGCCACCACTGGCAACGTCTTGCTTCATGGAGGCTTGAGATGGTTGCTATCTGATACATAGAATCCATAAGGTGAAGGTTCTCACTCACTGGGAGACGACTCTGAAGATGCTCAGAATCCTTCTCTCAAAAGAGCTCGAAATGGAGGCTGGTATGGTGAGGAAGAAATAGTGCAAAGCTTTCGCCTCTTGAACTGGTCTCTCTTCCTCCTTTTCTTGGAGAAGCTTGTGGACTATTTATAGGCGTCAAAAAGTTGATATCATGATGACCTGACACCTTGTGCATTAAATTTCAACCATGCTGCATAGACTTTTCAAATTGTCAGCCTATTTGTTCTGCCATGATCTGATTGGGTGTTGTCCATTTTCATAATGACATGACAGTTGTTTGAGCATGCGCCTATTTCTACTTTTCAGATTGTCAACACATAGGCTCGACGCATGGTCTCAACGCATGGGCTCAGCGCATAGGCTCGACGCATGGGTCTCCACTTGTCCTTGCAGCAGCTTCGTCTCTTCGTACTTCTATTATTTGCGCTTCTTTTCTTCTTAACCCTGCGTTAGGAACATAAAAGCTCATCGTTTTTCAGGTATTTTCTTTTGTAAGTAGTGCCAACGCATGGTGATACATTTTTCATCATTTAATTACCAAAATCATGCGTTTAGCTCCAAAGTTACTCTAATTAAATCAAATAGTGACTATAATAACTTGTATTTCTACAAGTTATCATATACCATACTAGAAGACTTGGCCACTACATCGTACAATTGGCCATGTGAACGGTCTTCTCCAATCATCCCAAAAGCCACCGGACGATATGAGATGGACGAGGGAGGTAAGTTCTCTAAAAGCTCAATTGGCTTCTCTCACTAATGCTTTATCTAAAGTTTCTCAAGGAAGCCAAGTCCAAGCAAGTCCATCATCCATAGCTTCCCTTGCGTTCATGGAAAGTCAACAAGAGCCTAATGAGTTAGAAGTAGCCAATTATGTAGATAGAGGACAATACCGAGGTCAACAACAATTTCCAACTAACTATCATCCCAACTTGAGGAATCACGAGAATTTTTCATATGCTAACAACAAAAATGTATTGCAAGCACCTCAAGGATTCAATGGAGCGGGGAATGCAAAGACATCATCACTAGAGGACATAATGCTTGACTTTGTCAAAGAGTCAAGATCAAGGACAACCACATTGGAGAATTCGGTCCAAACAATTGCAAGCACCGTTCAAAGCCAAGGTAAGACACTTCAAAACTTGGAGGTTCAACTTAGTCAAATGGCAACTTCCCTCCAAACAATGCAAAAGGGTAAGTTCCTTAGTTGTCTCGAGATAAACCCAAGGGAGGAATGCAAGGCCATGACTTTGAGGAGTGGGAAAAAGCTATCCACTCCTTTGATCAATGATGAAGATGATGAGCCTCCACAAGAAGAGGATGTTCCACAACAAGAGAGTGTACCTAAGAAAAAGGACAAATCAAAGTCCAACATAGGGAGTACTTCTAACTCTACTTCTTGTATCCCTAATACTTTACCTTTTCCTCAAAAATTTCAAAAGAAAAAGATTGATGCTCAATTTTCAAAGTTCTTAGACATATTCAAAAAGTTAGAAATTAACCTTCCTTTTGCAGAGGCATTAGAACAAATGCCTAAGTATGCTAAATTCATGAAGGATGTATTGTTTAAGAATAAAAGGTATGGAGATTATGAAATGGTTGCACTAACCGAAGAATGTAGTGCGACACTACAAAAGAAATTGCCACCAAAACTAAAAGATCCAGGGAGTTTCTCTATCCTTTGTCATTTAGGCAACAATAAAGTAACTAAAGCACTTTGTGATCTTGGAGCTTCTATTAACTTAATGTCTTTATCCATGTTTAGGAAGCTCAATGGAGGAGAGGTGCAACCAACTACCAAATCTTTGCTTTTGGCCAATCGATCATTTGTTCATCCCTATGGCATTGTGGAGGACGTCTTGGTCAAGGTAGACAAGTTTATCTTACCGTCAGACTTTGTGATATTAGTCATGGAGGAAGATGCTGAAATCCCCATAATCCTTGGCAGACCATTCTTGGCCACCGGAAGGGCCCTCATCGATGTGCAAGATGGAAAGCTCACATTCTACCTTAACGATGAGGAGGTAACACTCGACATTTATAAAACCCCTAAGCATCCGGATGTAGAAAGGTATGAGCATCATGAGCCAAGCACAAAAACCAAATAATATACACCTCAAAATACAATAATATAAGCCAAATAAAAATAAAATAAAAAGAAAAAATATAAAATACAATACAATAAAATAAAAATAAATAAATAAATAATCAACCAAATAATATACACCTCAAATTAAGATCTATCAATTCTAATGAATATTAAATAACAAAAACCGTTCTTTGGATCCCTGGCAACAACGCCAAAAACTTGATGCGCACTTTGAGTGTTAACCGCAAGTGTATGAGTCAAGTTATAATATAAGACAATAAAGTCCGAATATCGTTCCACTGGAGATCTAATTGTGAAGGTTTAAGTTACTTAGCTATTCTAGAATTGAATCAATTTTATTTGAGGATTGGAATTGAATTTGTGAAATATGGAAAATATAAACCAAATAAAGAAAGTAATAATGTGAGAAACACAAAGTCAAAGAGAGTTCTAGGGTAATGAATCCTTGTTTATTTCATCATGCAATAGTATAGATTTAATGGACTTTATTGTAATTCATATGCCTAAGTCTAGAAACTTAATTCCAAGTTATTTTCTCTAAAAAAACAACCCTTTCTCATGTAACTTGATTGATTACTAATCTCTTGAAACCAATACAAATTACATGGCATTAAAGATAGTCTATAACAACTTTTATTGTCAACCTAACTACTCTCGTGATAGATTAACAACAATTCATTGTTATAGACAAGTTAAATATATAATCTCTCAATCATACATCTAACCTAACATGTGAAGATGGCCAATCCACAAGAATTAAACACATATCAATGAAAAGCATAATCATTCCAACAAAACCATAAAAGTCTACAAGATCAACATAAATTCATAAACAATTCACCAAAACCCTAAAACTAAAGAGTTTAGCCACTCATAGCTTAAAGCAACATATTTAAACAAAATAAACAAAGAAATAGTGTAAAGAAAGGGAAACTCTACTGAAAATAGGCTCTTGATTGAGGCAGCACTGTCACGATCTCCTTGGCTCTCACGTCGGAACTCGAATGGCACAACGACTATCTCGAACTCTCTTTGTAAGCACCTAATTGGTAAGCACGTTCAAAAGCTTTAAGCGAATTAATATTAATAATCTTATTTTGTAAAAAAAAAAAAAAAGGGAAACCAAAACGGAAAGAAGACAAAGAGAAGAAAAAGGAAAAAAGAAAAGAAAAGAAAAAAAAGATAAGGATGGAAAAGTCGGTTGTGATTTTATTTGAAGGGAAAATGTTGCCGACTCATTTCCAAATTGGTTTTTATGCTATCTTTCAGCTGCACGTCGGGGAGAGGTTGAAGAAGAGTCCTAGGGCAATTTCGTGCAAGGTTTTTGGACGATTTCATGGTAAAACTGAAGCTGAAATAGAAGCTTCATCTGCTGTCGCACAGCTCGAACCAGGTCTGGTGTTTGGTGAATATCGAGCTGAAGAGATTGAATTTTGGGCTGAAATTTTAAGGTTAGTAAGTTAACTCAATTTTGAACAACTTTTATAAAGGATGCCTGAGTTGAAATGGAATAAAAACATGTGAACTTCTAGCTGGAAGTTACTGATACGAATTTTCTGTGCAATCTGGAGTAGCGCGGAGAAAACTTGCAATATCTGACGAACCAGGACGAGTTAGGCCACGAAATTTTGAGGTAAGCTAGAAAACATGTTTCTCTACAAGTTTGTAGAAGGGAAAAAGTTAAATCTAGCTAGAAATATGACTTTGAATTGACAGAAGTGAGAACAAACAGGAAAGGAGGAAACTCTGCTGTCGGATGTCATTTGGAAGCAGGTAATGCTGAGGAATTGGCGTGAGTAGCGACACTAGTCTCGCTGGTCGGGCAAAGAAGGTTTTTCTCTCACAAATCTCGCTGGCTCTTGCTCAGTAACGCTCCTCAGGTAGTCTCGCTGGTTTCGCTTATGCTAGTGTCGCTAGTGTCGTGACCTGTTGTGCAATTTCGTTAGTAAACTCGCTAGTAAGGTGAAATCTCGTTGGTAATCTCGCTAATGATATAGAATCTCGCTTATTATGTGTACCTTAGGAAAGAAAGGGAGTCTCGGTGGTGAATCATGATTAGAGTTTAAGTATGCACATTTAATAATCATGTAAAGGAAGTTAAGGAAAACGTAACATGAGGAATGTATATTTACAGGCCAAGAAGAGCTCGGAAAGGCATATAATCCGCTCAGGGCCTAAGGACAAGTTGTGAGTGACACTTTTCTTTCTTTGAAACGAAATTTATTGGAAATGTTTAGTTTGGTTTTTTTTATGAGATATGGCTTTGAGATGAACTGTTTTCTTGAAAAGCATGATGTTTGATGATATTGTTCACAAGGCATGTTTTATACGTTTCTATAAGATGTTGAATGACATGTTTTGAAATGTTGTTTATCGCGATATATTGATTTTCATGAAAGATTTTCATGTGAACTATTTACGTATAAGACTGGTTTCTAAAATGTTTTAGAGGAGGCTCAATGTTGAAGGACATGAGAAGGCATGTGAGTTTCCCCGGGACCTAGTACTGAAGGACTCGTAAAGGTACTTGGGCAACCCGCCATATTCCTATGTGCACATAGAGGTAGTGACGTTGGGTGTGTTGAGTCTTGCTCCACCCCAACTAAGGATTGTTATCGACGTTGAGTGCGTTGAGTTTTACTCCGCCTCAGCTAAGGGTGTTTTCGACGTCGGGTGCGTTGAGTCTTGCTCCGCCTTGACTAAAGGGAAAGTTATGAGAACGAATTGTTTTTCGTATACGATCATTTTGGCATGAACATATGTGATTTGTTACATTGTTGAAATTATGACTTTACAGAAATGATTATTTGAATCACGTTTACATTTATGGCGTTATTATGATTTAAACATGCCTGTTTTTGAACAAATGATAGTTTTACAAAATTAGTCACTCACGGGGCTTTTAGCTCACGTTTTCGATGTTTTCTTTTCCCCCAGGTAGCAAGGATGTTCCCGGTGCTTAGCCTACTTCAGCTCACCCTGCCTAAGTCTCGAGTTCTCAAAATTCAGTCAAGTCAGATAGTTGTATGTTGTATATGACTTTATGTAGATGGCATATAGACCTAGTAGTTTTCGAGTGGGGATTGTAGTGGAGTTTTGTACGTTGTATGATGGATATGGAAGTTAAATTATGTTATGTAATAAAAGTGTACTCTATACCGGGAAAAATAGTATGTTATAAGCATGTGTAGTATGACTGAGTTCTATGTATGTATTTGAGTAAATGTATGCACAGGAAGGAATATAAAATGGGACAATATGCGTCACATGAGGGGTGATGTTTATTGTCTTCACATTCCCTTTCAAGTTAGGTAGGTAATCTGGGAGGGGGTGTGATACTTTTCCTCTTCCTTGCAACTAACTCACTCTTTGAACTCTTCTATGAACTCTCACTTAATTCTCTTTTTCTTGTTGCTTTTTAGGTTTGTAATTTCATGCTCTGAATGGTTATTAGGGCTGTTGGAAACCCCCAAATTTATAGAGTATTCTGCTTAAACAATCTTTCCAAAAATAAAAATTTTCATTTATGGTAAACTGGCGCCACGACGCTGGTCTATAATGTCGCGATGCTATTGAATTTATGTAGACGGCGCCGCAGCGCTCGGCAGATTTTGTGCAAACCCCTCTCGGGTTTTAGCGCCGCGACAGCGCCGTCTCGGCATTGCGGTGATGCCCCAATTTTTGCCATATTGAGTTTTTCTTCTTGTTTTCACCGTATTCTTGCTCAGTTTGTCTTTTGGTCTTTTCTTCTAATTTTCCACATTTTAACCTGAAAACCACTATCTACTAATTTGAGAGAATAGAAGGCACCTTTCAAGTGCTTATCACCTGCTGTCTTCAACCTTCGGCCAACAATCTCCTATTTTCAACCCCATTTTTCAGTTCTCTAAAACACCTTTTCCAATCAAATAAACTCCAAATAAATTTTATGGAACTTAAGAGGGACCTCTTAACTTACTTACCAAGAAATTTGGGCACTTTAAACCTCCTCAAACACCCTTGAAAAGCTCCTGAAACTCAAGTGCTCTGGTTTACCCGATTTCAATGACAACCTCCACTTTCTTCAATGTTTCTCAAACTTCCCAACATCAATTCACTTCAACAGCCCTAGGGTAGATTCCTAACTCAATTAACTTTCATTCGGTGCAAAAATGGCGGAAATAGCACGAGGGAATCAGGAGAACCAGACCTTTCTTTCAGCTTCTTACTTCCAGCCGAAGCTACTGCTTTTTCCCTCCAATCAAATTTAGCCATCCAGCTACTTGCTTATCTTCAACGTGGCACTTCCTCCTCCTCATCCTCATCCTCATCACCCTAATCAAAATTATCTCCTTTAATTTTAATTTAATTAATTATAATTATTTATTTATTCATTTATTTAATTATTCCTATTTAATTGTACTTTGGAAAATTCTCAAACACTTAGAAAATTTTCTAACTCTCAGCCACTTTTCCTTTTGATCACACACCATTGGCTACATTCATTTTCCTTTATTAAAGGCTAAATAAAAATTATGCTTACTTAAACAATCCCTAGAATTCCCATTTGAATTTTAGGTTCACTCAAGCCATCTCAAGCTAACATTTGACTATTTGTTTTTAACTTGAACTTAAGCAAGGAGAATTAAGAGTTTGAGCTTATATTAGTATTCTTGTTTGTTTTTTTTTTTTTTTTTTTTTAATAATATTGTATTTTATAAATATTAGTTTTTTAATTAAAAAGTTTTAGGCCTCATTTAGGGTTTTGTTAAAAAAAAATTAGTTTTAGAATTTGTTTTTCAAAATAATATTTGATTGTTTTAGTATTAGAATTTGTAGGGTTTAGTGATTTGTTTTTTTTTTTTTTTTTTTTTTTAAGTTTAGTATGAGAGTAAACTTTTTTAGTACAAATTTGAATTTTCTTTCCATTTTAAATAATATTAGATTTCTTAGTATTAGAGTTTTTAGTTAAATAATTAGGGATATATATTGTTGTTGTTGTTGTTTTTTTTTTTTTTAAATAGCAGACAAATGTTTGAGATTTATGTTGTTTACAAATGGTCATATGATTGATGGTGTTGATGGAGTTGAAAATGACCAATCAGGATGTGCAAGTTTTAGCATAAATGTGAACAGTTGACTTGTTTTTGAACAATTATTGAAATGATAGGGATGTCACTTAGTGTAGATATGAGAGCAAATCAATTAGAAATAGTATATAGGCATCCTAATCTAACACCATCAAGATCGATAAAGTATATGTCATTCCTTATTCCTAATGAACAAGCGATGAATCTGATGTTTTCAATCGCAACGTCGCTCTTGAACTTAGTGCATTTATACGTTAATGTGAGTAGGGTAGGCTTGGATAGAGAGTTGAATGCATGATGTTTAGTCAGTTTGAAGACCCGAATCAATATATTGACCTTGATCCTGAATCAGTTGCACCAACCTGTGATGATGAAGATATGGGGGTTGATAATCAATATAAAAATTTTAAAACACAAACAGATGAGTTTGAGGAGTTGGACATTGATGTTCGTGAACATGATTGATAACTTGTAGAAATACAAGTTATTATAGTCACTATTTGATTTAATTAGAGTAACTTTAGAGCTAAACGCATGATTTTGGTAGTTGAATGATGAAAAATGTATCACCATGCGTTGGCACTATTTACAAAAGAAAATACCTGAAAAATGATGAGCTTTTCTGTTCCTAACGCAGGGTTAAGAAGAAAAGAAGCGCAAACAACCAAGTACGAAGAGACGAAGCTGCTGCGAGAACAAGTGGAAACCCATGCGTCGAGCCAATGCGTTGAGACCATGCGTTGAAACCATGTGTAAAAAAAAAGTAGAAACAGACGCATACTCAAACAGCTGTCATGTCATTATGAAAAAGTACAACACGCTATCAGATCATGGCAGAACAAATAGGCTGACAATCTAAAAAGTCTATGCAGTGTGGCTGAAATTTAATGCAAAGGTGTCAGGTCATCATGATATCAACTTTTTGACGCCTATAAATAGTCCAAAAGCTTCTCCAAGAAAAGGAGGAAGAGAGACCAGTTCAAGAGGCGAAAGCTCTGCACAGTTTCTCCCTCACCATAACCAGCCTCCATTTCGAGCTCTTCTGAGAGAAGGATTCTGAGCACCTTCAGAGTCGTCTCCCAGTGAGTGAGAACCTTCACCCTATGGAATCTATGTATCAGATAGCAACCATCTCAAGCCTTCATGAAGCAAGACGTTGCCAGTGGTTGCTTGACGCCCTTCATTTTTGTTTTATCTCCATTTCCCTCTTTCTTACTTATGTTTTGTTAATGACATTTGAGAGAATGATTTATTTTCTTAATATGAGTTTGATTGACGAATATCTTCCATCTATTTCCATATTAAACACCTTACACCATGTTATTTGAATGCTAAATGAGTTAAATGTTAGAAGTTAGTTTTTTTCTTGAGCAATATTAAGCATGTTACATCTTGATTAATGCATATCTTTAGCTCGCATAATTTTGTCTGAAAAACAAAAGTAGTAAGCATGACTGTCGAGCTTGAGAGAGTGGATAGTTAATCTTTAGCAATTATCAAGACTAGATGAGTTGTAGAGATGTAGTTCATCTTTTGCCAACGCAAACTTACCATGCGTCTTAGAGATAAGATTAATGTGGCGTTGAAACATCGAGAGATGGATTCACAAATGCAGTTTGTAGGTATGTAATTATACTTAGAAAGTTTAGGTAACAACTAACTCATGCGTTAACTCTACTTCTATCGCATGGTTCCATTCATTCTCAACGCATGCTATCTGACACTAAATGACATATGACTAACCATCGCCGCGTCCACCTCATTGTTAATTATAGGAAATTTTATTCATTCTTTATGTATAGTTTTAGACACATACAACCAACAAATGCACATATTACATGTATAGTTCACCGCATAGTCAAGCATCTAATCTCAACGCCTAGTTATTACAAATCCCTGCGTTCGACCCTGGACTCACCAGGAAACCTATAAATGCTTATACTTGGGCTTTTTACAGGAAAACTTGCTTAATCATGATCACACTTAGAGTAATTCTCGACTCATCCTTGTACGAAAATGATAAATCTATTTTTGTGCAACAAGCTAAGAAACTCAATTTAATTCGAATAGAAATTTAACGAACATATACCTTAAGATACATTCACTGATTTGGATATGACTGTAATAGATAATGTTAGAGAACACGATCCAATTGTAGCCCCTGTGGTTGTTGACAATACCCAATTGTATAAAGGCATGATTTGTCAAGACAAAGAAATGCTACAACATTTGGTCAAGTGCTTTGCTATTAAATGTCACACACCATATGAGGTCGTAGAATCAACACCAAAGATTTGGGCAATTCAGTATAAGAAGTGGGAAGATAGCTGCAAATGGCGACTCCGTGCAATAAAGAAAAAAACCTCATAATTTGTTTGAGATTACTAAGTATGTTGAGTAACATAAATGTTTTACTCAAAACTTAGTCAAAGTCATATGCAATTAGATTCTTCAATGATTGTACTAGAGTTTTGTGAAGCTGTAAGAGAAAAATTGTCCATCAATGTGGCACAACTATAGTCTAACATAAAAACAAAATTTGGATACCATGTTCCTTACCATAGGGTCTGGGAGGGTAAACGAAAGGCGCCGGCTAAAGTGTTTTGTGATTGGGATGAATCATACAAAGTATTGTTGCCCAGGTGGTTGCATATGGTCAAGCATATCAATCCCAACATGCGTGTGGAGTGGAGAATAAAGGGCACTCCTATTGAAGGACATGTCATTCTTACTTCTGTATTTTGGCATTTGATCCTTGTATAGAAGCATTGTAATAGATGTCGACTAATTATTCAAATAGATGGTACTTACTTGTATGGAAAATATCGAGGAAAATTACTAATTGTTACATCAATCAATTTGAATGGGCATCTTCTTCCTTTTGCATATGTCGTTGCAGATGAAGAGTCTTGACACATAGGGATGGTTTCTAAAACACCTAAGAGAAATTGTATACATGAAGTGGTGTGTTTGATTTCGGATCAACATGGTGATATCATCTCAGCAGTAAAAAATCAAGAAAATGGTTGAACAGGACCAAAATGTCACCATAAATTCTGCTTACAGCATATTGTCAGTAATTTTAATAAAAAAATACAAATTCAATACATTAAAGAATTTTGTATATCATGCTGGATGTTAGTTCTAAGTTCGCAAGTTTAATAAAGTAGTGGAAGACATTAAAAGAATAACTCGGAGTTGTATGAGGTTTTTTTACAACATTGATTTTGTGGAATGGACTCAAGCACACGATGGAGGGTTCAGGTACGAGTCGATGACGACAAATCTATCGAAGAGCATCAATGGAGTCCTCAAAGAAGCTCGAATATTGCCGATAAATGCTCTTTGGAGTGTCGAAATAAATATTCAGGTGCGCACACAAAAATTTTTTGAAAGGGGCTAGAAGATTTAGTAAACATGAAGTAAAGTCATATGATCAATATGAAGGCGTATTTCATGTGAAAACCATGTTGGGTTTTATGTCATAAAACTCGTGGTTTGTAAACTTTGAACTTGTTCTCAATAAAGTTGTTATCGAGATTTAATTCAATAAAGATATTATTTAATATGTGAATTGCTTCTATCATAATTCCAAATTCAATAAACTAAGAATCTTTGGCTATAGTATTGAATACTTAGACTTTCTGTATAGACATAAAAGTGGAACAAGTTTAGGTAATAGCCAAAACGGTCTAGGGATAAGGCTAGGTACCTTAGCCTGGAGACACTATGGATGCAGCTCACTTTGTATTTGATACAGGCGATGTGATCCTATATCATTCATGTTGAGACATGAGAGTGGGGGCATACTATGCAATAAGTTTGCCTAAGACCGGACCATGAAATAATCACTTTTACTTTATAACGTTGTTTACTGTTAAAATTGATTTTTTCAACCTGATGACTTGGGTAACTCGATCTTAATCCTGAGCTAACTATGAAATCTTGTTTGTTTGAGATTATCCTTTAATCTACATGAGTGACAGTGGCCCGAGTTCGCCGATTCAATAAGCCCCCCATTTAAGGGATAAGACCAGACAGATAGCTAGAGACATTGTCCTGCAAGATAGATCCTACTTAATTCTAGGTTAGTAGAGAAGTTGTTGCCTTAAGTGCTGACTCCGGGTCTTGAACAAATGGCTCCACCCTCTCATTGGCCTAAGAGAGACTCGGTTTGTTGGTTGGACCACAAGTCAATTGTTCATTAGAGGATCAACAAGACTTAAGGAACGAGATGTAATTATAGGGGTAAAATGGTAATTTTGAGCCAATTTTAATTATGAACAACTTATGAAGGATCAACTTACTTATTATGGTTATATCAAGTGGACAAAAATATATCTACAGTGAGAAGAGTACAACTCGAAAAATTGCACGAAATGACCCAAAAACTAAAAACTTATCTATAGATGACCCACTACCGAAAACTTTATCATAAGTGACCTTTTGGACACGTGAAATACCAATTTTACCCTCCCGAACTTAAAACAACCGAAAACGCGCCTTTCAATTTTTTCTTTAAAAGTCGCCTCCTACCCGTTGGAATGCTTTTCCGCTTTCACTTTCTCTCACAACCTTTCGCTTTCTCTCTCAAAATTTCCCGCTTTCTCACTAAACGTCCCCATTTTCCCTCTTCCAACCTCGTCGCTTTCGCTTTCGCTTTCTCTCCGACCCTTTCGATTTCACTCTGAAGGTTCGCTTTCTCTCTGAACCTTTCGCTTTCTCTCTTGCTTTCTCTCTTGTCCTTTCCCTTTTCCCGGGCGTTTCGTCTTTGCCTTCTTCTCTTCTTCATCGTCGCCGTCACCTGCTTCATTTTAAAGGTAGGCCCCGTACTATGTTGAGGATCGCCCACAACAGGCTGAACGATCGGTTAGTATAGATCAAGAGATCGTTGAACTTCGATCAAACGATCTCTTGGCATATATTAAACGATCACCCAGTCTAGGTCATATGACTAAGTGATCGTGTAGATTCTTAAGCGATAGTGTATAACTAAGCGATCGTTTAAGGTACTACGCGATCGTGTAGATTACTAAGCGATAGTTTAGTCCGATACATGATCGCTTAGTTTACTAAGCGATCGTAGAGTATGGACTAAGCGATCTCGTAGTAATATACACAATCGCGTAGTACCTTAAACGATCGCTTAGTATTATACACTATCGCTTAGGAATCTACACGATCACTTAGTCATATCTACACGATCGCTTAGTGTTTAATAAGCGATCGTTTATGCTTTTTTTAATATGTTTAACTGACTTTATACTGCATTTCAAATCTGTAGGTTATCAATGGCAGTATCTGAGGACAAGTACTTCCCAGCCACCGTCTCCTACATGGTCCACAAAACCAGCTCCCTGATCAAGAGCAAACTGACCATCGATCAGATGGAGATGTTCAGGAAGACTTCATTTGGTCCACTCCTGGACGTGGACCTGGTGTTCAACGGACAGCTATTCCACCACTTCTTGCTACGGGAGGTGAGGGAGGATAGCACCGACTCAATCAGCTTCAACATTTTGGGGAAGAAGGTCACCTTCACCCAGGAAGACTTCAATCTCGTAACTGGACTGTGGCCGACGGAAGAAACAGTCGATCGAGATACATGCGGCGAGAGATTACGGGGTCTCATCCTTGGACCTAGGGACCCGAATGACAAGAAAGAAAAACTGGTCAAGGATGTCGAGGTGGCTGATGCTCACTTTTAGTGTTAACCACAAGTGTACGGGTCAAGTTATAATATAAAACGGTTAAGTCCGAATATCGTTCCACTGGAGATCCAATTGGGAAAGTTTAAGTTACTTAGCTATTCTAGAATTGAATCAATTTTATTTGAAGATTGAAATTTAATTTTAAATGTTATGGAAAAATATAAATCAAGTAAGGAAAGTATCAAGGAGAGAAACACAAGAGTCAAAGAGAGTTCTAGGGTAATGAATCCTTGTTTATTTCATCATGCAACATTATAGATTTCATGGATTTTATTGTAATTCATATGCCTAAGTCTAGAAACTTAATTCCAAGTTATTTTCTCTAAAAAACAACCCTTTCTCATGCAACTTGATTGATTATTAATCTCTTAAAACCAACACAAAATTACATGGCATTAAAAATAGTCTTTAGCAACTTTTATTATCAATCTAACTACTCTCGTGATAGATTAACAATAATTCATTGTTATAGATCAAGTTAAACATACAATCTCTCAATCATACATCTAACCTAACATGTGAAGATGGCCAATCCACAAGAATTAAACACAATAACAATGAAAACCATAATCATTCCAACAAAACCATGAGCCTACAAAATTAACATAAATTCATAAACAATTCATCAAGACCCTAAAACTAAAGAGTTTAGCCACTCATAGCTTGAAGCAACATGTTTAAGAAAAATAAACAAAGAAAGAGTGTAAAGAAAGGGAAACTCTACTGAAAAGAAGCTCTTGATTGAAGTAGCACCGTCTCGATCTCCTTGGCTCTCACGTCGGACTTCGAAGGGCACCAAGACTATCTCGAACTCTTTTCCTCTTCCTTGCAACTAACTCACTCTTTGAACCCTCACTCAATTCTCTCCTTTTTGTATCTCTTTAGGTCTGCAACTTCCTTGCTTTGCCTTGATTTTTCTGAATGAATTGGGCTGCTGGAAACCCCCAAATTTATAGAGTTTGGCCGCCCAAAATTTTCCAAAAATACAAAATTTTCATTTAAGGAAAGCTGGCGCCGCGGCGCTGTCCCATAGTGCTGCGGCGCTAGGGCTGCATCCGAAAGAAGTTTCCTCTCGGGTTTTAGCGCTGCGCAGTGCCGTCCAAGCGTCGCAGCACTAAAATGCGTTTCAAAAATATTGCTCTCGGGTTTTAGCGCTACGGCAGCGCCGTCTAAGCGTCGCAGCACTACAATGCGTTTCAGCAGGGATGCGTCGGGGCAGCGCCATCTTGGCGTCGCTATGCTGCTCTGCGTCCAGAACCATGCGTTGATGTTTCAGCGCCGCGGCAGCGCCGTCTAAGCGTCGCAGCGCTACAATGCGTTTCAGCAAGGATGCATCGGGGCAGCGCCATCTTGGCGCTGCGATGCTACTATGCGTCCTGACTGATGCGTTTATGCTTCAGTGCTGCGGCAGCGCCGTCTCAGCGCGGCGGCACTATCCCAAAATTTGTCCTTTTGAGTTTTTTCAGCTCTTTTTCACCGTATTCTTGCTCGGTTTTGATCTTTTAGTCGTTTCTTCTAATTTTCCTCTTTTTAACCTAAAAATCACTAGCAAACAAGTGAAATCTAATATAAAACTCCCTTAATTTGAGAGAATAATAAGCACTTTTCAAGTGCTTATCAGTGGCCTTCGAGAAGACCATCTTTACCAACGATCAAGACGCCGTGAAAGTGGCCCTCGCCTTGTACATCAAGACCGTTATGATGGGCAAAGACAAGAAGACACAATTCGACATGAAGATACTCGGGATTGTGGACGATTTCGAAGTCTTTGCGAACTACGACTGGTCGTCTGTCTTCTTCAACCGCCTGTTGAGCAGTATAAAGACTATCATGCGCGGAAAGAAAGAGGCGCATGATATCAAGAAGGCAGACAACCCCAAGCACATCACCTACTACTGCATCAAGGGATATGTGCTTGCGTTCCAAGTACGATTTAGTCCAACTTACTCTCCAGCAATTATATTTCTTTATTTTGTGTAAGCCTGATCTGATCCGTTTTTTGTTTTTTTGTGTTACAGGTCTGGGCATACGAGATATTGTCCACCTCCAGCAAGTTCGTGGCTACTAAATCAAGCAAAACAAACATTCCACGAATTCTGAGATGGACCTGTTCCTAGCCGCCATCATACAAATCGTTGGAGAGGAATGTCTTCCAACCCAAAGAGGTAACTCATCTCCTACCAAATCTAAGCGATCGTTTAGACAATCTAAACGATCGTTGATATATATATCAACGATCGTATAGATTAGCTAAACGATTGCTTAGTATAAGTATGCGATCGCTTAGTATAATCTAAGCGATCGTTTAGCTTATATATACGATCGTTTATAGTATTTTACTAACCTTTTGATTGTTCATTTGTTGTTTGCATTACAGACAATCGTCCGAGTGAGACTTGTGCCCTCGCCGGATGAACTGAGGTACAAGGAGGATAGAGCCAGGGGGGGTTGAGTTGACGCCGTATGTCACCCCTGCGTCAAGAGATCAGCTGTCGGCTGACACGGATGCAGACCAACCCGAGACCTCACACGGATTCCTCGAGCAGCCCGATGTTCAAGTTGAACCCCCTCTGCCACAAGAACAAGAACAAGTCGACCAAGGAGGAGTGGAGACCAACCCGAGTCCTCTCCCAGTGCAGTCCAGTGGTCAGAGGGGGAAGAAAAGGCGCACCGAGACGTCTGAGAGGCAACCCAGCTCCTCCAGGAGGCACAGACACTCAAGGTCGTACAAACTCCTGTCAAAAGAGTTATCTGTTGTTCGCACCGACTTGGCGAACCTGACGACAATGGTTCGTGAGCAGCACGACCATGTAAGCCAGCAGATAGACGACCTGAGGAAGTTTATAGAGCGTCTATGCCAAGTTAGACTCCTTCTGTTTGTTTTTGGTTTTTTTTTTCATACTTATCGCATATGAAAAGGTAAGCAATCGCATACAAAAGCTAAGCGATCGCATAGTATTGGTATGCGATCGCTTATCATTTGTATGTGATCGTGTACCTTTTCATATGCGATCGCTTAGTATTTGTCTGGTTGTATGCGATCCCATACCATTTATACGTCTAACACATGTCTTTTTTTGTCTGATTCAGAGTGGCGAAGACGACGAAAGAAAGTACAATGGGGAGAACGAGGGTGGTGAAGCTGATGACCAACCCACAGAAGAATGGGGTGGCGGGGGTAACGAAACGGCGACGGTGGAAGAAACCACTGTCGCCACCAATGAAGAAGCCACCCCAATCAACCACCCAATGACGCAGCCACCATCCATCCAAGAGCTCCCCATTGAAGAAGTGATCCCCACTCAATCATTCAACATGAGGAGCATCGGAGAATTAACAAAGACAGCCGAAATGGCCAGGGTATGTATGTGATTAAATTTCATACACACATTATTTAAATATCTATTATAACACAATTCCATTGTTGCATAGGAACGGAAGGTGATGATTGACCGTCGGAAGAGGTCTAAGCCGACAAGGTTTTCACCAGAGGATGTGAAGAGGCAGAAGAGAGAGCCAACATCCTTCAAACCCGTTCACCCCTCACAACCTTCCCAAACTTTCGAACCTTCTCCTCAGCCAATTCCCCAACCATCCAAACCCTCCAAACCTTCAAAACCTCCACCTTCCAAACCTTCCAAACCTTCCAAACTTTCACCTCCACCTCCACCTTCCAAACCTCCATCTCCCCAGCCTCCACCTTCTCAACCTCCACCTCCACCTTCCAAACCTCCATCTCTCCAGCCTCCACCTTCTCAACCTCCACCTCCACCTTCCAAACTTCCACCTCCCCAACCTCCACCTTCTCAACCTCCACCTCCACCTCCACCGCCCCAACCTCCACCTTCTCAACCTCCACCTCCACCTCCACCTCCACCTCCACCTTCTCAACCTCAACCTTCCCAAACTCCACCTTCCCAAACTCTACCTTCTCAACCTCAACCTTCCCAAAATCCACCTTCTCAACCTCAACCTTCCCAAACTCCACCTTTTCAACCTCAACCTTCCCAAAATCCACCTTTTCAACCTCAACCTTCCCAAACTCCACCTTCTCAACCTCAACCTTCCCAACCTCCACTCCACCTCCACCTCCACCTCCCCAACCTATAGTCCCTGTCCCCAACTTCCCCATCAGATCGGTCCGTGTATGATCCCCTGTTCCCGATTCCAGATGTGCTCTGGTCTGCGTATAAGAAGTGGAGGAGCACTCTGAAGACGAAGGACGAGGTGAGGACAGTCACATACGCTTCACGGACCAAAGAATTCTTCCGCACTCTTGAGAAGAATACATGGGTGCTTGGGGACGTAAGTATTTCCTTAACCCTCATTTTATCGTTTATATTTATCTAAGCGATCGCACAGACTTGAACTAAACGATTGCTGATATAATCCTATGCAATCGCTTATTATTAAACGATCGCATAGACTATATAAGCGATCGTTTAAACAACTCTAAGCGATCGTTTAGTTCAACATAAACGATCGCTTATATTTAGTAAGCGATCGCTTATGTTTAGTAAGCGATCGCTTATGAATTCATAAACGATCGTTTAGAAATTCAGTTGCTATTATTGCTAACCTATTACGTTTTTTCTGTAGAATATGGACATACTAGTGCTCCATGTTCACCGGAAGCTTCACTCCCGCCTCGATTTGTGTTCACATCGGTTTACGGTGGTGAACACTGCCGTTATGGTATGTACATTAATATCTGATAGTTTGACTTATTGTTATTATCGTTTAATCTAACATTTGGTTTCCTACAGGATTCCCTCATGAATATTGAAGGAATCTCCACGAAGATACGGCCTGATGGTGTGGTGATGCATGATGGCACAGTTGAGCCTTGGACCAACAAGGTTGCACACTCAGGCTTCTGGGCGATGCACCTGACGTTCATGGAGTTCGCACACGATCTGAACGAAAATTACAAGCCTGCGTGGTCGGAGGTTGATTACGTTTTTGGGCCGATCAACATAAATGAGCATTGGCTCATGGCAAGAATCGACCTTCGAGAGTCCACCATATTCGTCTTCGACTCCATGCCAGACTACATACGTGCGGACATAGTAAACCCAAGACTCCAGCTGCTCGCCAGGGCCATACCATCCATTTTGATCGCAGCCGGTTTCGACACCAACATTCTGAATTTCAAGTACCGGCCATGGGACGTGAAGCGATCCAAGACAACGCTTCAATGGGGCAAATCCCTCGACTGTGGGATTTTTTCATGTAAATTTTTAGAATACCTTGTAACGAATACTAGAGATAGTTTAAATTTGAACAATATGCCTGTATTTAGGAAACAATATGTAGCCGAATTATGGGCATACAAATTTTTATGGTAAATCAATGAAGTTAGTATTCGTTTAATTTTTGTCTCAATTATCTCGTTTAAATTTTGTCTGAATAAAATTATCACAATAAAATTTTCTCAGTTAAATATTGTCTCAACTAAAGTTTGTCTCAACACTTAATGATGACTTAATACAAATGAATCACTTAGTAAATCACTTAGTAATCGTTTAATGAATACTACGCGATCGTTTAGTAAATTTTATGCGATCATGTAGTCAATGCTACGCAATCGTGTAGTAAATACTATGCGATCTATGTGGTAAATACTATGCGATCTAATTGGTAGATACTGTGCGATCATGTAGTAAATATTACGCGATCGTATAGTCCATACTATGCGATCTATGTGGTAAATACTATGCGATCTAGTTGGTAGATACTGTGCGATCGTGTAGTAAATATTACGCGATCGTATAGTCCATACTATGCGATCTATGTGGTAAATACTATGCGATCGTATAGTATATATCATGCGATCGTGTAGTAAAAACTATGCGATCACCTATGTAAACAACTACAAATTAAAATAATTGCAATTACAATTACATATACACTTAAGTCCATTGTAAAAAAAAAAAAAAAAAAAAAAAGGTACCAAGTCCATTGTACATATACACTATGCGATCACCTATGTAAACAACTACAAATTAAAATAATTGCAATTACAATTACATATACACTTAAGTCCATTCTAAAAAAATAATAATAATAATAATAACCAAGTCCATCGTCCCTTGCGTCCATCGTCCCTTGCGTCCATCGTCCCAATGCGTCCAATGCGTTCAATGCGTCCAAGTCGTCCAATTCGTGCAATGCGTCCAATGCGTCCCACGCGTCCAATGCGTCCAAGTCATCCTTCACGTTTCATGCATCCCATGCGTCCCCGTGGCAGGCGTCATCAGTGGCTGCCAGCATGTTTTTCTGTTGTGCCCTTTTTGACCGCATAGCGTACACTTATGTACTTGTCGTGGCTCCTCACCAGTTGAGTGGATTCTAATGGTCTGCCGTCGACCTACACTTGGTACCTTCCGCTGTGGTAAGATCTCGAAGTCATCGAAATCAGGTCTTTGCCTCCACTCTTGTCGATGGCCAACTGGATATATCGGTTCGGCATAAGCGGCAAGTACACACTCTACTGTGAACCACTTCGAGCACAACGTTTGAACGTTAATGTTCCGCATGGCTGCCGCAGCTACTGCGTGTGAGCATGGAATCTCCATGCAATTGAACTCCATGCACGTATATGTTCGTGAACGGAGATCAACCAGTCCACCAAGATGCCCATCGTCAACACTTAACACATACATGTCCACTGGAGATACACGATAAGTTCTGGACACGGATGCAGTTCAAGAATCTCCTAATGCATGGACCAAACGCCATGTACACGTACTTAAAGTACCGCTGCTCTTCTACTTCAACCTCAAACACCGTGCCTGGATTTGCAAGTTTTAGTGCCTCACCATATGAATTGACAAGCGTGTATGATCCTTCTGGCGACCCTCTTGCAAATACCAAGGCGTACTCCCTTGCACGATAAGCTCGCCCATAGCTTATATTCACACCATAATCCCGCCGGACATCTTCAATTATATCCCTTGGACGGTACGTTCGACCTACTTGATCGTACTTGGACTTGATTAAGTGGCCAATAACCCAACTCTTGGCTTGTTGGGTTATTGGCCACTCATCTCAAGGGAACACGTATGGGCGCTCGGATACTTCGTCACTTTGAAAGAATCGCTTCCTTCTAGCTTCTTCGCACGAACTCTCCATTTGCATCCCTCGACCAAACACCGAACTGTCAGCAAACTCTTCGTGGACTTCTTCACACGGTATCCAAAGTTCTTCTTCAAAGCGAGAATTGATAGTTTAACTGACAGGTCATATTTGGAGAAGAAAATTTGACCTTCCCTTACATCCTCGTTGTTCAAACAATCGTGGGGGACTGTGATGAGGTCTTCGTACAATGGGCCATTTGATGGACAGGCTATGTCTACAAATGGTTGGCTTGGGACAGTTGGTGGCACTTGGACAGTGGGTGGCACTTGGACGGATGGCATTGCCACGGATAGAGTTGGGATTGTCTGTGGTATTGACCACTGTCCGTGCACCTCATATGAAGGAATACTTTGACCAGCCCATTTTTCACTTCTGTCATCCCCCAGATTGCATGCCTCAACATTCTCCTCCAATGATGACGTGGTGGGAGAATCATATGTTGATATGTTTGGAACTGCTTCAGCCGTTGGACTGCATATGTCATGTACTCCATGCCTCTCATGAGGTGTAAGTGATACGAACAATGGCATCCGAGATGCATCACTTCCTTCTAGAAAAAAAATTTAGATCTTCATCGTCTACTAATTCAATTGGAGGCACTTGGACCAACAGATTATAGTAGCACTTGATGTGTATATCGAATAGGTATGGATCAATGTTCAGTCTTTCATGCAGTATGCTAACTAATTCACTACATGTTATATCTTTCCTAATTTTCAGACCTTTCATTTGACCTCCAACATCGTTGCATCTGGACTGATCCCATTCCCCACCAAATCGCACAAAGATTCGAAGTAGATTCGTTAACCTGCAGAGAAGATAAGTTTTTTGGTTAGAAATGATCTTCAGTCAAGTATAAACGATCGCCTAATATCATGTATGCGATCGCCTTGTGATGGACTAATCAATCGCATAGTATCATGTATGCGATCGCCTGGTGATGGATTAAGCAATCGCATAGTATCATGTATGCGATCGCCTGGTGATGTACTAATCGATCGCATAGTATCATGTATGCGATCGCCTGGTGATGGACTAATCGATCGCATAGTATCATGTATGCGATCGCCTAGTGATGATTAAGCAATCGCCTAGTCGCATGTATGTGATCGCCTGGTGATGGATTACACAATCGCATAGTACCGTAACAAGCGAACGCATACATGATGTGTACGATATAGGAAGATAATCGACCGTTTATTTAAACCTATACGATATAGGAAGAGAAACACTTACATTCTCTGTGTTTCTGATTCTAACCCACAATGTTGCTGAAACGAATAATGAACGAAGATGAAAAAAGCGACAGCCGATGTAACTCTCAGAGAAAAATGGAAGTGAATAAGTTGATGAGAAAAATGGAATAATGGAAGAATGTGTGAGAGTGACTGTCCATTAGTACCCTTGCATTCAATTTTGTTGGTATAATGGTAGTTGACATTGAATGATTCTGGAAAATACTGGTGATGAAGGCTTCGGGCATTCAATGCAATCAAGAAAGGGGAGAGA
Organism: Citrullus mucosospermus; assembly: GCA_030954485.1. Classification (NCBI taxonomy): domain Eukaryota; kingdom Viridiplantae; phylum Streptophyta; class Magnoliopsida; order Cucurbitales; family Cucurbitaceae; genus Citrullus; species Citrullus mucosospermus. The sequence continues at coordinate 31,207,056 of CM062063.1, forward strand.
GAAAGTTCTGGGTTCATATAATTTCAGGGGTAAAATTGGTATTTCACGTGTCCAAAAGGTCACTTATGATAAAGTTTTCGGTAGTGGGTCATCTATAGATAAGTTTTTAGTTTTTGGGGCATTTCGTGCAATTTTCCAGTACAACTAATAGACTTTAGTGGAGTGTCCTAGTAATTAACAAATGTTAATTAACTAGGTTAAAGAGTTTAACCAGTTAATTTTGGATCATTGGAGCTCATGATCTGTAGGTTCATTAGGTCCCCTTGTTAGCTCATGGAATATTCCTTAAAATAGTATGATGAAAGAATTTGAAGTGTTCAAATTCAATTAAGGAGCAAATTTTACGGTTTGTTCGTTTAATTGCGAATTAGACGAAATTGGAGAGTTGGAAATATTTAAATATGATTTAAATATCAATTGGATGAATAGAGATTCATTAGGTCGGAAATTGATGGGACAAGTGGAGAAATTATTAATTTAATATTTTAATATTTAATATTAATTTAATACAATTAATTAAATTGTTTAATTAATTATTATTTAAATTAATTATATATTTAATATTAAATTAATATTATTTAATTAACTTTTGAAATTAATTAGAAATTAAAAATTGGAATTATCCAATTTGCATGGAAAACATGAGGTGTTTAACTTTAAACTCTCATCATCTCTTTATCTTCCACCTCCTAATTGAATGACTTCATCACCATGATAGGTGTTAATTCCATGGTTAATGAGATTAGCTGAAGTTTTTCTTCATATAGGAGAAAGATTGATGGAATTGTGTTAAGCTCTTGGCTGAATTTTGCTGAAAATTCAAGAAAACCAAATATTCTCCAAAAACACTCTTTTTTCTGATTTTTACTTCAAATTCATCAAAATTTGGATCCCACAATCCATTCTAAGGCTAGAGAATAACGAGAAAGACTTTTGTGGTAGTCCACGCAGTGTTTGTGATCAAAATCTTAGAGAAGATTGCTTCAATTTTGAGTTACAACAAGTAAGCTTCTATCCCTTGTTTTTCGATTCTTAGAACTTGCATGTTTAATCCTCAAAATTAATGGAATTAGAGATCTTGATTGCTTTTGCTATGCAATTCCTAACTCCATCAATTGGTATCAGAGCACGATTAAAGCACTCAATTTGCATTAATTTGAGTTTGATGCGTGCAATTTCATGAGATGAATGTTGTGGTTGCTAAAGTTGAAAATTTTCTGGTTTTGGCATCTAATTCAACTTTGATTTGTTGTAATTATTGTAATTGGTTGCTTCTTAATGACCTTTAATGTGTGAAGAACGGTCTGTAATTTTGTTGGAGTTAATACAGTTCGAATTAGGATGCAATTTGAAGGATTTAGAGAAGGAACCGAAAAAAACTAAACAGCAGGGGCCAATTCTGTCGCGTAGCATCGCGATATTATTCTTCATTTTCCAAAAAACAGTGTGTGGGTTGAAGACGTGGTCCAATTGGACTGCTTTAAGATGGTTCTGTTGTTTTTTGTTCGGTTCAGTCAATTTCTAGTCAATTCAACCCTATTTTCAACATTGGAGGTCTGGTTCAAGCGTTTTTCACTCGGTTCAGGCTGGTTTGAAGAGTTTGGGGTCGATTTGAGCAGTTTTCTCAATTATTATTGTAATAATACAGTTTTTTTAAGCCATTAGATGCTAAAATCAATCAACTTTAGTGTGTTTAATTAATTATGCATTTAGAATGTATGTTTTAATTAAATTAAATTTATTTGTGCATAAAGTATGCCATATATAGATTTAAAATCCCACCATTTGATTAGCTTGTTTCATGCATCTATGTATTTTATAAAGTGTTATAATATATAGTATGCATGTTTAGATTTCATAAAATTAGTATAAGTTGTTATATTATTTTATGAAATGTTTGTTGTAGTTGTTCATTCTTTTATAAAAAGTTATAAAAAGAATTAGGCATTTAAAATCTATAACAAAGATAAAATGCATGCTCACTTAGGATTAAAACCTATGTAGGTAGTTAACTTATAAAACAAAGGTTACAAAAACTCACCCGGCAATATCATGTCTAAGGCTGGAGGTACTTAAGATGACGATTTACGAAACAACTGCTACTTGGGGATCAAACCAGTTTTTTGAATTTATGTTAACCTAGTTTTATGTGCTTGCGTTTTTTTTTTTATGTGAGTATAAAAAAATGATTTTTATCACTTAGACATCGTAGGTTAAATCTAGTATAAGAGTTATACTTGGACAAAAACCTAGACTAAGGTTATATTTAATTAACCGAGATATAACTAAGTAAAAATACCCAATATACCAATTAGAACACGTTAGTGGGAGAATTTTATATATGATATATTAACTCACACGTCCCTAAGAGTTCACACCATGAGATTCATGTTTGGCTTCAAGTCGCCCTAGGAGCGGTTTTCATTCGGAAAGTGTTTGCATGAGTCAATAATAAGGTGAATAGGGGAAGTAGTTCATAGTAAGTGGGTGAATGAAGTGTGTCAACACATCCTACAGTCTCTTCCATTAGGTTGCAACATGAGATTTCCATGATGCACCTACTAGTTGTTTCCTACCACGACACTACCATTCGGAGGGTTTGTATCATGGGATTCGGAACAACGTGAACTCCAGAAATGGATATGGTTTCTTGGGTGAGTTTTCAACATTCTCTTTCCCTCGAAAGGTTGTTAATGAGAAATTGCTATTTCTAACCCAAGAAGTTTTTGATGGGACAAAACTAACCTCTTTTTTAAAAAGTTCTTTTTCTAACCCATTTTTCAACTTTTCAGAATTTCAGAGATGGATCCCACAGGGTGAAATGGCGTGGTGAATACCCCCAAAGATCTTGTTTCCAGACACTTAAACCACATCTTCCCCGAGGCCATCTTCTTCACAAGAGTCCTCTTTTTTTTTTTTTTTTAGTACTTTCTAATGTCTTTCATTTGTTGTAAAATCCATCCTATATGACCTAATTTTTTGGAAATAAACTCACAAAAAACTTCTTTGAAACGCTGATTTCTGGAAATTTTGGGTTTTCGAATAGTTTGCAATAAAAAATGGAAAAGAAAATCCAAAATTTTCATGTAAAGGAGGTCTAATATGTGTAGGAATGTCTAAAATCACCAAGAAAAAGAATTCAAAATGCCGTTATTTATCATTGTCATTTTTCCCGTAAATTCATGTTTCTCGCAAGTTGATGAAGTTGACGGGAAAAGTGACAGAATGCCCAAATACACGCCAACTTTCGGGAAATTTGGGCATTTTGTCACTTTTCCCGTGAGGTTTCTAACATGAACTTATGGGAAAAGTCACAGAATGTCCAAATTTCCCTAAAGTTCGCATGTATTTTGGCTTTTCGGGGAATATCGTCTTGCTCTCGCTCTTGCTAGTCTTGCTATCTCAACTATCGTTTCATCTCTATGACATCGTCGCTCTCACGCTAGTCTCGCTCTCGCTAGTCTCGTTCTCTCTGCTATCGTTTTCCTTCCCGATAACCGGTTCATTTTCGAGTTTACTTTCCCAAAACTCGGTTCACGAAATGATAGCAGAGAGAGTGAGACTAGCGAGAGCGAGAGCGAGACGATATTTACCAAAAAGCCAAAATACATATGAACTTTCAGGAAATTTGGGCGTTTTATCACTTTTCCCGTAAGATCATGTTAGAAACCTTACGAGAAAAGTCACAAAATGCCCTAATTTCCCGAAAGTTTGCTTGAATTTGGGCATTCTGTGACTTTTCCCATAAGGTTTCCTGTAAGATCATATTGGAAACCTTACAGGAAAAGTGACAGAATGCCCAAATTTCCCAAAAGTTGTCATGTATTTGGGCATTCTGTCACTTTTCCCGTCAAACTTCATGAACTTACGGGAAACATGAACTTACGGGAAAAATGACAGCAATAAAAAACGCCTTCCGAATTCTTTTTCTTGGTGATTTCAGACATTCCTACACATATTATACCTCCTTTACATGAAAATTTTTTAATTTCTTTTCCGTGTTTTATCGCTATGTATTTGAAAATCCAAAATTTCCAGAAATCAACATTTCAAAGAAGTTTTTCGTGGGTTTATTCCAGAAAATTGGGTCACATACGATGGGTTTTACAACAAATGATAGACATTAGAGAGTATTGAAAAAATAATGGACTCTTGTGAAGAAGATGGTCTTGGGGAAGATGTGGTTTGAGTGTTGAGAACAAGATCTTTGGGGGTATTTATGCCATTTCACCACGTGGGACCCATCTCTGAAATTCTGAAAAGTTGAAAAATAGGTTAGAAAAAGAACTTTTTAAAAAAGAGGTTAGTTTTGTCCCATAAAAAACTTTTTGGGTTAGAAATAACAATTTTCCGTTGTTGATTCCAATCTCTGAAATTTGAAAATGGAGGGTTACACTTACAAAATTTACTAAGTGTTAGTATTTTTTAACCAATAAGTGATAATTAAATACTATAGGAATAAGAGTTATTATAGTGTTAGTATTTAATTAAGAATGTCATGATTTAGTGAAGGAGTAATTGACTACCACTTGGTAGTAGTTATTCTAAATCACTAAAGTATGTTTGCAAGAGAATAATAAATTTGGGTATATTATTACTTGCTAAACCTAATTGGATTATATAGAGTTATTAAGCAATTCACTAATTGAAATTTATTTTTTCAGCAACGGCTAGTTCATTTATTCAACTACTTGCTTCCAATAAACTTAATGGAGATAACTATGGTACATGGAAATCAAATCTTAATACAATACTTGTTATGGATGATCTAAGGTTCGTTTCAACGGAGGAATGTCCTCTAGCTCCTGACTCAAATGCAAACCAACATGTTCAGGATGTGTATGACAGGTTTATTAGGGCTAATGATAAAGCTCGAGTCTACATCTTGGTAAGCATATCAGATGTCTTGTCCAAGAGGCATGAGAACATGATAACTGCTAAGGAAATCATAGACTCACTGTAGGTGATACTTGAGCTATCAAATACGTTTAAAATTCCCGCATAAATGCTAAAATGTAATCCATCTACATTGCCATTTCATCCCATTTTTCAATGAATCTACTTAAACCGGTATAAAATGGATGGAAAAGTTATTTTATTAAAGAAAAATGGATAGAAAAGCTGTACAATCTGTGTTGTCAAAGTCATTTTTCAAGCAATCAACTCTCTAATGTCTATTAAGAAGGATGTTTGTAATTTTAAAATTTTAAAAAGCAAATCAAAACAAACTGGGTAATTGAAATGAGTAGAAAAAAAAATTACAAATATGACAGTAATTTTCCAAAATTACAAGTATAGTAAAAAAATTATTTTTCATTTTTATTATCCTAATTTTACCATTATTTATATATCTACAGCTAAATCTGATATTTTTTGTATTTGGTATATCAATCAATTGATGTAATTTATTTTGAGTAAGTCAATAAACTGATATACCTTATATATAATGTACATTTATGCAATTGATATAATGATTTTAATTTTGTCATGGTAAAAGTTGTTTTTGTTTCATTTTGTTATCGAGGCGTCTTCTTGATTATTCAATTTTGATAGTTTGATTTAAGTTCTTGCATTTGTTTACTTATGTGTTCCAATTTTTTTAATATGATTCGGTTAGTTCAATTTCATATTAGTATTAATTAAAAATGCATTACAAAGATATCATTAGTCTATAATAGTACATGATCATTCGAAATGCAATAAAAAATATTACATTGGTGTATGAGTAGTTTATTGACACTCATTCATAATTTATTTAAAAATATAATATTGGTATATCAATTGTATATTAGTAGTCATTAAAATTTATTACAAATATTTGATGGGTGTATTTGTAGTATATTAGTAGTCGTTAAAATTCATTTCAAACATACAATTGGTCTATTAGTAGTATATAATATCAATACTCATTCTACATATATTTCAAGTATAACATTGGTGTATTGATAGTATACCAATTACATCATTCTAAATTAAATTTTAAGTATAATGTTGGTGTACTAGTAGTATATCAATGACAATTTGAAATTCATTTCTAGTATAACAGTACGTAGTGTATTGTTGGTATATCAATATTTCTTAAAAATAAATTTGTTCTAGTAACTATTAGTAGATAATCACTCGGTTAAAATTCAAATTTAAGTGTAACATTTGTGTATTAATACTTTCTCAACATATATTTAGATGGTTACCAATAGAACTAATTGTATGATTATATGTTAATAATTATGTACTAGAAAAAGAATACTTTAAAACAAACGAATAAGGTTTCAAATTAAGTCCATGAATAATAACAAATGCATAAACAATTGTTGATTGACAAATTTGATATAAAGAGTGATAAATTTAATATATCAATTGTATAATTGGCCAATCTACGAAATATGAAATATATCAGCCAATCGATACACCAAACATACTCATGATATATATGTTGATACACCCATGAAGATACAATTGGACTAATAAAAAATAGTAATCACGTCTAATATTTTTTTGCTATCGGTAAATTTCAAAAAGTCATTGTGAAATTCATAATTTTTAAAATATGTTTTGCTATTCTTGTAACCACCTGAAAAACAATTTTATTTTTTAAAAAAATGTAATTTGACCAAAAATAATAGGCTAAATTATAAAACCAGCCTACAACTTTATCATTTATTTAAAAGATACTCATATTCTAAAAATTATAATTTTAATTTTAAACTTTCATAAATATTTCAAAACTATGATTGAAGAATAGAAAAATCGTAAAAATTTTGGACGAAGGGTGCGTTTGGATTGCCTAGGAACAAAAATTGTTTTTTAAGAATACATTTTTTTAAAAATATTTTCTATAAAATGAGTTTAAAATTTAAATACTTACATGTTTGGTTAGATCTTTTTATAAGTGTTTATATCATAACCTTGTTTGGTTTGTCCTATACCAAAAATGTTTACATGTAAGTTAAATTACCATAAATGACTATTAAACACTATGAGCTAATTTCATAAAGAAACACATATAATTTTGATTTTTTTTTTAGAAAAAAATATATTTTGAAATTAATCACATGTTATCTTGAAATTATTGAAGTTTTTTTTAGAATTTTGAAATTATTGAAGTTAAAATTAAACATTAATTTTATTTTTGTATTAAATGTTTTTGGACAATTCAATTTTAGAAGCACACATATCTTGAAATGTAAATACATAAGCATAAAAAATATAACTGATCTCCAATAACAAAACATAAATAATAATAATTTTTCCTAGACAATATAATATCAACTAAACATAAAAAGTTGTGCAATTCAATCACGTTCTTCATTCATCTCCATTTCACGAACTGGACCGCCATGTTCTTCATTGGTGTCCTCATGATTTCTTTCATCATTTGAAGGTAGTAGCATCTCGTCCTCATCATAGGGCTTGAACTCAAAATCTGTTTTTGAATGAACTCTTATAAAGTTATGGAGAGCCATTGAAGCAACAACAATTTTTACTTGTTTGTCGAATGGAAAACTATGCATTTTTCGAACAATTTTCCATCTATTTTTCCAAACACCAAATGTTCTCTCAATTGTGCATCTTAACGAGGAATGTCTATGATTAAATACATCCTTCATGCCTCTTGGTTTACTTCCACGTCGAAATCAGCAAGATGGTATTGCTCACCTCTATAAAAACCTTAATATCCTTTCATTTGTGGATAACCAGAGTCTACAAGATATTATTTTCCTAAAACAATCAAATAAACACTAATTAATAAAAATAAATACTTAAACAATATAATAAACATTAATGTATTTATTCTTGTATACTAACCTTTAAGTGGATGTGGAAATCCTAAATTTTGTCTTCTTAATGCCTCTACAAAAAATTTAGCATCATGAGTAGCACCCTCCCATCCAACTCAAACAAATGTAAAACACATGTTAAAACCACAAACTGCCATACTGTTTACGATGTCACACCCCCTCCCGAGCTATTCTCTTAACCCGAAAAGAGGCGTGACTACAGCAGACATCGATCCCTTACGACATCTACTGTCAACTTAATTCTCCTCAAATTCTTACGCACTTGATAACATAATTATAATTTACATTCAGACTATAAATAATACCAAATGAGAATTTATAATAATAATGTCAGAAAAATACATATCCACCGCTCCTTAGACCCCAATATGTATAATGCTAGGTCTAAGTACAAATATTTACAATGCTCAAAACTAAGAAGCAGATCCAGATGAGTTTGACGAGAAGGCTAAGCACCCTGGTTCCTATCGCTACTTGGAAAGTTGAAAACATTTGAAAATATGAACTAGGTTTCCCAGTGAATGACAAGTTTATAAAACTATGCTTCTTTGAAAAGCTCAACGAAATCGTGCTTGATAATCACATAATAAAGCTTTTGGAAGCTTATAAACATTTGCATATTTTGAAATATTGTCCCTTAGTTGAGGCGGATAAACTCAACGCTACTCAACGTCGAAAATAACCTTAGACAGGGTGGAGTAATCTCAACACGCTCCCAACGTCGAAAAGAACCTTAGTTAGGGTGGAGTAATCTCAACACGCCTAATGTCGAAAACAACCTTAGTTGGGATGGAATAATCTCATACCCAACGTCGAATAACCTTAGCTGTGTAGAGTAATCTCAACACCAAAGTGTCGAATTTCCCTTTATGTGCACATAAGAATTATAATATAGGCTGCTTGTGTACCTTCTCTAATCCTTTAGTACCGGGTCCCAATATTAAAACTACCCATATGCCTTATCTATGTCCTTCAGCATTGGGGACCATCTTTTGAAAATAAAGCATGTTAAATCATTTTATAAACATGAGTTAAATCAATATTTCAGAATATTCCTCAAACAGCATGCTTTTCACAAAGCTCGATATTATAAATCATCATGCTCAAAATCATGTAAAAGCATGTTCAAAATCATATTAAGAAACACATGTTTTATGAAATTCAATCTTACGCCAGAAATCTCATATTCTGTGAATAAATCGAGCATTTTAAAAATATCGAGAGAATAAATCATTTTAAATGAAATTAGGTCACTCACAACTTGTCCTGGGCTCTTAATGGGTTATATGCTTCCCCTAGCTCTTCCTGACCTAGAATAAATTAATTCTTTTGTCAATATCCTTAAAATTTCCTTCATGACATATTTTAAGTCATTTTAGCTCAAAAAGGCTCACCGACAAGCAAAAATTAGCCAAAATGTCCAAAACTGGAAAACTGCCCCTAGGCGTGTCCAACAACCTTGCAACACGCACACCTAGCCAACCTAACCTCAATGGGCGGCAAACCTCACACGTCACACTGTACACGTCTAGCCATTGCCTCGCCCACATTGCACCTCGTGGGTGGCAATTCTCGCACACCTACAATTGAAATAACCTCAAAAGAGGCAAGGTGTGCATGTGTCTACGTCAACAGTCTGTGTCGTGGGCCTCTCACTCACCCTTGCATTGCCAGTGGCGTGTCAGCCCGCCTCCTAGGCGTCCAAAACTTGTCAAAATAACCTCAAAGGTTTCTTTCTTCCGGCCACTGCCCTTGCTTGCCTGCACACACAACCTCTTCAAAAATGCACCTGGCAGCCTCAAAATACTGTCTTCTCTTCCAACTGCCAAAAGTAAGATTTCTAGCAAAAATTAAATTTTGCTTCCTCTTACAAACTTTCTAACCAAAATTAAATTTTGGTTCCTCTTACAAACTTGTAGATAATTGTCTTAGCTAGCTTACCTCAAAATTTCAGCCTCTAACTTCTCTTCTTTCGCCAGATATCACTAAATCTTCCTACTCTGCTTCAGATTACCCGATAGTCGAACAAGCTTGAGTTTTTTATGAATTCTGAGTTCTTCCTCATAGAGTTTCTTTCCAAAAGCCCTCTCAATGAAACTAGACTCAGTTTAGGATAATTTGGTCGAAGAAAATCGCAAATGGCACGAGGGATTTACACACACTAATTTCATCAGCTTACCCCTCTATTTATAGATTTTCCAAAAATCTACATGCAATCTCCTAGCTCACTACCTCATGCTTGCACGCATGCCCATGCCACACTTAAACTCAAAATGACACTTAATCTGCCTTGCTTATCACTTAAATCTAGGCTTTGCTTAACCAAGAAGAAATGATGGACGCATCCTCAAGCAAAGCTTCCTCCATGCATCCTTTTCAGGCTAGCTGACTGTCTTGCACGCAATCCCCTTCGTACTAACCTCAAACGCATAGCCACCATGTGTCAGCCCCAAAGCCCTCATGGACGCATAGCCTCGACGCACCACCCTTCCTACTAACCTCAAACGCATAGCTACTTGCCCAACGCATCAACCATCATAGACACACTTCTCGGCCCAACCTTCTAACACCCTAAGCCCAACACACACCCTCTTGGGCCCAGCTACCACCTAGCCATCCCCTTTTCCGGCCACACACCTACCACACACAACCCAACCGCTCCAAGTCAAGGGCTCTCGATCACCTCCATCTTATCACCAGCCAAGCCACTTACTAGTCATCTCTTCCAAGAATGTTGAGAATAAAAGTAGGGCTTACATACGATATATGTTTTCCTTTAGGTGTTACAACATGTATATGAGTACCATCAATTGCCCTAATACAATCTTTGAAATATGGCCAATATCGAGTGTCCTTTTTAATTTTATCAGAAGTAGATTTGAATTGTGAATCTATGACTTAATTACATCTACAGCCATATGACAAATAATATCTAACACTGCATTAAACCACCTTCATATAGTCTCACCTGAATGCTAAAATCTCTCTTGAACTATTCTATTTGAGAAACCATGACCCAATGTAATAAGAAACATTGCAAGAGCCTCCTCCAAAGGCATACATTTGGGTTTACTAAAGTTATATTGTTGTTCAAGTAATACCAACAACTTCTGAAATATATGTTTTTCCATCCTAAATTGTTGGTGACATCTATCCTCATGACCATTCAATATCTCTATAACAAATTTGTAACCAGTATGAAAAGATGTCCTACAAGGCTCTTTACAAACATGCATCACAAAATGATGCACTACATCACCACATCCCACTTTTACTAATTGATCGAGTTTATATTTAATATTACTTTCATCAGAAGAACCATTGCTATCAGTATTGTAACAATCAGATGACATCTAAAAAGCATAAAGAAATAAAAAGAAAAAAAATTAGAAACAAAAGATTCTAAACAAATTTCGATGATAAAACATTCATAATAAAGGTAACATTCAATACATCAATTATCTAAACAATTCAAAATCACACTATCTGAACAAACATTTCCTAAGTATCTAGGGTCTCAAGCTCTTATGGTGCTATAAACATTTCTCTATTTTCTCTTTTTGTAAAGTTGTATGCAACTTTCATGAAGAGCTCATCGCCTTTCACAATTCCAGGTATCTCTCGTAAGACATTCATCACTTCAAGAATGCTACAATCTGGTAAATCTCTTCTCCTATTATCGATTGACTCATACACACGTTCCAATTGATTAAAAAGTTTATTAGCAATGTTGCCTTTTGATCCTATTCTTCTTCTTTTTTTTTCCTTTCTCTTGAGTGTGATCCTCAGTAGTATGTATTGAATATTCAGTATCATTAGTGTCCTTATGCTCTGTATCTTCAAATGTATCATCATTATCACCTACATATCTAGTTGAATTGCCCTCAATAGTCTGAAATAAAAATCCTTGAGACGGTGCCCATGCTCCATCTCCTGTAACTGCAATATCTTTATAAAGAATGTTTAATTGGTTTACATTTTGTAGCCCATTTGCTCGAAATTTTGCTGCCTCAGGCTTAACCTACATGAGATTAATTAATGAAATATTTAATTATAATTTTAATTCCTAATAAATAAGCTATATGGATAAATGGTTTACCTTTAATCTATCTTCCCACCACTCATTTGTTTCATCAGTAGTTTGTCTCAATGGATCTCATCCCAATCCTGTCTTGTTTCCAACCAAGTCTGTCCATATCTGCTAGTTTTTTAATGCACCCCATTTAATTTTCATTTGTTTGAATTCATAATTTCTACCAGTTTTCTCTCTAGATATTCTAATAACATTTTTCCATCATTCTTTACTTAAATGTCCATTTGGCCTATTCCCTTTCAAGGTTTCAACAACACAAGCCTGGATAAATGCATCAGTTGTAATATCATCCCAAATTGCCTTGATTTGTTTTTCTTTTTCATCTCTTTTTGCAACTATGTTCATAGACATCTCTAGCAAATAAAAATTAATCAATATTTGAAACTCTAGTACAAAAACAAGTTTACTCTACATCTTAAATAAAGTGGACACATAATATACACATTACGTTATAACAAGGAGATAACGACAAAAAAATCCTCAGTATTGGTGATATGCACCAAACAAGAACAAATATTTGGGAGAACTTTCCATTCTATTAACTTCCAAAGAGACATACCATAAACATCTTTAGAGGATGAGATAATCATTTGGGAATACAATACTATCAATATCCGTTTCCAAAAAGATTGCAAAAACTTAAAACAACATAATGTTACAAACAACAGATCAAGGATAAGAAAAATATGACCACAACAAACAACAAAATGTGACAAAGTCAAGACAAAGTACAACGATCTCATAATTTACTACCAAAATAAACCTTGCTTAGACAAATAAATAGAACAAAAATCAACCCTCTCGCTCTCGCTCTCTCTCACTCTCTCTCTCTCTCTCTCTCTCCCCCCCCCCCCTTCTCATTCTATCTCTCTCACTCTCGCTCTCACTAGTGTAAGCCCCGTACCTGACATTGAGAGAAGGCAAGTTAAGAAGAAAACTATGAGATGGGCATTGAGTAGAGAAATGTGGCCGAGTTGTGCTATGCATTGAAGAAGGTAGCTCAGCATGGACACAGATGTGAAGGAAGGGGGAGGCTGCTATGCGTTACATGGCTAGCACAGTTATGTGTTGAAGACTGCTATGTGTTAGATGGCTAGCACATCTATGCGTTGAAGACTGCTATGCGTTAGATGGCTAGCACAGCAATGCGTCGAAGAGAATGTATGCGTCAATTAGTTAAATACATAGAGATGAAGTGGAGATTAAGTCGGTGGTATATATATATATGAGTGGACTGAAAATTCAATCATTTTAATCACATTTCAGAGCTCGAGTTGATCCCATTTTGAAGCTAAACAACGAAGGGAGGTAAAAGAAGGTGTTTATGTTGGTTTGGGGTGGAATTCTCATCGTTTTCGTGGAGGAACTTAAGCTGGAACAGAGGGTTCGGTTGGTGTTGATTAATTTGAGTATCGTTCAGTGTTGGGAGAAGAACGAATTGTGGAAGCTGTGGTTAGGGTCGAAATTTTAAGGTTAGTAAGTTAACTCGATTTCTAGCAATTTTCATGAAGGATACTTGAGCCGAATTTGAGCAAATGTGTGTTAAACTCCAGGTAGAAGAGATCGGAGCTGAATTGCTTGACAATTAGGAGCAATTCGAGGTTGTTTGAGGATATCTCTCAAACGAAAAGGACTTTCAGTATGAGACTTTAAGGTAAGATAAAGGACTTATTTCTCTACAAGTTTGTGGAAGGAAAGAAGTTCTAAATCTGGCTGGAAATATGACTTTTAACAGATAGAAGTAAGAACAAAAAAGAAAGGAGGAGATTTCTGTTGTCACTAGGAAGCGGGTGTCGCTGAGTAAATAAAGTATAAGTAGCGAGACAAGTGTCGCTGGAACGTAGGGGGCTTTCCGTCTCACAAAGCTCGCTGGGTCTCGCTAGGTTTTGCTTCTCAGGTAAATCACGCTAGTCTCGCTTATCCTGGTGTCGCTAGTATCGTGTCCTGTTGGGTAGTTTCTCTAGTAATCTCGCTGGGAATGTGAAATTTCATTGGTAATCTCGCTAGTGACACAAATCTCGCTTATTATGTTTACTTTGGGAAAAAAGGGAGGCTCGGTGATGAATCATGATTAGAGTTTAATTATGTATACTTAACGATCATGTAAAAGAAGTTTAAGGAAAGCGTAACGTGAGGAATGTGTATTTACAGGCCAAGAAGAGCTCAGAAAGGCATATAATCCGCTCAAGGCCTAAGGATAAGTTGTGAGTGACACTTTCTTTTCCTTGAACATGGTTTATTAGAAATGTTGATCTGGTTTTCTTATGTGCTGGGATTTGATGATAAAGTGTTTTTTCGAAAAGCATGATGAATGTCTATATTATTTACAAGGCATGTTATCTGTTTTCATTAAAAAGGTTGAATTACTCGTTATACTTATTTGTAAGATTTCTCTGTGAATTGTTTATGAGAAAACTGGTTCCTAAAGTGTTTTAGAGGAGGCTCAATGCTCAAAGGCATGTGAGTTTCCCCGGGACCTAGTACTGAGGGACATGGAGAAGGTACTTGGACAACCCGCCATATTCCTATGCGGACATAGAGGTTGATATTGCTAGTGCGTCGAGTTTTGCTCCGCATCAAGCCAGGGTTAATTTCGACGTTGGGTGTGTTGAGTCCTGCTCCACCCCAACTAAGGTTGTTTTCGACGTTGAGAGCGTTGAGTTTTGCTCCGCCTCAACTAAGGGAAATGATTGAGAAACCAAACGGGTTTTCTGTATAATTATTCTAAAACAATTATATACAGTTTGGAATTGATTTATGTGATTTGATAGAGTTATCGGAAAATATGTTTCTGTTGAATTGTTATATTTAATCCTTGTTTATGCGTAATAGATTTTACAAGCCTATTTTCGAACAAAAGATAATTTTTACAAAACAAGTCACTCACGAGGCTTTTAGCTCATGCTTCCCATGTTTTCTTTTTTCCCCAGATAGCGAGAACGTTCCCGGTGCTTAGCCTACTCCAGCTCGCCTTGCCTAAGCTTCGAGTTTTCATAAATTAGTCATGTTCAAAGAGTTGTATGTGTATATAACCTTATGTAGGTGGCATGTAGACCTAGTTGTACATATGTTGGGATGTGAGATAGGGTGTTGTATAAGTATATTGTGGACAAGTTGAAAGTTTTTATAGTTCTGGTTGTATGAAGGGATATGTATGTTATGAATTGTCAGGATTATCAGGTACAAATGGACAATATACGTCACAAGAGGGGTGATGTTTACTGTCCTCACATCTCCTCTTAAGTTGAGTGGGGTAATCTGGGAGGGGGTGTGACAGGTTGGTATCAGAGCGAAAGAGTATTGGGGATAGAATCATGCATTATAGTGTATGAACATATATTTTTAGCAAGTAATAATGTTATGTTATAATTTAGGAAACATGCCACCTCGAAGCAGGCGAGCTAGGCAAGCAGCAGCCGGAACTCCTGAAGCTACTGGAGGTCGTGAAGATATGTCTGAGGGTGAATCTAGTCATCCTCAAGTTGGGGTTAATGTCGAGGAGCAAATATGTACTAGAATTGCTGAAAGATTGGCTATAGGCATTGGATCAGTGGAATCAAATCCTGAAAAGAAATACAACATAGAAAGATTTGAAGGCTTTAGGTGCTACTACTTTTGAAGGCACTGTTGATCCTACTGAGGCAGAAGCATGGTTGAATTTACTTGAGAAATGTTATCGTGTGATGAGGTGCCCTGATGACAGAAAGGTAGAATTGCCAGTGTTTTTGCTCCAAAAAGAGGCAGAAGATTGGTGGAGAATTGTAGAAAGCAGGAAAGAGGACATAGAAGAAATAGGCTGGAATGAGTTTAAGAAGGCATTTCAAGAGAAATATTGTCCAAGATCATTCCGTGATGCCAAACGGAATGAGTTTCTGAGGCTGGTACAGGGATTGATGTCAGTGGCAGATTACGAGAAGAAATATACTGAGTTGTCCAAATATGCCACTGCAATTGTTGCTGATAAGATTGACAGGTGTAAGAGATTTGAGGAAGGCTTATAGGAGGAAATACGTACTTCTGTGACCGCCAGTGCTGAATGGACGGATTGCAAATTAGTAAAGGCAACTATGCGAGTTGAAAGGAGTTTGATGGAAAAGAAGACGGAACGCAAATCATCTAGAAGTGGACGTGCAATCCACTCCTCTAGTACTACTCAGGGACAGTTAGGTAGAAGATTTGTACCAGGTGTATTTAGTGGAGGAAATTTCAAAGCCAGATCGAGTGGACAGGCTACTTTCAAGGCCAGTACTGGTGGAGGTATACGGTGACAAGGACCAAGGAGTTTTAGTGGTCCAGCACAGTCGATGGGTGGTTCTTGGAGTGGACGACTGAGTGAGTCCACAGCTAGTTCAACGAGGAAACCGTTATGTCCCTCCTGCGGAAGGTACTATTGGGGACAGTGTAGGGTCAATGTGTGTTATAACTGTGGACAGGTGGGTCATTTTAAACGAGAATGCCCCTAATTGATGCAAGAAGTTAAGCCTGAAGAGAGAACTGTTTCACATGTGGTTAGTCAGCCACAAAGATCTGCTGGAATTGTTGATGAGGGAACTAGTGGATCAAGGCAAAAGGAAGTTTTGGGACGACCAAGACAGTAAGGAAAGGTTTTTGCCATGACTCAGCAAGAAGCTGATGACGCTCCTAATGTTGTTACTGGTACACTTTCTATTTGTTATACTTCTGCTTATGTTTTAATAGACCCTGGAGCTACCCATTCTTTTATTGATAGTATTTTTGCTGTGAATATAAATAGTAAATTAGAACCTTTGCCTGAGGAACTGTTTGTTTATACCCCTGTTGGTGATGTGTTTGTGGCTAGTAAGGTGTATAAAGATTGGGGATAGAATCATCCTTCTTTTTTATGCTAATTTCTAACTTTTCTAACTTTTATTTTAGTTTGGTTGAAGTAACCAATTTAGTTAGGATAAGAAAAAAAAGGCGGGAAAAGCAAAGCAAATGTGGAAAAAAATTAAATTTGGTTTTAGTTGCCTAAAAGTTGTTCTTCCTTTTTTAGCTTAAGCCAAGTTTGACAAAATTTCAAAATTGAAATAAAATTCATTAAAAATAAAATAGGCAATTGTGGAAATGGCTTTAGCCTTTATAATCCACTCTTCTCTACTAAAAACATTACCAAGCCACCACTTCCATTAACCTTCATTTTCTCTTCAAAAAACTCTAGCCTCCGCACCCATTTTTCTCTTCTTTTCTCATCAAATATTAATCCCTTCTTTCACAACAAAAACCCTTGAGAACCTCCATCCACAACAACCCCAAAATCTTCATTTTCTCTTCCAAAACAAAAACCTAGCCCCAAAATTCTCTCTTCTTTAAAAACCCTAGAGCCCTCATCCTTACTTACGACAAGAGAGTTTGATGTTTTTGTTTCCAACTTTACTTTTCATTCTTCTTCTTCTTCTACCTTTTCAAGTAACTTGAGAAAAAGAAATGCTAAAAGTGTTAAATATTTTGCTACTATTTTCATTTTTTATTAGTTATTTGTTTTTTATTATTATCATCATCATCATCATCATCATCATATATTTTATTATTATTATTATTATTATTATTATTATTATGTAAGTGCGCCAATGTGCCTTTAACTGTGCCAATGTGACTTTAACTTTTCATTTTTTTAATTTGTTTTATTTTACTTCTTGTTGCGCCATTTACCTTCTCCTTTTTTTATTTAAATTTTAGTGTTATTTATTTATTTATTATTATTAGTGTTATTATTTTATTATTATTATTTTTCTTGAGTTTATCTTTTTATATTCTTTATTTGGCCTTTTTTTTGGTCTTTATTTGCCTATTTTATCTTCACATTTAATCATTTTATCTTTCAAGAATTTTGTGTTGTCACTATTCTAATATATTCATATTGTGTTTTAATTAAGTGATATTAGTATAATGTTCTTAATCTTTATTTGTTTTTTTCTAAAAAAAACTCCGATGACGGATTCTAAAAATATTTGGGAGTCCAATTTTTTGGAACCTTGAGGTGAGTAAGCTGATTTTTTGGGACTCCGAGATCGATTTCCAATATGTTTTATTAAACGTTTAATATATTTGTAAATATCATTGTTTATTTATATATTACTTTAAATGTATTATTAAATTATGTATTTCATCAATGTAACTTTACATATTTAAATTAATGTCCTTTTTTAGTAAAATTTCTCTAGCATTTTCAATACTTTTAAATTTATTTCCAAATCGTTAATATTTAATCCCTTTGAGTTTTGTTAAAGAAAATGTTTTAATCTCTTTTTTAAAATAAATTTGTTTTTCAAAAGCATTTTCCTTCAAATTTCCGACGACGGAATTAGAAAATTTAGGAGTCCGATTTTCTAAAATTCTTGAGGTGAGGAGTCGATTCTTTGGGAATCCAAAATCGATCTCCAACATGTTATTATTTTTATTTTTTTTATTGTGCCCTTTTATATTTGTTTAATTTATTATGATGCTTCTTTAATTATGTTTCTCTTATATAATGTTCATATTAAGTATTATTTAATTTGTAATTAAAATTCCTCAAAGCTTTTTAAATCTTTCTAAATTAAAATTTCTCAAAATTTTTAGAATCCTTCTAATTTTAATTTATCTAAGTTTTCTTCAAATTTATCACAAGACTCTTCTTAAATCATTTAAATTTCTTTTCTTTAAAACTACACTTTTTGTATCTTCTAGCATTCACAAATTAATTTATGATTAAAAGTTTCTTTAATCAATTATTTTTCTAATAATTTGTTTTTAGGACCGTTTTTCTAAAAAAAATCATATGATGGAACCTAGTAAATTTGGGAGTCCGATTTTCTAGAATTCTTAAGGTGAGGGATCACATTTTTGGGAGTCCGAGATTTGATCTCAAGAAAAAATGAATTTAATTAATGTTTTTTAAAAAAACTTCATTTATTTAAAGGCTATCCTATGACGAATTTTGAGAAAATGTAATAACTTCTCACCTTCTTGTGGTGAGTAATTTTTCTTCAATTATAATATAGTCAAATTGATGTAATTTGTTCCACTTATTTTATGGTATCATTGGTTCAAATATTGGAGTAATGAGGGGTAAAATAAGACATTATTTTCTTAAAACAATTAAAGAATACTTTCAATTCAAGATACAAATAAATTAGCCACCGTTTTGTTTAACGGGTGTTGTGGGGTGCTAACGCCTTCTCCATATACAAATGACTCCAGAACTTAATTCTAGTTTTCGTAGACCATTTTTATTTTTTAATTAAAAATTGTTTATTTTACTTCGGTGTCCAATCACACCATAAAAAAGATTGATGAAGACTCTTTTTTTATTTTCTTTTAAAATTAACCCTTTTCAAAGATGCCGGCACACGTAGCGATAATCACTTCAAAAGGTAATTCAAACACACCAAAGATAAAAGACCTGAACTGATGTGGTGGTATTTGTTGAATCTCAATTTGTATTTTCTTTTAAGAATGGTTGAGTCTCAATTTTGGTTTCAAGTCACGCTGAACTCTCAATTTTCCTACAACATTCTAAAGATTCATACCCCATGTTTCCAAACAAATGTACTTTTGAAATAAATGATAAAATTGAAGGGTATTTTTGGTAATTTAGTTCGAAATAATATTTGAAAATGACTTCTAGTCACGCCAAAAAATCATCCTAAAAAATATCTCCATCCATTGTAGCATTGATAGAAAAGCAGACTTAGTATATTATATATGAGTGTGGCGTTTTGGATTCAACAAACATAACCACACAAACAAATGGAGACCTGGTTCATCTTCCTTATCTCCCTCTGCATTTGCTCTCTTCTCACCTCCATTTTTACCCATTTCCGAACCTCCACTAAGCTTCCACCAGGCCCTCCTTCGATCCCCATCCTCACCAATTTCATATGGCTCCGTCGATCCTCTCTCCAAATCGAGTCTCTGCTCCGGAGTTTCATCGCAAAATATGGCCCTGTTCTCACTCTCCGCATCGGCCCCACCTCCACCATCTTCATCGCCGACCATTGCCCACAAGATCCTTGTCCAAAACGGTGCTCTCTTTGCTGACCGTCCACCGGCGCTACCCGTTGGCAAGGTCATCACTTCCAACCAGCACAACATCAGCTCTGCCTCTTACGGCCCACTCTGGCGCCTCCTCCGACGTAATCTCACCTCCCAAGTTCTCCATCCTTCCCGTGTTAGGTCTTACAGTCAAGCTCGCAAGTGGGTTTTGGATATTCTTGTCAATCGTCTTCAATCTCAATCTGAATCTGGAAGCCCCGTCTCAGTCATCGAGAATTTTCAGTACGCCATGTTTTGTTTGCTGGTGTTGATGTGTTTTGGGGATAAGCTTGAGGAATCCCAGATCCGCGAAGTCGAGAACGTGGAACGAGCGCTTATATTGAGTTTTCCGCGTTTTAACATTCTCAATTTCTGGCCTAAATTTACAAAGATTTTTCTTCGAAAACGCTGGGAGGCGTTTTTCCAACTAAGAAGGAACCAAGTGAAGGTCCTAACCCGTTTGATCGAAGCCCGAAGGAAAGCCAATCAAAACAGAGCAAACAGAGCCGAAAATGAAGAAAGAGAAGAAGAAGAATTCGTGGTGTCATATGTCGATACACTGCTGGAATTGGAGCTCCCTGACGAGAAGAGAAAGCTCAATGATGACGAAATGGTCACATTATGCTCTGAGTTTCTCAACGCCGGCACAGATACAACGTCGACGGCCCTGCAATGGATAATGGCAAATTTAGTGAAATACCCAGAAATCCAAAACAAACTTTATGCAGAGATGAAAGGAAAAATGGGAGATGGAACAGGGGAAGAGGTGAAGGAAGAGGATTTGGGGAAACTTCCACATCTGAAAGCTGTGGTTTTAGAAGGATTAAGAAGACACCCACCAGCGCATTTCGTGCTGCCACACTCGGTGAAAGAAGATACAGAGTTGGGAAATTATGTGATACCAAAGAAAGGGACTGTAAATTTCATGGTGGCGGAAATGGGTCGGGATCCAAAAGTGTGGGAAGATCCGAATGCGTTTAAGCCGGAGAGGTTCATGAAGGGCGGGAAAGAAGAAGAAGTAGCAGAGTTTGATGTAACAGGGAGCAAAGAGATAAAGATGATGCCGTTCGGAGCAGGGAGGAGGATATGTCCAGGATGGAGTGTGGCGATTCTCCATTTGGAGTATTTCGTTGCTAATTTGGTTTGGCGGTTCGAATGGAAGGCCGTGGATGGAGACGAAGTTGATATGTCGGAGAAGGTAGAGCTCACAGTCTCGATGAACAATCCCCTAAAAGCCAAAATACATCCAAGGATTCATATTTGATTCTGCCATAGTATAAGTTAAGAAGTAAAGTACATGTAACAAATTTGAAAGGGTTAGAATCATTTTGGTTTAAATACTACTTAAATCCCTATACTTTTTTATTTTGTTGATTTTGGTGTCTACTTTTAATATGTTACCTTTGTTTCCTCTACTTTCAACTTCGATTCATTTTGCTCATTATACTTGTAAAAAGGTTCAATTTAGTACTTATACTTTAAATTTTTGATCAATTTGATCTTTATATTTTAAAAAGGTGATTATTTTGGTCCTCTCATTTTCATTTTTTTTTTTTAAATTTCTAAGGGATCAAAATAGATGCCTACTTTTTGAAAGTACAAAGACCAAAATTAACATTTTGAGAGTATAAAGAAAATGAACCAAAGTTGAAGTATAGGAACTAAAATTAACATTTTAAAAATATATGAACCAAAATCGAAATTACAGGAACTAAAGTAGGATTTAAACCAATCATTTTTTATGGACAAAATGAGCATAGCTCAAATGTATATGGTCTATGCTTTAAACTTTTAGGTTAAAAGTTCAATTTTTCTTCCAACTTCACATAGTGAGGAAAAAAAATCACATTTTAACTTGAATAATGGCTCCACTATATAAAGAAATAATAAAAAGGGGTAGTTACAAATATAACACTTATACTTAAAATATTAGCAGATATAATAAAATGAAAATTAATAAAATGTAGATCTAGCTCTCGAAGTCTATAAGTGATAGAAGTTTTTCAGCGATAGAGTCTATTGCTAATAGATTTTGCTACCGGTAGTAATAGAGTTTTATTACTTAGATTTATATTAGTGATAGACTTCTATCACCTATAGAAAATCTATAATTTGATATACTTCTATTACCAATAACAAAATCTATTAGTGATATCCTTTTATCATCGATAAAAGTTTATCATTGATATATACTCGTATCAATTATGGAGTCTATCACTGATACTCTCTATCCTAAGTAGACTCTATCAATACAATGATATAAGGTAGCACTAATAAACTGTATCAATGATTAGAGTTTATGACTAATAGATTTATATTATTTAAAATATACCAAGGATATTCGATGCTATATTTCACTAACATATAGAAATCTATCACTTATATAGAAAATTACACATATATATATAGATTTCTATTACGGGACTTTTAACTTCAATTATAGATAGTTTAAGTTTAATTTAGTGATTTCTAGTTCTTGTGGTTGCTTTAAAAAAGAGACTGCATCAAATTACTTTGAATATTTTGTTGAGTTATTAATGAAAGAAATGAAAAATACAAAGTTGTGGAGAAAGAAAGTAGAAAATGGAGAAAGAAAAAGAAAAATATTTGTTTGAAATATATATGTGATAGAATAGATAAAATATATGTTAGTTGTGCATTATGATTGAAATCTATTAGTCATAATAGTCTATCGTTGATAGATTTTTATTACTAATTCTATTATTTATAAACTTCTAACTGTGAAAACATCTGTAGTGATGGAAGCCACAATGAACATAGTTCAACTACCATAAGGTGTAGACTTTTGATTAAAAATATCAAAAATTTAAATTCCACAGATATTGTGTTAAAAAAACATAATGATAAACTCCAACAAAATAGCAAGAGAGAGGAGAAAGGAACTCCTAAAGAAGAAAAAATTTAATGAAACCCAAATATAAATAATGACAGAGAATATTTATAAAATTGGACATATAATAAACCTGAAAAAATGACAAAATTGAGAATAACAATTTCAATATTAATCAAGAATGAGAAACAAAATTAACAAAAACAACACAGGAGATTATCTAAAAAAAACCAAGAGGTCTGATCCCAACATATTTTGTTAACATATAGAGATAAAAAATGCTAATTAATCAACCAAAAAATTGAATAAGAAGGTGTAATTTGAATCCCAAATTATATTGAGACCCACCAAAATTGAATTTGCAGAAGTAAATTTAGTAAAATTACCTTGTACAAGGAGAAGGGGAAGCCATAGGAGTTGTAGATGGTGTCGTTGGGACCCAAAGCAACATTGAGGGTGGGAAAAATTGTAGTTGTAATAGGCAAAAATTTAGATAATGGCTTAGGATTCTGCCCATTTGAAATAATAACGATATAATTAATAGGAATAAAAATAAAATAAATAAAGAAATTTAGAGAAAATTGATATATTTACAATTACTTAAAAAAAAAGTTTGATATAAACTTAATGATTAGCCTTAAAAATGCTATCAATTACTGTAAAAATAAAAAAGAAAAAAAAACTCTAATAATGGTCCATTTGTGATTTAATAAGCATTTGTATATGAAAATTTCAAGTTTAAGAGACGTGAGAGTTTTTGGTTTCTTGTTTTGAGGGTTTTGATAATTTTTGTCAAGAAATGCATTTTTTTCTATGTTAGTATCCAATCGAGAGTTTCGGTATGCAACGGAAGACAAAGAAAATAAATGGAAAAATTCAAGATCTACATCCATTGTGCAATCGGGAGTCGAGCAATATATTGATAAGGAAGAATTATAGAGTAATGTTAGATAAGTTTCTCACTCTTTTTCACTCTTAAATTGTGAGCTTCTATAGATGTTTTTAACTAACATCTTTTACAATCGAATTAACAGATTTTAGTTCAACTAAGAGTGTTTTTAATTTTTCTTCAAATTTCCACCTCGAACTGAAATTAATTTATGATTTGTTTGCTCCCTTGTTGATCCTTGTTCAGCCTTTTCCAGGATCATCAAATCCAATCAACTCTAGACATCGTTCAAACTTCATTTGAGTCGTTGGTTTTGTAAGTATATCTTGTGCGTTTTTAGAGGTGTGTACCTTTAAGACTTCAATATCTCCTTTCTCAATTTGTTCCCTTACAAAATGATATTTGATATCAATATGTACTATGAAATTGTTGATTCTTAGAAAGATGTATTGCGATTTGATTGTCACAATATATCTTTGTTGTTTTCTAATTTATGCCACGATCATTGAGAAGCCTTTTTAACCATATCCATTCTTTTATTGCTTCTGAAAGAGCAATAAACTTTGTCTCCGTGGAAGACAATGCAACCACTAGTTGTAGAATAGTCTTCCAGCTTAGGATCTTTTGAGATATCTTAGGATCCACATAGTGGCTTCCTAATGTCTCTTGCCTTGATTTGAGATATATCTACTTACCAAACTAGTTGTATCGATATCATAAGATACATGAGGCTGTCAACCCCTCGAGAATAGGGGATTTTAGTAAAAAACTTGATATGTTCAAAGTCTTTAGCTTTAAGTGAATTCTCAGCTGAAAGTTTGAAGTATTTTGCTAGGGGAGTTGATAATGCTTTACCCTCTAACATGTTAAATTACTTTGAAATTTTGTTGCAGTAGGTATGTTGGCTAATGAACAGAATCACTTTGTTTCTATCTCTAGAAATATCATCTCCTAGAATCCTTTTTTATTCCTCCAAGTCCTTGATATCGAATTCCTCCTTTAAAGAGGTAACTTTCTTAAGGTCTTCATTATACTTTCCTGAAAGAACCATATCATCTACATAGAGCAATAGAAACACTGTAGATGAATAGGAGCTTGAATTTATATAAGCACAACTATTTATATGAGCTTATTTTAAAACCAATTTGATGATATAAATGAGTCGAACCTTTTGTACCAGCATCTAGTTGACTGTTTGAGCCCATAAATAGACTTTTTAAGTAGACAAACAATATTTTCTTTACCTTTTTCTTCATATCCTTGAGTTTGTCTCATGTAGATGGCTTTTTCAAAGTCACCCTGTAGGAATGTAGTTTTAATATAAAGTTGGTCTAGCTCATAATTATTCTGAACAACCAAGGTAATAGCATTCCTAAGGTGGTCGGTTTCACAACTGGAGAGAAGATTTTATTGAAGTCTATTCCTTCTCTTTGTGAGAACCCCTGCTTTGAATCTTGGAAATTGAACCCCTTAAATCTATTCTTTAAGTTTATAAATCCACTTGCAGACTATAATTTTAGCATCTCTTGGAAGAGATATTAAAGTCTAGGTCTTTTAATTGCCAATGAATTTATTTCTTCATTTCATTGCACCGATCCAGTGTCTAGCATTAGAGCAACTTATAGCTTCATCAAAAGGAAGTAGCTTCTGAGTCAAAAGGTGTCATGGCACCAAGAGCCATATTAACACAATGAACTTCACATTATCTTGAAGGAGGAGTTCTTGTCCTTCTTTGTCTATCTCTTGCTAAGGAATAGTTACTTAGGTCATCTTCCTCTTGCTTTCTTCTTCTGATTTATTTATTAATTGACTATTG
This sequence comes from Citrullus mucosospermus, assembly GCA_030954485.1. Lineage (NCBI taxonomy): Eukaryota > Viridiplantae > Streptophyta > Magnoliopsida > Cucurbitales > Cucurbitaceae > Citrullus > Citrullus mucosospermus. Next base: position 31,232,538 of record CM062063.1, read on the forward strand.
GTTCTAGGTTCTTCAACACTAGGATTTGAGCTACTGCTTATTTTAGGTGGTGGCTCCACCTCAAATCTGGTTGTATTAGGGAGTGATTTCTTCAATAGGGTTTTTATTCATCATGAACATTTCTTCCTCTCCAAATATGACATCCTTGCTGTTAGTACATCTTTTTTTCAGTTGGATGTGTCACATCTTGTAATCTTTTACTCCTTCAGTGAAGCCTATGAACATATATTTTGTAGCCCTTGGTTTCAACTTCCCTTGATTTTTTATGAACAAAGAAAGTGCACCCAAAAATTTTGAGGTGTTCTAGTTTAGGAGGGTGCTTTGTCTACTTTTCTTCAGGGGTAATATTCTTAATAGAATTGTGTGGGCTTCTGTTAAGTACATATACTGTATATGCAATTGCTTCTGCCCAAAATCTCTCAGGTATCATACAAGCAAACATTTGGCATCTCACTGCTTCGTCGCTTTGTCTAGAATAGTTCGATTGAACCTTTTTGCCACCCCATTTTGTTGAGGTGTATGTCTTACAGTTCTATGTTCAACAATACCATGTTGTTTACAGAAATTGTTAAACTGATCTTCACTACAAAACTCCAACCCATTATTAGTTCTAAGATATTTTATTTGTTTAGAAGTTTGTTCCTCCACCAAGATTTTCCATTACTTAAAATTTTCAAGAGGTCGATCTCTAGTTTTTAGAAAGATAAATCCCAAATTATTTTTTTTTTTGAAAAATCCAATGAAAGACAAGAAACACCTAGAACCACTTAGGGATGGTGTTTGAGAAGACCCTTAGAAATCTGAGTGTATGTAAACAAGAATAGCTCTGGTGAAACCTGGAACTTAAGCTAACTTCATATAGAATATAAAAGAGAAGGAATAAAAGAAACCTTTGTGTCACGAGCCTTGTAGTAAGACAAATTTTAGAGAAATTTCTAGGCTTGTCGAGTTGAAAAATCTTGTCATTTTAAAGGGAGTACGCATTGAAACTTAGTATGAGGAAAGAAAAAGTGTTTCTACGAGCTTGCATTTTGGGAAGAGTTTTAATCATAAAAGTGATTGGGAGTAAACCACGTAGGGAGTTTTTCTAAGTATTGAACCACAAAGGAATAACTATGCTTCGAAAAGTAGGTGGTGAACTAAGAAGTGAACTCATAAGCTTAAGAGTTGAAAAAAACGACTAAGTGATAAAGGTGAGAGTTGGAAGCATGGTTGAAATTTAGCTTGATGAGCTTGGAATTAAATCGAACATGTCTTGGGGGATCTTTTTCCTCTCACCAATTGAGCAAAAGGAAGAATTAGGACATGGACGCATAGTATGTCTAGGGTGGACGCATGGTTGAGTTTTGGCGGAGAATTTGACTATGTGTTGAGGAGCTCATGGTTGTCGAAAGGAACACGTAAGCCAAAGAAAGCAAGTTGGACGCATGGTCCATGTCTTGGGGGGGGGGGGGGGGGGGGGAATTTTAGTAAGAGTTGGACGCATAGCCTATGTCCGAGAGGATTTTAGCTAAGTGTTGGAAGATTGATTGACGTTCCACCACATATTACTGTTTCTACTTAGGTGATTCCCTCATTTCCTAGCGCAGTAAGAAACAATCTGTTGTTCCTCGTTCTAGCACTAAATTTGAATATTGTGCCCTTGCTGATGCTACTTCTAAATTACTATGGCTTCGTTGGCTCCTTACTAATATGAGTGTTTCTCAATAATCTGCAACCCTACTTTATTGTGACAATTGTAGTGCTATTCAAATTGCTCACAATGATGTCTTCTATGAGCGTAAAAAGAACATAGAAAATGATTGTCATTTCATTCGCCATCATTTCCAGAGCAATACTTTTCTCTTACATTCTATGTACACTACAGAGCAACTTCTTGACATCTTCACCAAAGCGTTGTCCATTGGTCAGTTCACTTAGCTACTTCACAAACTCAAGTTGGTATCTACATTACCACTTTGAGTTTGAGGGAGGGTGGCAACATATATATAGTTTCCATGTATATTGAGATATAATTTTGATGTTGTCATATTCAAACTTTCCTTGTATAATTTTCCTTGTATGTTTCTTTAGCCTTTGTATATATCTTTGTATGAGTCATGGTAAAAAGGTACGATATTATTCAATAAAATACACAAGTTTTCAATAATTATCAGGAATATATTATAATGTGCATGCAAAACTTATGACTTAAATCCATAAATAAAAAGTTTAATAAGTACTTAAAAGGGGTATTTAGGGTATTTAGGGCACTTTGTTGAGTTATGAAGTATGGAGTTAAGAAATTTGTCTTTTGGATGCAAAGTTTAAAATGAGTTGCTTGATAATGTGCAAAATAGATAAAAGGGGAGGATGAAGATACTCAATAAATATGCAAACTTCAATTGTGTTTGCTATTGAAGTTAAGTTGAGTTGTTTAATATAAAACTTACTAAGTTTGTTAGATGAAGTTACTCAATAAATATGCAAACTTCAATTGTGTTTGCTATTGAAGTTAAGTTGAGTTGTTTAATATAAAACTTACTAAGTTTGTTAGATGAAGTTACTCAATAAATATGCAAACTTCAATTGTGTTTGCTATTGAAGTTAAATTGAGTTGTTTAATATAAAACTTACGAAGTTTGTGGGATGAAGTTACTCAATAAATATGCAAACTTCAATTGTGTTTGCTATTGAAGTTAAGTTGAGTTGTTTAATATAAAACTTACTAAGTTTGTTAGATGAAGTTACTCAATAAATATGCAAACTTCAATTGTGTTTGCTATTGAAGTTAAGTTGAGTTGTTTAATACCAAACTTACGAAGTTTGTGGGCCAAACACCTCCTAAAAGTTTACTATAATAAATAAGTTTATGGAAAATTGGATAAAATAGGAAAATTCATACATTCTTTTGGATTTATGGCAAAATTTGGAAATAGTAAAATTTTTGGCAAAATATGTGCCACTCACGTGAATTCTTTTTTTATAATACCTAATCTGCCCTTATTGTGGTCATAAATCAAAAATATTAAGTAGAGTGTAATTGTTATAGCATGAATTTAGCTAAATTAGAAATACAGTGTAAATGGGCAAACGTCGACTATTACATTCTAAACTAATGGATTTAAAAAATTAAAAAAAAAAAAAAAAAAAAAAGTTGGCGAATTTTTCGCTCCATTTAGTTTTCGAATTGGTAGTTTTTAATTAGATTAGATTTGTATAACAACTTTCCGAATTGATTCAAAATGAAATCAATCTCTGGTTTTTTTGACAAAGATTGAGTCTTTGTTTGTTTGTTTTTCCCTAGTTATTCCATTTTTCGCTGACCCGTTCTTCCTTCAATTCTCTTTCTTTTCATAACTTTAATTCTTCTTCATATGCATTTAAATGATTTATTATTTTTAAACTTATTAATTAAAAGACAGTGATAATTTGTTTCTGTTTTGGAATCTAAAAAGTAGGGAATAATATTTTATAGATTAACTGGACAAGTTGAAAAATATGACCTAAAGCCACTTAACTTCCTAGTAAACCTAATAAATCAATGGTAATATGAAAAGTGGGGTCCATTTAAAAATAAATAACTAAGAAAATCCATTACAATGACAGCAATTTTGATTAAGAGTAGTAAACATAGCCTAAATTCATATAATTTGACACAATTTTTATAATCCATATTTGTTAAAGTTGTTGTACTGTTTTGACACAAGTTACTAAACTTGTAATTGAACCATAATTTACTCATAAACCTATTGCAAATGCAGTAAATTGGGTAGAGCTACTTCGTATATGTGTGCTTATACATGATTCAATTTGTAGTTAATTAAGCATCCAAAGCCAAAAGGATTAGTCTTGAGTTTAACCTGCCTTTGAATTTGGACTCACAAAGCACAGAACATAGCAAATTCACCTGGGATTTATATTGGCCTTCAGAGGCTTTTCCATTACCACTGTGAACTCCACCTTCTCCGACAGACTAACTTCCTCTCCCTTTACGGCTTTCCATTCAAATCTCCATATTAGATTCGCAATGAAATACTCCAAATGAAGAATTGCCACACCAAATCCAGGACACATCCTTCTCCCTACTCCGAACGGCATCATCTTTATCTCTCTGCTCCCTGTTATATCAAACCCACCTCCTTCTTCTTCTCCTTCGCCGCCTTTCATGAATCTCTCCGGCTTAAACTCCATAGGATCTTCCCACACTTTTGGATCCCAACCCATCTCTGCCACCATGAAATTTACTGTCCCGTCCTTTGGTATCACATAATTTTCCAACATTGTCTCTTCTTTCACTGCGTGTGGTAAGACGAAATGCCCTGGTGGGTGTCTTCTTAATCCTTCTAAAACCACCGCTTTCAAATATGGAAGTTTGTCCAAATCCTCTTCCTTCACCTCCTCCCTTGATCCATCTCCTATTACTCCTTTCATCTCTGCAAAAAGCTTGTTCTGGATTTCTGGGTTTTTCATTAAATTGGCCATTATCCACTGCAGCGCCGTGGACGTTGTATCGGTGCCGGCGTTGAGGAATTCAGAGCATAAAGTGACCAATTCGTCATTAGTAAGCTTTCTCTTCTCGTCGGGGAGTTCCAATTCGAGAAGCGTATCAACATATGACACCACGAATTCTTCTTCTTCTTTTTCATCAGTTTGAGCTCTGTTTGCTCTGTTTTGATTGGCCTTCCTTCGGGCTTCGATTAAAGGAATTAGAACCTTTTGTTGGTTCCTTCTTAATTGGAGAAACGCCTCCCATCGTTTTCGAAGCACAGTCTTTGTGAATTTAGGCCAGAAATTGAGAATGTTGAAACGCCCAAAACTCAATAGAAGCGCTCGCTCCACGTTCTCGACTTCGCGGATCTGGGATTCGTCAAGCTTATCACCAAAACACATAATCACCAACAAACAAAACATGGCGTACTGAAAATTCTGGATGACTGAGACGGGGTTTTCAGATTCAGACTGAGATTGAAGACGATTGAAAAGAATATCCAAAACCCACTTGCGAGCTTGAGCGTAGGATCTGAGACGGGAAGGATGGAGGATTTGGGAAGTGAGATTGCGGCGGAGGAGACGCCAGAGTGGGCCGTAAGAGGCGGAGCTGATGTTGTGCTGGTTGGAAGTGATGACCTTGCTCAAGGGAGGTGCCGGTGGACGGTCGGCGAAGAGGGCACCGTTTTGGAGTAAGGCTTTGTGAGCAATAGAGCGGTCGGCGATGAATACGGCGGGGCGATTGCCGATGGGGAGGGTGAGAATAGGGCCATATTTGGCAACGAAACTGCGGAGAAGAGATTCAATTTGGAGAGGGGATTTGCGGAGCCATAGGAGATTAGTGATGATGGGAATCGAAGGAGGGCCTGGTGGAAGCTTAGTGGAGGTTCGGAAATGGGTAAAAATGGAGGTGAGAAGAGAGCAGATGCAGAGAGAGATGAGGATGATGAACCAAATCTCCATTCTTTTTTTTGTGTGTTGGAGATTGAATGAAAAAAGAACTCACAGGCTATATACATCTGTGAATCAGTGTATGCAACGGAGCCCACCTTTTTTTTTTTAATCAAAAAATAATTTTTTCCTTTAAAATTAATTAAGTAGTTCCTAAAAAAATCGATAATTAAAAGTTTGTTTACAAATATAGAAAAATGTTACTGTGTCTATCCGTCATAGATAGTCAAAATAACATTTTGTTATAGTTGAAAATATTTCTAACAGTTTTGTTATTTAAAATAATTATTCATAATTAAATATAATTATTAAATGTTGGGTTTTATGTCCTAAAACTCGTAGTTTGTAAACTTTAAACATATTCTCAATAAAGTTGTTATCGAGGTTTATTCAGTAAGGATGTTATTGAATATGTGAATTGCATTTATTAAATCTAATAAACTAATAACTTTTGGCTATAATATTGAATACTTGTACTTTCTGTGTAGACATAAAAATAAAACAAGTTTAGGTAATAGCCAAAACTGTCTAGGGATAAGGCTAGGTAACTTACCCTGGAGACACTATGAATGCGACCTACTTTGTGTTTGATACAGACAATGTGATCCTATATCATTCATGTTGAGACATGAGAGTGGGAACATACTATGCAATGAGTTTGCATAAGATCGGACCATGAAATAATGACTTTTACTTTATAATGCTGTTTACTGTTAAGACTGATTATTTCAATATGATGACCTAGGTAACTCGATCTTAATCCTGATCTAACTATGAATTCCTATTTATTTGGGATTATTCTTTAATCTGCATGGGTGAGAGTGGCCTGAGTTCGCAGACTCAATAAGCCTACCATTTGAGGGATAAAACCAGGTAGATAGCTAGTGTTGGGTTGTATGTCCTAAAACTCGTAGTTTTTGTAAATAGGTAAATTTTAGTACATATGAAGTTATTAAAGTGAATAAATTATTTATTAACTCTAAATCCAATTAAACTTGGACTTTATGTGGAGACATAAACAGATCAAGTTCGAGTAAGTAGCCTCAATAGTCTATAGTACATGGATCAGGTTGGGTACCTCTTCCTGGAGACACTATTGAATACGACCTGCTTCATGATTGTTACAAATGTTGTAAAGTGTCATAAATGAAGTGATCTTGATTTGCTCATGTAGAGACATGTGAGCGGGGTATTCTACATAATGAGATTGTGTAAGACTGACCTTGAAATAATTACTGTTACGTATTAACACTGTTTACGATTAACACTGATTAATTTCACTTATCGATGACCTAGATAACTTGATCTGAATCTTGAGCTATCTATGAACTCCTGTTTATTCAAAATTATCCCTTGATCTACATAGGTGAGAGTAAGTTCAATAGCGCTGCTCAACATTCCTCCCATTTCAAGGATAAGACCGGGTAGATAGTTGGGGACATAGAATTTGCAAGACGGAATTCACTCCTACCTAACTTAGGGATAGAAGAGAGGTTGTTCTCTTAAGTATTGTTCCCAGGACTTGAACAAGGGGTCCATCCTCTCACTGGCCCGAGAGGGAATGGATTTAGTGATTAGATCCTAAATTAATTGTTCATTAAAGGGACAATGGTACTTAAGGAGAAAAGATGTAACTCAGAGGTAAATCGGTACTTGACCTAGCTGAAGTTATGAACAACCTGTGACGGATTGACTTATCGATGACGGTTATATCAAATGGACACAAATATATCTACAGTGAGGAGAGTGCAGCTATGGGCTTTAGTGGAGTGTCCCGTTAGTTAACGAATGTTGGTTACCTAGGTTAAAGAATTTGACCGGTTAATCTCGAATCGTTGGAGCTCATGATCTGTAGGTTTATTAGGTCCCTCTACTAGCTCATAGTGAACTAAAATCTTAGATAATGTGGTGAATAAGTTTGAACGGTTCAAATCTTGGCTTAAGGAATGAAAGTCAGATATATACGATATATCGACGTTTAATTACGAATTAAACGTACAAATAGAGTTAATTATAATATTTAAATATGATTTAAATATTAATCATATGAATAGGGATTCATATTGGTTTTTTAGAAAAACCGGGACAAGTGGGAAAAATAATATTATTTTATTATTTAATATTAAAATAATATTAAATTAATTAAATATTAAATTATTTTTATTTAATTATTTAATTATTTTTTGAAATTAAAAATCAATTAATTCAATTTTGGAAATCCATTGAAAATTGATTTTAAAATTGATTTTTGAATATTGGATTTTACCACTAACTAAGCTAGGAGCTTGGTTGTCTTCTTCACAATTAACCAACATTATGTTGTCACATATTGATGCAATTGGATTGCATGTTATTCTTTAATACATAGAGATGATTTTAAGATAAAAGTGGTTAAGAATTTTGTGAAATTAAGGGTTAATTTTGCAAAATTCCATCCATTGTTCATCTTCTTCCCAACCTTCATTCTTTCTCAAATTCACCATAAATTTGGATCCCACCATCCAATCTAAGCCTAGAGAATAGTAGAGAAGACTCTTGTGGTGGTCTACAACCAAGTGGTGTTGAAATTCATCAAGAATTGAAGGAGAATTTGGAGCTTCAAGGGTAAGTGTTCTTGAAACTTTGGTTTTTCTTCTTAATTGTATGTTTAATCCTCTAAATTGAGCATCTTAGAGTGAAAATTGATCAAATTAACTTCCACTACATGCTCATTTATCTATCAGTTAGGGACATAGTTTTGCGAGATGGAACTCACTCCTACCTAATTCTAGGTTAGTAGAGAAGTTGTTCCCTTAAGTGCTGACTCCGGGTCTTGAACAAGGGGCCCCACCCTCTCATTGGCACGAGAGGGACTCGATTTGATGGTTGGATCACAAACCAATTATTCGTTAGAGTATTAGTGGGACTTAAGGAACAAGATGTAATTACATGAATAAAAGGTAATTTTGATCCAGCTGTAATTACGAATAACTTGTGAAGGATCGATTTACTAATCATGGTTATTCCAAGTGGACAGGAACATATCTACAGTGAGGAGAGTGCAACTACTAGGCTATAGTGGAATGTCCTAATAGTTAATGAATGTTAATTAACTAGGTTAAAGAGTTTAGCCGCTTAATTTCAGATCGTTGGAGCTCATGATCTGTAGGTCCATTATGTCTCATTGTTAGCTCATGGACTAAACCTTAGAACGCTGTAATGAAAGAATTTGAAGACGTTCAAATTCGGTTAAGGAATAAGTTTTACAGTTGGTTCATGAATTAAACGAAATTAGAAAGTTGGAAATATTTAAATATGATTTAAATATTAATTGCATGAATAGAGATTCATTGGATTGGAAATTGTCGGGATAAGTGAAAAATTTATTACTTTAATATTTAGGTAAATTATCTTAAATGACAAAACTGTTGAAAATATTTACAACTAATAGCAAAATACACAGTCTATTGCTATCTATTGTGGTCTATCGTAGATAGACAGTGAAATTTTGCTATATTTGTAAATATTTTTGTTTCTTTTACTATATTTGAAAAAAGCCTAACATTTAATATTAATTTCATATAATTACTTAAATTATTTAATTAATTATATATTATATATTAAATTAATATTATTTAAAATTAATTATTAGAATTAATTTTAAAAATAATTTTGGAAATTTGAAATTCAATTTTGAATTTTGTGTTTTTCCTGCATGGTTGAAGTAGGAGGTGGGAGTTTGAGAATTAAACACCCTTAACCCATCATCAAACACCTCCTAATCCATTTGGTTAATCATCAAATTTGGTGTCAATTTCATAGCAAATATGATTTGCATGTATTCTTCTTTATATATATAAAAGAAAGGAAGGTAGAAAATTGGTTAAGTGATTTGGGGGAATTTGCTGAAATTCTCTCAAAATTATAAACTCTCCAAAAATCTCTTTTTTTTTTTTCTCAAATTTGCTCCAATTTCATCACAATTTGGATCCCACAATCCGTTCTAAGGCCAGAGAATAACAAGAAAGTCTCTTGTGGTGGTCACGAAGTGTTCGTGATCAAAATTTTGAAGGAAATCATTTCAATTTTGAGCTATAAGTAACAAGATTCTGGTTTTCGATTTTTAGAACAAACATATTTAATCCTTAAAATTGATGTAGTTAGAGTGCTTTAGATCCGAATTGATTCCGCATTTATGTTTCTGACTCCATCATAAACAAAATGAATATTTCTACTAATTATCTGATCGAATAAGTAATATATATTATAAAAATAATTAAAACTTCAATAATATATATATATTTTACTAGTAATAAATAACTAAGCAAAACTTTTATCTGCCAATTAATATTTCTTAATAATTTACAAAGGAATAGTTAGTTGGGTTGATTTTAAGTCATTAATATCAATTAAAATTTTAACTATTCAATTATGTTATTATATTAAATTATCCGACTTAAAAATTAATTCTAACATAATTGTTTCAATTATTAACTAATTTCAAATTATTAACAAATTTAATTCATTAGTATTATTTAACAATAACTAAATAGATTATATTACAAATTTGGTCATTTAATTTTTATGTACTATATTCTTGAACTTTAAGAAGTAGGGTGTAATAGATATTCTTGAAGTTTGAATTCTTTGTCTAATAACTAATAAGGTTATAAATTTTAAAATTTGTATCTAATAAGCACCTAATATCTTTCAATTTTAATATTGATCAATTTAAAGTTTAATAATGTTCTACTAAACAAAAATTTAAATTTGATCATGTCTAATAGATTTATTAATTTTAAAAAAATTGATAAATATGCTAAAAGCCTATTGAGACCAAATTGAAACTTTAGGTACCTATTTAACAATTTTCAAGTTTACCAACCTCTAGTGTACAAAATGAAACTTAATGACATATTAGATACTTCTTAAGAACTTGTGACCTATTAAACACATATATCAAAGTTTGGAGACAAAATTTGTGATTGATGATATGAATTGAGGTGTCTTAATCATGTCATATGAAATTTGTGATTGTACTCTACATATTGTCAAAATAAAAATAAAATAGACTTCATCCAATGCGCACCTAAACTTCACTTATGTCCTACTCGAGAGGGAAGAACGAAACTAAGAATTGGAGAAAAAACATTTCATGAAGTTCTAACTCAATTTGCATTAAATAAACTTAAGTTGGACATAAACTTACTCAAGTTTTGCAATTGCAATTCATGCTTCATTAAAGACCTCTCCTAATTGCAAACTCTTAATTGGCTAATTAGTAACTCTAAAGCTTGGATTTATAATGTTTTCTTTATTGTGTATCTTCACAATATGACTTCTTATAATTACATTTTAGGTTAGGTTGAGTTATTGGATGATTATGGTCATAAAGTTTGAAGGTTACAACTATTCAAATATTTTAGAATATCTAGGACATCATTTTAAGGCTATATATATAAAACCATGCATGTTCTCTTCACAAATCAAAATTGGAAATATAATGAAATTAGCTTGTTTGAAGTTTCAAGATCGTAACTTTTATGGGTATGTATCACTTGTTGTAGTCTATCGTTAATAGATTTATTTATAATTGAGGTCTATCGATGATAAACCTATTGCTAATTGAGGTTTATGAATGATAGATATTTATCATTGATTATTTGCATACTCCTTTTCTATTATATTTTTTTACTAGTTTATCATATCAAAATATAAATATGGTGCAATGTCTTAGGCCCAGGATTCGAAATCTAGATTTGACACCTAATGGCCCCGACATTCCCCTGCGACCTGACAACGTTATCCTTGCTTGAATTAACCGCTTTTAAGAGTAAAGACTATGCCCATAAACCAACACAGTTCCTTTCAACATGCTTTGTCCTTACCATATACTTCCTAGGATTGAACCAAAACAAATGTCTAATTAGGCGCTTGAAAGTTAAACATTCACCCTAACATTCCCTGAATCTTAATGCAACAGGCTAATTTGAACATGCATGCTTTCATCTTTTCATATTGGACTAGCTAGTTGCTTAGGATAAATTAATTAGACTTTCTAATTAATTTGGTTAGGTGTAAGCAATCATTAAATTTCGGTGATGATAATTTGATGATCAAATATCTTGAAAGGAGGAAAATCTGTTATAACTAAAGCTAGTGTCCTCTAACATATCATTTTTTTCAATCTTCAATATTTGCTCAATTTAATTTTCTTGCAGACATTCAACTTCAATCCCCTTCCCCCCCGCCCATTTGGTTACTTTGAATTGTTAGCTACTTGATTGAGAAACTTTAGTGCTCCCTGTGTTCAACCTGGTTTTGCCACTATTACGACTTTGGTTAGTATGATTATTATTTGGAACGGAATTGGGTGATGAATTACGTCCGCTAAAATGACACCATTGCTAAGGAACGAACTCAGGTCACTGCGTGACAGGAGGGAATACTCACTACTATACTACAATTGTGGAGCAAGTGAACAAGACTCCCACTGAGGATAGGACACTCATATCCACCATGGTAGAGAACGCTCAACAATTCGGGATGCCAACTCTCAGCATTATCACATCTTCACGAGGGGTAAGTAAGATTAGAGTAGAACTTTCTAAACTGTCTTCTCTTGTGAAATAGTTTTTCGCTATTAGTCGCAGTCCCATGAACCTATAGCTGAGGTCAACTATGCTAGCAACCAACAAGGAGATGGATGTACAACTACAACTGTTGGGTCAGTCAAGGCAACTAAGGCCATAGTAGTTTTAGGATGCCTCTGGAGGATATGGTGAAAAACCTGGCAGAATCAACCACACCTATCTAACGAAACCAGGAGTAGTTCATTCAGACCACCACCTCCCACATCCAAAGTATGGCCACACAAATCTCCCAGATGACTGATGCTGTTAGCAGGTTGGACACCTAGTGTGGGAAGCTTCCTTCCCAGTCTACGGCCAATGTGCATAATGTCAGTGCCATCACCTTTGTGAGCTGCATGGAGAGCTCCCTGTTGTTTGTTAATGAGTCAGCTACTGACCCTGTTGAGGATGTGAGTGTTGTTGGAAATAAGGAGAATAAGACCTGTTCGCTATGCAGATGTGGGGTAAGGTTCGATCCTCCTCTTAACTTAAACTCTTATGTTCTTGATGCTTCTTTCCCTAGCAGGTTAGTACTAAGGAAGTTACAAGAGAGGATGAGGTGAAATATGTCTAGTCCTAGGAGACAAGTGCCCTACTGCGAAGGGAAAAAAGGTTGGATTAAGGTCTCCACTGAGGGAAAGAAACAAAAAGAAAAGGTCAAGCAGAAGGTAATTCTTCCAGGTAACTTACTTGTTAAGCAGGAAGACCTAGGTACGTTTTCTATACCTTGTTAGCAAATAGGTGCTAGGAAATTCAACTGTGCCATGTTAGATCTAGAGTCTGCAAATAACATAATGCATGCCCCTGTGTATGCTGATTTGTTAAGTTTTATGCCCTAAAACTCGAAGATAATAAATGTAACATTTGACTAAAAATTAATAAAATGTTATTTATGTTTTTTTCCAATAAAGTGTTATTGTTTATATTATGTTTATCTTGCCTAAATAACTTTGATCTAATAAACTAACTGAAATACAAGTTATTAATATTCACTATTTGGAATAATTAGAGTAACTTTAGGGCTAAACGCATGATTTTGGCAGTTGAATTGTGTAATATGTATTACCATGGGTTGACACCATTTACAAAAGAATATTCCAGAAAAAATATGAGCTTTTCTGTTCTTAACGCAAGATTAAGTAGAAAAGAAGCACAAATAACCCAAGTACCAGAGAGGAAGCTGCTGCGAGAACAAAAGAAGTGAAAACTCATGCGTCAAGACCATGTGTTGAGAAGAAAAAGTAGATACAGACGCCTGGGCAATAGTTGTCGTGTCAATATGCAAAAGGATTACACGTTATCAAATCATGGCAGAACCAAATGGTCTGACGATGTGAAAAGTTTGTGCAACAGGGCATGGAATTTAATGCAAAAGTGTCAGGTCATCATGAGTTCAACTTTTCAACACCTATAAATAGCCCAAAGCTTCTCCATTCAAAAGGAGGAGAGAAAGGAGTTCAAGAGGCGAAAGCTCTGCACAAATTCTCCCTCACCATAACTAGCCATCATTTCAAGCTCTTATGTGAGAAGGATTCTGAGAATTTTCAGAGTCATTTCCCAGTGAGTAAGAACCTTCATCCCATGCTATTTATGTATCAGATAGCAACCATCTCAAGACTCCATGAAGCAAGACATTGCCAGTGGCGGCTTGAAATCTTCCATTTCTGTTCTATCTTCATTTCCCTCCTTCTTACTTATGCTTTGTTAATGACATTCGAGAGAATGATTTATTTTCTTAATATAAGTTCGATTGACGATTATCTTCCATTCATTTCCATATTAAAACTTTACTGCTTGTATGTTGAATGAGTTAGATGTTAGAAGCTAGTTTTTCTTAAGCAATATTAAGTATGTTACATCTTGATTAATGCATATCATTAGCTTGCATAGCTTCGTCTGACAAACAAATTTAACAAGCACAATTGTCTAGCTTGAGAGAGTAGATGATTAATCTTTAGCATTTATCAAGACTAGATGAGGTTCAGAGATGTAGTTCATCTTTTGCCAACGCAAACTTACCATGCGTCTTACAGATAAGATTAATGTGGCGTCGAAACATTTAGAGATGGATTCTCAAACCCAAAGTTTGTAGGTATGTAAATATACTTAGATGTGCTTAAGTAACAACTAGCTCCTGCGTTAACTCTACTATTATCGCATGGTTTCACCATCAGTCTCAACGCATGCTATCTGACGCTAAATGATATTTGACTAATGATGTGCCACTTTGCGTGTTAACCGCAAGTGTACGGGTCAAGTTATAATATAAAACGGTTAAGTCCGAGTATCGTTTCCACTAGAGATCCAATTGGGAAGGTTTAAGTTACTTAGCTATTTTAGAATTGAATCAATTTTATTTGAGGATTGGAATTCAAATTTTTGTTTTTGGGAAAAAGAAAAATCAAGCAAAGAAAATATCAAAGGGAGAATTGCAAGAGTCAAAGAGAGTTCTAGGGTTTCAAATCCTTATTTGTTTCATCATGCAAAATTATAGATTTCATGGATTTTATTCTTATGCCTAAGTCTAGAAACTTAATTCCAAGTTATCTTCTCTCAAAAACAACTCTTTCTCATGCAACTTGATTGATAGTTAATCTCTTAAAACCAATACAAAGATTACATGGCATTAAAACTAGTCTTTAGCAACTTTCATTGTCAACCTAACTACTCTCGTGATAGATTAACAACGATTCATTGTTATAGATCAAATTAAACATATAATCTCTCGATCATACATCTAACCTACCATGTGAAGGTGGCCAATCTTCAAGAATTAAACATAATAACAATGAAAAGCATATTTATTTGAACAAAACCATGAGTCTACAAAATTATCATGAATTTACAAACAATTCATCAAAAACCCTAAAACTAAAGAGTTTAGCCACTCATAGCGTGAAGCAACATATTGAGCAAAAAGAATCAAAGAAAGAGTGTAAAGAATAGGGAAACTCTACTGAAAAGAAGTTCTTGATTGAGGCAGCACCGTCACGAACTCCTTGGCTCTCACGTCGGACTTCGAAGGGTACCAAAACTATCTCGAACTCTTTTCCTCTTCCTTGCGTCTAACTCACTCTTGGAACTCTAGCTTAATTCACACCTTTTTGGATCTTTCTTTTGTTCTGCAACTTTCTTGATCTTCTTGATATTTTTCCTCCCCCTTTGGCTGCTGAAAACCCTTAAATTTATAGAGTTTGGCCGCCCAAAATTTTGACCTAAAATACAAACTTTTCGTTTCAATTAACGCTGGCACCGCGGCGCCGACGCATAGCGTCGCGGCGCTAGGGTTGCGGCCAAAAATAAGTTGCTCTCGGGTTTTAGCGTCGCGGCAGCGCCGTCCCAGCGCCTCGACGCTGTCTTGCGTTCATCAAGGATGCGTCGAGGCAGCGCCTTCCCAGCGCCGCATTGCTACTCTGCGTCCATGCAGATGCGTTTCTGCTTCAGCGCTGCGGCGCATCATGCGTTTCAACAAGGATGCATTTTTCAGCTCTTTTTCACCATATTCTTGCTCGGTTTTGATCTTTTAGTCTTTTCTTCTAATTTTTCTCGTTTTAACCTGAAAATCACTAGCAAACAAGTGAAATCTAATATAAAACTTCCTTAATTTTAGAGAATAATAAGCACTTTTCAAGTGCTTATCAACTAACATTCTCCGTTTCCACCTCACTTTGTTAATTGTAGGAAATTTTATTTATTCTTTATGTATAGTTTTAGGTACATAAAACTCTTGAATAAAATACATGTATAGTCACCGCATAGTTTTTGTATCTAGTTTCAACGCCTAATTTATCACAAATCCCTGCGTTCGAGCTTGGACTCACCAGGAAACCTATAGAAGCTTACACTTAGGCTTTTATAGGAAAACTTGCTAATTAATGATCATACTTGAGTAATTTTCGATGCAAACTTTGTACTAAAATTATAACATCTAATCCACTTTGTGTGTAACAATTTATGAGACAACACTAACATCATAGGTCGTTGAATGAGTTTTGAATAGTATGTGGAGACATACGGGGATTAGTGTTCAAGATACACCCTAAAGGGTCTATAGTATAGGGATAAGGCTGGGTACCTTATCCTAGTGACACTATGGATATGACCCACTTTGTATTTGATACAAACATGATGATCCAATGCGCTCGTGTAGGGACATGCGAGTGGGGGTATTCTATGCAATGAGTTTGCATAAGGTCAAACTGCGAAATAGTAATCGCTAGCTGTAACACTATTGACTAGTTAGGTTTCTATTTCACTAAGATGATTTAGGCAACTTAGTCTCAATCCTTAGTGGGTTATGGACTCTTGTTCACAATGGATTGTCCTTTGCTTTGTATGGGTGAGAGTGGTCGATTCGCCGACTTAATAAGCCAACCATGCTGAGAATATAATCACAGAAGATGTAATTCACTCCTTCTTTGCTTTAGGGAAGTAGATGAGTGTTCCCTTAAGTGGTGTCACCAGGTTTTGAAAAAAGTCATACCCTCTCAATGGCATGAGAGCGGGTTTCTGTTTAATGATTAGACCATAAACAGGTTGTTCATTAGAGGAGCACTGATGAATTTTGACCCACCTGTTGTTACAAACACTCATGAAGGACTACCTTGTTGTTGTTGGTCTATGTTCGTGGACACAGAAATATATCTGCTGTGAGAAGAGTGCAACTTTGGGTCTATAGCGGAGTGTACGCACAGTTAATGAATATTGATTACCTTGGTTAATGAGTTTAGTCAATTAATCTCATATCATTGAAACTTCTGATCTGTAGGTTCATTAGGTCCCACTGGTAGCTCGTAAAGGGTATTGAGGTAGTTATAGTAATTTGAAATGTTCAAATTTACTCAGAAAAACAATGTAGTGTATGGAGATACATTAAAATATAAAGTTCATTAACTTTATAATATACATTTATTCTGAATTTGATTCAAAATTTAATTTATGGAGAATTAAATATTTGAAGGAGTTCAAATATTAAATTTAATATGAGTTGATTTCATATTAAAACTATAGGTTAAAACTAATGCGCATTAGATGCACATTAAAACTATAGGTTATTTGAGAGAAATATAATCGAATGTGATTCAATTATAGGGTTCAAATTAAATATATGATGTTTAATTTAATGATTAATTAATTGGTGAATTAATTAATTATTTTATTTAATCTTATTAAATTTGATTTAATTAAATTGATTAAATTAAAACTATAGATTATGTGAAGGATATTTATTTAAATATGATTTAAATAAATTAATCAATTAAATTGAATTTGATTGATTAAATAATAATAACTGATACTTCAGTTATTATATGGTTTTTTTCTATATATAGTTCATGCTTTACGAAAAGGAAGTAGGTTAATTTTGGCTTTCTCCTCCCTTTTGCGTGATACAAAGGAAATAGGTTTCCAAGAGGGGTTCTTTTCCCAATCGCTCTCGGTAGAATTTCGCAAAAACAAATTAGGATCCCACCATCCTGCCTCATCTTTCCCAAAGGAGATTACTACTGAATCCAAGTGGTGGTGTTCCTGCATAATTTGCAAAGATCGTGCAGAGAAGAAATATTTTCCCAAAGGAGTTGGTGAAAATCCACTTGAGTCACAACGAAGGCATGATCTTTTCTTCTCTATAATTTTATTATAGATTTAGAATCTTTAATTTTTCATAGCATGCTTAGCCTATGTTTGCAATAGAATGTCTATGTAACATTATTATTATGTGCCAAATGTAACGTTTTTTTAATCTAAATTAAAATGTAGTGTTTGGTTCTCTAAAAATCTTCAGCTGCATAGAGGTTTCAACCCTATAGTCAGGCAGGGGGTAGTCCTTCTAGGTAACTTACTTGTTAAGTAGGAAGACCTAGGTACGTTTTCTATACCTTGTCAAATAGGTGCTAGGAAATTCAAATGTGTCATGTTAAATCTAGAGTTTGCAATTAACATAATGCATGCCCTTGTGTATGATGATTTTAGTCCCATATTTTGCACCATGTTGATATTTTCTTGTTAGGCCAGTTAGTTTAGTAAAAGATATGCTTGTTAGAGTCAATGGCCTGACTTTCCCTGCCGATTTTTATGTTATAAATTTGGATGTGAATTATGCTTCTTCAGATTGTGATTTGTCTACGATTTTAGGGAGACCCTTTTTTAAAGACAGCTAAGGCGGTAATCAATGTGGATAAGGGGTCCCTAGCCTTAAGACATAATGATAAATGTGAAAAATTTTATATTTATGATAATACCTCTACTACTTATCGTGCATTTTCTTGTTATTTTTCAAGGAAGTGACCAACCCCCTAAGTTGCGGGTGGGAGATGGTGACTTTGAGTTCAATGTAGAATATGGTTCATTGAGCCGAATACAGTCGTGCATAACGACTTTAAAAATTTCCCCTACCTAGAGGCAACTAGGATTTATCTTTTATTGCTTTCCTAGTATAGCTTTCCTTTCAGTTAATTTTTGTTCTTATTTGTGCTTAATTCTTTAAATTCTTCTTGATTTTTGTGAGCCAGATATCACACCCATCTCTATGCCAAAAATTGCAGGGAAGTTTTCTGTTTCCTCTCATTTTGTCCCTTGCTTTTGAAGGGAATTGAATCCCGGCAGAAGCGTGTGATCGCGTTCTTTGATTTATTGAAAGAATTAAAAATACAAAAAAGTAAAAAAAAAAAAGGTTAATCATCATACCTTTGCCAATCTATAATTCTCGAACCAATAGTTTTCTCTAGTAGTCTTCCTTTTCCAAGAGATCTTCCTCGCTATGACTTTGGCAAGGATCTAGTTTGTGGGAACCGCTTTTTTGAAAGAATGGGAAGAAGAATTTTCTTAGAATTTTTCTAGGAAAATTGGGAGAATTAGTAGAGGAAGTTTTCTAGAGTAATCGTAGAGATTATTCTTTTAGAGGGTGTATTCTATGAAGGCTCCCAAGGGCCCTATTTACAGAACTCTATGGATTACTCCTAATCCTATTAGGATAAACCCTCCGCAAAGATTTTAAATAAAATATTTAATAATATCCAATATTAATAAATATCTACCCAAATAATATCTCATATTAAATGGTTTAAAATATTTAAATTTTATTTAAATATTTATTTTCTGCAGAATCTTTGATTTGGATCTCATCCAAATTAAATAATTAATTATTTGAATCTAGTTCAAATTAATTAATTAATTCTCCCTATTTTTATTTATATGGATTTTATCCAAATAAATAATTAATTATTTGAATCATATTCAAATAAATTAATTTTTCATATTATAAAGTTATATTCAAATAAAATTTATAATAAATCATGCAATTAATTGTATCCAATACAATTAATATTTTCCCTCATAAATTTGAACATTTCAAAATTTTCTTTCAACATAGTTGATCCTTGTTGGTCCGTAGTGAGCTAGCAAGGGGACCTTATGGACCTACAGATCAGAAGCTCCAACAATATGAGATTAATCGACTAAACTCATTAACCACATTAATCAATATTCGTTAACTATGGGTACACTCCACTAAAGACCCACAATTGCACTCTTCTCACTGTAGATATATTTCTGTGTCCATGGATATAGACCAATAATAGCAAATTAGTCCTTCACAACTGTTCGTAACACCAGCTGGGTCAAATTACCGTTTTATACATATGTTACTTCTAAATCCTTAAGTACCCATGCTCCTCTAATGAACAACCTGTTTATGGTCCAACCATTAAACAGAAACCCCTCTAGGGCCAGTGATAGGGTAGGACTCTTTGTTCAAGTCCTGGAGACATCACTTAAGGGAATACTTATCTACTTACCCTAAAAGTGGGAATGAGTGAATTTCATCTTGTATAATTATGTCCCCAGCTACCCACTCGGTCTTGTCCCCAAGATGGTAGGCATATTGAATCGGCAAACGACCACTCTCACCCATACAAATCAAAGGACAATTCCTCGTGGATAGGAGTTCATAATACTCAGGATTAAAACTAAGTTGCCTAGGTCATCCTATTGAAATAGAAACCTAACTAGTCAACGGAGTTACATCTAGTGATTACTATTTCGTGGTCCGGTCTTATGCAAACTCATTGCATAGGATACCTCTATTCGCATGTCACCTACACGAATGCGTTAGATCATTGTGTTTGTATCAAATACAAAGTGGGTTGTATCCATAGTGTCATCAGGATAAAGTACCTAGCTTTATCCCTATACTATAGACCCTTTAGACTGTATCTTGAACATTGATCTCCATATGTCCCCACATACAATTCAAGACTCATAAAACAACCTAGGAGGTTAGTTTATTCGATTTAGGGTTATTAAGACAAAACAAACAAAAACAATCAATAACGCTTATTGAAGTAACACATCAATAACTCTTTATTAATGATTTAATTTTGGTCAAATTATTACATTTACAATCTATGAGTTTTAGGGCATAAAACCCAATTGTTAGTCTATTCTTTACAACATTGGGGACAATGTTAGATTGTAAGTTGGGGGTGGGGTATGTTTGTATTCTAGATGGAGCCTTTGAGCTTTTGAGTTTGGGCTATTTGTGTGTTGAATTACTTGTTTGCTCATGCTTTTCTTAGTTTGTTATGATGACTAGTTGATGACACACTCCTTTGTTTTTTTAACTTGCATGATATGATTTTTGAGATAACTAATCATGATACACTCTAATAGAGCGTTACTACATGCATGCAAAACCTTGAAAACGACTTCTTACAATTTTGGCAAAAGATTTAAAACCTTTTAGTTAAACATAGAAATTTCCAGTAAAATAAACCATAAAACCTTTGCTCAAGTTACCTCTAACAGAGTGTTAAAATAAATGAATAAATAAATGTTAAACAATTGAAAACTTAAGACGTTTGTTTGCTATTCTAAAACATGAAATCTTGAAAAGAAAAATGTGGAAGCGTCAATCTAGTCCAATAGGTTGAGTCACAGATACTTCTTACCATTTGCCACTCTGTCCTTGTCTTTACCCGAAAAACATAATAGAGGAAAGGGTGAGTATAAATACTCAGTAACCATTATCTAGATCAAGCTATGTATCAGGCTGACCACTACATAAATAAAGAGATCCATATACCAGTCATGAGCGATGGCGAAGCCTAGAAAGGCGCAAGGCAGGATCGAAGAGCTTAGTATGAAACGCTCAGGAAAGGAGTTTAGACCAGAGTGGGACCTGAAGAAAGAAAAAGATCAATCTCCATCTATCAAGGAGAAGGCATGGTACCTCAACCAGCTGGGCAAGGGACTACTATTGAAAGAACTCGTTGGGTTGCATTAGACCGAACTCTAAAAGTCAACTTCAACGGGATCTGGTAGCAGGTGCCCCAGACTTCTGCCCTTTTTTCTTTCTTTTTGCATTCCTTAGGGTCCTTAAAAAGGAATCACATTTGGAATTGCACAAAAAAGACTATTTATCTCAAAGAGGTCTACGTAAAATTCTCGGAAAACGCCAATGATTACTTTCTTATTTATCAAAGAAAAATAAAATGCGTTATAAAGAATTAATTAATCAATTGGATATTTGAGAGTCAAAAACTCAGTAATTTTAAAAGTCATTTTGAATTATTTGAATCAAATGGACCCTTTTTTTTTAACTAAGTAGTAGAGTCACACTCTTTAAACGCCCTAAGAAATAGGCGTAAGTCATCGGTTCTAATCCGATAAAGGTGCTCTATTTTCCACGAAACTCTTGTCTTAGTCTTGATTTTTCAGCAGAGGATATAGATATGAAAACTTTGTAGAATGGGAGACATCGCTTAGCTGAATAGGACTGGGAGAACTGTGTAGCCTAGATCTCTTGCATACTTTAACTCCTCGCTATAGTAGACTCCAACAAATTCCCCGGTTGGAAAGATGAGTGTTTCATTCTTGTCTCGATAAGGAAGAAAGGGCCTCTTCAGATCACATATAGTGAATGCCTGAGGTCAGTGGGACATGCATACTGTAACTATTCCTAGGTGGCCATCTAAGTGGATAGTTTGTCCCATCCCATCACTCATGTCTAGTGGCCTAAAGGTGCACCATCAAAACATTGAAGTGAACCCATCGACTCATAGTATCGTAACATGTAAGTGAACCTGTCTACTTACACATGTCTAGTGGCTTGATGGTGCAATGTTGAAACATGGAAGTGAACCCGTCGGTACACGCTATCATAACATGAGTCGTGACTGGGCAAAGGATCACCACTACCTATCTGACATGCATCTCATGCATACAAGTATATCTTGTAACAAGAAAAACATTGTGAATTATAGAAAGAGACGACGACAATGCTAACCGATAAGTCACAGGGTCAATCTGCTCAAGGATCTCAAATGGCCCAATGAAATGGAGACTCAACTTTCCCTTCCTCCCAAATCTTAGAACACCTTTTATAGGTGTTGACGGAATTGAATCCTCAGTGGAAGCAAGTGATCGCCATATGCCAATAACTTTCTTTTTGAAAACTTGAAATTACAGAGAAGGGAAACTTGGATAAACAAATGAAATTAGCATGCATTAATAAGGAATTACGTATTAAAGTATTTTCCTTTTGAAGACCGTCTTTGGGGTAGGTTTTTCCTTCTTCTCACGACTCAAGAACAATAAGATGTTTAGAGAACTTCTTGGGACACCACCAAGAAAGTCTTCCTTGCTATTCTCAGGAAGAATCAAGAGGAGTTGTGGGCTCTCTTGATTTTAGTGAGGGAAGAAGAGATTGAGAGAAAAGAGATTGCTTGAGAGGATTTTTTTTTACACAGAGAAAAACTTCTGTCACTTCTTCTTCTACACACCCAAACCCTCTTTACCTTTTACATACGTAATGAAGGAGAAGAATAACTCTCCACTACGTGTAGTGGGAGTTTATTTAATTAACTTAATTTAATAAAATTAAATCTATTTGGTTAATTTAAGAAAAAATGAGGATAAGTTGGAATTGAATTTAAGTTGGAGAATTGATATGTTTGGAGATATTTTGGTTAAATAAATTATTAGATAGTGGTTGGAAAAGATTTGATTTGATGGGTTGAAGAAAATTATATTAAAGAAGTTGTATTTTGTTTTGGGAAAAGAAAAGGAAAAGAGAAATTTAAATAAATAAATAAATATATATATATATATATATATATATATATATATATATATATATATATATATATATATAAATATAAGTCAATCTCGGATTTTAGTAGATTTTGGTTCGTTGTTCGCAAATTTCACATGTCGTTCGCAAGTAGCCGAGTGCCACGGAGAAGAGTAGTCGGGTGTCTTTGAGTGTGGCAAACGTTGAGGGATGAGACATGTGGAATTTGGCTAAGTATTTTTCATGGGGCATTGAGAACTAATGGAGTAGCCGAGCCTAAAAGTGATGGTTGATGCGGGCATAAGAGTGTTGTGCAAATGATGAAAGATGTGTCCTTGAAGGCTAAATGAGTAGACTTGAGATTGTTGGCAAGAAGAGATGGATGCATCCTAGTGTTGCTTGAAGTCGTGGTCAAAGGATGGAGGATGCATCTTTGATGAGGTTAGTAAGAGGAGTGATGCGTTTTTTATGTTTTTGGTGAGAGGGAGGATGTGTCCTAAAAGGGGCGTCCATTAGCAAGTTGTTGGCTGCGTGCAAGGCTTGTAGCTGAGAGAAAGGGGAAGAACCTCAAAATGGGTTGTCAACCATGCGTATAAGAGAATCTTTTGAAGTGATGTGTCCATGACTCTTCCTAATTGCATAATTACTACAATTAAATATTAATTAATGCTGATTAAGTGTCAAATTAAGGTTGATTGTGGTGTTCCAATAAAGGTTTTAAATAGAAGGTCGGACGTTGAAGGACGGTTTGTGCAAATTACTCGTGCTATCTGAGAATTTATTTGACCGAAATTCTCCGAAGTGAGTCTAGTTTAAGAGAAAGGATTGCCGGAAGGAAATTTGTTGAGGAAGAAGTCGAAATTCATCGGAGATTGAAGGTACTTCAAGCTGTTGAGCAATCTGGAGCAGGATGAAAAGAATTGTGATATCTGGCGGAAGAAAAGGAATTAGAAACTGAAATTTTGAGGTAAGTTATTTAAGACGTTTATGTACAAGCTTGTAAGAGGAAACAAAGTTTAATTTTGGTTAGAAACTTTAATTTTGGTAGCTTGAAGTGCAGACGGCGGTTTGGAGGCTATTGGGTGTGTTTGGGCCAAGGTTGAAGACGGAAAGTGAGTAGGAGAGCTTAGACAGTGGCCGAAGGTAAGAATTCATTTGAGATTATTTTAGGTGTTTTCGACGCCGAACGGATGGGTGACATGCCACCGATGATGTAGGCATGTTGGTTGTTGGGCGAGGCATGCTGGTGTGCAGAGTAGGCGGCCGACGCGAGCATCAGGCAAGTAGGAGGTTGACGCCCTGTTGGCATGAGTAGTCGAGGAACATGCACACACCCTGCCTCTTTTGAGGTTATTTCTCCTGCGTGTGTGCAGGTGCTGCCTAAGGGTGCCAGTGTGTGTGGGGCAGTGAGGCTGTGTGTGATCTGCCGCACATGGTGGGCTAGGCTGACTGTGCGTGAGTTGTGTAGGGCTAAAGGACATGCCTAGGGAAAGTTTGTCATACTTAGCATTTTTATCAAGCTTTTGGTTGTTGGTGAGTCATTTTGAGTTGAAATTCCATATTTAAGATCCAAATGACTTAAGTTATGAATTAAAAGGATCTTAAGGAAGCTTAACAAAGGAAGTTAATTTATTTTCAGGCCAAGAAGAGCTAAAGGAGGTTTATAACCCATTAGGAGCCCGAGAAAGGTAGTAAGTGACAATTTTATTTAAAATGTGCTTTGCTTATTCATTGTTTCTAATATGCTCAAGAATGTATATGAAGCATGATTTAAAGTGTGTTTTCTCACATGATTTTCTTGAGTAAACATGAATTTCTAAGCATGAGTTTAGAACTTGATTTATACTTGAGTTTGAGATTGAAAGCATGTTGTTTAATTATCTTAAGTTTTATAAAGCATGTTACTTGACGATTGACTAGAGAAACTATGAGATTTCATGAACACTTATTTGTTATTTAATATCAATTTATTTCGAAGTATGCTAGTTTCTAAAATGTGATTTAAAATGGGACCCAATGCTAAAGAACATTAAGAAGACATATGGGTAGCCCTAATATGGGACCCAAGTATTGAAGGACATGAAAAGGTAAATGGGTAGCCTGAGATTAGATATTCCTATGTGCATATAGAGAGATTCGACACTATTGCGTTGAGATTACTCCACATTAGCTATGTTTATTTCGACGTTGGGTGTGTTGAGATTAGTCCGCTCCAATTAAGGTTGTTTTCCACGTTGAGTAGTTTTGAACTCCACTCCACCTCAACTAAGGTTATCTTAAAATCCAAAGAATATGTTTTCTAGTTTTCATGATAAGCTACTCTGATGATTTATTACTTATTATTCAAGCATAATTTATGTTTTATGATAAGTTTAAGTTTTTCCAAGTATGTTAGTGACTAGGCAGCCTAGCTCACAGGTTTTCTTTAAACTTTCTATTTTCCAGGTAGTGAGCGAAATCTCGGTGCTTAGCCTACACCAGCCTTGTCTGATCCAACTACTCCTAGTTTGTAGAACTTGTATATTTTTATAACTAAGACTCTGACATTGTACATAAAGGGTTAGTGAGTGGACACTTGTGGTTGAGAGTTGGGAACTTGTATGATGTGAATATTTAAATTTGTTGAATGATCGAAGAATGTAAATTATGTATAACATGTTTATGAGTTTAAGAATGTTGTTGTATGTGAATATGAACTGTTTATAAGGTGCTATAATTTATGGATTAAGAGAAGTACAAGTTGACAATAGATGTTGTAAAAGAGTCGATGTTTGCTGTCCTCGTATTCTTTCCTAGGTTAAAAGGGTAACTTGGGAGAGGGTGTGTCATTACTGGTGGCTGAAAGTTTGGGTTTTTAACCCTTAATTTTTGAATTTGTCTAGGTTGGACTGATAACTTGTAGAAATACAAGTTATTATAGTCACTATTTGATTTAATTAGAGTAACTTTAGAGCTAAACGCATGATTTTGGTAGTTGAATTATGTAAAATGTATCACCATGCGTTGACACTATTTACAAAAGAAAATACCTGAAAAATTATGAGTTTTTCTATTCTTAATGCAGGGTTAAGAAGAAAAGAAACGCAGATAACCCAAGTACTAGAGATGAAGCTGCTGCGGGAACAAGTGGAACTCATGCATCGAGACCATGCGTTGAGACCATGCGTCGAGAAAAAGTAGATACAGACTCATGGGCAAAAAGCTGTCATGTCATTATGAGAAAGGACAACACTTTATCAGATCATGGCAGAACCAATGGGCTGACAATGTAAAATGTCTATGTATCAGATAGCAACTATTTCAAGCCTCCATGAAGTAAGACGTTGCTAGTGGCGGCTTGCCGCCTCCCATTTCTGTTTTATCTCCATTTCCCTCCTTCTTACTTATGTTTTGTTAATGACATTCGAGAGAATGGTTTATTTTCTTAATATGAGTTTGATTGACGATTATCTTCCATCTATTTCCATACTAAATACCTTACACCATGCTGTTTGAATGCTAAATGAGTTAGACGTTAAAAGTTAGTTTTTCTTAAGCAATATTAAGTACATTACATCTTGATTAATGCATATCATCAGCTTGCATAACTTTGTCTCACGAACAAAAGTAGTAAGCATGACTGTCTAGCTTGAGAGAGTGGATGGTTAATCTTTAGCATTTATCGAGACTAGATGAGGTGTAGAGATGTAGTCCATCTTTTGCCAACACAAACTTACCATGCGTCTTAGAGATAAGATTAATGTGGCGTCGAAACATCGAGAGATGGATTCACAAATGCAGTTTATAGGTGTGTAATTATACTTAGATATGCTTAGGTTACAACTAGCTCCTGCGTTAACTCTACTTTTATCGCATGGTTCCATTCATTCTCAACGCATGCAATCTGACACTAAGTGACATTTGACTAACCATCGCTGCGTTCACCTTATTGTTAGTTGTAGGAAATTTTATTCATTCTTTATGTATAGGTTTAGACACATACAACCAACTCATGCACATATTACATGTATAGTTCACCACATAGTCATGCATCTATTCTCAACGCCTAGTTATTACAAATCCCTGCGTTCGACCCTAGACTCACCAGGAAACCTATAAATGCTTATACTTGGGCTTTTTATAGGAAAACTTGCTTAATCATGATCACACTTGAGTAATTCTCGACACACCTTGTACATAAATGATAAATCTATTTTTGTGCAACAAGCTATGAAACTCAATTTAAATTGAAAATACAAATTTTAACCAACATGGACCCATTGTTTGAAGTTTGAAAGAAGATTAAGACTTAGTTGCATTTTGGTTAAGATTATTTGGTTTAATTGTTGAGTAAATTGTAAATGGAATCAGACCTAAAAACTTAATTTAAGTTTGGATTTATGTTCTAGGATTTTAATTTTTGGTTTTGTAAGTATTTGGTAAGTGTTGATGGGTTTCTCTTATTTTTCGTGGCTACCCATTGTTGTTGGCTTTAGTTTTTTATTACTCATTAATTTGTTTGGCCTAAATTCATTTTACACATGCCATTTTAACGCTAGTGGAAGTTTTGGAAGGTGGTTTCGAGATAAGCCACACTTTGGGAAAAAACTTGTTTGGATTAAATTTGGAATAAGTTGTGATTGGAATTAAGCTTAGAGTTTTACTGTGAGTTTGGTTATGCTCTAGGCATTTGTTCGAGAATTTTGTAGGAATTGGTTGTTTCTACAATTGGCTATTTCGATACCTATTTGGACTTAAGCCCGAGGTAAGTAATCTTACTATTGGAACTGCCTACGTGCCAGGCAATTTAGTTAAACAAGCATGTTGTTGATTTCTCCAGGCCACCTAGGAGTTATTTTGCTATCTATGAGTTATTTTTCCATCTATGAGATATTTTGTTTGCATGTAATTTGTACAAATGCAACGATATTTGAGCATGTTGAGGTTGTATGAAATGCGATATGAATCTATGTTATGGGACTTTTATGTACTAAACAGTTATGCATGTTAGTGATAGTTACCCTCCTACGTTGGTTGTGTGTCCAACAGGGGTTTTGTGTTCCCTCGGGATCACTAGAGATTTGTATTTCTTCGGGATCACCAGAGGTTTTGTGTTCCTTCGGGATGACTAGAGGTTTTGTGTTCCTTCGAGATAGTGTTTGACATCCCAAATTTTCAGGTAATATTTTCTTAAAAAAATTAATTATCTTGAATTATTTGGTTAGTTGTTTGAAGTTTGAGGCTTAATTGGATTACTTTGAGAAAATAATTCAATTTAAAATAATCATGAGAAAAAATTTGGATTTAATTCAATTAGTGAAAAATTGAATTTATTTGTGGGAGATTTAAAAGTTGAAATTAACTTGAAGATTTGGATATTTGGAATTGGGAGAGATTTAAGGATTTGGTTAATTTAAGAAAAATGAGGAAAAGTTGGAATTGAAATTATGTTGGGAAATTGATTTGGTAGGAGATTTTTTTGTTAAATAAATTGTTAAGTGGTGGTTGGAAAAGATTTGATTTGATGGGTTAAGAAAAATTATATCAAATAGGTTGTATTTTGTTTTGGGAAAAGAAAAAGGAAAAGAGAAATTTAAATATATATATATTTAGGGTTTTATAAAAGTAAAAGGAAAAGAGAATATAAAGAACTATATATATATATATAGTTAAGTCAATCTCGAATTTCAGTGGGTTTTGGTTCGCTGTTTGCAAGCTGTCGCCCAACCACTCTCTCCCCATTCTACTTCACGGGGTGGTGAAAAGCACTTAAAATGTGCTTTTATTGCCTTTGATTTAGGAATGTTTTTTTTATTAGATTTATTATGTTTGCTAGTGGTTTTTAGGTGATAATGAAGAAAATAAGGTATGGATGTCAAAAGAACCAAACGAAGCCAAAATCGAGGGAAAAATGGAAGAAAAAGTGGAAATGCCCTAGAAACAGGGCAACGCAGCCGAGAGCGTTGTTGCGCTACCCTCTACGCTCCAAACCCGAGAGCTTAAAATTTGGGACAGCAGGGGAGAGCAGCGACGCTCTGACTAAATTTCCTAGAGCGTCGCTACGCTCTCTTAAAGCACAACTATGCTGCCTTTCCAAAAATAAAAAAAAGTTGCCATTTTGGAAAGTTATTCTTGAACAAGCATATGATTTTCTATAAATTGGGAGGTTCTAAGTCGACTTCTACATCAAGAATTGGAGAATTAGAGACCTAGGGTGAGGGTTTAGTGCAAGATATGAAGATTCCATGATGCTAGAGGTTCAAGGATCGTCGGAAGGCCAAATCCATCCTAGAAATAAGTTTGGAAGCCGGATAACTTTTCTTCCCTTTCTTTATTCTTGGTTTTGTCCATGGAAGCGATGTTAGGCTAAGCTTCTCATAGTTTTAGGGGTAGATGAATTCTTAGGTGTAAATTGTTGAACACTTATGCTTCTTAATGCTTTTGAATGTTTGATCGACATTTGAATGATTCTATGATTTAAATCTTGCTTTGAAAAGTATGTTTAAGTTAGATCATGCATGCTAGACTATCATTTGAAAACACAAAAAGTAGTTGGATAACGGTAGAGATTGTTGATGAAGGTTCTTAATGCTTTGCTTAATCACCTAGTTTCAAGGAATTAGTAATTAGGGTTTAAGTAAAAGAAAATATTGCTTTTGAAAGATTTAATTCGGATAAAACACTTCTAGATCTAGGTGTTGTGTTAATTACTTCAAGAGTCAAGCAATTGTGTTCTATGTATACCTTTGATGAAATCAATTCCCTAAAACAACTCTTAGTTAATAATTTCTGTATCTTGATCACTTTATTTGCTTTCTTAGATTAGTTTAGCTAAAGTGTAATTATAATTTGGTCCCCAAAATAAACTTGAAACGATCTATGAATAGCTAAAAGGATAATCAAACCAATTCCCTGAGGACGATACTCGGCCTTACAAGCCGTTTTAACTATATTATAACTTGACTCGTACACTTGCGGTAACACGAAATTTACACATCAGCATCATTCGTTCTTCACGGGTTAGCCAAAATTTCAAGATTTGGTTAGGGATTGGACTATTTTGGTAAGTATTGTTGGCTTTTCTT
Organism: Citrullus mucosospermus; assembly: GCA_030954485.1. Lineage (NCBI taxonomy): Eukaryota > Viridiplantae > Streptophyta > Magnoliopsida > Cucurbitales > Cucurbitaceae > Citrullus > Citrullus mucosospermus. The sequence goes on from CM062063.1 coordinate 31,262,702, forward strand.
GTAATTCCGTGATTATTCATTGGTGTTGGTTTTGATTGTTGTTACCCATTGGGTTTGGGTTTTAGATTCAAACTTTGAAGGATTTTGGAATGAGAAGCAAGTTGTTCAAGCAAGTTAAAGGGTTGATTTTTGTTCGATTTTGGTTGGACCCATTGTTTGTGTTGGGTTTTATGTCCTAAAACTCGTTGTTTGTAATTTATGGACTTATTCTCAATAAAGTTGTTATCGAGATTTATTCAGTAAAGTTGTTATTGAATATGTGAATTATATTTAAATCTAATAAACTAAGAACCCATAGCTATATGGTGAATGCTTAGACTTTATATAATAAAAGTTGATCAAGTTTAAATAATAGCCAAAATGGTCTATAGTATATGGATAAAGGCTGGGTACCTTATCATGAGGACACTACGGATATGGCCCACTTAGTATTTGATACAAACGATGTGATCCTAAATCGTTCATGTAGAGACATGTAAGTGGGGGTATCCTATACAATGAGTTTGGATAAGACTGGACTAAGAAATAATCACGTTTACTTTATAACATCATTTACTGTTAAAACTAATTATTTCAACCCGATGACCTAAGTAACTCGATCTTAATCCTAAGCTAACTATAACATCATGTTTGTTAGAGGTTATCCTTGTTTGTTAGAGATTATCCTTTAATCTGCATGGGTGAGAGTGGCTAGTTTGCTGACTCAATATGCTTCTATTTTAGGGATAAGATCAGGCAGATAGTTGAGGACATAGTCTTGCAAGATAGAATTCACTTCTACCTTATTAAAGGATAGTAGATAAGTTCTTCCCTTAAGTACTAAATCTAGGTCTTCAACAAGGGCCCCACCCTCTCATTGGCCTGAGAGGGACTCGGTTTGTTGGTTGGACCACAAACCAATTGTTTATTAGAGGATTAGTGGGACTTAAGGAACAAGAAGTAATTACAGGGACAAAACGGTATTTTGACCCGGCTATAATTACGAACATGTTGTGAAGGACCGATTTACTAATTATGGTTATTTCAAATGGACAGAAATATATCTAAAATGAGGAGAGTGCAGCTACTAGGCTTTAGTGGAGTGACCCGGTAGTTAATGAATGTTAATTAAATAGGTTAAATAGTTTAACCGGTTAAATTCGGATCGTTGGAACTCATGATCTATAGGTTCATTAGGTCCCCTTGTTAGCTCGTGGACTAAACCTTAGAACAGTATATTAAGACAATTTGAAGTGTTCAAATTTAGAAAAAAGAGCATTTTATGATTTGGTTCGTTTAATTGTGAATTAGATGAATTGAGACTTTTAATAATATTTAAATATGATTTAAATATTATACCGGTGAATAGAGATTCATCAAATTTGAAATTTTCGGAAAAGGTGAAAAGTATTAATTTAATATAATTAATTAATTGGTTAATTAATTATTATTTAAATTAATTATATTAAATTGAAATTTTGATTTATGAAATAAAAATTGATTTCTCAATTTTTCAAATTAAGAACATTGCTTTCAGTTGCATGGTGAAGGAGGAAGTGGAGACCTCTCCTTCACATGCAAATTCTTTTTTCTTCAAAGCACCTTATTCACCTTTGTGGTGTGATTCAGCAAGTGCATTTCAGATGCATGATATTCTCTTTAAATAAGGAAGAGAAAAAGCTGAAAAGGGTTGACATTTTTGTGAAGAAAAACCTTACGGGAAGGGTTTTTCTCTCTACTGAAAAACTGTGTTTTTCACATTTTTTTTACTCCAATTTTCTACTCAAATTCGGATCCCACCATCCGTTCTAAGACCTGAGAATAACAAGGTAACTCTAGTGGTGGTCCGTGAACAGTTCATGATGAGTTTTTGGAGATTCTCGGGAACGAATTTTGAGCTACAACAAGTAAGTGTTACTACCTTTGTATCTCAATTTATCTAAGCATGTTTTTCCTTTAAATTGATGTAATTAGAGTGCTTTGCATCCTAATTTCTTCCGTTGCATGTTTTCTACCTCCATAAGTTTGAAGTTTGGAAGAAGCTCGTGACTTAGTTGCGTTTTTGGGTAAGATTATTTGGTTTAATTGTTAGAGTAAATTGTATTTGGAATCAGGTTTAAAGACTTAATTTAAGTTTGGATTTATGTTCTAGGGTTTTAATTCAAGGATTTGGTGAGAATTGGCTAGTTGGTTAGCTATTTACACCTAGTCTCAAGGTAAGTAATCTTACTACTATAACCGCTTACATGCCAAACAATTTAGTTATTAAAATATTGTTGGCTTCTTTGAGTCATCTATGAGATATTTTGTTTACATGTAATTTTTAACACTGCAAAGATATATGAGCATGATGATGTTTGTATGAGAGGTAGTATGAATCGATGTTGTGGGATTTTTATGTATTTTACCAGTTATGCATGTTAGTGATAGTTACTCTCCTATGTTGGTTGTGTTTCCACCAGATGTTTGTGTTCCTTCGGGATCACCAAAGATTTTGTGTTCCTTCTGAAGGGAATTGAATCCCGGTAGAAGCGTGTGATCGAGTTCTTTGATTTCTTAAAAGAATTAAAAAATACAAATAATTAAGAAAAGGTTAAGCAACATACCTTTGTTGATCTATAATTTCAGAAAAATCTTCCCTCGAACCGATAGCCTTCTTCTTGTAGTCTTCTATTTCCAAGAGATCTTCTTACTATGACTCTGGCAAGGATCCTGTTTGTAAGAACCGCTTCTTGAAATAATGAGAGCTTAGAACTTTTCTAAGAAAATTGGGAGATGGGAGAATTTCTAGCGGGAGAGTTTTAGAGTAATTGTGGAGATTGTTCTTGTAGAGGGTGTGTTCTATGAGGGCTTCCAAGGCCCCTATTTATAGAACTCTATGGGATATTCCTCATCCTATTGGAATAACCCCTCTGCAAAGATTTTAAATTAAATATTTAATAATATCCAATATTAATAAATATTTATCCAAACAATATCTCATATTATTAAATTGTTTAAAATATTTAAATCTTATTTAAATATTTATTTTCTACAGAATCTTTAATTTGAATCTCATCCAAATTAAATAATTAATTATTTGAATCCAATTCAAATTAATTAATTAATTCTTCATCTATTTATTTATATGGATTTCATCCAAATAAATAATTAATTATTTGAATCATATTCAAATAAATTAATTCTCCATATTATAAAGTTATAGTTTGAATCTTATTCAAATAAACTTTATAATAAATCATATAATTAATTGTATCTAGTACCTTATTCAAATAAACTTTATAATAAATCATATAATTAATTGTATCAAGTACAATTAATATCTTTCCTCATAAATTTGAACATTTTTTATGCGCACTTTTAGTGTTAACCGCAAGTGTACGGGTCAAGTTATAATATAAGACGGTGAAGTCTGAATATCGTCCCACTGGAGATACAATTGTGAAGGTTTATGTTACTTAACTATTCTAGAATCCAATCAATTTTATTTGAGGATTGGAATGGAAGTTGTTAATTATGGAAAATATAAACCAAATAAGGAAATTATTAAAGTGAGAAACACAAGAGTCAAAGAGAGTTCTAGGGTAATGAATTCTTGTTTATTTCATCATGCAATATTATAGATTTCATGGATTTTATTGTAATTCATATACCTAAGTCTAGAAACTTAATCCCAAGTTATTTTCTCTAAAAAACAACCCTTTCTCATGCAACTCGATTGATTACTAATCTCTTGAAACCAATACAAATTACATGGCATTAAGAATAGACTTTAGCAACTTTTATTGTCAACCTAACTACTCTCGTGATAGATTAACAACAATTCATTGTTATAGATCAAGTTAAACATACAATCTCTCAATCATACATCTAACCTAACATGTGAGGACGACCAATCCACAAGAATTAAACACAATAACAATGAAAAGCATAATCATTCCAACAAAACCATGAAAGTGTACAAGATCAACATGAATTCATAAACAGATCATCAAAACCCTAAAACTAAAGAGTTTAGCCACTCATAGCTTGAAGCAACATGTTTAAGCAAAATAAACAAAAAAAGAGTGTAAAGAAAGGGAAACTCTATTGAAAAGAGCCTCTTGATTGAGGTAGCACCGTCACAATCTCTTTGGCTCTCACGTCGGAATTCGAAGGGCACCACGGCTATCTCGAACTCTTTTCCTCATCCTTGCAACTAACTCACTCCTTGAACTCTTTTATAAACTCTCACTCAATTCTCTCCTTCTTGTGCCTCTTTAGGTCTGTAGATTGATGGTTGATTCGTTCATTAGGGCTGCTGGAAACCCCCAAATTTATAGAGTTGGCCACCCAAAAACTTACCAAAAATAACAAATTTTCATTTATGGAATACTGGCGCCGTGGCGCTAGGGCTGCATCCAAAATTGTTGCTCTCGGGTTTTAGCGCCGCGGCGCTGCCCCAATTTTTGTCATTTTGAGTTTTTCATCTCTTTTTCGCCATATTCTTGCTTGATTTTGATCTTTTGGTCTTTTCTTCTAATTTTCCTCATTTTAACCTGAAAACCACTAGCAAACAAGTGAAATCTAGTATAAACTCTCTTAATTTGAGAGGATAGAAAGCACTTTTCAAGTGCTTATCAATTTCAAATTTTTCTTTCAACATAGTTGATCCTTGTTGGTCTGTAGTGAGCTAGCAAAGGGACCTTATGGACCTATAGATTATAAGCTCCAATGATCCAAGATTAATTAATTAAACTCTTTAATTAAATTAATCTTCATTCATTAACTATAGAGCAAACCACTATAGACCCATAGTTGAACTCTTATGCACTGCAAGACAAGTTATGTCCATGGATATAATCAGTATAAGCAAGTTGGTCCTTCACGAGTTGTTCATAATTATAGCTAGGTCAAATGTCCGTTCTACCCCTGTAATTACCTTTTATCCTTAGGTACCACTAATTTCTCTAATGAACAATTTGTTTATGGTCCAACCATAAACTAAGTCCTTCTCGGGCAAGTGAGAAGGTGGGCCCTTGTTCAAGACTCGAAATCAGCACTTAAGGGAACTACTCATCTACTTACCCTATTTGGGAATGAGTGAATTCCATCTTGTGAAGTTATGTTCCCATCACCCCATTTAGTCAAATCCCCAAAATGTTAGGCTTATTGAGTCGGTAACTTGGGCCACTCTCGCCCATGCAAATTAAAGGACCGACCTCACAAACAGGAGTTCATAAGTCACTCAGGATTAAGATCGAGTTGCACATGATCATCCTATGAAATATTAATCTCATCAAAATGGATTTACAAAGAGAGATTAAATATTTTGCAGTCCGGTCTCATATAAACTCTTTGTATAGGATACCCCCATTCACATGTCTTTACATGAATGGTTTGGATCAAACCTTTTGTAACTATTACAAAGTGGGCCGTATCCCTAGTGTCACTAGGATAAGACACCCAACCTTATCCATATACTATAGACCTTTAGGTTATTTTTTGAACATGATCCACCTGTATGTCAACTACATACATGTTCAAGACTTCATGCAATAACCCTGGATTTTTTTGTTAATGGATAAATTAATATTGCATAATTAATAATTAATAATTAAATTAATTAATTTATCAATTACGAGGCTTTAGGGCACAAATCTCAACATCTTCAGGATCACTAGAGGATTTGTATTCCTTTGGGATCACCAGAGGTTTGTGTTCCTTCAGGATCACTAGAGGTTTTGTGTTCCTTCGGGATCACCAGAGGTTTTGTGATTCTTTGGAATACACCAGAGGTAAGTGTCTCCTACGGGATTCACTAAAGGCTCGTGGACACTATTTGCCAACGGTAGGGCGGGTCTAACCAATCACTCAGATAAGTGAGCGTGAAAAGTAGAATTATGCATGTCCAACTAGTATGATGCACTTATTTAATATAAGTGTTTAGCCTGATCCCTGTAGTAGGGTTACTTACTGAGTATTTTGTACTCAATGTTTTTTAGGTAAAGGTAAAGGTAAAGGAAAGGACACCTCGGCGAATGATGAAATAAAACCTTGACCATGCCATTGGGACTAGTCAGATGCTTCCACACAAGATTTCATGTTTTCATCTCTAAGAATTTTGGTCTTGTCATTTGAATTCAAAACTTTATTTTTTCTTTAAAGTTTCTCATGGTCAGATGTTTTATGCAAGTTTCTTGTTTTATTAAATTGTACAATGGGTACCCCAATCAAAGATTTTCAGTTAGTTGGATTTTGCAAAAGATATTTATTTTAGTAAATTTATTTTGATTTTTAGTAAAATTATGAAAAAAAAGTCGTCTGTTATGTATGCAGTCCTATAGTGACGACCTAGTTCAAGTCCTAGGAGGTTGGGTCATTACATAGTGTCTTCTATGGGATTCACTAGAGGTTCGTGGACATGTTTTGCTAATGGTAGGACGAGTCTAATTAATCACTCAGTTAAGTAAGGCGTAAAAAGTTGAAATATGCATGTCCCACTAGCATGTTGTATGTATTGAGCATAAGTTCATAACCTGACCCCGGTAATGGGGTTACTTACTCAGTATATTATATACTCACTCTTTTCTCATGTACGCTTTCCAAGTAAGGGAAAGGATGCGCCGGCGCATGACAAGAAGAATCCTTGAGGGTGACATGGGACCCAAAGTAGCTTTCGCATAGTTTTCCATATTTTTAAATTGGTCTTTGATGTCTAAACCGTTTGAATTTGTTTCGTGATACGTTGTTATAATTTTTTTTAAAGCATGATTGTTTTTTTTTATTGGTTTTATAGGGTTACCCCGAACTAAGGTTTTTATTTTGTTAATTGGACTTATGTTTTAATGGAGAGTATTGATTTTACACAAAGATTAAATTCTCTTCGTCTATTTTGCAAAGTATTGTTTCAAAGTTGTGCATGCATTGAGTAATGACTTTATAAGAAGGCGTTGTATAGTTGGGTCGTTACACTTACATTGATTATATCAACATAAAAAGTTGTAAATCTAAGTGTCAATACTCGTAAACATCTATTACACAAACCCACATACATTATGCAGAAAACAACCCACCTTTTCTCTGTTTTTTCAATCCAAAACAGAATTAAAAACACGATTTGGCTCTGATACCAATTGAAGGAATCAAATTTCGTGTAGAAGCGCGTAAACGTGTGTACTTTCAATTTACGTTTCAAATTTACAGAAAATACGGAGAAATTTAAAATATATTTTAATTAAGCATGTTTTATTGTGAAGAAATTAAAGGGAAAATAAAATACATTTGAAGACTTCTGCAATCTTCTCCAATTCTTCAGTGTTTCCACGATCTCTTCAATCCCGAACAAGACACCACACCAAGATCTTCCCCGCTATTCTCCAACAAGGAAAAGTTTTGTGGGAACCTCTTTTGGAAAATTGGGAAGAGTTTTTGCAAAGAAACTTTTTCTCTGTAACTTGGGAGTGTTAAGAGATTGAGAGAGAATTGTTGAGATTTCATCATCCCAAAAAAACTTTTTATGAATCAATCATCAATTGATGGAGAGGGGGGAGTTAATTACGATTAAGTTCCCTTTAACCATCCTTTAACTCCCCTTAGAATTAAAATTTAACTAAAGTTAAATTAAATCAAATTTAATTTAAGTTAATATAATTAAATATTAATTAATCTAATTAAGTAATAAAAAATTAATTAAATATCATATATTTAATTAATATTACATTTGAATCATATTCAAATGTATTTCACACTCATAACCTATAGTTTAAATATGAATCTTATTCATATTATGTTTTAACCTATAGTTTTAATATGAATCTCATTCATATTATTTAATATTTGAATCTTATTCAAATATATTATTCTCTCATATTATAAATAGTTTAATTTTGAATCTAAGTCAAAATTAACTTTATAATATAATGTATCTATATACATTATATTAATTGTATCATATACAATTAACATATAATTCCCTCAATATATGAATCTTATTCATATTAATTTAATATTTGATCTTATTGAAACATTAATACTCTCATAATATATAGTTTAATTTTGAATCTAATTCAAAAATAACTTTATATTATAATATATCAACAGTGAGTTGACCCTTCACGAGTTGCTCGTAATTATTGCTGGGTCATATTGCCGTTTTACCCTTGTAATTACATCTAACTCCTTAAGTCCCACTGATCCTCTAATGAACAACATGTTTATGGTCCTACCATAAGTAAAATCCTCTCGGGCCAATGAGAGGGAGGGAGCACATTGTTCAAGACCCAAAGTCAGGACTTAAAGGAGCAATTCATCTACTTACCCTAAAGACGGGCAAGAGTGAACTCCATCTTGTGTAGCTATGTTCAAAGCTCCATACTTGGACAAATACCCAAAATGGTAGGCATATTGAGACCGTGAATTTGGCCACTCTCACCTATACAAATCAAATGGCTGTCTTTATAGATAAGAGTTCATAACTCACTCATGATTAAGGTCAAGTCACCTATGGTCATCCTATGAAATGTTAATATCTTCAATCAATGGTGTTATAAAGAGAGATTAATCATTTCGTGGTCCGGTCTTATACAAACTCTTTGTATAGGATACTCCCACTAACATGTCTTCACATGAACGACTTGGATCAAATCGTTTGTAACATTTACAACTCTTGTAACGTTTACAAAGTGGGTCGAATCCGTAGCATCACTAGGACAAGCCACCCAATCTTATCCTTATAAAACAAACCATTTAGGTTATTACTTAAACATGATCCACTTGTATGTCAACCACATACATGTTTAAGTTACATAAAATAACCTTGAATTATTCTCTAATGGATAATTGCATATATAAAATAATCAACCATTATTTCAAATTATTTATTAACTATGAGGCTTATGGCATACATTCCAACACAAACTTGCTTAAATTTCTTTTAGGAATTGTTTTTACAGTTTTGGAATTTAATTTGATTTACTCTATAATGTTTTATAATCGAAACCCATATGGAAAAAATCTGTCCAAGGCTTAATAACAATTGGATCACTTGATGAGGACAGTTTTTAATTTAATTTTTTTCTACAAAACTGTGTTACTCTTTTAGAAGAGTGAAGTCTCAAACTAGCTAATTAATCTATAAAAAGCAGCTATAATACATTCAATTACCGATTTAAGAATTGTACTGCAAAATGTTCCAGCTCTCTTTATAAAGTGTTATGGACATGTTTGAGAGTGGTTCTAAATTTCTCAAAATAACTTTTTCCATTTTTAAAATAATTTGAAATATGCTTTTAATCATTCAAAATGAAACTTGATAATACCAAAATTGCATTTAAAGGTGTCCAATCAAGTATTTGATTAATTTTGGCCAAAGTGAGCGTAGCTCAACTGGCATCCGAGATGTGTGAGCAACCATGAGGCCCGTGATCGGATTTCCCCACCCCATTTCTTACTTAAAATTAAATTAATTTCGGATGATTTAAGACACGTTTGGGTGTGACGAAATCCATTGTCACTTCTCTCTTCTCTATTTTTCCTCTTCATTCTCAATTTATTTTCTGATTAAAACTCGTTAAAAAAGATTTGGATAATATATTTGAAAGAATAAGATTATGGACTTATTAATATTAAATCCAAGGAAATACTACATTTCAAAACTTATGAACCGGAAACTTTATTAAGATTCTCCTACCCTTGACTTAATTCGCTTCATTAAAACTTGTTCACCAGTCGAATTAGATCTCGAGAGAGATTAGTTTGAGATTTAGTAAACTATATTGCTCTTAGATTAATATCATTAGAACACAAAACTAGAAGCAGAAATCGACTTGTGCAATAATTTAAAAAACTAAAAACAAGATGTGAGTATCAAAACCTTTATATCAATAAAACCCTTATATATATTAATCCCAACAAGCCACATACACTAATGGAGTGATGTATTTTGGGGTGCATAATTATTCCCACTTATGAATCAAAACATCTTTTTGATTAGTGTCGTCCCTCAAATAAATTCCATCATCTTTAGCTATCCAAATACAGTTAGAATCGTAGCACATATCATAGAGCCAAACCGATGTGCTCTCAATCCAAAAGGCTTCGAATGACGAATGTAGTCCATTTGGCTTTTGCAAGTAACACCAAAACAATGTGGTATTCCAAAAGTTTACTTTAAATCTCCAATTGAATTCAGATCCAACACTAAGCTTGTGTTCTCCTAAATCATTGTCTTTGGATTTGCAATGAACCAATAGGATTTGGCCATTGCTTAGCTGGTTCACAACATGGATCTGCCATTTTGCAAGCTCCGCAGCCTTGGTTTCTTCAAGCACTGCCAAACACAACAATAGCAACAACACCACACACTGCTTTTTCGTACGCCTCGTTTCCATTTGCTTCATCATATTGCAGTTGAAAAACCACTTTGTGATTGCTTTTTAAATTGGGATGTGGAATTACAAATAGTGCACCGGATATTTATACAACCCCATTCGGAACGAAATCTTCATAAACAAATAATGTTAATGGCATTTAGTTACAAAATAACAACTTAGTTTTTAAAAATAGCAATGTGTCCGTCTTGCTAGAATAGTTGGTATTTAGAAACTAATTATTTAGTAGATAAGGGGATATACTCAAAATAATAATAATAATAATAATAAATAAATAAATAAAAGAAAAAACACTATGCTGGAACGTTGTGGAGAGGGGAAGGTTCAAAATAATTAATTTATGAAAATAGTTAATGATGTACCGTATTTTAGTTTAATTTGCCCGATCCTCTCCGTTATAGGTTCAAAATATAATTCCCTCCTTTTGATTTCCTCTCCTCATCCAAAATATTGATATCAAATTGCCTTATTACTAGGGGAGGACATTGTTTCCATAACCAAGGTAAGCATTTTACTGTGTCGTCAAACTTGCTTAAGTTTCTTTTAGAATTTTTTTCACAGTTCCGGAATTTATTTTGATTGTCTATATAACATTTGATTATCGAAACCCATATGGAAAAAATCTGTCCAAGGCTTAATAACAATTGGATCATTTGATGAGGACAGTTTTTAATTTAATTTTTTTTCTACAAAACTATGTTACTCTTTTAGAACAGTGAAGTCTCAAACTAGACATTTAAAGCTCTTATATTTTATGGACATTTTTTTTTCTGTTCCTCAAAGGCATATATACTCTTTTCTTTTTCCTTAGTCTAAGATTACAAACTATCATGCATTTTTACTCTCTAACCGAGGTGGCCTTTCGGATGGACAACCAAATACACCCAACTTAATCCTTTTTTCAGTTAAAGATTCTAAATTAAAGTGGCTACGTGCTCAAGAATATTGGAGATTTTAAGAGGGGCTTAAATGAATTTAACTCTAGATAATGTGATCCTATTTCCACAATAAGCCATCTATTATGCAAATCCGAATCTCATCATGGGCAATCAACATCAAAGCAGACAACCATAAAAACATTCCCATTAACTTTGAAAGCTCCAAAATTTTCAACATTTTTTCGAAATTTCATTAACATGCATAAGATTATTAAAACCTTCACAAACATGCATAGCAGGATAAGAAAACACACAAAAATACGAGTGACACCCCCCACCCCAAACTTAGAATCATGCATTGTCTCCAATGCATAAAAGCATCGAACAAAGAAATAACAAGCTTGGGAGCAAGCGGGAAGCCACCAAATAAGCTTGGTGTAAGAAGTATTTTTTGTGATGAACCAGGATCTTGAAAATTAATAAAACATATGAGTGACTAAAAGACTTATTGAAAATAAAATAAAAGAAAAAAAATAAAGAAAGCATTAAAATTGGGTTGCCTCCTAATAAGCGCTTGGTTTAAGGTCTCTTAGCTATACCGAACCAATGGATCATTCTATGAAAGCAAGGTTTTCAATTCGACGTTCTTCATCGTCGATGTAATGCTTCAAACGTTAACCATTTACTTTGAAGATTGTCCCATCATCGCTTTGCAATTCCACAGCTCCATGTGGGGACACCTTGACAATGACAAAGGGTCCCGACCATCGTGTCCTAAGCTTTCTTAGAAACAAACGTAAATGTGAGTTGAAAAGTAAGACTCTTTGTCTAGGAAGAAATGTCCGTGGGGTGATCTTCTTGTCATGCCATCTAGCAGTGCGCTCCTTGTAAAGTTTGGCATTCTCATAAACTTGAGCGTGAAACTCCTTCATCTCATGAGTTCCAATAGGCGTTTCTTACCAGCCTTCTCAAAATCCATGTTCAGCTTCTTGATGGCCCATTAAGCTCTATGCTCGAGCTCTACCGGTAAGTGACAAGTCTTTCCAAACACCAACCTATACAGTGAAGTACCAATTGGAGTTTTGAAAGCTACACGGTAGCCCACAGTGCATCATCGAGCTTAAGGGCCCAATCCTTCCTATTGGTCTTGATGGTCTCTTCCAAAACCTGCTTGATTTCCCTATTAGATAACTCATCGAGACCATTAGTTTGAGGATGATAAGCTGTAGCAATTTTATGATTAACATTATATTTTTGCATCATGGATTCAAACAATTTATTGCAAAAGTGAGAACCCTCATCACTAATAATAGCTCTAAGTGTACCAAAACGTGTGAAGATATTTTTATGCAAGAATTTTAAAACAGTGCGAGCATCATTGGTCCTAGTAGCTATGGGTTTTACCCACTTAGATACATAATCTACTGCAACTAGAATATATAGGTAGCCATCAAAGGACATAGGAAAAGACCCCATAAAGTCAATACCCAAGACATCAAAGAGTTCCACTTCCAAGATAGGTTTCATTGGAAGCTCATGTTGTCAGAAATATTGCCAGCATGTTGGCACCTATCACATGATTTGACAAAGGTATAACAGTCTTTAAAAAGAGAGGGTTAATAAAAACCTGATTGAAGTACCTTAGATGCAGTTCTAGTGGGTCCAAGGTGACCTCCATATGGGGAGGCATGTCATGCATTTAAGATACTTACCATTTTTTCTTGAGGCACACATTTTCTTATACTACTATCGACACATACCTTGCAGAGAAGTGGGTCCTCCCAATGGTAAGACTTAACATTGTGCAGAAATCTCTTCTTTTATTGAGAGTTCATGTCAGGTGGCAAATGTCCTCTTGCAAGATAGTTAACTATGTTAGCAAACCAAGACAAACTATCTTTTACGTGATACAGTTGTTCATCAGAGAACATCTCAACAATGGGGGGACATGAGTTAGCATTCCCATTCTCAATCCTAGACAAGTGGTCCGCAACCACATTTTTACATAATTTTCTGTCTTTGATTTCTAGAACAAATTACTGCAATAATAAGATCCACCTCATTAGCCTAAGTTTGGAATCTTTCTTATCAAACAAATACTTCAAAGCAGCATGGTTAGTATGCACTACTATTTTAGAGCCAAACAAGTATGATTTAAATTTATCAAGGGCAAACACAACAGCTAGCAGTTCTTTTTCAGTAGTAGTATAATTCTGTTGAGTACTATCAAGAGTCCTACTAGCATAGTAAATTTCCCTAAACATGTTATTTCTACGTTGGCCTAAAACAGCTCCTAAAGCATAGTCACTAGCATCACACATGATTTCAAAAGACTGACTCCATTCAAGTACAACAATAATAGGTGCAAAAATCAATCTTTCCTTTAAAGTATTAAAAGCTAGTAGACATGCATCATCAAATATAAACTTAGCTTCCTTTTCTAGCAAGTTACTCAAGGGTTTAGCAATTTTAGAAAAATCTTCAATAAATCTCCTGTAAAATCCTGCATGCCTTAGGAAGCTTTTGGCTCCCTTCACATTGTTGGGAGGTGGCAATTGTTCAATGGCGGCTATTTTAGCCCTATCCACCTCCAATCCTATTTATGAGACTTTGTGCCCAGAACAATGCCTTCCTTAACCATGAAGTGACACTTCTCCCAATTCAACACAAGGTTAGCATCTTGACACCTCTGCAAAAAACGAGTAAGATTAACAAGACAAAAATCAAATGAAGACCCAAATACAAACCTCCATTATGTCTTCAATGAGCCCCTGAGAAATAGACATCATACAACGTTGAAAAGTAGCAGGGGCATTACACAAACCAAATTGAATTCTCCTAAAAGCAAAGGTCCCATAAGGACATGTAAATGTGGTCTTTTCTTGATCCTCAGGAGCAATGACAATTTGATTATAGCATGAATATCTATCAAGGAAGCAATAATGAGAATAACCTTTAAATCTATCAAGCATTTGATCTACAAAAGGAAGAGGAAAATGATATTTTCTAGTAGCCTTATTCAACTTCCTATGATCAATGCATACCTGCCATCCTGTCACAGTTCTAGTGGCTATTATCTCATCTTTTTCATTCTTAACCACAGTCATATCACCTTTCTTGGCTACTACTTGAACAGAATTTACCCATGAACTGTCAGATATGGCATAAATGATTCTTGCATTCAAAAGCTTGAGTACTTCTTTCTTAACTACCTCCTTTATGGCGGGGTTAAGTCTCCTTTGGTGCTCTACTGATGGGTTAAAGGTATCTTCCATCAGGATTCTGTGCATACAGACCGACAAAATAATACCTTTAAAATCCTCAATAGACCAACCAATGGCAGACTTATGATCCCTTAACACTCTTAACAATTTTTCTTATTCCACAGAATTAAGATCAGAAGATATGATAACAGGAAAAGAAGACAAACCATCTAAGAATGCATATTTCAAGTGAGGAGGCAACACCTTTAATTCAAGAACATCTCAACATTTATAGCATGCAAAGAAGCTAGAGGAATAGGTTTATACATTTTAGTGCATATTGGCATGTTATCTAACCACTTAGCATACAAAGCAATTTCTTCGAAAATAGTATCCACATTATCAACATCCATTATGCTTTGTTCTAAATGATCATTAGCCAACATAACCTCTACATGCTCAAAAATAGTATGATCAATTATGTATATAGCATGACAAGTACTACCTTCATCATGATGACTCAAGGACTTATAAATATTAAAGACAACATTCTCATCATTTACCCTTAGAGTCAACTTCCCTTGTTGGACATCTATGATAGCCTTTCTAGTTGCTAGGAATGGACGCCCAAGAATGATAGGAATCTCGAAGTCCTCCTCCATGTCCAAAGCTACAATAGAGAAGATAAATTTGTCAACTTTAACTAATACATCCTCAACAATACCTCTAGAATAAGCCAAGGATCTATCAATTAGTTGCAATGTGATGGTGGTAGGTTGCACTTCTCCAATGTCAAGCTTCCTGTAGATAGATAAAGGCATTAAATTAATAGAAGACCAAGATCACAAAGAGCTCTAATAACATTTAAAGAACCAATAGTGCAAAGTCTAGTAAAACTCCCTAGATCTTTCAGTAGCTTCTTTTGCAGCACAACATTGCATTCTTCAATCATGTTAATCATCTCATATTGCCCAAATTTCTTCTTTTTAGACAAGACACCTTTCATAAATTTAGCATAGTTGGGCACTTGCTCTAAAGGCTCAACAAATGGAATATTAATGTGAAGCTTTTTAAACAACTCTAAAAATTTAGCAAATTGAGAATCTATTTCTTTATTTTTAAAACGTTGAGGATAGGGTAAGGTATTAGGTGCAAAAGGTAGAGGGTTAGATGACTTACTTGAAGATGTCGACCCCTTTACCTTTTCCTTTTTTTCTAAGACCTCCTTGGGTTCATCTTCTATGAGAGGCTCTTGGATGGTCTTATCTATCTCTTGCTCCTCATCCTTATCATCGATCAAAGGAGTGGACAACTTTTTTCCACTCCTCAAAATCACGGCCTTGCACTCCTCCTTTGGATTTCTTTTGAAGCAACTAGGAAACTTACCCTTTTGCATTGTTTGGAGAGAAGTGGCTATTTGGCTAATTTGTACCTCAATGTTGTGAATAGCCTTGCCATGACTTTGTACGGTGCTTTCCAATGCGATGATCCTTCCTCTTGACTCCTTTATGAACTCCACCATCAAGTCTTCTAAGTTGGACTTCTTCTCGGTGTATGATGGACCTACATTGGAAAAATCGAGAGGACCTAACATAATTGGTCGTCTTATTGTCTCCTTGTTCCAACTTCTTTTGTGTAGACATCTCCGATGCCAAGGCGGCAAGGGATGCTATGGATGGTGGACTTACTTGAGTTTGGCCCCCTAGAGTCAATTTAGAAGGAGCATTAATAAGGGAAGCCATTTGAGCCTTAAGAGAATTTACCTCATCCACCTCATACAATCCGACAGCTTTTTGGATGATTGGAGAAGATCGTTCACATGGCCAATTGTTGTAGTGGCAAAGTCTTCTAGTATGGTATAGGCCTCTTGAGCATTCTTGGAGAAAATTGATCCTCCGGCGGTGGCATCTAGGATGAATTTGGTTGAACTTGACAATCCATTGTAGAAAAGTTGAATTTGCAACCAATCCGAGTAGCCATGTTGAGGGAACCTCCTCAAGAGATCCTTATACCTTTCCCAAGCCTCATAAAGTTGTTCATTCTCAAGTTGGCAGAATGTTCCAATCTCCGTTCTTAGCCTTTGAGATTTAGCCGGTGGAAAATACTTGTTCAAGAAAGCTTAAGCCAAAATTTTCCATGTATCAATATCTGAAGGTATGGTTTCCAACCAATCCTTTGCTCCGTCCTGTAAAGAGAAAGGAAAAAGTCTTAGTTTTATAGCATTGTTAGAAACGCCATTCATCTTTACCGTTCTGCATATCTCCAAGAAAGACCATAAGTGCTTGTCAGGATCTTCATTGGTTCTTCCTCTAAAGGCTAGCTCTCTAGCCATTTGGATTAACCCTGATTTCAATTCAAAGTTGTTGACATTGATGGGCACATTCATTATGTTGGGTTGATTTGTCGGTAATGTCAATTGGAAATAGTCTTAAATTGCCTTTGGTATCTCCTTCGCCATCTCCTCGGTTTGATTGTGTAGAGCCTTTAGATTTCTTCTATAGGTCTTATCAATCTCGGGATCAAGAGGAAGGAGGTTAGTATTATCACGAGGCATAAACCGACAAAATAATCAACTAAATAATATACACCTCAAATTAAGATCTATCAATTCTAATGAATATTAAGCAAATAAAACCGTTCTTTGGATCCCCGACAACGACGCCAAAAACTTGATGCGCACTTTTCGTGTTAACCGCATACGGGTCAAGTTATAATATAAGACGATTAAGTCCCATTGAGGATCCAATTGTGAAGGTTTAAGTTACTTAGCTATTCTAAAATTGAATCAATTTTATTTGAGGATTGGAATTTAAGTTGTGATTTTGGAAATAAAACCAAAAAAAAATAAATAAATAAGAAACACAAGAGTCAAAGAGAGTTCTAGTATAAAGAATCCTTGTTTACTGTATCATGCAATATTCTAGGGTTCATGGATTTTATTGTAATTCATATGCTTAAGTCTAGAAACATAAATCCAAGTTATTTTCTCTCAAAAACAGCATTTTCTCATGCAACTTAATTGATTACTAATTTCTTGAAACCAATATACTTACATGGCATTAAGAATAGTCTTTAGCAACTTTCATTGTTAACCTAACTATTTTCATGAGAGATTAACAACAATTCTTTGTTATAGATCTAGTTAGACATACAATTATCTTAATCATACATCTAACCTAACATTCAAGCATGGCCATTCAACAAGAATTTAAGCACAATAACAAAGAAAAGCATAATCATTACAATAAAACCATGAAGAGTCTACAATATCAACATAACTTCATAAACAATTCATCAATACCCTAAAACTAAAGAGTTTAGCCACTCATAGCTTTAAGCAACATGTTCACAACAATATAAACAAAAAAAAGTGTCAAGAAAGAGAAACTCAACTGAAAAGAGGCTCTTAATTGAGGAAGCACCGTCAAGATGTCCTTGGTCTTCACATTGGAACTCGAACGACACCACGATTCTCTCTCGAACTTTTTTTTCTCTCTTCCTTACAGCTAATTCACTCTTTGGACTCTCTAATGAACTTTCTCTCAATTCTCTTCTTCTTGTGTCTCTTAGTGTGTAGATTGGTGATTAGAGCTACTAGAAACCTTCCAATTTATAGAGTTGGCAGCCATGAATTCTTTAAAAAAATATAGATTGTCACACCCTACTTTTTAAGAAAACGAAGCGTTGAAGAATCTATGTAGAAATGAGGTAAAAGACCATGTTGGACGCATGGTCAGGATTAGGTAACGCATGGTAAGGGTGGACGCATGGAAGTAAACCGAGAAGGGAAAGATGTGAAACGCATAGAGGAAGAAATGGAGAAGGATTTATTCATTATGAATATGAGAGTTGGACGCATGGTATGATGCGATGAGGTATAAACGCATAGTATTGCACGTTTGTCATTGACGCCTAGTGGCATATGTAAGCACCGGTTTATAATAGTGCGGTTATGCGTTAAAGGTGAAATCACAAATGGTGTTGTGAGCTGAAGCAGTCGCCGCGTTGGTGGGGGAAAGGACCTTACTTGGCTTACCATGTGTTGGCAAGGTTGTTATGCGTTGAGGTCCCTATGTGTTGAAGATAGAATTATCTTTATGCGTCAAAGACAGTAGTATAGTTGGCTGAGAGTTAGAAAAGTGAGCAGTGAAGCTCAAACCTTAAAGGAAATTCAACTAACGCATGAGGGCGTTGTATTGAATAAGGTTGTTCATTGGGAATGTTGGACGCATAAGATCAGCTTATAAAGGTCAGGTGGCTTTGTATAGATTTGACACCTTATTAGTAGGAGGTGTTGAAGGCATGTCAAGTGTTTTATGCAAGGTGACACTTGGATTAATGCATGGTTAATTAAGCATGCAGCGTGACATGTGGCAAACAAGTGGAAAAAGGAGAGAAGGAGTTGGATGGCAAGCTCCCTATAAATAGAACTTTGAGGGAAAAGGAGCGACTGATGACTCTCAAGGAAGAATTCTGGAGAGAAAAAGAGAAGAAGGCAACAAGGACGTCTGCGGTAGGAGTATGCAGCCAAGAAAGAAGGTATTTGACAACTTAGTTATTTTATGTAAAGAAGTTGTCTAGTGTTAAAAAGGGTCGGCTATGCATTGAGGACAAACATAATGTCCAAGGTGAACGTGGCGTCCAAAGCTAGATGATGCATTCATGGTGGACCTTGCGTCCAAGAGAGGGCGACACATCCGAAGGGGAAGTAAGAAGAGTCGGGATGCACTTTGCGGAAGTCATCAGCCTTGCGTTACCAACCTTGCGTTGAAGGGCAGGGTTGCGTTCAACCGAGCTGACAAAGGAAAATGGAGCCTTGTGTTCCAGAGTTAGAACGCTGCGTCCAGAAAGCTCGGAAGAGGAAAAAGAGGAAAGGAAAAAGAAGTATTCTTTAGCAAGTACAGGTGAGTAACACCTGCGTTTTATAAAAATAAATGAGTTCTTAATGAATGTAATTCTACGGGTTTTGAATAAAATAATGCATGCGTTTTCATATATGTAAAGCATACGAATATGTGATTTATAGAGACATGTGTATGCATTTTACTTGTAAACTTTGAAAAAGTTGAGTAACGCATGGTAACTTTGAGAATGCTAGGTAACGCATGGTGATTGATTGAAACTTGTATTTATGGTTTTTCTAAAAAGCATGGTGTTATATGATTTCCAGAAAGACTTGAAAATAGATTTGTATGAAAAGCATGTTGGCTGATATTACAGTATGAAAAGCATGTTGGTTGATTTTAAAGCTGGAAAAAATGAATTTAGCATGCTGATGATGTTTTCATGAAAGATTTGGAAACGGCTAAGTTATGTGCTGTTAATATAATGTTTCTAAAATATGTATGGTGTTTTATAAAGCTTTGAAAAGGGACCCCAATGCTCAAGGACTCGTAGAAGGCATTATGGGCAGCCCGAGTTATAAAAGGTACCCAATGCTCAAAGACTAGATGAAGGCAAATGGGTAACCAGAATATAGAAATGGGACCCAATGCTCAAGGATAAAAGGAAGGCATATGGGCAGCCCGAGTAATAATATGCTTGTGCACATAGAAGAATATATATACACGACGTTGAGGTGTTGAGATTACTTCACACAGCGAAGGGTAATCGACGTTGAGGAGTGTTGAGCTCTGCTCCGCCTCAACTAGGGAAAAAGTATTTGAAATGAATGAATAGGTACACATGATATAACTAAGAATTGATCATGTTATAAACTGATTTTCAGTGTGATGTTTTATACGAGTTCAACCAGTATTATACTTTACAAAGTATAATGTTTTTCAGAAACTGTTACTCACTGAGCTGTTAGCTCATGCTTTCATATGTTTTCCATTTTCAAGTAGCATGACAGTTCCCGTTGCCGATCGAAGTCGAGGTTTGTCAAGAGCATGTTGATGGAGAGGTTGACAGTGGGTTACGTGACAGGGTAATCGGTAACTGCTGTCTTCACATCTCTTCTCGGGTTATGGAGGATAATCCGGGAGGGGGTGTGACATAGATTCTTCAAAATAGGAAAAATGGCGCCGCGGCGCTAGTCAATGGCGCCACAGTGCTGACCGACATTGAAAGGTGGCGCCACCACGCTGTGCGTCATAATATCCTACCCTCAGCGTCGTGCCGCAACACTGCGGTGGAGCTGCTGCGCTGAAGTCGGAGGCCGTTCTCGAGAAAAAGCGCTACGGCAGTGTCGTACCGGCGCCGCGGCGCTGACCTGTTTTTGGCAGATTTGTGTTTTTCCACTAGATTTTGGCTCAGTTTTGATCTTTTGACTTTCAATTCTTCTTTTCTTTATTTTGACCTAAAAACCACTAGCAAACACGTGAAATCTAATATAAACTCCCTTAATTTGAGAGAATAGAAAGCACTTTTCAAACGCTTTTCACCACCCCAAACTTAGAGATTTGCTAGTCCGAGCAAATAATAGAATCAAATAAAGGGAATTTAGATGAAGAAGTGTGCAATCGACTCATGTATCAAAGAATGACATTTAAGAGCTTAAGTACAAACATGCAAGCATATCTATAAGATAGTAAGAGTCATGAAATTTAATGAAAACATTATTGTCTTGTGCTACTTTGGACATGCTAACAGGATTATTAGAGATTTCAGGCACATATAATACATTGTTCAATTTAAGCAAGTCTTGTCCATTAGTAAGAGATGAGCTGCCAACATGAGACATTTTCGATGTATCACCATTTCCTACTGATAGTAACTCATTACCTCCATATTTTGTTGGATTTGTGAGGACATTGTAATCTAGTGTGACATGATTAGTAGCCCCACTATCGGCATACCATTGACGGTCAATAGTTTGATCAGCAGCAGACAGGAATGGATTTTCATTCTGAGTAGTCATGAGAGCCGCAGGGTTGGGTGGCTTTTGATCATTGTTTGGTGTACTATTGTTTTGATGTCCTCGATTGGGTTGGGGATCAGGAGCAAAATTTTTATTATACCTGTTGTAGCGCACATTTGTTGTATGCCCAATTTTTCCACACATTTGACATATAGGGTGATTATTGCATCCTCTACCACAAACTCTATTTCCATTCTGATTTCCAGATTGATGACCTCCGCATTGTCCATTGAAAGAGTTTCGACCTCCATAATTGTTTCCATTAAGCTGTTGACCTTGGCAACCATTTCCTCTTCCATTGACCATATTCACAGATGGATTATTACTCATAACACTAGTTCTATATGAGCTTTGAAAATCTAGTCGTTTCTTACGGTTATGGTAGAAAGAGTAATACAATTGGATGTGTTAAGAAGTTTTGCATATTGAGTTTGTTGAATATGCAATGAAAATTCATGTATATAATAAAGACCTCCCTTGATTGAATCATATGAACACTGCTTCCTTAACTTTGTTTGCCGGTGAATTCAATAGATTTGTGCAGGAGTGACAGTGAGATTGAGAGGGAGAGATTGAGAGATAGAGTGCGAGATTGGGAGAGTGACAACGATATATAGAGCGAGAATCTCTCTCTCGCTTTCGCTCTCTCTCGATAAGATGTATTAAATTTGAGCTTGATACATTTTTGTTATAATTATATTCATTATTTCACTTTTGTTTTTGTTGTTTATTTTTTAGGATCAACTTTCAACCAAGGTAGAAGCCGATCTTTGCCTTTTTTTTTTGTAATGTCTATTTTTTGGGACAATTATGTAACGTTGTTGTCAAAACTTCTTTTATGTATTTGTAATATTATGGATTTATGGATCTAATGAACCATACAGATTGATGAATTATAATTTTATATAATATTGTAGTTGCTTATCACTTGGTATAATTAGTTTCTCTTTAAGTACAAATCAATTGGTATATGAAGCATTTATTTTGGGGAAAAAAAATTGGCTTATGTCGACGCCACCTTAATGTGGCGTCAGCATTTCAAGGATATGGCAACGCCACATCGTAATCGTCGCCATGTACGCGTCGTCAGCATGTAAGAAGTGCCGACGCGGCATTGCATCGTCAACGTAACCTACTTATGCCGACGCCCTGTGCGTGGCGTCGGCAGCTAACCATTGCCGATGCGGCTAACAGTCGTCGGCGTAGCATGCTTATGCTGACGCGATTTTCTAGTGTCGACATAGATTCGACTCCATGACTGCCGTCAGTAGTTCTATCAAACGTCGATGCCTATTTTTTGTGGCGTCAGCATTGGATCCACCGACGAACCTATGCGGAAGACTACACGGCGTCGGCATAAGATACGCCGACATTTTTAACTTATGCCAAGGATTGTTGACGTCGGCAAAGTAAGATTTCTTGTAGTGTGCATCTCCAACCATGTAACATCCTCCTTACCTTTCAGAGTTGCAACGACTAGATTGTAATTTTCATCAAGCCCCAACAGAACTTGTGAGACCAGTGCCCTTATCGAAACAGGACTTCCAACAAGCTCAAGGTTATTAGAGTGTAGTTTCATCAGTCTTAGATACTCAGACATACGATTATTACCTTTCCTTGTTTGCTGAAAGTTTTGACGAAGATAGTCTACTTCAGCCCTGGACTGAATGCAAAAGTGTTGATCTTTGGATGATTCATAACCCATAACTTAGGTTGCAACCTTTGGTGTCATTGAGTTGTAAAGCCAACCCAAGAGAAGTTGATTGACAACCATCCACGCTTCATAGGCAAGATTGATAGTTCCTTCTGTCTCAAGCACTGCTCACCACAGTTTGTGAGCTTGAGGCCCTAGCAGCAGAGGCTCCAGCAGCGGTAACACCAGCTTCAACAAGGATTGCTTTTAATGTAGTTGAGTTCTGATCTAAGAACATCGAAGGGCATTCCTTTAGCCCTAAGAGATAGATTTCAAGTTTGTAGCTCCTAAGGATAGGAAGAGCCCGGTTCTTCCAGAGTAAGAAGTTTCCACGATCAAGCTTGATGGTCGTGATTTGGTTCAGCAATTCGTTGAGAGGTGGATTGCTGAAATTCAGCATGCCAGAGGTTGTAGATGAGTTTCCAGAGAAGGCGTTGGCCATGGTACTCTATACCAAAATACGATAACAAGATTTGGGAGAATTTTATCAATATTATATTATTGATTTGAGAGATCCCTCAGACTAACTTATATAGGGAGCCCTAGAATTAGGGCACACGAAAGAATAATTGAAAGAATAACTAATTACACTTGTCAAATAATTATTGGAACACATAATATTCTCACCAGTCAAATAATTATTGGAACACATAATATTCTCACCAAAAAAAATTCTAACTAATAAGATTCTTCGTGACATTTGTGCTATTTGTGGCTTGGCACTTCTTGCACAGCTGAGTGTATAAACTTGTACAGCCTAGCTTGGCTAACTTGGCCTTTGACTTTCCTTTGACTTGGCCATCACCCTCAATATCATGTGCCCTGACTTCTTCATGGGATCCACTCTTGAGACTCACCCTTCCACAAATTCAAAGATGAATAGATCAAGTAGTTTGTTGAGAAAACATTATAATAAGAAAAACAATTAATGGATTATATAGCTAACCATCAACAATAAAAAATTAAGAAATTTCATCTTAAAATGATCACCATCATCGTTTAACTCAAATAATGAAAGATTAACTTATAGAAGACTAACAAAAGAAGTTTCATTTGTAGAGTTATCAGAAAGGTCACCTCTCCACTAAGCATCCATGTTTGTCATGTTTAAGAATCAACGGACAACAAATATTGAAAACATTACAGCAACCACACATGGAAAGTCAAGCTCGGACACGTCTTAAACTATAACATCAAGTTTTGTTGATACTTTGAAAGTTTAGATAAACCCTTTATATGAGTCCTGTAGGGCGATTGATCAACAATTTTATTAGGATGACTCTACAACAACATGACTCCGAAAGTTGCTACGCAAGCCATGAGATATAGAACACCAGAGATCATGAAGCACCATGAAATAGTTGTTCAACCTGTATGCACAATAAAAAATAATAATAATAATAAAATTAAAAAAAAAAAAAAAAAGAACGACTATTGCACACTGCTTCAGATTACTGAATTCAGTATGAGTTGTCACAATAATAAACCCTACGTGTGCAATGAAACATATTGTCAACTCTCTTTTATAGTGTATGCATAACTTAATTTACAAACCCTTGCAGCTTGATATGCAATAATGTATACTGTACACTTTTATACAACCATATTATATTGATCTTATCTTGATTCCATGTGTATGATATGCAATAAATATACTCTTTACAATAAGTATGATATGTAATAACTAGATGAGGCTAGTGTGGCAAATACTGATCACCTAAGCTTACTTAAAACTTAAGTGCAACCAAGTAAAAAAAAAATAAAGAAACAAAAGAATATGATGCAATCCAATAGTTCCAAAAGTTATTACTTTCAATGAGCAACCAGCCCAAAAAACTTGATCCCATGAGCAACCTTGAGAAAAACCGGTTATGAGTTCATGTGGATGGGAAGGAAGATCAAACTCTTACCCTCAATGAGCAACCTAGAGAAAACCGGATCCAAGGAAAAAAACAGCTCAAAAAAGCAACTTTTTTCGGTCATCAAAAGTGGACAAATCTTGGGAAAGGAAGATTCTGAGGTATGGACTTTAGTTATAAAGGACCATGTTCAAACACCTAGCCCTGGCAATAACCTAGCAGACATTAATAGACTTTTTGAAGAATTCCCCCAACTCTTAGAAACACCCTCAACCCTCCCACCCTTAAGAGATATTTGACACAATATTGACCTCATCCTTGGTTCTATAATGTCTAATTTACCACATTATAGGATGAGCCCAAGTGAGTATGCCATACTTTAAGAACAAATTAAAAAACTTCCAGAAAAAGGGCACATAAGGCCAAGTTTGAGTCCATGTGTTGTCCTTGTTTTGTTGGCACCAAATACAGTACAAGAAATTTACCTATTCCCGATGAGAAAAACCGTCGAAAAAAGTCAAAAAATCGTTGGAAAAACCTTTCCCGACAAATTTTCTACCGTCGGGATCGTCATCAGGATAGTCTCATCGAGAAAACCTTTTCCCCATGGAAAAAGTCACACCATCGGGATTAATGATTTCCCGACGGAAAACTCCAACCAATTTTCTCCCGACGCACATAACCTAGCGTCGGGAAAAGTGACTTCTCCCTACGCCAAAGATTGCTTTATGCCGTCGGGAAAAGTGACTTCTCCCTACGCCAAAGATTGCTTTATGGAGTCGGGAAAATGCCTTCTCCCGACGGTTATGCGTTGGGAGAAACGCGTTCCCCCCACAGTTATGCGTCGGGAGAAACGCGTTCTCCCCACGGTTATGCATTCCCAACACTTTCTCCCCACGGTTATACGTCGGGAGAAAGCGTTTCTCCCGACGCTCATAAGTTTGTGTCGGGAAATATCCCTTCTCGTGACGATAAAAGTTGGTTGAGCATCGGGAGAAATGCGATCTCCCCACGGTTATGCGTTGGGAGAAACGCTTTCTCCCGACACTCATAAGTTTGCGTCGGGAAATATCTCTTCTCCCGACGATAAAAGTTGGTTGAGTGTCAGGAGAAGTGCTTTCTCCCGACACCATTTGATTCAATGTCGGGAGAAATTTCTCCCAACGCAATCAAACACATTTACCGTTGGGAGAAGTCAACAAATGAGTGTCGGGAGATGTATTTTTTTATATTATATTTTTATAATTTATTAAATATCAAACCTGTTTATAATTTATTAAATATCCAACTTGTATATAATTTATCAAATATCAAACTTGTTTAAATTCAATATTTAATAATTTTCTTCCATAACATTAATAATAAAATAACAATACATAGTGTCTTAAAAATTACATAATTAAAACATAAACACCAAAATGACATTTAAAATTATCTTAAACATTACAGATCTACAAATTATATGTCTACAACCTAAACTTTATGACTTATCTGAGAGATCCATCTTGAAGCTAGTCTTTCGAGCTACCTACAAAATACAAACTTAAACATTATACATTTACTCATACACTAATATCAACAATGATATAAAACTTAAACATAACTATGCACTTATTCACATGTTAATCTCAAATGCAATAGAAAACTTAAACTTAAATTTAGTAACATTATAACATATACCAACCTCCAACCTAATCTCAAACTCAATAAAATTCAACTCAAACTTAAATAGAACCATGCACTTACTCTTGTACAAACTTTAAAACTAGATGCTCAACCTAAGACAATTCAAATGCACTTTAGGCCATCCCCCCCCCCCCCCCCCCCCCCCAACAAAAAAAAAAAAAAAAAACTATGCACTTATTCACATATTAATCTCAAATGCAATAGAAAAGTTAAATATAACCATGCACTTACTCTTATACAAACTTAATTTCAACTCAAACTCAATGTATTTATCTATATACTCCCTCCCTCCCCCCTCCCCCGAACATTAACATTCAAATAACAATACACAATCAATATAACATTAACATAGTCAATACAAAACTTAAACTTAAATTTAGTAACATTATAACATATACCAATCTCCAACCTAATCTCAAACTCAATAAAATTCAACTCAAACTTAAATATTATAATCATGCACTTACTCTTATACAAACTTTAAAACTAGATGCTCAGCTTAAGAAAATTCAAATGCACTTTAGGATTTCCACCCCCCCACACATGCACACACTTTAATCCAAAAATCATTATAACATATAAATTGCTCAAACCTAATTTCAAACTCAATGTATGAATCTATATACCAATCTCAAACTGAAAAGATTCTAAACATACTTGTTCAACTACTTTCTCATTTCTTTTTCTACTCAAAAGAAATGAAAAGAGAAGAGTTATAAGTTATTGTTTTTCCCTTCAATTTCTTGGTGTGAATTTGTTGGGATTTCTGAGACCACATAGCAAAGGTCTCCAAATTAATAAACATGTAGTAATTTGCATTATTTCATTTTTGGGTTTGCATAACTTTTGAAATTGACAAACACCTTGTTGTTCCTCCCTTACGACTTAATGAGAGTAAGCTTGAAACTTTAATCCATCTATCCTATCGACTAAACTATAAAACTAATTATAAAGTGAAAATGCATCTAAATGTCCATATCTAAATCTTGGAATATATCATATATTTCATACATACAACGATGAACATAGAAGAGAATCACTGTGACAATGACATTAAATAATTTTTTTTCAAGTAAGGGAGAGAGATATGCAAGACTACCATATACTGAATTGCTCTAAGCGATTTTGCATTCAATTTATACATGAAAACCTAACCAAAATTAACTGTCTTTCTTTTTTCAATTAGGTTAGGACTTGATTTTTCTAGAGTATATAAACATATTTGGCCAATCGATATAGGTAAGAAGTTTCATTTAAGTCTTAAATACTATTTTATAAAGTAATAACTAAATTATTAAACTCATTACAATATATAATTGAGAAACTTAATCATTACACAAAATTTAAATTATAAAGACTCAATCGTTCTAAAACATAAGTTCACTTTACTAAATTGTTAATTCAATACTTTTTAACTCTTTATTTTAACATCATATAAAACAGAACCAACACACACTAGCTATAATAACCCTGCTAAAGATGAATTTGATCTTTTACTCAAACTATTTAATTTAAAATCTAAAATCTAATATTAGACTCAATCTAAAATCTCATATTAGCTATAGATAAGAAAAGATTATGAGTAATCAGTAATGTTGAGTACTGACCTTGAAAATAAAAGCGATGGCGTGCGGTGGGAAACGGATCTCCGGCGGCGTGAGGCGGTGGCGTGCGATAGTGGCGTTCAGCAGTGGGAAGCGTTGCTGGAGAAGATTTGAGGCAGCGGTGATGGGAGCAGATCCCCAGCGGTGGCATTAGGCGACCTGCGGCGTCAGGTGTTAGTCGTCGGCTGTGCGGCGTCAGATTGTGGCGTCGAGCTTCAGACGTTAGGCGTATGTGGCATGCGGCGTCGAGCTTCAGGCGTTGGGCGTGCGGCGTCGGGCATCGACTGTGCGGCATTGGGCGTCAGGCGGGCAGCGTCGACCGTCAGGCGTCAAGTGTGAGGCGGTGGCGTCCGGCGTGCGATGATGGCGTGTAGCGTGTGGCGTGCTATCTGTGCGGTGGCTAGCTAGGGTGAAAGAGAAGAAGTGGGGGCGAAAATGAGGGAGAAAATCGGGGTTGAGGGTTTTTAAAAACTTTTCTCGACGGTTTTTTATTATCGTCGCAAAATGTGACTTTCCCAGACGGTTTTTATAATCGTCGAGAAATGTTGTGACCTTTCTTGATAGTTTCTTATTAGTGTTGGAAATACCCGTTTCTCGAAATCATTTCCTTACGTTCTTATCTCCCGACGGTATTATAATACTGTCGGGCGAAATTGGTTTTCCCGACGGTAATAAAATCACCGTCGGGAGAGCTCTCTTTTCTCGACGGTAATAAAAATACCATCGGGAGTTCATTTTTCAAAAAATTAAAAAAAAATTTTACTTTATTATCTCCTGACGATATTATAATACCGTCTGGAGAAAGACCTCTCTCGACGGTATTTTTATTGTAATTACCGTCGGTAAAGCCCATTTCTCCCGACGGTATTATTCTTTTTTACATCCTGACGGTGGCCCTATGCGTCGGGAGAACTAATCTCTCTCGACACTCACTAAAGTTTGTTGGGATAGACATAGTTTTCGCGACAAAATAAAGAAAAAGGGTCGGCATAGCTACTTTTTCCCAACGCCAAATAAACCATCGGGAAAGGCTACTTTTCCCTACGATTTTTTTTGCGTCGGGAAAAATTTCGTGGGAAAAACCAAAATTTATTGTAGTGAAAAGAGGATGGGACGTGGCAAATGTGTGTGGATAGTAGGGCAATTAACAAAATAACCATCAAGTATAGGTTCCCCATTCCAAGAATCTTGGATCTTAACTAGGAGGAGCCAAAATATTCTCAAAGGTGGACTTAAAAAGTGGCTTTGTTTTTATTTCATCTGCGCGGAGGGAATTTGATGTAATCCAATAGTTCCAAAAGGCTTTCCTTGTATTTTTTAAACAACCTTGTATTGGATTCTATAAATTCTAAGCTTTGTATTGTGTCCAAGTTCTTTAAAATTCTTTATAAATAACCTTTAGTACAAAAGTTACCGTTGGTAACTATTTTAATTAGGCTGTTACAAGATTTTAGTATTTAAACCAAATTCATTCATCATTTTAATACATGTTGAGGTATTTTTTAGAATTTTCTCTTCTTTCTCAACTTGACATGTCAGAATAAGAGAGAAAAAACTAATGAGTAATGAGTTAATAGTAAAATAGCTTTAAGAAAATTATTCTCCTACAAAACATAGATTCAAAAGTTCCACCAAATAATGTAAATTATAAAAACTCAATATAATTAAGCAGAGAGAAATCTGTCAGTAACTCTTGAAAATGTAAACACAAGCCAATAAAAATTTTGTACCTTATTCTTAAACCTTTTGTACCTTATTCTTTGATCATACTAGTGTAGAATATTTTAATATGCATCGTAAAACGATCTCCAGTTATGCTATTAAGTAATTCCAGTGTATATATAGAGCAAGGTTGACCTACGTGCCTCAGAGTTGCCCATACAGGGGCATGGATATCCTAACACACCATAGAAACATATTCACATGGAATATAAAAAATTCATCATGTCGATTAACCACATAAATATATTCATCGTAACATTCCAATTATTATTATTATTATTATTATTTTATTTCTTTATTTATTTATTTTTTTTACATTTTCGCCTCTTTTTTGTTGTTTTTCCTTTTAATTTGAAAACTATGAATGACGTGTGGGTCCTTAGAAAGGCCATATCTCTCTGTTAGGTTTTCAACAAACTCATGAAGGGTCTCTTAAAATGACTTACTATTTGTGTGTAATGAAGTCTCATGCACAATGAGAAATCTAGCACAAACAACATGGTAATAGTTGTTTATGTAGATTCTGGATATTTATCTGATTCACACAAAGCTAGACCACAAATATGTTATTTGTTCACATGTGGAGAAACTGTCATATCATGGCGATTAGTGAAACAAACTATAACGGCTACTTTCTCAAATCATGCTGAAATTATTACAATTCTTGAAGCTAGTAGATAATGTGTATGGCTAAGATCAATGACTCAACACATTTGTGTTGAAACATGTGGCTTGTCTTCTAAAAAAATCTTCTAACAACATTATACGAAGACAACGCAGCATGTATAACCCAAATCAAAAGATGATATATTAAAGGAGATAGAAGAAAGTATGTTTCACCAAAGCTTTTCTACACTCAAAATCTTGAAGAAAATGACGACATCACTATACAACAAATTTGTTCGAAGGATAACCTGACAGACATATTTATAAAGCATTACCTACCACAACCTTTGAATGCAGAACATTGGAATTCGGCGACTCAAAGATCTCAAGTAATGTTCCTATGAGGGGAGTAAATGTATTTTATTCTTTTAGAAGTATTAGATTATATGAAATATGTACTTTTTTTTCTTTCCTAGGATTTTTTCCCCATTGGGTTTTTTTCTAGTAAGATTTTAACGAGTCATATTTCATATATATAATGGACATCTAAGGGGGAGTATTATAAATATTGTAATAAAATAGATATCCATTATATAACCATGCGTAGTGTTTAAAGGCTACGTGTCTCATATTGACACATCCTTATTGGCCATGTAGTTCCATCGTCTACTTGTCAAAGTGCGAATAAATAGAGGCATTTGGTGAATGTTGGAAGAACACATATTGTGAGAAGAAAAGAGAAAGGATTTGAGAATTTTGATTTTAATTTCCATAAAAATCCACATCCATTTTCTATAATTATTTTATTTTATTTTATTTCATATTATTTTAATATTTTAATATTATAATTTTTCGGTTTTTATATTTTTTTTTTTTTTTGTCATTTTGCTCCTCAATTTTACTAACAATATATATATATATATTAACAAATATTTAGAATCTATATTGAATTTCGAGGGGCACTACCTCGGACCATAGATCCGCGGGTGTATGTGGTATGACAAATAACACATTAATGACCCGATTGTTTTGTTTAGCAAGTTATATATTCTCTGCCTACATTTGCACAGCAACACTAATTAGCATGTCTTAGAGTCAATGTTGGGCTTTTTTTTCTTTTTTCTTTTCTTTTTTTTTCCTCCTCTTTGTGAAGCAGAATGTTGGCCCAAAATTGATGCCAAACTAATGTTCAATTTAAGATTTCAAGTAGCTACAATTCCTAAATTTTGGTTCGAGATATAATTATATGAATCAACCTTTTCCCAATTAATTTATTATAGAAAAGCAAAGTGTGGGAAACATGAAACGGGGGACCCTCCATCTGTATATGTACATGGATGAAAAAGGATAAGAAACAGAAGAAGAAAGAAAAGAAAAGAAAAAAAGAAATAATGGAGACGCGGATCATCATCATCATCTCCATCTGTATCTGCTCTCTTCTCAACTCCATCTTTTCCCGCTTCCGAAGCTCCACAAAACTCCCACCACCCACCAGCCCTCCTCCAATCCTCATTCTCACCAATCTCCAATGGCTCTGCAAATCCCCTCTTCAAATGGAGTCTCTGTTTCAGAGTTTCATCACAAAATATGCAGGTCCAACTAGTATGATAGACTTATTGGATATAACTGTTTAGCCTGACCCTGGTAGTGGGGTTACTTACTAAGTATTTTGTACTCTTTCTTTTCATGATTTGTTTTGCCATTGGGACTAGACTAATGCTTCCGTACGAGTCTTCATGTTTTACTTTCGTTTTAGTACTTGGGATTTGTTATTTGAACTAAAACTATTTTCCTTTATTTATTTCTTTATACCAAATTTCTGATCTTAATACATTAATATTTTAGGGGTACCCCAACTAAAGGTTTTGGTTTAAACGAGAACAAATTTATTTACCTCAATGATGTTTCCTCGATTTTTAGAAAAATTATGAAAAAGAGTCTTTTGAGATGTATGCATGCATATAGTGACAACCTAATTCAAGTCCTAGGAAGTCGGGTCGTTACAAGAAAAGAGTAGAATTTTTAAGAATTTACCTTGTTTAGGATTGCTACAATGCTATTACTTTTTATTTTTATTTTTCTTCTTGTTTCTGTTTAGAATCTTCATGTAAAATGTATGTTCGTTTTATGTTGCTATAAAACCGTTGTCATAAAAAAAATCTGTTAATAAGCACAAGTCACCACTAAGACTACTTTTGCATACTCACTTCCTAAGTTGACCTTTCATGCGGTTAAAACACACGGGTGTCATGAATGCCAATGGTTACTTAGTTAACTACTCTATACGGCGGAGTGTCAATTTCTTTTTAATTTTTCTTTTTTTTTTTTGTTTTTTTTTCTTATATAGGCTGTAATGACCCGACTTCCTATGACTTGAACTAGGTTGTCACTATATGCATGCATATATCTAAAACAACTTTTTTTTTTCATAATTTTACAAAAAATCAAAATAACTTTTTGATTAAAATAAATATCTTTTGCAAAATTTAAATAACTAAAATTTTTTTTATTGAGGTACCCCAAATAATGACTCTCTTCGCCGGGATGTCAGCAGGTTAGGTAGCTGTAAGGTTTTTTTATATTCGATGGAAGGTAGAGAGCTGCTTTTAAGTAGGTAAAGAGCTGGTAGTAAGGGTCTTCCATCAGTTTTCCTGTGGTTTGAGTTCTGAGACGAAGATAAGGCTTGGCTTTGAAGGGACATATGGAAGAACGAGGCATCTATGATGCGGAGATCCAGTTGTGCTTGCTGCCTATCCACTTGGCGAGTAAGAGGCTCTGTGTAAGAGTGGAAAGTATTCCTAAACAGAAAACTTGCATAAAACATTTGACTGTGAGAATTTTAAAAGAAAAAAAAAATAAAGTTCTGAATTCAAATGACATAACCAAAATTCTTAAAGATGAAAACATGAAATAATTTATGTGGAAGCATCTGACTAGTCCCAATGGCACGATCAAGGTTTTCTAGGTTTTCTCTCATCCTTTGCCAAGGTGTCCTTCACTTACCTGAAAAACATAACATGAAAAGTATTAGTACAAAATACTTGGTAAGTAACCCCACTACTGGGGTTAGACAAAATACTTGGTAAGTAACCCCACTACCGTGGTTAGACTAAACACTTATGTCTAATAAGTGCATCATACTATTGGGACATGCATAAATAACTAATCTTGGATGGCAATCTAATGAGCGATTTAACCCATCCTAACACACATCTGGTGGCCCGAAGGCTCACAAACGTAGTAAGGCACCTGTCGGCATTCGGTAGCATAGTAAGAAACTCGTAGGTCTCTGGTAAGATAGTAGAAACTTGTAGGCTTCCGGTATTGTAGTAGGAAACCTGTCGGCTTCCGGTATCGTAGTAGGAAACCTGTCGGCTTCTAGTATCGTAGTAACATTGGGAGGGTAAGTCGTCACTTTTCTATAAAGATGCTTATATTACGTTTACATCATAAATCATATCAAACATGTGCTAATATCATCATACTTATAAAACAATTATAGATATAAGCAGCTCAATTTCACCAAAATTAAGCAAATTATTTAAAAATTGTCTACAATTGCCTAGCTTAAGGGCAGTTCTAGTAGTAAGATTACTTACCTTACGATTATGTCCAAGCAGCTAACCAAGCAGCCAATTCTTACAAAATCCTTGAATTAAAACCCTAGAACATAAATTTAAACTTAAATTAAGTCTTTAGGCATGATTCCAAATACAATTTACTCAACAAGTAAATCGAATAATCTTACCCAAAATGCAACTAAGTCAAAATTTTCTTCCATACTTCAAACAATGGGTCCAACCAAAATGGACCCTTTAACTCGCTTGGACAGCTTGCTTCTGGTTCAAAAATCCTTTGAAACTTGAATCTAAAACCCAAACCCAATGGGTAACAGCAATTAAAACCAACACCTAATTTACTTACCAAAACAGTCCTGGCCTAACCAAATCTTGAAATCCCGATGTAACCCACAAAAAACAGATGATGCCAGCAAAGTTGAACGAAGAGAGGGCAGTTGGGCGGCGACTTGCAAATGGCGGGCCAAAACTCACTGTAATCCAAGATTGACTTAAATATATATATACTTATTAAATTCTTTTTCTCTTTCCTTTTCCAAAACTTGTATATATATATATATATTGAATTTCTGTTTTTCTTTTCCCAAAAGAAAACACAACTTATTTAATATAATTTCTCTCAACCCAGCAAATCAAATTCCAACCACCACTTAATAATTTATTTAACCAAAATATCTCCAAACAAATCAATTCCCCAACTTGAATTCGATTCCAACTTATCCTCGTTCTTTCCTTAAATTAACCAAGTTCTTAAATCTCAAACAATTCCAAATCTTCAACTTCAATCCAACTTTTAAATCTCCCAAAAATAAATTAAATTTTTCACTAATTGAATTAAATCCAAATCTTTTATCATGATTACTTTAAATTGGATTATTTTCTCAGCATAATCCAATTAAGCCTCACAATTCAAACAATTAACCAAATAGTTCAAGATAATTAATTTTTTTAAAACAAAAAATACCTGAAAATTAGGGATGTCACATAGGCCGAGTAGGAATGAATGGTAAAACACTATATATGTAAGCCCTTACACTTAGTTGAAAGGAATGGGCAAGCTAATGCATGGTAAGTGTGGAGGCCGAGAGCTTAAGTCATGAGTACCTTGCGTTGAAGAGTATTATGTGTTGAAGTATATTATGCGTTGGAGAAATCCAAAGTACTGATCGAGAGTTTTCGATTGTGGTGCAGTGTATGAAGATGTGGTTATTAATCGCTAAGTGATATTGGTATGCATTGGTGCATAGAAGAGTGGCCGATAAGGGCTATGCGTTGAAGGTTGGTATGCGTTGGTGAATAGAAGAGTGGCCGAGAAGAGCTATACGTTGAAGGTTGGTATGCGTTGGTGCATAGAAGAGTGGCCGGAGGACCATGCGTTAGTCGGCTATCCGGCGATGGGGCGTTGGGCAATTAGTAGCACAGTAAGTTGAGGCTATGCGTTGCTGAAGCCATGCGCGGAAGGTTTGCGTTGGCCAACCTAAGTAGGAAGGTGATGACAGTGCTGGTGAGTCGATGATCTATATTTATATATAAGTGAGTGCACCGAATAATTAAACACTTTAGACATATTTTCGAACTCAGATTGATCCTATTTTGCAGACGAACAACGAGGAGAGGTGGAAGAAGGTGTTTATATCGAATTTAAGTAGAATCCAAATCATTTTCATGGTGAAATTGAAGCTGGAACCAGAAGCTTGATTGTTGTCGATAAATCTGGACATCATTCAGTATTTGAAGAAGAGTGAGCTGAGGAAGTTGAAGCTAGGGCTGAAATTTTAAGGTTAGTAAGTTAACTCAATTCTTAGCAACTTTCATGAAGGATGTTTAAGCTAAATTTGAGCAAAAATATGTTAAATTCTTGGAGAAAGTAATTAGAGTTGAATTGCTAGATGATTTAAAGCAGCCGAAGTTATTTAAGAATAGTTCTCAAACGAAGAAGAGTTATGGTTTGAAATTTTGAGGTAAGTTAGAAAGCTCACTACTTTACAAGTTTTTAGAAGAGAGGAAGTTCTGAATTTGGCTGGAATGCGATGTTTAGCAGGTTAAAGAAAGAGTTAGAAGGGAAAGAAGAAAGCAGTGGCCATCACGTGTCGCTAAGACAGCGGTATCGCTAAAAGAGCTGGAGAGTGAACAGCGAAACGAGTATTGCTGGTAACGCAAAGGGCTTTGCGTCTCACAACTCTCGCTAAAGTCTCGCTGGGTGTCGCTCCTTAAGGTAATCTCGCTAGTCTCGATAAGCCTGGTCTCGTTAGTGCCGCATGGTTATAAGTAGGTCTCACTAATAATCTCGCTGATATTTGTGGATCTCGCTCATTATGAAAAGTTGTAAACAAGAGAGGGACTAGTGATGAAACACATGTTTGAGATGTTTAAGCAAATATAGTGAATATAAAGAGGAATATTAGAAATTTCTAACATGAAAAAGGTGTGTTTACAGGCCAAGAGGAGCTAGGGAAAGCGTATAACCCGCTTGGAGCTTAGAATAAGTTGTGAGTGACATTATGGTTTGAGATAAGCTTACTTGATTACCATTTTCTATATGCTCAGTAATACCTGTGAAGCATGATTTGGGGTGTACTCATATGTATGAAACTAGAACATATCTTATATGTAAGTTAGAGCTTGAAAGTGTATTAGTTGATGTACCTAAGTCTTACCAAGCTAGTTGCTTGATGAATGATCTGAGAACTCTGAGGTACCAAGATTTATGTTTCATTTATGATTAATATGAAGTGCATGTCAGTACTCTAGAAAGATTGAAATGGGACCTAATGCTGAAGAACATGAGAAGGCATATGGGCAGCCCTAGTATTTCTATGAAGCTCTCACTAAAGGACATAGAAAAGGTGATTGAGTATTCACTGGGACCCTAGTACCAAAGGACATGAGAAGGTATACGGGCAGCCTGAGATCAGACAAACATATAAGCATAATAGAAGGCATTTGACGCTAATGTGTTGAGATTACTCCACACAGCTAAGGTTTATTAATGTTGGGTGCATTGAGTTTGCTCTACCTCAATTAAGGATTAATGAAAAGAAACTCAGTTGTGTGATTATAGTTAGTTGCTAGTTTACAATGCGTGACTAAGCAGATTATATTAGTGATCGTAGTTATACTTTATAGAGTTTATATTTTAGATAGTCACTCACTGAGCATTGTAGCTCATAAATTCTCGTTTCTTTGATGTTTTTTTCCAAGCAGCGAGCGTGTTTGGGGTGCTTAGCCTACCATCAAGACTTCTTTGGGCCTAATCAGGATTTTGTACTTGGGAACTTGTAAACCCCAACCCTATGTAGATATTATACTTATTTTGAGTAACATAGTGAGAATCATTAGGCATACTTGTAAATATTACACATAGCCTCTTAAATCTTACTCCTAATGCTATCCTATCAGTAGATCTTTGCATAACCATTGTATAAGCTAAGTCTAATGCCAGTAGGTTCTGATATATAAATATGTATATAACAGTGTTAGCAGGATGAAGAATAGTTTTAACACTCACTCCTAGGTAAATATATAGATATATATATCTAGGATGGGGGTGTTACAATATAACAATACAATACAAACTGCTCCGTCCTCAACATTTAAAGTTTTAAGTGTCCCCATTAACAAAACTGAAATGAAGAAAACAAGATAAATAAGTTTGAACGTAGAGAAGAAAGCACAAGGAGAGAATTATGTTTTGAATCTAAAACGGAGAGAATCGTGCAAATTAAACTAAAACATAATACATAATTAACTATTTTGTAAATTAATTGTTTTAAACCTTCCCCTTTGCACAAAAATTTGTATAACAACAAATAATATAATGAAAAGGAAATTCGTTCAAGCATAATTTTTTTTCTTTCTGTTTTTTTATTTTTTTGAGTAAATTCCCTTATCTACTAAATAATTAGTTTCTAAATACCTACAATTTTAGCAAGATGGACACATCCCTATTTTTTAAAACTAAGTTGTTATTTCGTAATTGAGTGCCATTAATATTATTTGTTTATGAAGATTTTGTTTCGAATGGGGTTGTATAAATATCCAGTGCACTATTTGTAATTCCACATCCCAATTTAAAAAGCAATTACAAAGTGCTTTTTCAACTGCAATATGATGAAGCAAATGGAAACGAGGCGTACGAAAAAGCAGTGTGTGGTGTTGTTGCTACTCTTATGTTTGGCAGTGCTTGAAGAAACCAAGGCTGCGGAGCTTGCAAAATGACAGATCCATGTTGTGAATCGGCTAAGCAATGGCCAAATCCTGTTGGTTCATTGCAAATCCAAAGACAATGATTTAGGAGAACACAAGCTTAGTGTTGGATCTGAATTCAATTGGAGATTTAAAGTAAACTTTTGGAATACCACATTGTTTTGGTGTTACCTGCAGAAGCCGAATGGACTACATTCGTCATTCGAAGCCTTTTGGATTGAGAGCACATCAGTTTGGCTCTATGATATTTGCTACGATTCTAACTGCATTTGGATAGCTAAAGATGATGGAATTTATTTGAGGGACAACACTAACCAAAAAGATGTTTTGATTCATAATTGGGAACAATTATGCACCAAAAACACATCACTCCATTATTATATGTGGCTTGTTGGGATTAATATATATAAGATTTTTATTAATATAAAGGTTTTGATACTCACATCTTGTTTTTTTTTTTCGTTTTTTAAATTATTGCACAAGTTTATTTCTGTTTCTAGTTTTTCATTCCCATGATATTAATCTAAGAGCAATATAGCTTACTAAATCTCAAACTAATCTCTCTTGAGATCTAATTCGACGAGTGAAGAAGTTTCAATGAAGTTAATTAAGTCAAGAGTAGGAGAATCTTAATAAAGTTTCTACTTCATAACTTTTGAAATGCAGTATTACCTTGGATTTAATATTAACAAGTTCATAATCTTATTCTTTCAAGTATGTTATCCAAATCTTTTTTAACAAGTTTTAATAAGAAAGTAAATTGAGAAAAGGTAAGAGAAGGGTTAAAATTACGAGGAAAAATAAAGAAAAGAGAAGGGACAATAGATTTCATCACACCCAAACGTATCTTAAATCATCCAAAATTAATTTAGTACTTTTTTAGTAAGAAATTGGGTCGGGAAATCCAATCACGAACCTCATGGTCGCTCACACATTTCAGATGCCAGTTGAGCTATGCTCACTTTGGCCGAAATTAATCTAATACTTGATTGGATACCTTTGAATGCAATTTTGATATCATCAAATTTCATTTTGAATGATTAAAAGTATATTTCAAATTATTTTGAAATTGACAAAAGTTATCTTAAGAAGTTTAGACTTAGAGTTTGAGGTAGGTAACAAGGTATTCCTTAAAGTGGCGCCTATGAAAGGTGTTATGAGGTTTGGAAGGAAGGGGAAGTTGAGCCCTAGATTCAATTGCCCATTTGAGATATTGGAATGAGTTGGCCTAGTAGCTTATTCGTTTGGCCTTGCTACTGTCACTATCTGCAGTTCATAATGTCTTTCATGTTTCTATGTTGAGGAAGTATGTCGCAGATCCGTCTCACGTGGTAGACTATGAGCCCTTGCAATTGAATGAGAATTTGAGGTATGAAGAGAAGCCTACTCAAATTCTAGCAAGGAAAGTAAAGGCTTTGCGCAATCGAGAGATAGCCCTGGTAAAAGTCCTAGGGCAGAATCATCAGTTCATGGAGACAACGTGGGAACAAGAGGATGAAATGAGATCAAAGTACCCAGAGTTGTTCCAATCTTAGAACTTTCGAGGATGGAAGTTTCTCAAGGAGGGGAGGATGCCCAAATTTTTTTGAGGTAATTTTAATTGGGTTAATTATCTTAAATTATTTGGGAGCCAAATTAGAATTTTTTTTTTCTGTAGGAAACCAAATCCAATCTAAGTATTTAAGATTTTAAAATCTTATTTAAAATCAGTTAGTAAGATTTTATTTGATTTGAGGAAGGTTTGAGAGGTTGGAGTCCAGTTTAGGAAAAATTGGAAAGATTATGGTGAAATTTGGTTCAAGTGTATATTTTTGGTGGTGAGAGTTTTAAGGAATTTATGGAAAAGGAAAAAGGGGGGAAAAAGAAAAAGGAAAAGAGATAGTTATTTTTAAAAAGGGAATTAGGGTTTGAATAAAAAAAATGTATTTATGTTTATAAGTAAGCCTCAAAGTGCGTGAAAGCATAAAAAAAGCTCTTCCTTCTCTCTTAGTTTTCACTTCTGTCTCTCTCCTTCAGAATTTTCTTTTCCTTGATCAACTGCCAGGCGCTGCTCCTCCCTTAGTCGTCTGTCCCCACCGGCTGCCACACGTCGTTTATTGCTCGTCGTCATCGTCCACGCAGCGTCAAATAGGTTTGTTGCTGCCGCAACTCTCCTTCGCGCGTCTGTCGTTGCTTGTGGGTGCTCCAGTCGGCGTTGGCTTGTCATTGTTGCTCAGGTCCGTAGTGCCGTCGTGCGTGTCACCTCGGAAGTCTGCCGTGTTCCGTCGCCGTTTCTTGTTGATTAGTTGTCGGAACTTTGGATTTTAGAAGGTAAGATGTTGGTGATTTGTGGGTTTCTTATTTGGGGTTTGGGAGTTCCTAAAATTTTCTTGGGGTTATGTGTAGATTGTTGCTTTGATTTGAGAATTGGAAGCAATTTCGAGTTAAGCCACGCTTCGAGTAAGATTATTTGGAGTAAGTTTTGATTAATTTGTGATTGGAGATGAGTCTACAAGTTCAATTTAAGTGGGGATTTATGCTTAGGTTATAATTCAAGGGTTTTGTGAAAATTGGTTGCGTGGTTAGCAACTAGAACCTAATTCCAAGGTAAGTAATCTCATTACTGGATTCGCCTTTGTGCTAGGTGATTTAGATAGCGACTGAACTGTTTGGTTGGGTGAAAATTAACGAGCTTGACATGATTTATCTTGTTGTGTGAGCATGCTACATTAGTTTTTCTTTATTGATGTGATTATGTGTGGGACTATGAAGCATGTAGCATAATTTATGTTAATATTTACCAAAACATGATATTTTTTTACTATAAAGTGACGATTTCCCTCCTAATGATGCTATGTTACCAGAAGCCGATAGGTTTCCTACTATGCTACCAGAAGTCGATAGGTTTCCTAGTGGGGTTACTTACTGGTTGATAACTTGTAGAAATACAAGTTATTATAGCCTTTTTCTTAGAGAAATAGAGATTAAATAGAGAAGCATGCGACAGTTTATGGTAAATTCTATTAATAAATCTTCCTTTGCGTTCTACTCTTGTATTTTTATGAAGACAATAATTTTACCACTTTTTGAGCCTAAAACGCATGTTTTAACGCATGAATGCGAACGATGCGTTGACAACTTATTAATGCAGGACTATGCGTTAGCAATCTGTTCTTCATGGACGCATGATTTGAACGGAATGCGAACAACCTGAAGATGCGTTAACTACTCAACGCAAGACTATGCATTAGCAACCTATGACGCGTTGACAGCAACCCAACTCTCCTTGAACACATAATGACAAAAGACACAAGGCGCGGAGAATCAGATCAGAATCTTGAGAGCTTGTCGGAAGATTGACATACATGATCTGTGGCTAAAGTGATTGATAACTTGTAGAAATACAAGTTATTATAGCCTTTTTCATAGATAAATAGAGATTAAATAGAGAAGCATGTGGTAGTTTATGCTAAATTCTATTAATAAATCTTCCGTTGCGTAATATTCTAGTATTTTTATGAAGATAATGATTTTACCACTTTTTGAGCCTAAAACGCATGTTTTGACGCAGGAATGCAAACGATGTGTTGATGACTTCTTAACGCAGGACGACGAGTTAGCAATCTGTTCTTCGTGGACGCATGATTTGAACGGAACGCAAACAACCTGACAATGCGTTAACAACAACTCAACGCATAACTACGCGTTAGCAACCTACGACGCGTTGACATCGGCCAAACTATTCATGGACGCATAGACGACCATTAAGGCAAGGCACTGAGAATCAAATCAGAATCTTGGGAGATTGATGGATGATTGATGAACATGATTTGTGGCTAAAGTGGTGGATCTTAATTGGCTCGAGAATCACGCAATCAAGCAAGATCGACGCAGTATCAATCTCGCCACAAATCAAGCAGATTTGCCATTAACTGGGATTGCATCATCTATAAAAAGGCAGCTCTGTGAGATGAGAAGGGTTGTTGATTCTCGGAAGAACTCCATAAGTGACAGCAGAGTTCTCTCAGACTTCAGCCGGAGACGAATAGCTTGAGAGAGAAGAGTCTTCCCTCCGTCGGACCACTTCACAACAGAGCATCACCCTTCCATCCGGGCGACTCAAGACATTGACGCCTTCCCTGCTTTCTTTCTTATTGTTCTATCTTAATTTTAGATTTGTATCACGGCATTGAACTTATCGAAAATTGTATCTCATTTCATCAATATAATTATCTTCCATGTCTACTCATTTCTCTAAACTTTCTGCTTTTTACTTTCAAACCATGAGTAACTAGTCACTCAAGGGTCTAGGGTTGCATTAGCATCTAACTAGGAACCATAGTGTAACTATTTTATCTTGTCAATTGCGAGCTTAATCCGATGCTTATGTCCATCTGACAAATCAATATAAGTAGTAATAATCAAACTGCTCGAGAGGGTAAGTGATTGTGGAACTCAATTGACAAGGGCCAAGTAGTGTTACCTGTCTATGGGGATAACCTTGGTTCTTAACACTCTCTTATGCGTTATAGACATATAACGCATAGCGGTTGACAACCGGGAGAAGAGTCACAAGTATGAATAGAATACTACTGTTCATTTCCGATGTTAGATGTTAATCAACCCGAACCCTTTCTTTATCCATTCACACACATCTTTAGCTGAACTTGCTGTGTCGCATGCTTTCCATCTTTCACAATTTTAGTCTAGTGTACAAACAATCACTTTCCGTAGATTAAAAACAATTCTCAAATATTTCTTGGTTACCACTGCAACGCATGAAATCCAACTAAATACTGAATCAATATAATCCATGTGTTCGACCTCGGACTCACCGAGAAAACCTATTCCTTTGCTTATACTTGGGTAAAGGATAGGAAAACTTGACAAGACCACCAACGCATAATAATAGGACGCACAGCATGTTCAAAGCATGATATGTTGAACGCATAAACACATCATTTAGCACCTTGCATTAGGATAATTTACACATACAAATATTACCACAACAGTGGTGGATCTAAATTGACTAGAGAATTACGCAATTAGGCGAGATGGACGCATGATATCAATTTCACCGCCAATCAAGCAGATTTGCCATTGATTGCGAATGCAGCATCTATAAAAGGGCAAATCTGCAAGATGAGAAAGGGTTGTTGATTCTCGGAAGAATTCCTAAGTGACAACAGAGTTCTCTCCAGACCTCAACCGGAGACGAATAGCTCGAGAGAGAAGAGTCTTCCCTCTGCCTGACCACTTCACAGCAGAACTTCACACTTCCATTCCGGTGACTCAAGACATTGACGCCTTTTCCTGCTTTTCATCTTATTTTTCTATCTTGATTTTAGATTTGTGTCAAGACATTGAGCTATCTAAAGTTGTATTCCGTTCATCAATATATAATTCTTCCATGTCTATTCATTTCTCTATGCTTTCCACTTTTTACTTTGAATCCATGAGTAACTAATCTATCAAGGGTCTACGATTGCGTTAGCATCTAAATAAGAACCATAGTGTAACTATTGCATCTTGTCAATTGCAAACTTAATCTGATGCTTATGTCCATCTAGCTAATCGATATAAGTAGTAATAATCAGACTGCTCGAGACGGTAAGTGATTGTGGAACTCAATTGACAAGGCCAAGAAGTGTTACCTGTCTATAGGAATAACCTTGGTTCTTAACATTCTCCTATGCGTTATAGACATATAACGCATAGCGGCTGACAACCGGGAGAAGAGTCGCAAGTATGAATAGACTATCACCATGCATTTCCGATGTTAGATGTTAACCAACCTGAACCCTATTTTTATCCATTCATTTAAATCATTAGCTGACTTTGCTGTGTCGCATGCCTTTCCATCTTCCACATTTTAGTCTAGTGTACATAATATCGCTTTTTTTAGATTAGAAACAAACCTCCCAATATAATGAAAAGGAAATTCGTTCAGGCCTACTCTTTTTTCTTTCTGTTTTTTCTTTTTTTGAGTAAATCCCCTTATCCACTTAATAATTAGTTTCTAAATACCTACAATTCTAGCAAGATGGACACATCCCTATTTTTAAAAACTAAGTTGTTATTTTGTAAATGAATGCCATTAATATTATTTGTTTATGAAGATTTTGTTCCGAATGGGGTTGTATAAATATCCAGTGCACTATTTGTAATTCCGCATCCCAATTTAAAAAGCAATTGCAAAGTGGTTTTTCAACTGCAATATGATGAAGCAAATGGAAACGAGGCGTATGAAAAAGCAGTGTGTGCTGTTGTTGGTATTGTTGTGTTTGGCAGTGCTTGAAGAAACCAAGGCTGCGGAGCTTGCAAAATGGCAGATCCATGTTGTGAATCGGCTAAGCAATGGCCAAATCCTAGTGGTTCATTGCAAATCCAAACACAATGATTTAGGAGAACATAAGCTTAGTGTTGGATCTGAATTCAATTGGAGATTTAAAGTAAACTTTTGGAATACCACATTGTTTTGGTGTTACCTGCAGAAGCCGAATAGACTACATTTGTCATTCGAAGCCTTTTGGATTGAGAGCACATTGGTTTGGCTCTATGATATGTGCTACAATTCTAATTGCATTTGGATAGCTAAAGATGATGGAATTTATTTAAGGGACAACACTAATAAAAAAAGATGTTTTAATTCATAAGTGGGGATAATTATCCACCAAAAACACATCATTCCATTATTATATCTGGCT
Source organism: Citrullus mucosospermus (assembly GCA_030954485.1). NCBI lineage: Eukaryota > Viridiplantae > Streptophyta > Magnoliopsida > Cucurbitales > Cucurbitaceae > Citrullus > Citrullus mucosospermus. The sequence goes on from CM062063.1 coordinate 31,307,634, forward strand.
TGTTGGGATTAATATATATGGTTTTTATTAATATAAATGTTTTGATACTCACATCTTGTTTTTCTTCCGTTTTTTAAATTATTGCACAAGTTTAATTCTGTTTCTAGTTTTTCGTTCCCATGATATTAATCTAAGAGCAATATAGTTTACTAAATCTCAAACTAATCTCTCTTGAGATCTAATTCGACGAGTGAACAAGTTTCATTGAAGTTAATTAAGTCAAGGGTAGGAGAATCTTAATAAACTTTCTACTTCATAAGTTTTAAAATGTAGTATTTCCTTGGATTTAATATTAATAAGTCCATAATCTTATTCTTTCACATATATTATCCAAAACTTTTTTAACGAGTTTTAATCAGAAAAGAAATTGAGAATGAAGAGGAAAAATAAAGAAAAGAGAAGTGACCATAGTCTTCATCACACCCAAACGTGTCTTAAATCATCCAAAATTAATTTATTACCTTTTTTTAAGTAAGAAATGGGGCAGGGAAATGCAATCCCGGGCCTCATGGTCGCTCACACATCTCAGATGCCAGTTGAGCTATGCTCACTTTGGCCACAATTAATCTAATACTTGATTGGACACCGCAATTTTGATGTCATCAAATTTCATTTTGAATGATTAAAATCATATTTCAAATTATTTTGAAAATGGCAAACGTTATTTTAAGAAATTTAGAACCATTCTCAAACATGTCCATAAAACTTTATAAAGAGAGATAGAATATTTGCAATCCAATTCTTAAATCGATCATTGAATGTATTATAGCTGCTTTTTATAGATTAATTAGCTAGTTTGAGACTTCACTCTTCTAAAAGAGTAACATAGTTTTGTAGAAAAAATTAAATTAAAAACTGTCCTCATCAAGTGATCCAATTGTAATTAAGCCTTGGATAGAATATTTAACATATGGGTTTTGATAACCAAACGTTATATAGAAAATCGAAATAAATTCTGAAACTGAAAAAAACAAATTCTAAAAGCAACGTAAGAAAGTTTGAGGACAGTAATATGCTTACCTTCATTGTGGAAACAATTACCTCCCCTAGTAATAAGGCAATTAGATATCAAATTTAATGCCGACAAAATGCTCGTGTTTGATGCGTAAATAAGACTCTACTCTCTGGTTGAATTAACCAATCAATTTTGTTAGAACAGTCATTGAAACGTTACATTAAAAGTTAAAATTTTGGTTGCGTGGGTGAATTGGCGTACAGATATCTTAACAACCGAGAGATCTTTCGTTCGAACCTCATTAGATCTATTGTGTTAAAAAAAAAAAAAAAATAAGAGAGAGAGAAAGTAGAATTTTTAAAAATTTACCTTATTAAAAAAAATAATAATAAGAGAGAGAGAAAGTAGAATTTTTAAGAATTTACCTTATTTGGGATTGCTACTATGCTATTACATTTTATTTTTATTTTTCTTCTTGTTTCTGTTTAGAATCTTCATGTAACATGTATGTTCGTTTTAGGTTGCTATAAAACCGTTGTCATGAAAAACATCTATTAATAAGCACAAGTCACCACTAAGACTACTTTTGCATACTCACTTCCTCAGTTGACGTGTCATGCGGTTAATATACACGGTGTCATGAATGCCCATGGTTACCTAGTTAACTCTATATGGCAAAGTGTCACTTTCTTTTTAATTTATTTTTTTTCCTTATATAGGTAGAGTAGGAATGAATGGTAACAGACTATATAACAATACAATACAAACTGCTCTGTCCTCGACACTTAAAGTGGTAAGTGTCCCCATTAACAAAACTGAAATGAAGAAAACAAGGCAATTAAGTTTGAACGTGGAGAAGAAAGCACAATGAGAGAATTATGTTTCAAATCTATAACGGAGAAAATCGTGCAAATTAAACCAAAACATAGTACATAATTAACTATTTTTGTAAATTAATTGTTTTGAACCTTCCCCTCTGCACAAAAATTCGTATAACAACAAATAATATAAAAATTCGTATAACAACAAATAATATAATGAACAGGAAATTCGTTCAGGCATCATCTTTTTTCTTTCTATTTTTTCTTTTTTTGAGTAAATCCCCTTATCTACTTAATAATTAGTTTTTGAATACCTACAATTCTAGCAAGATGGACACATCCCTATTTTTAAAAACTAAGTTTTTATTTTGTAACTGAATGCCATTAACATTATTTGTTTATGAAGATTTTGTTCCGAATGGGGTTGTATAAATATCTGGTGCACTATTTGTAATTCTGCTTCTGCATCCCAATTTAAAAAGCAATCACAAAGTGGTTTTTCAACTGCAATATGATGAAGCAAATGGAAACGAGGCGTATGAAAAGACAGTGTGTGGTGTTGTTGCTACTGTTGTGTTTGGTAGTGCTTGAAGAAACCAAGGAGGCAGATCCATGTTGTGAATCGGCTAAACAATGGCCAAATCTTGTTGGTTCATTGGAAATCCAAAGACAATGATTTAGGAGAACACAAGCTTAGTGTTGGATCTGAATTCAATTGGAGATTTAAAGTAAACTTTTGGAATACCACATTGTTTTGGTGTTACCTGCAAAAGCCGAATGGACTACGTTCGTCATTCGAAGCCTTTTGGATTGAGAGCACATCGGTTTGGCTCTGTGATATGTGCTACGATTCTAACTGCATTTGGATAGCTAAAGATGACGGAATTTATTTGAGGGACAACACTAATCAAAAAGATGTTTTGATTCATAAGTGAGAATAATTATGCACCAAAAGCACATCACTCCATTATTTTATGTGGCTTGTTGGGATTAATATATATGGTTTTTATTAATATAAAGGTTTTGATACTCAAATCTTGTTTTTCTTTCGTTTTTTAAATTATTGCACAAGTTTATTTTTGTTTCTAGTTTTTCGTTCCCATGATATTAATCTAAGAGCAATAAAGTTTACTAAATCTCAAACTAATCTCTCTTGAGATCTAATTCAACAAGTGAACAAGTTTCAATGAAGTTAATTAAGTCAAGGGTAGGAGAATCTTAATAAAGTTTCTACTTCATAAGTTTTGAAATGTAGTATTTCCTTGGATTTAATATTAATAAGTCCATAATCTTATTCTTTCACATATATTATCCAAAACTTTTTTAACGAGTTTTAATCAGAAAAGAAATTGAGAATGAAGAGGAAAAATAAAGAAAAGAGAAGTGACCATAGATTTTATCACCCCCAAACGTGTCTTAAATCATCCAAAATTAATTTAATACTTCTTTTCAAGTAAGAAATGGGGCGGGGAAATCCAATCCCGGGCCTCATGGTCGCTCACACATCTCAGATGCTAGTTGAGCTATGCTCACTTTGGCCACAATTAATCTAATACTTGATTGGACACCTTTAAGTGCAATTTTGATGTCATCAAATTTCATCTTGAATGATTAAAATCATATTTCAAATTATTTTTAAAATGGCAAACGTTATTTAAGAAATTTAGAACCATTCTCAAACATGTCCATAACACTTTATAAAGAGAGATGGAATATTTTGCAATCCAATTCTTAAATCGATAATTGAATGTATTATAGCTGCTTTTTATAGATTAATTAGCTAGTTTGAGACTTCACTCTTCTAAAAGAGTAACATAGTTTTGTAGAAAAAATTAAATTAAAAACTGTCCTTATCAAGTGATCCAATTGTCATTAAGCCTTGTATAGAATTTTTAACTTATGGGTTTTGATAACCAAACGTTATATAGAAAATCAAAATAAATTCTGAAACTGTAAAAAAAAAAAAAAAATTCTAAAAGCTACTTAAGCGTGTTTGAGGATAGTAATATGCTTACCTTTGTTATGGAAACAATTTCCTCCCCTAGTAATAAGGCAATTTGATATCAAATTTATTGTCGACAAAATGCTCATGTTTGATTCATAAATAAGACTCTATGTAAGCCCCACACTTAGGTTTGGAAGTTGGCAAGCTTAAAGTGGTGATGTATTATGTGTTGGTGAAGAGAAAGGTGGGCCGAGAACAAGAGTGTGAGAGCTAGCATGTGTTGGAAGCTATATTACGCGTTCAAGAGCAATGCTATGCGTTTATGGGCAATACCATGCGTTCAAGAGCAATGCTATTCGTTTATGGGCAATACCATGCGTTCAAGAGCAATGCTATGCGTTCATAAGTTATATTATGCGTTGGTGGGCTAAGGCTATGCGTTGGTGAGGTTGAGAAGAGGAGCTATGCATTGGTCAACTCGTTTATAAAGGGAAAAATGAGTAGCGGTTAAGTCGGTGGCCTATATAAGTAAGTAAGCTGAGAGTTTAATCATTCTAAACACGACCAAAAGCTCAAATTGGTTCTATTTTATGGTTGAGAGATGAAGAGAGGTAGGAGAACGTGTGGAGAGTTCGGGTCGTTTCCATGGTGAAACCGAAGCTGGAATAGAGAGCTTGGCTGCTGTCGCGCAATACGAGCATTGTTCGGTGTTTAGAGAAGAGCGAGCTGAGGAGATCGAGTTTCGAGCTGCAATTTTGAGGTTAGTAAGTTAACTCAATTTCTAACAACTCTTATGAAATATGGTTGAGCTGATAATGAGAAGAAACATGTAAACTGTTAGGCGGAAGTGACTGATACAGAATTGCTATGCAATCTGGAGTAGCGCAGAGAAATTTTGAAATATCTGACGAACGAGAAGGAGTTAAACCACGAAAATTTAAGGTAAGCTAGAAACATATTTCTCTACAAGTTTGTAGAAGAAAAGAAGTTCTAAATTTGGCTGGAAATACGACTTTTAACAGATAGAAGTGAGAACAAAAAGGAAAGGAGGAAACTCTGCTGTCGGGTGTCGCTAGGAAGCGGGTATCGCTGAGTAATTGAAGTGTAAGTAGCGAGACGAGTGTCGCTGGGGCGCAGGGCGGTTTTCCGTCTCACAAATCTCGTTGGGTCTCGCTAGGTCTCGTTCCTCAGGTAAATCTCGCTAGTCTCGTTCATCCTAGTGTCGCTAGTGTCGTGTTCTGTTGTGTGTTTTCGCTAGTAATCTCGTTAGAAATGTGAAATCTCGCTGGTAATCTCGCTAATGACACAGAATCTCGCTTATTATGATTACTTTGGGAAAAAGAAGTGTCTCGGTGATGAAACATGATTAGAGTTTAATTATGCACACTTAATGATCATGGAAAGGAAGTTTAAGGAAAGCTTAACGTGAGAAATGTGTATTTACAGGCCAAGAAGAGCTCGAAAAGGCATATAATCCGCTCAGGGCCTAGGACAAGTAGTGAGTGACTCTCTATTTTATATGATGATTACTCTATGCATGTTTTATTAGCAATGTGTGAGTGGAAACTATCATATCCTATGAAATCCTAATATTTACGCATGATAGGGGTTATGAGCTATAAAATGGCTAAGTGCATGAGAAATCCTATATACGTATATCTCCTTTTGAATATTAAGCTATGCAACATACATATGGTGTATTCATTGAATATCTCGTGTTGTGCTGTGAAGTTTAAAGAATGTTATACGTATTATCTAAATGCAAACATGGCCGAGGGACCACGTGTGAAGGCATATAGGGAATACGATATATGATACTCAGTGCTCAAGGACCACGTGTGAAGGCACTTGAGTAGTTGATTGAAATGGATTTCAATACCGAGGGACCTTGTGAGAAGGCATATGGAAATCCAATACATGATAGCTTAGTGCTGAGGGACCACAAGTGAAGGCACTTGAGCAGTGGATTGATATGGAACCCAGTGCCGAGGGACCACGTGAGAAGGCATATGGGAACTCTGATATAGTGAAACTCAGTGCCGAGGGACAATATGTGAAGGCACTTGAAGGTTTGAAATGCCGAGGGACGATATGTGAAGGCATTTGTGCCGAGGGACCTGTGTAAAGGCATTTGATTATGTGAATGATGAGTATTGATACACGAGGTTGAGTGCTTTAAGCTTTGCTCCGCCTCAGCTAGAAAAGGATAATTGTATCACTTATGTTCTTATGGTATTGTTGACTTAGGTATTATTATATATATATATACATGTGGTAGTCTTATGATGATCCATGTTAACTCAAGGAAGTTTATTACCAATTAGTTAAATTTAGTCACTCACTAGGCATTAGGCTCACGCTTTCTTGCTTGTTTGTTTGCTTGTTTCAGGTAGCGAGTGTGTCCGGGACGCCTAGCCTACAAAAGATTCTCATCTGGGCCTGCTTCGGATCAGTTCTATGGGATAGTTGTAAATACACAGTTTATGTACATGTTTTTGTCATGCATGTTCCTTGGGGTATAGTGAGAGTTGGTTTTTGTGGTGCATATAATGAATACTTGTTATGATGAGTTATGATTTAAGCATCAGGCTTGAGCGGTTATGTTTAACTTATGGTGTTCCGCTGGCATATAGTTAAGTATAATTGATCTAGTGTTGATTAATACTATAAGTTATGCGGGAACGGGTGTTTACATGTTCGCACTCACTTCTAGGTTAGGAAGGGAATCTGGGAGGGGGTGTGACACTCTACTCTCTAGTTGAATTAACCCAATCAATTTTGTTAGAATAGTCACTGAAACGTTACTTTAAAAGTACAAATTTTGGTTGCCTGGGTGAATTGGCGTACAGATCTTACTAACCGAGAGATCTTTTGTTCGAACCTCATTAGATCTTTTGTGTTAAAAGAGAGAGAGAGAGAGAGAGAGAGAGAGAAAGAGAGAAGAATTTCTAAGAATTTACCTTATTTGGGATTGCTACTATGCTATTACATTTTATTTTTATTTCCCTTCTTGTTTCTGTTAAGAATCTTCATGTAACATGTATGTTCGTTTTAGGCTGGTATAAAACCATTGTAATGAAAAACATCTATTAATAAGCACAAGTCACCACTAAGACTACTTTTGCATATTCATTTCCTCAGTAATATGCTTACCTTCGCTATGGAAACAATTACCTCCCCTAGTAATAAGGCAATTCGATATCAAATTTAATGCCGACAAAATGCTCGTGTTTGATGCATAAATAAGACTCTACTCTCTGGTTGAATTAACAAAAACAATTTTGTTAGAACGATCATTGAAACGTTACTTTAAAAGTTCAAATTTTGGTTGCGTGGGTGAATTGGCGTACAGATATCTTTATAATCGAGAGATCCTTTGTTCGAACCTCATTAGATCTATTGTGTTAAAAAAAAAGAGAGAGAGAGAGAGAGAGAGAGAGAGAGAGTAGAATTTCTAAGAATTTACCTTATTTGATATTGCTACTATGCTATTACATTTTATTTTTATTCTTCTTCTTGTTTCTGTTTAGAATCATCATGTAACTCTATATGGCGGAGTGTCACTTTCTTTTTAATTTTTTTTTTCTTTTTCCCTTATACAGGTAGAGTAGGAATGAATGGTAAAAGACTATATAACAATACAATACAAACTGCTCCGTCCTCAACACTTAAAGTTGTAAGTGTCTCCTTTAACAAAACTGAAATGAAGAAAACAAGGAAATTAAGTTTGAACGTGGAAAAGAAAGCACAAGGAGAGAATTATGTTTCGAATCTATAACGGAGAGAATCGTGCAAATTAAACTAAAACATAGTACATAATTAACTATTTTTGTAAATTAATTGTTTTGAACCTTTCCCTCTACACAAAAATTCGTATAACAACAAATAATATAATGAAAAGGAAATTCGTTCAGGCATCATCTTTTTTCTCTCTATTTTTTCTTTTTTTGAGTAAATCCCCTTATCTACTTAATAATTAGTTTTTGAATACCTACAATTCTAGCAAGATGGACACATCCCTATTTTTAAAAAGTAAGTTGTTATTTTGTAAATGAATGCCATTAACATTATTTGTTTATGAAGTTTTTGTTCCAAACGGGGTTGTATAAATATCCATTGCACTATTTGTAATTTTGCATCCCAATTTCAAAAGCAATCACAAAGTTGTTTTTCAACTGCAATATGATGAAGCAAATGGAAACGAGGCGTATGAAAAAGCAGTGTGTGGTGTTGTTGGTATTGTTGTGTTTGGCAGTGCTTGAAGAAACCAAGGCTGCGGAGCTTGCAAAATGGCAAATCTGTGTTGTGAATCGGCTAAGCAATGGCCAAATCCTGTTGGTTCATTGCAAATCCAAAGACAATGATTTAGGAGAACATAAGCTTAGTGTTGGATCTGAATTCAATTGGAGATTTAAAGTAAACTTTTGGAATACCACATTATTTTGGTGTTACCTGCAGAAGCCGAATCGACTACGTTCGTCATTCGAAGCCTTTTGGATTGAGAGCACATCGGTTTGGCTCTATGATATGTGCTACGATTCTAACTGCATTTGGATAGCAAAAGATGACGGAATTTATTTGAAGGACAACACTAATCAAAAAGATGTTTTGATCGTAAGTGGGAATAATTATGCACCAACAACACATCATTCCATTATTATATGTGGCTTGTTGGGATTAATATATATGGTATTTATTAATATAAAGAAAGGTTTTGATGCTCACATCTTGTTTTTCTTTCGGTTTATAAATTATTGCACAAGTTTATTTTTGTTTCTAGTTTTTCTTTCCCATGATATTAATCTAAGAGAAATATAGTTTACTAAATCTCAAACTAATCTCTCTTGAAATCTAATTCGACGAGTGAACAAGTTTCAAAGAAGTTAATTAAGCAAAGGGTAGGAGAATCTTAATAAAGTTTCTACTTCACAAGTTTCGAAATGTAGTATTTCCTTGGATTTAATATTAATAAGTCCATAATCTTATTCTTTCACATATATTATCCAAAACTTTTTTACTGAGTTTTAATCAGAAAAGAAATTGAGAATGAAGAGGAAAAATAACGAAAAGAGAAGTGACCATAGTTTTCAACACCCCCAAACGTGTCTTAAATCATCCAAAATTAATTTAATACTTTTTTTTAAGTAAGAAATGGGGTGGGGAAATGCAATCCGGGGCCTCGTGGTCGCTCACTGTTGTGTGAATATTGTATGTATGAATTAGCCTAACGCAAAGTGTTAAAGTATGTAGCTATGCGTTCAACATGTCATGTTCTGATCATACAATGCATTCTATTATTATGCGTTGGTCTTGTCAAGTTTTCCTATTCCTCTACCCAAGTATAAGTAAAGTAATAGGTGTTCTCGGTGAGTCCGAGGTCGAACACAGGGATTATATTGATTTTCTTTTAATTGGATTGCATGTGTTACAGAGGTAACCAACAATTGTTTGAAATTGTGTTTTTAATCTAAAGAAAGCAGATGTTTGTACACTAGACTAACAGTTGTGGAATATGGAAAGCATGCGACACAGCAAGTTCAGCTAAGATGTGTGTGAATGGATAAAGAAAAGGGTTCGGGTTGATTAACATCTAACGTCGGAAACACACAGTAGTATTCTATTCATACTTGCGACTCTTCTCCCGGTTGTCAACCGCTATGCGTTATATGTCTATAACGCATAGGAGAGTGTTAAGAACCAAGGTTGTCCCCGTAGACAGGTAACACTACTTGGCCCTTGTCAATTGAGTTCCACAATCACTTACCCTCTCGAGCTGTCTGATTATTACTACTTATACCGATTTGTCAGATGGATATAAGCATCGAATTAAGCTCGCAATTGACAAGATAAAATAGTTACACTGCGGTCCCTAGTTAGATGCTAACGGAACCCTAGACCCTTGAGTGATTAGTTACTCTTGGCTTGAAAGTATAAAGTGGACAGATGAGAAAAGTGAAGAGACATGGAAGATAATTGTATTGATGAAAATGAGATACAAATTTTGATACGTTCAATTCCTTGATACAAATCTAAAATTCAAGTAAGAACAGTAAGAAAAAAAGCAGGGTAAAGGCGTCAATGTCTTGAGTCGCCCGGATGGAAGTGTGATGATTTGATGTGAAGTGGTGTGGAGGAAAGGAAGACTCTTCTCTCTCGAGCTATTTGTCTCCGGCTGAAGTCTGGGAGAACTCTGCTGTCACTTATGGAGTCCTTCCGAGAATCAACAACCTTTCTTCTCTCGCAGAGCTGCCCTTTTATAGATGATGAAATCGCAGTTAATGGCAAATCTGCTTGACTGGTGGCGAGATTGACACTGCGTTCATCTCGCCTGATTGCGTGATTCTCGGGCCAATTAAGATCCACCACTTAAGCTGCAAATCATGTCTGTCAATCATCCGTCAATCTCTCAAGATTCCGATCTGATTCTCAGCGCCTTGCCGTAACGGTTGTCTATGCGTCCATGCATAGTTTGGCCGATGTCAACGCGTCGTAGGTTGCTAACGCGTAGTTATGCGTTGAGTTGTTGTTAACGCATCGTTAGGTTGTTTGCGTTCTATTCAGACCATGCGTCCATGAAGAACAGATTGCTAACATGTTGTCCTGCGTTAAGAAGTCATCAACGCATCGTCTGCATTCCTGCGTTAAAACATGCGTTGTAGGCTCAACAAGTGGTAAAATCAATATCTTCATCAAAATTCAAGAGTATAACGCAAATGAAGATTTATTAATGGAATTTATCATCAACTACCGCATGCTTCTCTTATTTAACTCTATTTATTTATGAAAAAGGCTATAATAACTTGTATTTCTACAAGTTATCACTCACACATCTCAGATGCCAGTTGAGCTATGCTCACTTTGGCCACAATTAATCTAATACTTTATTGGACACCTTTAAGTGCAATTTTATGTCATCAAATTTCATTTTGAATGATTAAAAGCATATTTCAAATTATATAGAAAATGGCAAACGTTATTTTAAAAATTTAGAACCATTCTCAAACATGTCCACAACACTTTATAAAGAGAGATGGAATATTTTGCAATCCAATTCTTAAATCGATAATTGAATGTATTATAGCTGCTTTTTATAGATTAATTAGCTAGTTTGAGACTTCACTCTTCTAAAAGAGTAACATAGTTTTGTAGAAAAAATTAAATTAAAAACTGTCCTCATCAAGTGATCCAAATGTCATTAAGCCTTGAATAGAATTTTTAACATATGGGTTTCGATAACCAAACGTTATATAGAAAATCAAAATAAATTCTAAAAGTAACGTAAGCAAGTTTGAGGACAGTAATATGCTTACCTTCGTTGTGGAAACAATTACCTGCCCTAGTAATAAGGCAACTGGATATCAAATTTAATGCCGACAAAATGCTCGTGTTTGATGCATAAATAATACTCTACTCTCTGGTTGAATTAACCGCATCAATTTTGTTAGAACAGTCATTGAAACGTTACTTTAAAAGTACATATTTTGGTTGCCAGGGTGACGTGGCGTGCAGATATCTTAACAACCGAGAGATCTTTTGTTCGAACCTCATTAGATCTATTGTGTTAAAAAAAAAAGGGAGAGAGAGAGTAGAATTTCTAAGAATTTACCTTATTTGGGATTGCTACTATGCTATTACATTTTATTTTTATTTCTCTTCTTGTTTCTGTTAAGAATCTTCATGTAACATGTATGTTCGTTTTAGGCTGCTATAAAACTGTTGTCATGAAAAACATCTATTAACAAGCACAAGTCACCACTAAGACTACTTTTGCATACTCATTTCCTAATATGCTTACCTTCGCTGTGGAAACAATTACCTCCCCTAGTAATAAGGAAATTCGATATCAAATTTAATGCCGACAAAATGCTCGTGTTTGATGCATAAATAAGACTCTACTCTCTGGTTGAATTAACAAAATCAATTTTGTTAGAACAATCATTGAAACGTTACTTTAAAAGTTCAAATTTTGGTTGCGTGGGTGAATTGGCGTACAGATATCTTTACAACCGAGAGATCCTTTGTTTGAAACTCATTAGATCTATTGTGTTAAAAAAAAAAAAAATAAAAGAGAGAGAGAGTAGAATTTCTAAGAATTTACCTTATTTGATATTGCTACTATGCTATTACATTTTATTTTTATTCTTCTTCTTGTTTCTGTTTAGAATCATCATGTAACTCTATATGGCGGAGTGTCACTTTCTTTTTAATTTGTTTTTTCTTTTTCCCTTATATAGGTAGAGTAAAAATGTAAGCACTAAATTGCGTTGCCAAGCATTGAGATGCGGCCATGCATTTGTGGCTATGCGTTTCAGAGGAAGAAGTGGCCGAGAGCGAGAGTAAGAATTTTTGGAAAGTAAAATTTTGGCCAAGTATTGACCAAGTCCATGCGTTTGTGGTTGATTCACGGAGGCTAAAGAGCTGAGATGGTTACCCGAGTTGAAGGATAAGGAATTCTAACGGAGGAAGAGATGTGTTTGAACTATGCGTTAAAGACACTCTGCGTGAAGGATAGTCATGCGCTGAATTCACTCTGCGTTGAGGACAGCCATGCGCTGAAGCCTATGCGTTGAAGACATAGTGGTCTTGATGCGACGAAAATAGCGGTGTATGACTGAGTTGTACGCGTCAAGAGTAGGAGGCGTTGAGGACGACACCATGCGTCGGGTGAGGTTAGTTGCTGAAGGCACTGAAGGAGAATTTTAATATGAGCGCCTTGTGTCAAAGTGTGAACCCCACGTCAGTCTGCGGGTGATGGGGTAAGTCAACAACATTAATCCTAGTATTTGTGAAGGCTAAGTCGGTAGTATATATAGTTGAATAATTAAATGGTTAATCATTTTTTAAGGACATTTCGAGAGCTTAAGTCGGTTCTATTCTTCAGATAAACTTTAGAAGAAGATTGAGGAAGGTGTTCTTGAGGATTTTGGATGAAGCTCGACTTATATTGATGCTGAAAACGAAGCTGGAACAGAGGAATGACTGAAGTTGCTTGGTTAGGTTGAGCAGTGAATGATATTTGGAGGAGAACGTGAGGAAGAAGCTAAGTTCAGAGCTGGAAATTTAAGGTTAGTAAGTTGACATAATTCCTTACAATTTTTGTAAAAGATGGTGATGTCAAAATTGAAGATTTACTATATGAATCCTTAGGAAACCAGAGTTTGCAAGATCAACTCGCAATCCGGAACAGCAGGAGGAATTCCGGAATATCGTAAGAACGAGGAGGAGCTACACCCTGAAATTTTAAGGTAAGCTATAGAACGTGATTTCCTATAAGTTTACAGAAGAGAAGAAGTCCTAAATCCGTATGGAAATGTGACCTTTAACAGGCTGAAGAGAGAACGAGAAGAAAGGAAGGAATTACAGTGCAGAGTCCCGTTGGAAAATCAAGTATCGGTACACTGTTTGGGAATTGGTAGCAAGACGGGTATCGCTGAGACGCAAAGGAACCTTCCGTCTCACAGATCTCGCTAGATAACGCTGATTATCACTGCTAAGGTATGTAACGCTGGTGTTGCTCCATCAAGTATCGCTAGTAACAATCCTGTTCGGTGGGTATCGCTGAGGTTTTCCTTTATAAGTCAGTAAAGAAAAGGAAAGAGATTTAATGTTGTTAACGTAGGGCATACTTCTTTTGCAGGCCAAGAAGAAATAGGAAATCTGTATAATCCACGTAAAGCCTAGAAAGAGTTGTGAGTGACACTTTTCTTTCTTTGAAACGAAATTTATTGAAAATGTTTAGTTTGGTTTTTCTTATGAGATATGGCTTTGAGATGAACTGTTTTCTTGAAAAGCATGATGTTTGATGATATTGTTTACAAGACATGTTTTATACGTTTCTAGAAGATGTTGAATGACATGTTTTGAAATGTTGTTTATCGTGATACATTGATTTTCATGAAAGATTCTCATTTGAACTATTTACGTATAATACTGGTTTCTAAAATGTTTTAGAGGAGGCTCGATGCTGAAGGACATGAGAAGGCATGCGAGTTTCCTCGGGGCCCAATACTGAAGGACTCGTAGAAGGTACTTGGGTAACCCGTCCTATTCCTATGTGCACATAGAGGTTGATTTGGCTGATACGTCGAGTTTACTCCGCACTGAGTCAGAGATATTTCGACGTTGAGTGCGTAGAAGCATTGCTCCGCCTCAACTAAGGAAAATCTTTGAAAAACAAGTTGATATTGATAAATTCCTTGGAAAGCACTTTTACATGACTCTAGTATTGGTTTATGAGAACAAAGGATGTCATGAAAAGCATGTTACATTCGAACAAATATTAAACTCAAATTTATTTATTATATGAAACATGCCTATTTTATATGAATGCCGTGTTACAAAGGTTGTCACTCACTAAGCTGTTAGCTTATGTTTTCCAATGTTTTCCTCTTCTCTCCCCAGGTAGCAAGGACGTTCCCGGTGCTTAGCCTACTTCAGCTTACCTTGCCTGAATCTCGAGTTAACAAGATACAGTCAAATCTAAGAGTTGTACGTTGTGTATGTTTATGTAAATGGCATATAGAACATATAGCTTTTGAGTGGGGACTGTTGGGAGTTGTGTATATTGTATTATGGATGTGGATATGAAGCTATGCTATGTATTTAAGGTGTACCCTATACAGAGAATTGTATTAAGTTGTAAGCATGTGATGTATGACTGTGTTCTATGTCTGTTTATGAGTGAATGTATGTACAGGAAAGGAATGTAAAAATGGGGCAATATGCGTCACAAGAGGGGTGATGTTTATTGTCTTCACACTTCCCTTTAGGTTAGATGGGTAATCTGGGAGGGGGTGTGACAAAAAATGAATGGTAAAAGACTATATAACAATACAATACAAACTACTCCGTCCTCAACACTTAAAGTTGTAAGTGTCTCCATTAACAAAACTGAAATGAAGAAAACAAGGTAATTAAGTTTGAACGTGCACAAGGAGAGAATTATGTTTCGAATCTATAACGGAGAGAATCGTGCAAATTAAACTAAAACATAGTACATAATTAACTATTTTTGTAAATTAATTGTTTTGAACCTTCCCCTCTGCACAAAAATTCGTATAGCAACAAATAATATAATGAAAAGGAAATTCGTTCAGGCATCATCTTTTTTCTTTTTGTTTTTTCTTTTTTTGAGTAAATCCCCTTATCTACTTAATAATTAGTTTCTAAATACCTACAATTCTAGCAAGATGGACACATCCCTATTTTTAAAAACTAAGTTGTTATTTTGTAACTGAATGCCATTAACATTATTTCTTTATGAAGATTTTGTTCCGAATGGGGTTGTATAAATATCTGGTGCACTATTTGTAAACAAGGTAATTAAGGGTAGGAGAATCTTAATAAAGTTTCTACTTGATAAGTTTTGAAATGTAGTATTTCCATGGATTGAATATTAATAAGTCCATAACCTCATGGTTGCTCACACATCTCAGATGCCAGTTATGCTCACTTCGGCCACAATTAATCTAATACTTGATTGGACACCTTTAAGTGCAATTTTGATGTCATCAAATTTCATTTTGAATGATTACAAGCATATTTCAAATAATTTTGAAAATGGAAAACGTTATTTTAAGAAATTTAGAACCATTCTCAAACATGTCCTTAATACTTTATAAAGAGAGATGGAATATTTTGCAATCCAATTCTTAAATCGATAATCAAATGTATTATAGCTGCTTTTAATATATTAATTAGCTAGTTTGAGACTTCACTCTTCTAAAAGAGTAACATAGTTTTGTAGAAAAAATTAAATTAAAAATTGTCCTCATCAAGTGATCCAATTGTTATTAAGCCTTGGATAGAAATTTTAACTTATGGGTTTCGATAACCAAACGTTATATAGAAAATCAAAATAAATTCCGAAACTGTAAAAAAAAAAATTCTAAAAGCAATATAAGCAAGTTTGAGGACAGTAATATGCTTACCTTCGTTGTGGAAACAATTACCTCCCCTAGTATTAAGGCAATTGGATATCGAATTTAATACCGACAAAATGCTCGTGTTTGATGCACAAATAAGACTATATTCTATGGTTGAATTAATCGCATCAATTTTGTTAGAACAGTCATTGAAACGTTACTTTAATAGTAAAAATTTTGGTTGCCTGGGTGACGTGGCGTGCAGATATATTAACAACCGAGAGATCTTTTGTTCGAACCTCATTAGATCTATTGTGTTAAAAGAGAGAGAGAGAGAGAGAGAGAGAGAGAGAGTAGAATTTCTAAGAATTTACCTTATTTGGGATTGCTACTATGCTATTACATTTTATTTTTATTTTTCTTCTTGTTTCTGTTAAGAATCTTCATGTAACATGTATGTTTGTTTTAGGCTGCTATAAAAGCGTTGTCATGAAAAACATCTATTAATAAGCACAAGTCACCATTAAGACTACTTTTGCATACTCATTTCCTCAGTAATATGCTTACCTTCGCTGTGGAAACAATTACCTCCCCTAGTAATAAGGCAATTCGATATCAAATTTAATGCCGACAAAATGCTCGTGTTTGATGCATAAATAAGACTCTACTCTCTGGTTGAATTAACAAAATCAATTTTGTTAGAACAATCATTGAAACGTTACTTTAAAAGTTCAAATTTTGGTTGCGTGGGTGAATTGGCGTACAGATATCTTTACAACCGAGAGATCCTTTGTTCGAACCTCATTAGATCTATTGTGTTAAAAAAAAAAAAAAAAGAGAGAGAGAGAGAGAGAGTAGAATTTCTAAGAATTTACCTTATTTGATATTGCTACTATGCTATTACATTTTATTTTTATTCTTCTTCTTGTTTCTGTTTAGAATCATCATGTAACTCCATATGGCGGAGTATCACTTTCTTTTTAATTTGATTTTTTTTCCCTTATATAGGTAGAGTAGGAATGAATGGTATAAGACTATATAACAATACAATACAAACTGCTCCGTCCTCAACATTTAAAGTTGTAAGTGTCCCCATTAACAAAACTGAAATGAAGAAAACAAGGTAATTAAGTTTGAACCTGGAGAAGAAAGCACAAGGAGAGAATTATGTTTGGAATCTATAACGGAGAGAATCGTGCATATTAAACTAAAACATAGTACATAATTAACTATTTTTTAAATTAATTGTTTTGAACCTTCCCCTCTGCACAAAAATTCGTATAACAACAAATAATATAATGAAAAGGAAATTCGTTCAGGCATCATCTTTTTTCTTTCTGTTTTTTCTTTTTTTGAGTAAACCCCCTTATCTACTTAATAATTAGTTTCTAAATACCTACAATTCTAGCAAGATGGACACATCCCTATTTTTAAAAACTAATTTGTTATTTTGTAATTGAATGTCATTAACACTATTTGTTTATGAAGATTTTGTTCCTAACGGGGTTGTATAAATATCCATTGCACTATTGTAATTCCGCATCCCAATTTAAAAAGCAATCACAACGTGGTTTTTCAACTGCAATATGATGAAGCAAATGGAAACGAGATGTATGAAAAGGCAGTGTGTGGTGTTGTTGGTATTGTTGTGTTTGGCAGTGCTTGAAGAAACCAAAGCTGCGGAGCTTGCAAAATGGCAGATCCATGTTGTGAACTGGCTAAGCAATGGCCAAATCCTGTTGGTTCATTGCAAATCCAAAGACAATGATTTAGGAGAACACAAGCTTAGTGTTGGATCTGAATTCAATTGGAGATTTAAAGTAAACTTTTGGAATACCACATTGTTTTGGTGTTACTTGCAGAAGCCGAATGGACTACATTTGTCATTCGAAGCCTTTTGGATTGAGAGCACATCGGTTTGGCTCTATGATATGTGCTACGATTCTAACTGCATTTGGATAGCTAAAGATGACGGAATTTATTTGAGGGACAACATTAATCAAAAAGATGTTTTGATTCATAAGTGGGAATAATTATGCACCAAAAACACACCACTCCATTATTATATGTGGCTTGTTGGGATTAATATATATGGTTTTTATTCATATAAAGAAAGGTTTTGATACTCACATCTTGTTTTTCTTTCGTTTTATAAATTATTGCACAAGTTTATTTTTGTTTCTAGTTTTTCGTTCCCATGATATTAATCTAAGAGCAATATAGTTTACTAAATCTCAAACTAATCTCTCTTGCGATCTAATTCGACGAGTGAACAAGTTTCAATGAAGTTAATTAAGTCAAGGGTAGGAGAATCTTAATAAAGTTTCTACTTCACAAGTTTTGAAATGTAGTATTTCCTTGGATTTAATATTAATAAGTCCATAATCTTATTCTTTCACATATATTATCCAAAACTTTTTTAACGAGTTTTAATCAGAAAAGAAATTGAGAATGAATAGGAAAAATGAAGAAAATAGAAGTGACAATAGTTTTCATCACACCCAAACGTGTCTTAAATCATCCAAAATTAATTTAATAATTTTTTAGTGAGAAATTGGGTCGGGGAATCCAATCACGAACCTCATGGTCGCTCACACATCTCAGATGCCAGTTATGCTCACTTTGGCCGAAAATTAATCTAATACTTTTTTAGTGAGAAATTGGGTCGGGAAATCCAATCACGAACCTCATGGTCCCTCACACATCTTAGATTCCAGTTGAGCTATGCTCACTTTGGCCGAAATTAATCTAATACTTGATTGGACACCTTTGAATGCGATTTTGATATCATCAAATTTAATTTGAATGATTAAAAACATATTTCAAATTATTTTGAAATCGACAAAAGTTATCTTAAGAAGTTTAGATGTAAGCCCCGTACTTAATCTTGTGAGAACGCAAGGTAAGAAGGGGCCAAGAGATGGACGCTTGGGTAGGAGTAGTTGGCTGGACTGTGATTGGGGCGAAAAAAAAAAATGACTAAGTATCAACTATGCGTTGGTGGCAACATGCTTTGAAGGAAACAGTTTTGGCGTAAACGCAAAGGTGAGGGAAGACTATTAGGCGTTGAAGCCACGATGCGTTGAGGACATAAGGCGTGGAGAACCACCTTGTACCGAAGATTATCTTGTGACAAACGCATTGAAGGCAGTAAGGCATTGGAAGTTAATGGCCACGAGGAGTTGAGAGCTGATTTGCGATGAGGCTATTATGCGCTGAACGCTACCATGCGTCGAAAGTGAGTACGCGTTGGACAAAGAAGGTTGGCCGAGAGAGAGTAATGCGTTTGTTAACCATCTGGCGGGAGAATTTTGAAAAGTAACACCATCAGAGGCTGTATGTTGCTGAAGCTAAATATAGAAGGTATGCGTTGAACAGATTGTAGTGTAGTGTAGTGTTGAAATGGAGATTAAGTCGGTTGTATATATATAAAAGTGGATCGAGAATTCAATTGTTTTGATTGCATTTCAGAGCTCGAGTTGGGTCCATTCTAAAGCTAAACATCGGAAGGAGGTAGAAGAAGATGTTCATACTGGTTTGGAGTGAAAATCTCATCGTAACCGTGGAGGAAACTTGAGTTGGGCAGAGGACTCAGCTGGTGTTACTCTCTCTGAGTAACGTTCAGTTTTGGAGGAAGAACAAACTGAAGAAACGGTAGTTAGGGCCAAAACTTTTGAGGTTAGTAAGTTAACTCGATTTTTAGCAAGTTTCATGAAGGATGCTTGAGCTGAAAATTGTGTTAATGTGTGTCAAACTCAGATAAAAGAGATTAATGCTGAATTTTCCGGGCAATTAGGGATAACTTGAGGTTGTTGAAGGATGTACCCTAAACGAAGAGGATGCTCTTCATGAAATTTGGAGGTAAGATGAAGAACTTACACCTTAACAAGTTTGTAGAAGGAGCTAAGTTCTGGAATTGATCAAAATGTGATGTTTAGCAGGTTGAAGAAGGAAGAAGAAAGGAAGAAGGAAATGGTTCTGTTGTAGCAGTAGTATCGCTGAGAGAGCGAGAGACAAGGTAGCGAAGCAAGTATCGTTGTAACGCAAGAGGGGCTTTGCGTCTCACGATTCTCGCTAGAATATCGCTGGGTGTCGCTCCTCAGGTAGTCTCGCTAGTTACATTCAACTCGGTGTCGCTAGTACACTAGTATGTGATGAATCTCGCTGGCAGCTTTTAATTGTTTAAAGAATAACGCTATTAATGTGTGTTAAAGGAAAAGGAAGATTATGAAAACTAAAAATGAGGAATATGTATTTTCAGGCCAGGAAGAGCTCGGGGAGGCTTATAATCCACCTAGAGCCGAGACAAATCGTGAGTGACCTTTTATTATATCTTGTGATTAACTTAGTATACTTATTTGATGAGGAAATGTGATCCTTTGCAGTATTCATTGTAGTAATCCATCACATACTAGCTCGTGCTGAAGGACTATGAGTGAAGGCACTTGAGCGAAGATAGAATTGGTTACCAGTGCTGAGGGACAGATTGTGAAGGCACATGGTAATGTAGACATAATCGAATAAGTGCTGAGGGAAAGAATGTGAAGCCACTAGATAGTTGTAAACCTGAGTGACATGAGGATTTGACATTTATATGTGTAACTTGAAAGGAGAACCTTAGTAACTCTCTGAAATGTGATACGTAATGGTTACTAATGGATAAGCTAGCTCATATTTGTTAGTGATAGTTGAATAGATTTAGTCACTCACTGGGCTTTTTGCTCACTCAATTTGTTTGTTTGTTTGTCGTTTCAGGTAGCGAGCGTGTCCGGGACGCCTAGCCTACAGAAGAATCTCGTCTGGGCCTATCTGGAAGCAAACCTCTGGGATAGTTGTAAATATTTAGTTTGTACATATGTTTTGTAACGTACATGTTTTTTAGAAGTGAAGGGGAGATGTGCTGTATCTTATATATGTATGCAGAAAATACTTGTTAAGGGATTGTACGCTTTTCTAATACTTCAATAGCAATGATGTTTAGAATTTGAGATTTATCTGGCATCTATTCCCAATACGTATTTGAGGAGTACAGTATCACACTCAATCCTAGGTATAGAGTGCATTTGGGATGGGGTGTGACATTAGACTTAGAGTTTGAGGTAGGTAACAAGGTATTCCTTAAAGTGGCGCCTATGAAGGGTGTTCTGAGGTTTGGAAAGAAGGGGAAGTTGAGCCCTAGATTCATTGGCCCATTTAAGATATTGGAATGAGTTGGCCTAGTAGCTTATCGTTTGGCCTTGCTACTGTCACTGTCTACAGTTCATAATGTCTTTCATGTTTCTATGTTGAGGAAGTATGTCGTAGATCCGTCTCACGTGGTAGACTATGAGCTTTTGCAATTGAATGAGAATTTGAGGTATGAAGAGAAGCCTGCTCAAATTCTAGCAAGGAAAGTAAAGGCTTTACGCAATCTAGAGATAGCCCTGGTAAAAGTCCTACGGTATAATCATCAGTTTGTGGAAGCAATGTGGAATAGGAGGATGAAATGAGATCAAAGTACCCGCAGTTGTTCCAATCTAAGTATTTAAGATTTTAAAATCTGATTTAAAATCAGTTAGTAAGATTTTATTTGATTTAAGGAAGGTTTGGGAGGTTGGAATCCAGTTTAGGAAAAATTGGAAATATTATGGTGAAATTTGGTTCAAGTGTGTATTTTTGGTGGTGAGAGTGATAACTTATAGAAATACAAGTTATTATAGCCTTTTTCTTAGAGAAATAGAGATTAAATTGAGAAGCATGCGACAGGTTATGCTAAATTCTACTAATAAATCTTCCTTTGCGTTCTACTCTTGTATTTTTATGAAAATTATTTTACCACTTTTTGAGTCTAAAACGCATGTTTTCACGCAGGAATACAAACGATGCGTTGACAACTTCTTAACACAGGACTATGCGTTAGCAACCTATGACGCGTTGACATCAACACAACTCTCCATGAACGAATAATGACCAAAGACGCAAGGCGCGGAAAATAAAGTAAGAATCTTGAGAGATTGTCGGAAGATTGACATACATGATCTGTGGCTAAAGTGGTGGATCTAAATTGACTCGAGAATTAAGCAATTAGGCAAGATGGACGCATGATATCAATTTCGCCGCCAATCAAGCAGATTTGCCATTGATTGCGAACGCAGCATCTATAAAAGGGCAAACCTGCAAGATGAGAAAGTGTTGTTGATTCTCGGAAGAGTTCCTAAGTGACAGCAGAGTTCTCTCCAGACCTCAACCGGAGACGAATAGCTCGAGAGAGAAGAGTCTTCCCTCCGCCTGACCACTTCACAGCAGAACCTCACGCTTCCATTCCGGCAACTCAAGACATTGACGCCTTTTCCTGCTTTCTATCTTATTTTTCTATCTTGATTTTAGATTTGTGTCAAGACATTGAGTTATCTAAAGTTGTATTCTGTTCATCAATATATAATTCTTCCATGTCTATTCATTTCTCTATGCTTTCCACTTTTTACTTTGAATCCATGAGTAACTAATCTATCAAGGGTCTAGGGTTGCGTTAGCATCTAAATAAGAACCATAGTGTAACTATTGCATTTTGTCAATTGCAAACTTAATCCGATGCTTATGTCCATCTATCTAATGGAGATAAGTAGTAATAATCAGACTGCTCGAGAGGGTAAGTGATTGTGGAACTCAATTGACAAGGCCAAGAAGTGTTACTTGTCTATAGGAATAACCTTGGTTCTTAACACTCTCCTATGCATTATAGACATATAATGCATAGCGGCTGACAACTGGGAGAAGAGTCGCAAGTATGAATAGACTATCACCATGCGTTTCCGATGTTAGATGTTAACCAACCCAAACCCTGTTTTTATCCATTCATTCAAATCATTAGCTAACTTTACTGTGTCGCATTCCATTCCATCTTCCACAATTTAGTTTAGTGTACATATTATCGCTCTCTTTAGAATAGAAACAAACACCTCTCAACTATTTCTTGGTTACCACTGCAACGCATATAATCCACATAAATATAGAATCAACATAATCCCTGTGTTCGACCTTAGACTCACCAAGAAAACCTACTCCTTTGCTTATACTTGGGTAAAGGATAGGAAAACTTGACAGATCACCAACGCATAGCATTTAAGCATAAGTAAGACGCATAGCATGTTCAACGCATGGTATGTGAAACGCATCATTGTAGCTTAACTTTCACATTGCGTTAGTACAATTCCATTCCACAATCTATCATACAACAAGTTTTTGGCGTCGTTGCCGGGGACTTGAGATCTGTCTGTACAATAGAGAGTTTTAAGGAATTTATGGAAAAGGAAAAAGGGGGAAAAAGAAAAAGGAAAAGGGATAGTTATTTTTTAAAAGGGAGTTAGGGTTTGAATAAAAAAAATGTATTTATGTTTATAAGTAAGCCTCAAAGTGCGTGCAAGCATAAAAAAAACTCTTCCTTCTCTCTCAGTCGACCACTTCTGTCTCTCTCCTTCCGAATTTTCTTCTTCTTGACCAACTGTCGGGCGCTGCTCCTCCCTTAGTCATCCGTCCCTGTCGGCTGCCGCATGTCGTTTATTGCTCATCGTCATCGTCCACGCAGCGTCAAATAGGTTTGTTGCTACCGCAACTCTCCTTCGCATGTCTGTCGTTGCTTCTGGGTGCTTCAGTCGGCATCGGCTTGTCGTTGTTGCTCAGGTCCGTAGTGCAGTCGTGCATGTCACCTCGGAAGCCTGCCGTGTTCCGTCGCCGTTTCTTGTTGATTAGTTGTCGGAGCTTCGGATTTTAGAAGGTAAGATGTTGGTGATTTGTGGGTTTCTCATTTAGGGTTTGGGAGTTCCTAAAATTTTCTTGGGTTATGTGTAGATTGTTGCTTTGATTTGGAGAATTGGAAGCAATTTTGAGTTAAGCCACGCTTCGGGTAAGATTATTTGGAGTAAGTTTTGATTAATATGTGATTGGAGATGAGTCTACAAGTTCAATTTAAGTGGGGATTTATGCTTAGGTTATAATTCAAGGGTTTTGTGAAAATAGGTTATGTGGTTAGCTATTGGAACCTAATTCCAAGGTAAGTAATCTCATTACTGGACTCGCCTTTGTGCTAGGCGATTTAGATGGCGACTAAACTGTTGGGTTGGGTGAAAATTAACGAGCTTGACATGATTTATCTTGTTGTGTGAGCATGCTACATTAGTTTTTCTTTATTGATGTGATTATGTGTGGGACTATGAAGCATGTAGCATAATTTATGTTAATATTTACCGTAACATGATATTTTTTTACTATGAGTGACAGTTTCCCTCCTAATGCTGCTATGTTACCAGAAGTTGATAGGTTTCCTACTATGCTACCAGAAGTCGATAGGTTTCCTAGTGGGGTTACTTACTGGTTATTTTGTACTCATCCTGTTATCATTTTTTTTTCAGGTAAGGGAAATGACACCCTGGCGGACGACGGGAGGAAACCTTGACTGAGCCATTGGGACTAGACTAATGCTTGCGCACAAGTTTTCGTGATTTTTCCATTCATGTTAGCATTGTGATTGTCATTGAACCTAAACCATGTTTTCCTTTATTTATTACTTAGTGTCAAAATTTCTATTTTAATGCATTAGTGTTTTAGGGCACCCCAACTAAAAGTTTTGGTTATCAACATCGACAAATTTCTTTACATTATTAATGTCTCCTTTATATTTTGCATGTATTATGAAAAGTGTGCCGTTCGAGCTGCCTGCATGTTTACGTGACGGCCTAGCTTGAGTTCTAAGGGGTTGGGTCGTTACAATTAATTTAATACTTTTTTTTAGTAAGGAATGGGGTGAGGGGAAATCCAATCACGGGCCCCATGGTCACTCATACGTCTCAGATGCCAGTTGAGTTATGCTCACTTTGGCCAAAATTAATCTAATACTTGATTGGACACCTTTAAATGCAATTTTGATATCATCAAATTTCATTTTGAATGATTAAAAGCATATTTTAAATTTATTTTGAAAATGACAAACGTTATTTTAAGAAGTTTAAAGCCACCCCCAAACATGTCCATAACACTTTATAAAGGGCGATGGAACACATTTTGCAATCCAATTGTTAAATTGGTAATTGAATGTATTATAGCCACTTTTTATAGATTAGTTAGCTAGTTTGAGACTTCTATCTTCGAAAAGAGTAACATAATTTTGTATAAAAATTAAATTAAAAATTGTCCTCATCAAGTGATCCTTTTGTTATTAAGCCTTGGTTAGATTTTTTCCATATGGGTTTCAATGATGTCACACCCCGCGCTGGGCTACTTCCCCCGCAGCCCGAGATGGAGCGTGAGGACAGCAGATATCGACCCTCTTGCAATGTTTACTGTCAAACCCTACCTTTCCTGAAACTAACATATGCAACCTATACAGGTATAGCCAAACTCATCACGATAGTCAACGATTCACACACATCTAGACTTCTATGTGCACACATAGTTCCTACTGCTTACCATTGGGGCTTAAGAGCTAAGCCGTCAACCCCCTGACCATCCCACGAGGAAAATTCGCACTACAGACTCAGGAACTAGGTTCGTTTGACCCCTTGACCATCCTGTGCGGTAACAAGTCCCGGTCCACTCACGACCGTCAACAATAATGTCCTTGGCATAGAAACGTAACTATCAATCAATCACACTTGATACGCAAAGTACTATTTATCCAAGTAGCTCGATATATATATACACAATATTTCATAAATCCAATAAACTCGATATGCACATAGTTATCCTAGCATGCTTACAACATCATGCTAACAACTGACAAATTATCCGAGATCTCATCATAGCACGTATAATACAATAAACCATATTTATCAATTAAAGCTTCATAACGTACTATTATTCATTCATTATATAATTATTTTCTCTCACGAAAAGAAAATCAACCACTCACCGTAATAGTAACAGAGAAATTGACAGTCACCCATTTGAAAATCCCGAGCTCCTTAAAAGAAATCTTCCAAAAGAAATCCTCCAACTCCTTTCTCTCTTTCCTTTTCTCCCTTCATTTTCTTTCTCTTTTCTATCTCTCGGTCTACCTCTCTCTATTTTTGCCACTTTTTTCTTCCTTCTCTCTCGATTTCTCTTTTCTCTCCTTTTTCTCTTTTCCTTTCTCTTTTTCTCTCCTTAGGTACTCTCAGCTGGGAATGATGAAATTTCCTTCACAAATGATCCATATATATAGCCAAAAACTTCAACCAATTCTTTGACATCTCACCTTCCAAATGTTTACTTGCATGCTTCCTTTCTCATACATCAAAACACACAGTGCCTTGCATGTATTCTTGGCCATGCAGTTCAACACCTCCCTTTATGAAGTGTCATTCCCAGAATATAGTCAAAACTTATCAAAGATTCGGTCAAAATTGCAGAAAAATGCTTTCTGCCGATTCTCCTTGCAAGTCTTGCTAGAGAAGCAACGAGATCAGTCTTACTAAGTTTTGTTGACCATTTTCTGTCTCACAAATCTCGTTGGTTTTCCTTGGTCTCGCTCCTCTCGCTGGTCTTGCTAGTTGCCAGTCTCACTGGTTACTGCTTGGTCTCGCTAATCTTTATCTATTCTTCGCTAGTCTTGCTAATTTTTGGCCTAATCTCGCTAGTCTCGCTAGCTTTTGCCTGGTCTTGGTAATCTCACTGGCTTTTGCCTAATCTTGCTAACTTATTAGATTGGCCAAGACTTTGGCTAACTCCACAAGCCTAGATTTTCTGTCGCCAAAATTCTCTAACTCCACAGACTTGTATCCCAAATTTTTACCTCATTTGTCTTAGTTTCTCTTTTTATAAGTCTTAAGCACTTAGGTCAAAGATTAGGGTGTTACAATTCCACCCACCTTAGAAAAATTTCGTCCTCAAAATTTTAGTAAAAAGCTTAACACCGAGATAGAGAAAAAGAACTTCTTTATTCATTTACAATTTATTTGTACATTTCTTTTCCAAACTTAAGAAAACAACAAAATACACACTTTATTTTATTTCTTCCTTCCTTCTCTTCTTCTTTTCATCTTTGTCTTCCTCTTCTTCTTCTTCTTCTTCTTCTTCTTCTTCTTCTTCTTCTTCTTCTTCTTCTTCTTCTTCCTCCTCCTCCCTCTCCTCAGTCATAGGGGCCTTCGTTATTCCGTGGAAAATCCTTATAGTGGTGACTATCCTTCCCTCACGGTCAGCCTTGTGCCGACGTCCACAATTCATGCAAGGATATTCTTTCTCCATGCCCTTCTGCTGATTGCAGAAGTCAATGAATACATGGCACCTGATATTGTTGTGCCCTTCCATTCCACAGACAACACTTTTTGGTTCCTTTCAAGCATTTCCCTACGTGACCTTTTCGACACTTTGGGAACCTTATCCATGGCCTTTTGCTTCCCTGCCCTGACATAATGGACTACAACCATCAAATAATTAATCTTAACAGGTCCAAATACAATATCCACAGTTTATAGGGAAAGCAATTTCAATTCTAGATACAACTTTTTCTATTTCCCCGGGCACCTTTTCTTGCAATGACCTATTCTTCTACAATTATAACAAACATCTAGATTTCTGAAACATCGTCCAGTGTGATATCTTCCACAACCTTCACACCACGACTTCTTACTCAAACTCAGAACCCTAATTTTTGTGGATGCCAACACTCTTGGCTCAACTCTTGACTTGGACGATTTGTTCTTCGGAACCCTAGAAGTGTATTTCTCACTCCTTACTCTCTCTTCCCGAGTGAGCAACTCTTTTCTTCCGCTTCTACCACTTCCTTTCGCATATTCTCTTCTGCTCTTAACACGGCCTCCACTAACTTAGGAAACTTATCCCACTCACTAACCGTCACCAGGGTACAGATTCTACTTCTTAACCCTTCTATGAACCTCTTACATCACTCTACTTCGTCAACCACTAACCAACTAGCATACTTAGATAATTCAGTAAACTTTTTCTCCTACTCCGCTAACGATAACGAACCCTACTCTAGATGCAAAAACTCTCTCTGTTTTGCATCTCTAAAAGTTTGAGGAAAATACTTTTCATAAAAAGCATTTCTAAAATACTCCCAAGTGGGTTTCGTTTCCTTTCCCCACCTTACTTGAACTAACCGCCACTAATGTTCTGCTCCTTTTTGGAGTAAGAAGACAGCTAAAGAGATTTACCAATCCTCCAGACATCTCATTACCGAAAAACACTTTTCCAACTGAGTAATCCATACTTCAGCCTCTTCGGGATCTACCTGATAACTTGTAGAAATAGAAGTTATTATAGTCACTATTTGAATTAATTAGAGTAACTTTAGAGTTAAACGCATGATTTTGGTAGTTGAATTATGTAAAATGTATTACCATGCGTTGGCACTATTTACAAAAGAAAATACCTGAAAAATTATGAGCTTTTCTGTTCTTAACGCAGGATTAAGACGAATAGAAGCACAAATAACCCAAGTACTAGAGACGAAGCTGCTACGAGAACAAGTGAAAACCCATGCGTTGAGACCATGCGTTGAGAAAGAGTAGATACAGACGCCTGGGTAAAAAGCTGTCATGTCATTATGCAAAAGGACAACACGTTATCAGATCATGACAGAACCAATGGGCTCACAATGTAAAAAGTTTACGTAGCAGGGCAGAGAATTTAATGCAAAGGTGTCAGTTCATCATGAGTTTCAACTTTTCAACGCCTATAAATAGCCCAAAGCTTCTCCATTCAAAATAGGGGAGAAAGAGAGAAGAAAAACGAGTTCAAGAGGCGAAAGCTCTGCACAATTTCTCTCTCACCATAACCAGCCTCCATTTCGAGCTCTTCTGAGAGAAGGATTCTGAGAATTTTCAGAGTCGTCTCCCAGTGAGTGAGAACCTTCACCTTATGAAATTTATGTATCAGATAGCAACCATCTCAAGCCTCCATGAAGCAAGACGTTGCCAGTGGCAGCTTGACGTCTTCCATTTCTGTTTTATCTCCATTTCCCTTTTTTTTACTTATGTTTTGTTAATGACATTCGAGAGAATGGTTTATTTTCTTAATATGAGTTTGATTGACAATTATCTTCCATTTATTTCCATATTAAATACCTTACACCATGTTGTTTTAATGCTAAATGAGTTAGATGTTATAAGTTAGTTTTTCTTAAGCAATATTAAGTATGTTACATCTTAATTAATGCATATCATTAGCTTGCATAACTTTGTCTGACAAACAAAAGTAGCAAGCACGACTGTCTAGCTTGAGAGAGTGGATGATTAATCTTTAGCATTTATCAAGACTAGATGAGTTGCAGAGATGTAGTTCATCTTTTGCCAATGCAAACTTACCATGCGTCTTAGAAATAAGATTAATGTGGCGTCGAAACATCGATAGATGGATTCACAAATTCAGTTTGTTGGTATGTAATCATACTTAGATATGCTTAAGTAACAACTAGCTCCTGCGTTAACTCTACTTTTATCGCATGGTTCCATTCATTCTCAACGCATACTATCTGACACTAAAGAACATTTGATTAACCATCGCCGCGTCCACCTCATTGTTAGTTGTAGGAAATTTTATTCATTCTTTATGTATAAGTTTAGATACATACAACCAACTTATGCACATATTACATGTATAGTTCACCGCATAGTCATGCATCTATTCTCAACGCCTAGTTGTTACAAATCCCTGCGTTCGACCTTGGACTCACTAGGAAACCTATAAGAGCTTATACTTAGGCTTTTTATAGGAAAACTTGCTTAATCATGATCATACTTGAGTAATTCTCGACACATCTTTGTACGGAAATTACAATATCTATTTTTGTGCAACAAGCTATGAAACTCAATTTAAATCGAAAATAGAAATCCAACAACACTACCGTTCCCTCAAACATACTTGCTCCCTAGGCTTTCAGCCTTTCTACCCGTACAACCTCTCGGGATCTTCAGACGAACTACTCAAATTTTAAGCTATCTGCCGAGCAAAATCTGGGTTCCAATGTACGAGATCTTGTAGCACTTACCAATGAGGCCCTATCGATTAGTATTACGCAGAAGAAATCAATTATAGACACTAATATAATTAGATCTGCTCTTCATAGACAAACT
Organism: Citrullus mucosospermus; assembly: GCA_030954485.1. NCBI lineage: Eukaryota > Viridiplantae > Streptophyta > Magnoliopsida > Cucurbitales > Cucurbitaceae > Citrullus > Citrullus mucosospermus. Next base: position 31,337,264 of record CM062063.1, read on the forward strand.
TTGGATTTGCGATCCCAGGTAAGATCGGTTCAAGATCATGGGATCCTTTTCTATCTGATAGGAAGGGCTGTTGCACAAAATGTACTTCTAAGTAATTGCTCCATAGATCCTATATCTATCTATATGTGCTTGTCTCGCACTTGTCATCGCCGGATGACTTGATTCTCCTTCCCCTTCCTCTGGGGAATGAAAGGTAGCATCTTGAGTTTCACTTACATGTTGCTATCGAGGTCTGCTTCTCCGAGACATCTCCTATATGACATACTAATTTAGAAATACCACTATATATCTTTCAAATATTAAAATAATTTATGCTTTTTAATCTAAGTCTAGACTTATTCCCTAGGAAAACAAAATTTTATTTCCACAATTCCTCTATGGTTTTCCATAATTAGACTATCAATTTTCTCAGGTTTTCCGCAAACCACAACTCAACTTTTCAGGTTTTTCACAAACCATGTTCTAACAACTTTTTCCCACTCCCCAAACCTTATGCTCTGATACCAAGCTTTTCCCAGTTGGTTACTTTTCCCAACTCCCCAGGTTTTTTGCAAACCATGCTCTGATACCAAACTGCACACCCCGCCCCGAGCCACTACCCCCGCAGCCCGAGACGGAGCGTGAGGACAGCAGACATCGGCCCTCTTGTGATGTCTACCATCAAACCCTACCTTTCCCAAAACTAACATATGCAACTTATACAGGCAAAAATTATACTAACATTTTAAACATGCACTATTATTAATACAAATGTTTAACAAATCTATTCACAGAAACATGTTTCTAGTTCTTTTCTTTTAGACTCCTGCCTATGGCTAAGTACACATAATTTCTCGACAAACCTTGACTTTGAACTAAAACTCGCCTGCTACCTGGACAGAAAAACATAAGAAAAGGATGAGCTTCAATGAAGCCTAGTGAATGATCGATACGACAAGGGTTTCACTAACCCTTTCAAAAAACAATAACGATAATAATAATAATAATTCTTACAACGAAGTTCATGAGCAAATATAAATCAAATCATATCAAACTTAGTAAATCAAATCTCCCCCCGTAGGGTTATCTCTAGTGTCCGCTTTTCCCACTAGCCCTTGGCACAGCCAAACTCATCATGATAGTCAACGGTTCACACACATCTAACTTCTATATGCACACATAGTTCCTACCGCTTACCATCGGGGCTCAGGAGCTGGGCCCGTCGGCCCCCTGAGCATCCCTTCAGGCGTCTCATGTGGGCTCAGAAGCTAGGCCCATCGACCCCCTGACCATCCCACGAGGAAAATCCACGATACAGGCTCATGAACTAGGCTCGTTTGACCCCCTGACCATCCTATACGGTAACAAGTCCTGGTCAACTCATGACCCTCAACAATAATACCCTCGGCATAGAAACATTCCTATCAATCAATCAAGCTCGATACACAAAATACTATTTATCCCAGTAGCTTGATATATATACATACATATATTCCATAAATCCAATAAGCTCGATATGCACATAGTTATCCTAGCATGCTTAAAACATCATGCTAACAACTGACAAATTATTCGAGATCTTACCATAGCACCACGTATAATACAGTAAACCATATTTATCAATTAAAGCTTCATAACGTGCTATTATTCATTCATTACATAATTACGTTCTCTCACGAAAAGAAAATCAACCACTCACCATAATGGTAACGGAGAAATTGTGTAAGCACTGAATTGCGTTACCAAGCGTTGGGGTGCGGCCATGCGGTTGTGGCTATGCGTTTCAAAGGGAGAAGTGGTCGTGAGCGAGAGCAAGAATTTTTGGGAAGTAAAATTTTGGCTAAGTGTTGGCCAAGTCCTTGCGTTGTGGTTGATTCACGGAGGGTAGTGAGTTGAAGTAGCTACCCGCGTTGAAGGATAGGTGATACTGGCAGGGGAAGAAATGTGCTTGAACCATGCGTTAGTCACACTGCATCGAGGACAGTTATGCGCTGAAGTCGATGCGTCGAAGACAGAATGGTCTTGACGCGGCGAAGATAGTGTTGTGTGACGGGAATGTATGCGTCAAAAATGGGAGGCGTTGAGGACGATACTATGCGTTGGGTGTGGTCAGTTGCTGGAGGCGTTGGAGGAGAAGTTGACATGAATACCTCGCGTTGAGGTAGAATCCTGCGCTAGTCTGCGGGTGAAGGGTAAGTCGGCAACTTAAGTCCTGGTGTTTGTAAAGGCTAAGTCGGTAGTATATATAGCTGGATTAATTAAATGTTTAATCATTTTTAAGACATTTCGAAAGCTTAAGTCGGTTCCATATTTCAGACAAACTTCAGAGGAAGATTGAGGAAGGTGTTCTTGTGAAATTTGAACGAAATTCTACTCATATTGATGTCGAAAATGAAGCTGGAACAGAGGAATGACTGAAGTCGCACAGTTTGAGCAGTGATTGGTATTCGTAGTAGAACGTGTAGAGGAAGCCGAGTTTAGAGCTGAAAATTTGAGGTTAGTAAGTTAACATAATTCCTAACAACTTTTGTGAAGGATGGTAATGCTGAAATTGAAGATTTACTATGTGAATCCTTAGGAAAATCAGAACTTACAAGATTGATACGCAATCCGGAACAGCATGAGGTGATTCCGGAATACCGAGAGAACGAGGAAGAGTTAAGCCTTGAAACTTTGAGATTGAAGTAAGAACAAGAAGAAAGGAAGGAACAACAGTACAGACTGCCGCTAAGAATCAAGTATCGGCACATTGTCTAGGTACTGATAGCGAGACGGGTGTCGCTGAGACGCAAAGGAGTCTTCCGTCTCACAGATCTTGCTAGATAACACTGAGTATCGCTGCTAAGGTAAGGTAACGCTAGTGTCGCTCCATCAAGTATCGCTAGTAACAGCTCTTGTTGGTTGGTACCGCTAGGATTCTCACTTATAATGTTAGCTTAGAAAAGGAAGAAGATTTAATGTTAAATAACGCAAGGTAAATGTCTCTTGCAGGCCAAGAAGAAATAGGGAAAGCATATAACCCACGTAAAGCCTAGAAAGAGTTGTGAGTGACTATTTTATTCTTCAATTCTATTTTATTAAAAATGTTCTTATGAAGTATGATTTACAATGAACTGTTTAATATGCATAATGTTGATTGCATTGCTCATAAGGCATGTTATATATTTCTAAAGTTGATAGAAAGCATTTTTATGAAATGTCATTGAATAAAGTTTTGTATGATTTCTATGAAAGGATTTTCATATGAACTATTATGTGAATGAAATTCTAAAACGTTTTAGAGGAGGCTCAGTGCTCAAGGACACGAGAAGGCACGTGAGTTTCCCCGGGACCCAGTACTGAAGGACTTGAGAAGGTACTTGGGCAACCCGTCATATTCCTATGTGCACATAGAGGTTGATCTGGCTGGTGCGTTGAGTTGCTCCGCATTGAGCCAGGGATGGTTTTCGATGTTGAGTGCGTTGAAGCATTGCTCCGCCTCAACTAAGGGAAAAGTTGAAAAACTAAATCGTTATTGTCAATTTTCTTGGAAAACGCTCATGTATGATTTGAGATTTGATTCATGAGATTAATGGACTTTGTGGAAAGTATGTTTAAATTGAACAATATGTTAAGTACTTACTTATTGCTATACGTAACATGAATGTTTTCAATGAATGCTCGTTTTACAAAAATTTGTCACTCACTGGGTTGTAGCTTATGTTTTCAAATGTTTTCCTTTTCTCCCCCCAGGTAGCAAGGACGTTCCCAGTGCTTAGCCTACTTCAGCGCACCCTGCCTAAGTCTCGAGTTCTCGAAATTCAGTCAAGTCTGAGAGTTGTACGTTGTATATGACTTATTGTAAATGGCATGTAGACTTAGTCTTTTGAGTGGGGATTGTAGTGGAGTTTGTATAATGTATAATGGATACAAAGGGTTAAATTATGTTGACTGTTAAAAGTGCACTTTGTACAGGAAGGATTGTTATATTATGAGCATGCGTAATAGGACTGAGTTCTATGAATGTATTTTTACGAAATGTATGCACAGGAAGTCAGGTAAGATTGGACAATATGCGTCACAAGAGGGGTGATGTTTATTGTCTTCACATTCCCCCTCGGGACAGGTAGGTGATCCGGGAGGGAGTGTGACAAATTGACTGGCACCCATTTGAGAATTCCAAGCTCCTTAAAAGAAATCTTCCAAAATAAATTGTCACGCCCTACTTTTAAGAAACTGATGCGTTGAAGAGTCTATGAAGAAAAGAAGTAGAAGACCATGTTGGACGCATGGTCAGGACAAAGGTAACACATGGTATGGGTGGACGCATGGAAGTAAACCGAGAAGGGAAAGAAGTGAAACGCATAAGAGAAGATGTACACATTGGCGATGGTAAGACGCTTAAGCAAGAAAGGAATAAAGTTATATCGATGAATGTTAAACGAGATCTAAGTCTCGGAAAGGTAGAACACTATAGCAAAATGAGTAATGCATAGATTATTAGCAAGGGATGTTCTTGGGTGATTGGATTAAGTGGAAGGATGAGATTACAAGCTCAAAGATTGGAGCAAGAGGTGGACGCATACTACTTTATTATCAGAAAAATGTTTTAGTGTAAGAAAAAAAAGGGTTAAATGAATAACCTTGGAATACAAGCACAATAACGCATAGAGGGATAATTAAGGAATCCTCAAGGATAGGAGGAAGCTCATGGACGCATGATAGTATGCGGTTCAGGCTCATGCATGGTATTATGCAGTAAGAAAAACGCATAGTAGTGTGCGTTGAGACGTTGACGCCTAGTAGTATGCGATGTAAAAACGAGTTCAAAGGAAGCATGGCCGAGAGTTAGAAAAGTGAGTAGTGAAGCTCAAACCTTAAAGGAAACTCAACGAACGCATGGGGGCGTTGTGTTGATTGAATAGTTGTTTATTGGAAAATGTTGGATGCATAAGATAAGCTTATAAAGGTTAGGTGACTTCATATAGACTTGACACCTTAAAAGTAGGAGGTGTTAGAATGCGTGTTGAGTGCTTCATGCAAGGTGACGCTTGGACAAATGCATGGTTAATTAAGCATGCAGCGTGACATGTGGCAAACAAGTGGCAAAAGGAGAGAAGAAGTTGGATGACAAGCTCTCTATAAATAGAACCTTGAGGGAAATGGAGTGACTGATGACTCTGAAGGAAGAATTCTGGAAAGAAAGGAAAGAAAGAAGGCAGAAAAGAGGAATCCTTGCGTCCGTAGTAGGAGTCTGCAGCTAAGAAAGAAGGTATTCTTGACAACTTAGCTATTGTATGTTAAAGAAGATGTCTTGCGTCGAAAAGGGGTCGGCCTTGCGTTGAGGACAAACATTATGTTCAAGATGAACGCCGCGTGCAAAGATAGGTGATGCGTTCAAGTTGGACCTTGCGTCAAAGAGAGGTCGACGCATCGCAAAAAGAGAAGTAAGAAGAGAGGCTGCACTTTGCGGTAGTTGCCAACCTTGCGTTGAAGGGCAGGGTTGCGTCCAACCGAGCTGACAGAGGAATATGGAGCCTTGCGTTTCTGAGATTAGAACGCTGCGTCCAAGAAGCTCGAGAAGAGGAAATAGAGGAAAGGGAGAGGAATTATTCTTTGGCAAGTACAAGTGAGTAACACTTGCGTTTTCAAAATAAAAAAATGAGTTCTTTATGAATATGATTTTATGGGTTTCTAAGGAAATAATGCATGCGTTTATATATATATTAAGCACATGAATATGTTTGTTATAGAAATGAGAGCATGCGTTTATATATATAAAAGCACATGAGCAAGCTGAGAGCATGCGTTATATATAGAAAGCTCATGAGTATGCTGAGTATTAGAAATGAGTTTAGTAAGACGCATGTTGTTGATAATATAAGATTTTCATTGGAAAGCATATTGCTAATCATAGATGATGTTTCTAGAACATAGTGTGTTTTATAAATTCCTAGACATGGCACCCTAAAGCTCAAGGACTTGAGGAAGGCAAATGGGTAGTCGGAAAATAGAAATGGGACCCAATGCTCAAGGATAAAAGGAAGGCATATGGGCAAGGAAGGCAAATGGGTAGCCAGAAAATAGAAATGGGACCCAATGCTCAAGGATAAAAGGAAGGCATATGGGCAGCCCGGGTTATAATATCTATGTGCACATAGAAGAATATATATATACGACGCTGATGTGTTGAGATTACTCCACACAGCTAAGGATAATCGACTTTGAGTAGCGTTAGCGCCTCAACTAAGGAAAAGATAAGGAATGAATTTGACGTTGAGAAACGTAGAAGCAATGCTCCGCCTCAACTAAGGAAAATGATTAAAAATGAATAAGATCTTTAAGTATTTCCCAGAAATAAGCATGCAAAACTTAATAATGGTGTTTGAGTATAAATTAACATGTTTAGAATCGATATTATTTAGATTGACCAGTTTCACAGTTAAAATAAGTTATTTATAAAAACTGTTACTCACTGAGCTGTTAGCTCATTCTTTTATATGTTTTCCATTTTCAGGTAGCATGACAGTTCCCGTTGCCGATCGAAGTCGAGGTTTGTCAAGAGCGTGTTAATGGTTGTTGTGTTTTCAAAAACTTGTTGTAAGACAGATCTTAAGTCCCCGGCAACGGCGCCAAAAACTTGTTGTGTATGAATTGTGGAAATGAAAATTTACAAACGCAAGGTGCAGGTAAGCTACGATGATGCGTTTTACATGCTATGCGTTATACATACCATGCATCTTACTTAGGCTTAAATGCTATGCGTTGGTGATCTGTCAAGTTTTCCTATCCTTTGCCCAAGTATAAGCAAAGGAGTAGGTTTTCTCAGTGCGTCCGAGGTCGAACATAGGGATTATGTTGATTCTATATTTATGTGGATTATATGCGTTGCAGTAGTAACCAAGAATAATAAGTTGAGGTGTTTGTGTCTAATCTAAGGAAACCGATAGTATGTACACTAGACTAAATGTGGAAGATGGAAAGGCATGCGACACAGCAAAGTCAGCTAATGATTTGAATGGATGGATAAAAACAGGGTTCGAGTTGGTTATCATCTAACATCGGAAACGCATGGTGGTATTCTATTCATACTTGCGACTCTTCTCCCGGTTGTTAGCCGCTATGCGTTATATGTCTATAACACATAGGAGAGTGTTAAGAACCAAGGTTATTCCTATAGACAGGTAACACTTCTTGGCCCTTGTCAATTGAGTTCCACAATCACTTACCCTCTCGAGCAGTTTGATTATTACTACTTATATCGATTAGCTAGATGGACATAAGCATCAGATTAAGTTCGCAATTGACAAGATGAAATAGTTACACTATGGTTCTTAGTTAGATGCTAACGCAACCCTAGACCCTTGAGAGATTAGTTACTCATGGATTGAAAGTAAAAAGCGGAAAGTATAAAGAAATGAGTAGACATGGAAGAAATATATATTGATGAAACGGAATACAACTTTAGATAAGCTCAATGTCTTGACACAAATCTAAAATCAAGATAGAAAAAGTAAGATGGAAAGCAGGAAAGGCGTCAATGTCTTGAGTCGCCTGGATGGAAGCGTGAGGTTCTGCTGTGAAGTGGTCAGGCGGAGGGAAGACTCTTCTCTCTCGAGCTATTCGTCTCTAGTTGAAGTCTGGAGATAACTCTGCTGTCACTTATGGAGTTCTTCCGAGAATCAACAACCCTTTCTCATCTTGCAGAGCTGCCTTTTATAGATGTTGCGTTCGCAATCAATGGCAAATCTGCTTGATTGGCGGCGAGATTGATATCATGCGTCCATCTTGCCTGATCGCGTAATTCTCGGGTCAATTAAGATCCACCCCTTTAGCCATAGATCATGTTCGTCAATCATCCGACAATCTCTCAAGATTCTGATCTGATTGTCCGCTACCTTGCGTTGATGGTTGTTTATGCGTCCTGAGTTGCTAACGCATAGTCTTGCGTTGAGTAGTTGTTAACGCATCTTCAGGTTGTTCGCGTTCCGTTCAGATCATGCGTCCATGAAAAACAGACTGCTAACGCGTGGTCCTCCGTTAAGAAGTCATCAACGCATCGTTTGCATTCCTGTGTTAAAACATGCGTTTTAGGCTAAAAAAGTGGTAAAATCATTATCTTCATAAAAATACAAGAGTATAACGCAAAGGAAGATTTATTAATAAAAATCAACATAAACTGCCGCATGCTTCTCTATTTAATCTCTATTTATCTAAGAAAAAGACTATCATAACTTGTATTTCTACAAGTTATCAATGGTATTACCGTCCTAAGAAGGATTGTAAAGAAAATAAGATGAAGTTGACAGTGGGTTATGTGACAGGGTAGTCGGTACTACAGTCCTCACGCTCCGTCTCGGGCTACGGGATGGTAGTTCGGGGTGGGGTGTGACATAAATCCTCCAACTCCTTTCTCTCTTTCCTTTTCTCCCTTCTTTTTCTTTCTCTTTTCTATCTCTCGATCTACCTCTCTTTCTTTCTGCCACTCTCTTCTTTCCTTCTCTCTCGGTTTCTCTTTTCTCTCCTTTTTCTCTTTTTCTTTCTCTCTTTCTCTCCTTAGGTACTCTCAGCTGGGAATGATGCTATTTACTTCACAAATGATCCCTATTTATAGCCAAAAAACTTCAGCCAATTCTTTGACATCCCACCTTCCAAATGTCTACTTGCATACTTCCTTCTTCATGCATCAAACCACATGGTGCCTTGCATGTATTTTTGGCCATGCAGTTCAACACCTCCCTTTATGAAGTGTATTTCCTTGAATCTAGCCAAAACTTATCAAAGATTAGGTCAAAATTGCAGGAAAATGCTTTCTGCCGATTCTCCCACCAAGTCTCGCTAGAGGAGCAGCGAGATCAGTCTCGTTACGTCTCGCTGACCACTTTCTGTCTCACAAATCTCGTTAGTTTTCCTTGGTCTCTCTTCTCTCGCTAGTCTCGCTAGTTGCCAGTCACGCTAGTTACTACTTGGTCTCGCTAACTCCATAGACTTGTGTCCCAAGTTTTTACCTCCTTTGTCTTAGTTTCTCTTTTTATAAGTCTTAAGTAATTAGGTCAAAGATTTGGGTGTTACAAATCAAACTTTATATAGAAAATCAAAATAAATTCCCAAGTTGTAAAAAAAAAAATTCGAAAAGCACCTTAAGCAAGTTAGAGGACAGTAATATGCTTACCTTTGTTATGGAAACAATTTCCTCCCCTAGTAATAAGGCAGTTTGATATCAATTTTAATGCCGACAAAATGCTCGTGTTTAATGCATAAATAAGACAATACTCTCTGGTTGAATTAATCCAATCAATTTTGTTAGAACAGTCATTGAAATGTTACTTTAAAAAGTACAAATTTTGGTTGCCTGGGTGAATTGGCATACATATATCTTAACAACCGAGAGATCATTTGTTCGAACCTCATTAGATCTATTGTGTTAAAAAAAAAAAGAAAAAAAAAAAGAGAGTAGAATTTATAAGAATTTACCTTATTTGGGATTGCTACTATGCTATTACATTTTATTTTTATTCTTCTTCTTGTGTCTATTTAGAATCTTCATGTAACTCTATATGGCGGAGTATCACTGTCTTTCTCATTTGTTTTTTTTTTTTCCTTATATAGGTAGAGTAGGAATGAATGGTAAAAGACTATATAACAATCCGTCCTCAACACTTAAATTTGTAAGTGTCCCCATTAACAAAACTGAAATGAAGAAAACAAGGTAATTAAGTTTGAACTTGGAGAAGAAAGCACAAGGAGAGAATTATGTTTTGAATCTATAACGAAGAGAATCGTGCAAATTAAACTAAAACATAGTACTTAATTAACTATTTTTGTAAATTAATTGTTTTAAACCTTCCCCTCAGCATAAAAATTCATATAACAACAAATAATATAATGAAAACGAAATTCGTTTCAAGCATAATCTTTTTTCTGTCTGTTTTTTCTTTTTTTGAGTAAATCCCCTTATCTACTTAATAATTAGTTTCTGAATACCTACAATTCTAGCAAGATGGACACATCCCTATTTTTAAAAACTAAGTTGTTATTTTGTAACTGAATGCCATTAACATTATTTGTTTATGAAGATTTTGTTTCGAATGGGGTTGTATAAATATCCATTGCACTATTTGTAATTCCGCATCCCAATTTAAAAAGCAATCACAAAGTGGTTTTTCAACTGCAATATGATGAAGCAAATGGAAACGAGGCGTATGAAAAAGCAGTGTGTGGTGTTGTTGGTATTGTTGTATTTGGCAGTGCTTGAAGAAACCAAGGCTACGGAGCTTGCAAAATGGCAGATCCATGTTGTGAACCGGCTAAGCAATGGCCAAATCCTGTTGGTACATTGCAAATCCAAAGACAATGATTTAGGAGAACACAAGCTTAGTGTTGGATCTGAATTCAATTGGAGATTTAAAGTAAACTTTTGGAATACCACATTGTTTTGGTGTTACCTGCAGAAGCCGAATGGACTACATTCGTCATTCGAAGCCTTTTGGATTGAGAGCACATCGGTTTGGCTCTATGATATGTGCTACGATTCTAACTGCATTTGGATAGCTAAAGATGACGGAATTTATTTGAGGGACAACACTAATCAAAAAGATGTTTTGATTCATAAGTGGGAATAATTATGCACCAAAAACACATCACTCCATTATTATATGTGGCTTGTTGGGATTAATATGTATGGTATTTATTAATATAAAGAAAGGTTTTGATACTCACATCTTGTTTTTCTTTCGTTTTATAAATTATTGCACAAGTTTATTTTTGTTTCTAGTTTTTCGTTCCCATGATATTAATCTAAGAGCAATATATTTTACTAAATCTCAAACTAATCTCTCTTGAGATCTAATTCGACGAGTGAACAAGTTTCAATGAAGTTAATTAAGTCAAGGGTAGGAGAATCTTAATAAAGTTTCTACTTCACAAGTTTTGAAATGTAGTATTTCCTTGGATTTAATATTATTAAGTCCATAATCTTATTCTTTCACATATATTATCCAAAACTTTTTTAACGAGTTTTAATCAGAAAAGAAATTGAGAATGAAGAGGAAAAATAACGAAAAGAGAAGTGATCTTAGTTTTCATCACCCCCAAACGTGTCCTAAATCATCCAAAATTAATTTAATACCTTTTTTTAAGTAAGAAATGGGGTGGGGAAATGCAATCCCGGGCCTCATGGTCGCTCACACATCTCAGATGCCAGTTGAGCTATGCTCACTTTGGCCACAATTAATCTAATACTTGATTGGACACCTTTAAGTGCAATTTTGATGTCATTAAATTTCATTTTGAATGATTAAAAGCATATTTCAAATTATTTTGAAATTGACAAAAGTTATCTTAAGAAGTTTAGACTTAGAGTTTGAGGTAGGTAACAAGGTATTCCTTTAAGTGGTGCCTATGAAGGGTGTTCTGAGGTTTGGAAAGTAGGGAAAGTTGAGCCTTAGATTCATTAGCCCATTTGAGAAATTGGAATGAGTTGGCCTAGTAGCTTATCGTTTGGCCTTGCTACTGTCACTGTCTACAGTTCATAATGTCTTTCATGTTTCTATGTTGAGGAAGTATGTCGCAGATCCGTCTCACGTGGTAGACTATGAGCCCTCGCAATTGAATGAGAATTTGAGGTATGAAGAGAAGCCTGCTCAAATTCTAGCAAGGAAAATAAAGGCTTTGCGCAATCAAGAGATAGCCTTGGTAAAAGTCCTACGGCAGAATCATCAGTTTGTGGAAGCAATGTGGGAACAGGAGGATGAAATGAGATCAAAGTACCTGCAGTTGTTCCAATCTAAGTATTTAAGATTTTAAAATCTGATTTAAAATTAGTTAGTAAGATTTTATTTGATTTAAGGAAGGTTTGGGAGGTTGGAATCCAGTTTAGGAAAAATTGGAAAGACTATGGTGAAATTTGGTTCAAGTGTGTATTCTTGGTGGTGAGAATTTTAAGGAATTTATGGAAAAGGAAAAAAGGGGAAAAAGAAAAAGGAAAATGGATAGTTATTTTTAAAGGGAATTAGGGTTTGAATAAAAAAATGTATTTATGTTTATAAGTAAGCCTCAAAGTGCGTGCAAGCTTAAAAAAAACTCTTCCTTCTCTCTCAGTCGGCCACTTCTGTCTCTCTCCTTCGGAATTTTCTTCTCCTTGACCAACTGCTTGGCGCTGCTCCTCCCTAAGTCGTCCGTCCCCACCGGCTGCCGCACGTCTTTGATTGCTCGTCGTCATCGTCCACGCAGCGTCAAATAGGTTTGTTGCTGCCGCAACTCTCCTTCCCGAGAACTGACTCGACATCCGCTGAATAAATTCCTCCCCGTCTGTCATTGCTTGTGGGTGCTCCAGTCAGCGTCAGCTTGTCGTTGTTGCTCAGGTCCGTAGTGCAGTCGTGCGTGTCACCTCGGAAGTCTGTCGTGTTCCGTCGCCGTTTCTTGTTGATTAGTTGTCGGAGCTTCGGATTTTAGAAGGTAAGATGTTGGTGATTTATGGGTTTCTCATTTGGGTTTTGGGAGTTCCTAAAATTTTCTTGGGTTATGTGTAGATTGTTGCTTTGATTTGGAGAATTGGAAGCAATTTCGAGTTAAGCCACACTTCGGGTAAGATTATTTGGAGTAAGTTTTGATTAATTTGTGATTGGAGATGAGTCTACAAGTTCAATTTAAGTGGGGATTTATGCTTAGGTTATAATTCAAGGGTTTTGTGAAAATTTGTTGTGTGGTTAGCTACTAGAACCTAATTCCAAGGTAAGTAATCTCATTACTGGACTCGCCTTTGTGCTAGGCGATTTAGATAGCCACTACACTATTGGGTTGGGTGAAAATTAACAAGCTTGACATGATTTATCTTGTTGTGTGAGCATGCTACATTAGTTTTTCTTTATTGATGTGATTATGTGTGGGACTATGAAGCATGTAGCATAATTTATGTTAATATTTACCGAAACATGATATTTTTTTTTTACTATGAAGTGACGATTTCCCTCCTAATGCTGCTATGTTACCAGAAGTCGATAGGTTTCCTAGTGGGGTTACTTACTGGTTATGTTGTACTCATCCTGTTATTAGTTTTTTTTTCAGATAAGGGAAATGACACCCTGGCGGACGACAGGAGGAAACCTTGACTAAGCCATTGGGACTAGACTAATGCTTGCGCACAAGTTTTCGTGATTTTTCCATTCATGTTAGCATTGTGATTGTCATTGAACCTAAACCATGTTTTCCTTTATTTATTACTTAGTGTCAAAATTTCTATTTTAATGCATTAGTGTTTTAGGGCGCCCCAACTAAAAGTTTTGGTTATCAAACATCGACAAATTTCTTTACATTATCAATGTCTCCTTGATTTTTTGCATGTATTATGAAAAGTGTGCCGTTCGAGCAGCCTGCATGTTTACGTGACGGCCTAGCTTGAGTTCTAGGGGGTTGAGTCGTTACAATTAATTTAATACTTTTTTTTAATAAGGAATGGGGTGAGGGGAATCCAATCACGGGCCCCATGGTCACTCACACGTCTCAGATGCCAATTGAGTTATGCTCACTTTGGCCAAAATTAATCTATTACTTGATTGGACACCTTTAAATGCAATTTTGATATCATCAAATTTCATTTTGAATGATTATAAGCATATTTTAAATTTATTTTGAAAATGACAAAAGTTATTTTAAGAAGTTTAAAGCCACTCCCAAACATGTCCATAACACTTTATAAAGGGCGATGGAAAACATTTTGCAATCCAATTCTTAAATCGGTAATTGAATTTATTATAGCCACTTTTTATAGATTAGTTAGCTAGTTTGAGACTTCTATCTTCGAAAAGAGTAACATAATTTTGTATAAAAATTAAATTAAAAATTGTCCTCATCAAGTGATCCTTTTGTTATTAAGCCTTGGTTAGATTTTTTCCATATGGGTTTCAATGATCATGTCACACCCCGCCCCGGGCTACTTCCCCCACAGCCCGAGACGGAGCGTGGGACAGCAGACATCGACCCTCTTGCAATGTTTACCGTCAAACCCTACCTTTCTCGAAACTAATATATGCAACCTATACAGGCATAGCCAAACTCATCACGATAGTCAACGATTCACACACATGTAGACTTCTATGTGCACACATAGTTCCTACTGCTTACCATCGGGGCTTAGAAGCTAAGCCCGTCAACCCCCTGACCATCCCACAAGGAAAATCCGCGCTACAGACTCAGGAACTAGGTCCGTTTGACCCCTTGACCATCCTGTGCGGTAACAAGTCCCAGTCCACTCACGACCGTCAACAATATTGCCCTTGGCATAGAAACATAACTATCAATCAATCACTGTCACACCCCCTCCCAGATACCCCTTATTCCTAAGAGTGAGTGTGAAACTGCACACTTTCTAGCCCGTCTCTATAGCATAAATCATATACAGATCTTTAAGATTCAACTAAATGCCAGCTTTATCTCAAAATATAAGCACCTTTGCTATTAAGTCATGCGATAATATAACAACTTATCAACAAGTGTTCTATATATATAATACAAAACGATCCTCCCAACACTCCCATGGAACATGTATATCAACCAAAACATGAACATAAACTGCGTATTTACAACTATCCCAGAGGTCTGCTCCGAAGTAGGCCCAGACGAGAAACTTCTGTAGGCTAGGCGTCCCGGACACGCTCGCTACCTGAAACAATAATCAAACAAACAAATTGAGTGAGCCTAAAGCCTAGTGAGTGACTGAATTCATTCAAATATTACTAACATTCATGAGTTAATGTAAACCATAGTAACCACCACAAATCGTATATCAGAAATCTCTAGGTCTCTTATGCTATAGATCACAAACAGTACCACCATTCATACAATTTCATGGCAACTATCCAACCCTTGCTGTGACGAAGCAAAGCTCAATGCATTCACTCTCCAGTACAAATTCTCATTTCTATTCACATACAAATGCCTTCACATTATATTCCTCGGCATTGCAAACTCTCAAGTGCCTTCACATTACATCCCTCAGCACTGAGTTTAACTGTGTCAATATTACCATGTGCCTTCACACGAGGTCCCTCAGCACTGGTAACCCAACCAAATCACTGCTCAAGTGCCTTCACTCATGGTCCCTCAGCACGAGCTAACATATGATGGATTTCCACATGCCTTCACTCAGGGTCCCTCAGCACTGGAATCCGTTTCACCCAACTACTCAAGTGCTTCACACGTGGTCCCTCAGCACTGAGTATCATAATACATATTCACTTAAGCCTTCACACAAAGTCCCTCGGCCATGGTTACATTTAGATAGTATATCTAGTTCCCTTTAAACATATCAACACAACATAATTACTCAAATGCTACACTGTACCATAACTTTCTATTCATCCATTATCAAGTAACCATACTAAAAGTAACCACTAGATATAGTAGGAAGTCACTCACAACTTGTCTCGGCTCTAAGTGGGTTATATGCCTTCCCGAGCTCTTCCTGGCCTGAAAATACACATTTTTCACGTTAAGTTTTCCTTAGACTTCCTTTTTTTATACTCATTAAATATACATAATTAAATCCTACGCTCGTTTCATCTCCAAACTCTCTTTCCTCAAAACACTCACAAATAACGTTACTCTACATTCTCTGACGAGATTACCAGCGAAACCACACTATAGAACACTGCACTAGCGATACCGGATTGAACAAAACTAGTAAGATTACCTGAGGAGCGACACCCAGCGAGACTTCAGCGAGAATTGTGAGACGCAAAGCCCCTCTTGCGTTACCAGTGACACTCGCTTCGCTGCCCAGTCTCCCGCTCTCTCAGCAATACTACTGCCGTAGCAGCACAGTTTTTATACTTTCTTTCTTCTTCTTTCTTTATCCTGCTAAACATCGCATTCTGGCCAAATTCAGAACTTCCTTTCTTCTACAAACTTATAAAGACATAAGTCCTTCATCTTACCTCAAAGTCTCATAAAGAAAATTCTCTCAGTTTAAGATAAATCCTCCAGTAACCCCGAATCGCTCCTAATCGTCCTGGAATTCAGCTTTGATCTCTTCTACCTGGAGTTTAACACACATTTACTCAAATTCGGCTCAAGTATCCTTCATGAAAATTGCTAGGAATCGAGTTAACTTACTAACCTGAGAATTTCGACCTTAGCCACCGCTTCCTCAGTTCGTTCTTCCCCCAAAACTGAACGTTACTTTGATTAAGTAACACCAGCTGGGTTCTACGTTCCAGTTCAAGTTTCCTCCACGAGAACGACGAGAATTCCACCCCAAACCAACATAAACACCTTTTTCTACCTCCCTCCGTTGTTTAGCTTCGAAATGGAATCAACTTGAGCTCTGAAATGTGATCAAAATAATTGAATACTCGGTCCACTTATATATATATACCACCGACTTAAACTCCACTTTGTCTCTATATAATAATCTAATCAATGCATACCTTCTGTACTTGGCTTCAGCAACGCATAGCCTCGGTTTTGTATGTTACAATTTCCCAACTCCCATTGCCGGATAACTGACGAACGCATTGTTCTCTCGACCAACCTTCTATGCACCAACGCATACCCACTTTCAACACATGGAAGTGTTCACTGCATAGTGACCTTCAACGCAGAGTGGCTCTCGACGCCTCGTGGCCTTCAATTTTCAACGCCTTGTGGCCTTCAATGCGTTCATCGCATAGTGACCTTCGACGCAGAGTGGCTCTCAACGCCTCGTGGCCTTAACGCCTCGTGACCTTCAACGCCTCATGGCCTCAACGCCTTGTGGCCTCAACGCCTCGTGGCCTTCAACGCCTAATAGCCTTCCTTCACCTCTGCGTTCACGCCAAAACTACCTCCATCAATGCATAGTGCCACCAACGCATGGCCAATACTTAGCCATTTTTGCCCCTACACATTTCAGCCAACTATTCCTACCAAACGCCCATCTCTTAGTCTCTTCTTATCTTGCCTTCTCACAAGGTCAAGTACGGGGCTTACAATCACACTTGATACATACGCAAAGTACTATTTATCCAAATAGCTCGATATATATATACACATATATTCCATAAATCCAATAAGCTCGATATGCACATAGTTATCCTAGCATACTTACAACATCATGCTAACAACTGAAAAATTATCTGACATCTCACCATAGCACGTATAATACAATAAACCATATTTATCAATTAAAGCTTCATAACGTACTATTATTCATTCATTATATAATTATATTCTCTCACGAAAAGAAAATCAACCACTCACCGTAATAGTAACGGAGAAATTGACAGGCACCCGTTTGAAAATCCCGAGCTCCTTAAAAGAAATCTTCCAAAATAAATCCTCCAACTCCTTTCAGTCTTTCCTTCTCTCCCTTCTTTTTCTCTCTCTTTTCCATCTCTCGGTCTACCTCTCTCTATTTCCGCCACTTTTTTCTTCCTTCTCGCTCGGTTTCTCTTTTCTCTCCTTTTTCTCTTTTCCTTTCTCTCTTTCTCTCCTTAGGTACTCTCAGCTGGGAATGATGAAATTTCCTTCACAAATGATCCCTATTTATAGCCAAAAACTTCAGCCAATTCTTTGACATCTCACCTTTCAAATGTTTACTTGCATGCTTCCTTTTTCATGCATCAAAACACACGGTGCCTTGCATGTATTCTTGGCCATGCAGTTCAACACCTCCCTTTACGAAGTGTCAATCCCAGAATATAGCCAAAACTTATCAAAGATTCGGTCAAAATTGCAGAAAAATGCTTTCTGCCGATTCTCCTTGCAAGTCTTGCTAGAGAAGCAGCGAGATCTGTCTCGCTAAGTTTTGCAGACCATTTTCTGTCTCACAAATCTCGTTGGTTTTCCTTGGTCTCGCTCCTCTTGCTGGTCTTGCTAGTTGCCAGTCTCACTGGTTACTGCTTGGTCTCGCTAATCTTTATCTAGTCTTCGCTAGTCTCGCTAATTTTTGGCCTAATCTCGCTAGTCTCGCTAGCTTTTGCCTGGTCTTGGTAATCTCACTGGCTTTTGCCTAATCTTGCTAACTTATTAGATTGGCCGAGACTTTGGCTAACTCCACAAGCCTAGATTTTCTGTCACCAAAATTCTCTAACTCCACAGACTTGTGTCCCAAATTTTTACCTCATTTGTCTTAGTTTCTTTTTTTATAAGTCTTAAGCACTTAGGTCAAAGATTAGGGTGTTACAATTCAACCCACCTTAGAAAAATTTCGTCCTCAAAATTTTAGTAAAAAGCTTAACACCGAGATAGAGAAAAAGAACTTCTTTATTCATTTACAATTTATTTGTACATTTCTTTTCCAAACTTAAGAAAACAACAAAATACACACTTTATTTTATTCCTTCCTTCCTTCTCTTCTTCCTTTCTTCTTCTTCTTCTTCTTCTTCTTCTTCTTCCTCCTCCTCCTCCTCCTCAGTCATAGGGGCCTTCGTTATTCCGTGGACAATCCTTATAGTGGTGACCAGGTCGTTCGCACATGTAGCAAACGTCTTTCCTTCCCTCACGGTCAGCCTTGTGCCGACGTCCACAATTCATGCAAGGATATTCTTTCTTCAGGCCCTTCTGCTGATTGCAGAAGTCAATGAATACATGGCACTTGATACTGTTGTGCCCTTCCATTCCACAGACAACATTTTTCGGTTCCTTTCAAGCATTTCCCTACGTGACCTTTTCCACACTTTGGGCACCTTATCCATGGCCGTTTGCTTCCCTGCCCTGACATAATGGACTACAACCATCAAATAATTAATCTTAACAGGTCCAAATACAATATCCACAATTTATAGGGAAAGCAATTTCAATTCTAGATACAACTTTTTCTATTTCCTCGGGCACCTTTTCTTGAAATGACCTGTTCTTCTACAATTATAACAAACATCTAGATTTCTGAAACATCATCCAGTGTGATATCTTCCACAACCTTCACACCACGACTTCTTACTCAAACTCGGAACCCTAATTTTTGTGGATGCCGACACTCTTGGCTCAACTCTTGACTTGGACGATTTGTTCTTCGAAACCCTAGAAGTGTATTTCTCACTCCTTACTATCTCTTCCCGAGTGAGCAACTCTTTTCTTTCGCTTCTACCACTTCCTTTCGCATATTCTCTTCTGCTCTTAACGCGGCCTCCACTAACTTAAGAAACTTATCCCACTCACTAACCGTCACCAGGGTACAGATTCTACTTCTTAACTGTCACACCCTACTTTTTAAGAAACGATGCATTGAAGAATTTATGAAAAGAAGAGGTAAAAGACCATGTTGGACGCATTGTCAGGGCTAGGTAGCGCATGGTAAGGGTGGACGCATGGAAGTAAACCGAGAATGGAAAGAAGTGAAACGAATAAGCAAGAAAGGAATAATGTTAAGTTGTGAAGTGTAGAAGAAGGTTGTGAAATAAACATAAAAACTGGAGTATGTGGTGAACGCATGCTAGTCTATCTTAAGAGATAGTTTAAGTGCAAGGAAAAGGATCAAAAGAATACCCTTGAGAATAATCAAGGAATGTTCAAGGATAGGAAGATGGTCATGGACGCAGGATGAAGGTAAACGCGATAGGACCAACACGTAGAGAAAGAGCTTGAGAAGGAGTTGTTATGAACATAAGGAAGGAGTTGGACGCATGGCATGATGCGATGAGATACAAACACATAGTATTGGGCGTTTGTCATTAACGCCTAGTAGCATTGTGTAAGCACTGGTTTATAATAGTGCGGCTATGCGTTGAGGGTGATCACGAATGGTTATGAACTGAAGTAGTCACCGCGTTGGCGAAGGAAGAAACGTACTTGGCTTACCATGCGCTGGTAAGGTTGTTATGCGTTGAGGTCCCTATGCGTTGAAGACAGAGTTATCTTTACGCGTCGAAGAGTAGTATAGTTGGCTGAGAGTTAGAAAAGTGAGTAGTGAAGCTCAAATCTTAAAGAAAACTCAATGAACGCATGAGGGCGTTGTGTTGAATAAAAGTTGTTCATTGGAAATGTTGGACGCATAAGATAAGCTTAAAGAGGCCAGGTGGCTTCGTATGGATTTGATACCTTATCAGTAGGAGGTGTTGAAGGCATGTCAAGTGTTTCATGCAAGGTGACATTTGGACTAATGCATGGTTAATTAAGCATGCAGTGTGACATGTGGCAAACAAGTGGCAAAAGGAGAGGAAAAGTTGGATGGCAAGCTCCCTATAAATAGAACTTTGAGGGAAAAGGAGCGACTGATGACTTTCAGAGAAGAAATCTGGAGAGAAAGAGAAGTAGGCAGCAAGAACGTCCGTTGTAGGAGTATGCGGCCAAGAAAGAAGGTATTTGACAACCTAGCTAATTTATGTAAAGTTGTATTGTGTTAAAAGAGGTCGGCCTTGCGTTGAGGACAAACATAATGTCCAAGGTGAATACGGCGTCCAAAAGTTAGGTGATGCGTTCAAGTTTGATGCGTTCAAGTTGGACCTTGCGTCCAAGTAAGGGTGACACATCCGAAGGAGAAGTAAGAAAAGTTGGGATGCATATTGCTAAAATAATCAGCCTTGCGTTACCAACCTTGCGTTGAAGGGCAGGGTTGAGCTCAACCGAGCTGACAGAGAAAATGGAGCTTTGCGTTCCGGGGTTAGAACGCTGCGTCCAGAAAGTTTGAGAAGAGGAAATAGAGGAAAGGAAGAAGAAGTATATTTTTTTGGCAAGTACAGGTGAGTAACACCTGCGTTTGTTTCTCAAAATATAAATGAGTTCCTTATGATTAAAATCATTGGTTTGAAATATGCTTTCGTGAATTCCCAATGAATAAGATCATGCGTTTTATTTGAAAAGCATTGAGTATGCTGGTTGTTTGATAAAAACTAATAAACGCATGCTGTGATATGTGTTTTCATGATTTTATGAAAAGCATGGTGTTATATGATCTCATGAAAGATTTGGAAATAAACTTGTTTGAAAAGCATGTTGTTTGATAGTAAAGCTTTGAAATTGAATTTAGCATGCTGGTTGATATTAGATTTGGAAACGGTTAATTCATGGGTTATTGATACATTGTTCCAAAATATGTGTTGTGTTATATTTAACTAGAAAAGGCACCCGAGGCTCAGGGACTTGGAGAAAGCCAAAGGGTAGCCATTATATTATAAAGGTACTCAATGCTCAGGGACTTGTAGAAGGCATATGGGTAACCTGGATATAGAAATGGGACCCCAATGCTCAGGGATTCGTAGAAGGCATTAAGGGCGGCCCGGGTTTTGGTACCTATGTGCACATAAAGGTATGTACGACGCTGATATGTTGAGATTACTCCACACAGCTAAGGAAAAATCGACGTTGAGGAGCGATGAGCATTGCTCCGCCTCAACTAGGGAAAAAATATATTATAAGAACAAGATTTTGAGTATGTAACCTGAAACTGGCAAGCATGATTTCACAATGGTATTGGAGTATAGTTTATTATGACTTGAACTGTTATGTTTTATGCGAGTTTGACCATTTTCATAGTTAAATTATATTATTTTCAGAAAACCATTACTCACTGAGCGATTACCTCATTCTTTTAAATGTTTTCCATTCTCAGGTAGCATGATAATTCCCGTTGCCGAGCGAAGTCGAGGTTTGTCAAGAGCATTTGGATGGGGAGGTTGACAGTGGGTTACGTGACAGGGTAGTTAGTAACTGCTGTCTTCACATCTCTTTTCGGGTTATGGAGGATAATCTGGAAGGGGGTGTGACATTAACCCTTCTATGAACCTCTTACATCACTCTACTTCGTCAACCACTAACCAACTAGCATACTTAAATAATTCAGTAAACTTTTTCTCCTACTCCGCTACCGATAACGAACCCTACTCTAGATGCAAAAACTCTCTCTGTTTTGCATCTCTAAAAGTTTAAGGAAAATACTTTTCATAAAAAGCCT
Source organism: Citrullus mucosospermus (assembly GCA_030954485.1). Classification (NCBI taxonomy): domain Eukaryota; kingdom Viridiplantae; phylum Streptophyta; class Magnoliopsida; order Cucurbitales; family Cucurbitaceae; genus Citrullus; species Citrullus mucosospermus. The sequence goes on from CM062063.1 coordinate 31,359,087, forward strand.
TTCTAAAATACACCCAAGTGGGTTCCGTTTCCTTTCCCTACCTTTTCTGAACTAACTGCCACTAATCTTCTGCTCCTTTTTGGAGTAAGAAGACAGCTAAAAAGATTTTCCAATCCTCTGGACATCTCATTACCGGAAAACACTTTTCTAATTGAGTAATCCATACTTCAGCCTCTTCAGGATCTACCTGATAACTTGTAGAAATAGAAGTTATTATAGTCACTATTTGAATTAATTATAGTAACTTTAGAGCTAAACGCATGATTTTTGTAGTTGAATTATGTAAAATGTATTACCATGCGTTGGCACTATTTACAAAAGAAAATACCTGAAAAATTATGAGCTTTTCTATTCTTAACGCAAGATTAAGAAGAAAAGAAGCACAAATAACCCAAGTACTAGAGACAAAGCTGCTGCGAGAACAAGTGGAAACCCATGCGTTGAGACCATGCGTTGAGAAAGAGTAGATACAGACGCCTGGGCAAAAAGCTGTCATGTCATTATGCAAAAGAACAACACGTTATCAGATCATGGTAGAACCAATGGGCCGACAATGTAAAAAGTCTAAGCAGCAGGGCAGGGAATTTAATGCAAACGTGTCAGGTCATCATGAGTTTCAACTTTCAACGCCTATAAATAGCCCAAAGCTTCTCCATTCAAAAGAGGGGAGAAAGAGAGGAGAAAAATGAGTTCAAGAGGCGAAAGCTCTGCACAATTTCTCCCTCATCATAACCAGCCTCCATTTTGAGCTCTTCTGAGAGAAGGATTCTGAGAAATTTTCAGAGTCGTCTCCTAGTGAGTGAGAATCTTCACCTTATGAAATTTATCTATCAGATAGCAACCATCTCAAGCCTCCACGAAGCAAGACGTTGCCAGTGGCGGCTTGACGTCTTCCATTTCTGTTTTATCTTCATTTCCCTCCTTTTTACTTATGTTTTGTTAATGACATTCGAGAGAATGGTTTATTTTCTTTGATTGACGATTATCTTCCATTTATTTCCATATTAAATACCTTACACCATGTTGTTTGAATGCTAAATGAGTTAGATGTTAGAAGTTAGTTTTTCTTAACCAATATTAAGTATGTTACATCTTAATTAATGCATATCATTAGCTTGCATAACTTTGTCTGACAAACAAAAGTAGCAAGCACGACTGTCTAGCTTGAGAGAGTGGATGGTTAATCTTTAGCATTTATCAAGACTAGATGAGTTGCAGAGATGTAGTTCATCTTTTGCCAACGCAAACTTACTATGCGTCTTAGAGATAAGATTAATGTGGCGTCGAAACATCGATAAATGGATTCACAAACTCAGTTTGTAGGTATGTAATCATACTTAGATATGCTTAAGTAACAACTAGCTCCTGCGTTAACTCTACTTTTATCGCATGGTTCCATTCATTCTCAACGCATACTATCTGACACTAAAGAACATTTGACTAACCATCGCCGCGTCCACCTCATTGTTAGTTGTAGGAAATTTTATTCATTCTTTATGTATAGTTTTAGATACATACAACCAACTTATGCACATATTACATGTATAGTTCACCGCATAGTCATGCATCTATTCTAAACGCCTAGTTATTACAAATCCCTGCGTTTAACCCTGGACTCACCAGGAAACCTATTAGAGCTTATACTTGGGCTTTTTATAGGAAAACTTGCTTAATCATGATCATACTTGAGTAATTCTCGACGCATCTTTGTACGGAAATTACAATATCTATTTTTGTGCAACAAGCTATGAAACTCAATTTAAATTGAAAATAGAAATCCAACAACACTACCGTTCCCTCAAACGTACTTGCTCCCAAGGCTTTCAGCCTTTCTATCCCATACAACCTCTTGGGATCTTCAGACGAACTACTCAGATTTTAAGCTAGCTGCTGAGCAAAATCACAAAATACCTGTGCTTCTCTCGCACTTGTCATCTCCGGATGACTTGATTCTCCTTCCCCTTCCTCTGGGGTATGAAAGGTAGCATCTTGAGTTTCACTTACATGTTGTTGTCGAGGTCTGCTTCTCCGAGACATCTTCTATATGACATACGAATTTAGAAATACTACTATATATCTTTCAAATATTAAAATAATTTATGCTTTTTAATCTAAGTCTAGACTTATTCCCTAGGAAAACAAAATTTTATTTCCACAATTCCTCTATGGTTTTCCATAATTAGACTATCAATTTTCTCAGGTTTTCTGCAAACCACAACTCAACTTTTCAGGTTTTTCACAAACCATGTTCTAACAACTTTTTCCCACTCCCAAAACCTTATGCACTGATACCAAGCTTTTCCCAGTTTGTTACTTTTCCCAACTCCCCAGGTTTTTCGCAAACCATACTCTGATACCAAGCTGCACACCCCGCCCCAAGCCACTACCCCCGCAGCCCGAGACGGAGCGTGAGGACAGCAGACATCGACCCTCTTATGATGTCTACCATCAAACCCTACCTTTCCCGAAACTAACATATGCAACTTATACAGGCAAAATTTATACTAACATTTAAAACATGCACTATTATTAATACAAATGTTTAACAAATCTATTCACAGAAACATGTTTCTAGTTCTTTTCTTTTAGACTCCCGCCTATAGCTAAGTACACATAATTTCTCGACAAACCTTGACTTTGAACTGGAAACTCGACTGCTACCTGGAAAGAAAAACATAAGAAAAGGATGAGCTTCAACAAAGCCCAGTGAGTGATCGATACGACAAGGGTTTCACTAACCCTTTCAAAAAACAATAACGATAATAATAATAATAATTCTCACAACGAAGTTCATGAGCAAATATAAATCAAATCATATCGAACTTAGCAAATCAAATCTCCCCCCGTAGGGTTATCTCAAGTGTCCGCTTTTCCCGCTAGCCCTTGGCACAGCCAAACTCATCACAATAGTCAACGATTCACACACATCTAACTTCTATATGCATACATAGTTCCTACCGCTTACCATCGGGGCTCAGGAGCTGGGCCCGTCGGCCCCCTTACCATCCCTTCAGGCACCTCATGTGGGCTCAGAAGCTAGGCCCATCGACCCCCTGACCATCCCACGAGGAAAATCCATGATACAGGCTCATGAACTAGGCTCGTTTGACCCCCTGACCATCCTATGCGGTAACAAGTCCTGGTTCACTCATGACCCTCAACAATAATGCCCTCGGCATAGAAACATTCCTATCAATCAATCAAGCTCGATACACAAAATACTGTTTATCCCAGTAGCTTGATATATATACATACATATATTCCATAAATTCAATAAGCTCGATATGCATATAGTTATCCTAGCATGCTTAAAACATCATGCTAACAACTGGCGAATTATTCGAGATCTTACCATAGCACCATGTATAATACATGTCACACCCTCTCCCAAATTACCCTTATTACTCGGGGAGTGAGTGCGAACCAGCACACACCTGTATTCTAAAGTAACTATATAACAATCAACTACTGTTCATTCAATCTTATCTATATGCCAAATAATCTCATAGAATAATAAGACTCATCAAGATAAGTGTTCTCTATATGCATTCAGAAACAAAACCCACTAAAATCCCAAAGAGCATGTTTGACAAAATGAAACATGTACAAATACTGTGTATTTACAACTATCCCAGAGGACTGGTCCAAAATAAACCCAGACGAGGATCTCCTATAGGCTAGGCGTCCCAGACACACTCGCTACCTGAAACAAACAAACAAACAAAAGAAACCGCGTGAGCCTAATGCCCAGTGAGTGGTGAAAAACTTCCAACTATTAATACGCTACTTGAATTGGCATGAAACAACATAAACCACCACATATATATATATATATATATATATAACCAGAAATTTCTAAGTTAACTCATGCTATAAAACACCATTAATACAAATATTCCTTTCCAGCTGTGGCGGAGCGACACTCAACGCACACAATGTGCCTTCACATTCACATCCGAATACTTCCACACTTTTTCCCTCGACATTATAATCCCTCAAGTGCCTCACGTATTGGCCCTCAGCACTGGTTTTATCATACGGAGTTCCCATGTGCCTTCACACTTAATTCCTTCAGCACTGGGTTCCCTATCAATCCACCGCTCAAGTGTCGTCACATGTGATCCCTCAGCACTGAGCTATCACATACACTAGATTTCCGCATGCCTTCACATATTGTCCCTGAGCATTGGAATCCACATCAACCAACTATTCAAGTGCCTTCCCACATGGTCCCTGAGCACTGAATATCATATACAATCTTTAATCCTTATAGCACAACATAAAATCAATCCTTAACTACTTCATATGACAGATTTCACATACCCATTACTATTAAAACAGGTTAAGTAAGTTTGTGGAATTAACAAGAAATCACTCACAACTTGTCTTAGCTCCAAGTGGATCATACACCTTCCAGAGCTCTTCTTGGCCTGTATATACACATTTCCCATGTTAAGTTCTCCTTGAACTTCCTTTCCATGATCAATAAATAAGCATAATTAAATTCTACTCTTGCTCCTTTAACCAGACTCCTTTTTCATAAAATTTCATAATTAGCGTGACTCTATGTCCCTAGCGAGACTACCAGCGAAAAAACACTCAGCCAGACACTGCATTAGCGATACCGAAATACACGAGACTAACGAGATTACCTGAAGAGCGATACCTAGCGAGACTCAACGAGATCTGTGAGACGCAAAACCCTTTGCGTTACTAGCGATACTCGCTTTCCTACAAAGTCTTCAGCTCTTCAGCGATACTACGGTCTGGGCGACACCTAACAGCCACTATTTTCTTCTTTCCCCTCTAACTTTTTCTTTAACCTGCTAAACATCGCTTTCCAGCCAAAATTAGAACTTCCTTTCCTCTACAAACTTGTAAAGAAACAAGTCCTTTATCTTACCTTAGAGTCTCGTGATGAAAGTTCTCTTCGTTTGAGATATATCCTTAAACAACCCCGAATTGCTCCTAATCGTCCTACAGTTCAGCTCTGATCTCTTCTACCTGGAGTTTAACACATATTTACTCAAATTCGGCTCGAGTATCTTTCATGAAAATTGCTAGAAATCGAGTTAACTTACTAACCTCAAAATTTCGATCCCAGCCACAGCTTCCACAGTTTGTTCTTTCCCAACACTGATCGATCCTCAGATTAAGTAACACCAGTTGAATTCTCACTTCCAGCTCAAGTTTCCTCCACGAAAACGACGAGAATTCCACCCCAAACCAACACAAACACCTTCTTTTACCTCCCTCCGTTGTTTAGCTTTGAAATGGGATCAACTCGAGTTCTGAAATGTGATTAAAATTATTGAATACTCAGTCCACTTATATATATACCACTGACTTAAACTCCACTTCATCTCTATATATTGATCTAATCAATGCATACCTTCTGTACTTGGCTTCAGCAACGCATAGCCTCGATTTTGTATGTTACAATTTCCCAACGCCCCATCGCCGGATAGCTGACGAACGCATAGTTATCTAGACCATTCTTCTATGCACCAACGCATACCCAATTTCAACGCATGGTAGCGTTCATCGCATAGTGACCTTTGACGCAGAGTGGCTCTCAACGCCTCGTGGCCTTCAACGCCTCGTGGCCTTCAACGCTTCGTGGCCTTCAACGCCTAATAGCCTTCCTTTACCTCTGCCTCCACGCCAAAACTACTTCCATCAACGCATAGTGCCACCAACGCATGGCCATTACTTAGCCATTTTTGCCCCCACACAACTCGGCCAACTTTTCCTACTAAATACCCATCTCTTAGTCTCTTCTTAACTTGCCTTCTCAAAAGGTCAAGTACGGGGCTTACAATACAGTAAACCATATTTATCAATTAAAGCTTCATAACGTGCTATTATTCATTCATTACATAATTACGTTCTCTCACGAAAAGAAAATCAACCACTCACCGTAATAGTAACGAAGAAATTGACTGGCACCCATTTGAGAATTCCAAGCTACTTAAAAGAAATCTTCCAAAATAAACTCTCCAACTCCTTTCTCTCTTTCCTTTTCTCCCTTCTTTTTCTTTCTCTTTTCTATCTCTCGATCTACCTCTCTCTCTTTCTGCCACTCTCTTCTTTCCTTCTCTCTCAGTTTCTCTTTTCTCTCCTTTTTCTCTTTTTCTTTCTCTCTTTCTCTCCTTAGGTACTCTCAGCTGGGAATGATGCCATTTCCTTCACAAATGATCCTTATTTATAGCCAAAAAACTTCAGCCAATTCTTTGACATCCCACCTTCCAAATGTCTACTTGCATACTTCCTTCTTCATGCATCAAAATACATGGTGCCTTGCATGTATTCTTGGCCATGCAATTCAACACCTCCCTTTATGAAGTGTCAATCCCTGAATCTAGCCAAAACTTATCAAAGATTTGGTCAAAATTGCAGAAAAATGCTTTCTACCGATTCTCCCACCAAGTCTCGCTAGAGGAGCCGCGAGATCAGTCTCATTACGTCTCGCTGACCACTTTCTGTCTCACAAATCTCGTTAGTTTTCCTTGGTCTCTCTCCTCTCGCTAGTCTCGCTAGTTGCCAGTCACGCTGGTTACTACTTGGTCTCGCTAACTCTATAGACTTATGTCCCAAGTTTTTACCTCCTTTGTCTTAGTTTCTCTTTTTATAAGTCTTAAGCAATTAGGTCAAAGATTTGGGTGTTACAGATCAAACTGTATATAGAAAATCAAAATAAATTCCGAAATTCTAAAAAAAAAAATTCTAAAAGCACCTTAAGCAAGTTGGAGGACAGTAATATGCTTACCTTTGTTATGGAAACAATTTCCTCCCCTAGTAATAAGGCAATTTGATATCAAATTTAATGCCGACAAAATGCTCATGTTTGATGCATAAATAAGACACTACTCTCTGGTTGAATTAACCCAATCAATTTTGTTAGAATAGTCATTGAAATGTTACTTTAAAAAGTACAAATTTTGGTTGCCTGGGTGAATTGGCGTACATATATCTTAACAACCGAGAGATCATTTGTTCGAACCTCATTAGATCTATTGTGTTAAAAAAAAAAAAAAAAAAAGAGAGAGAGAGTAGAATTTATAAGAATTTACCTTATTTGGGATTGCTACTATGCTATTACATTTTATTTTTATTCTTCTTCTTGTGTCTATTTAGAATCTTCATGTAACTCTATATGGCGGAGTATCACTTTCTTTTTAATTTGTTTTTTTTTTCTTCCTTATATAGGTAGAGTAGGAATGAATGGTAAAACACTATATAACAATACAATACAAACTGCTCCGTCCTCAACACTTAAAGTTGTAAGTGTCCCCATTAACAAAACTAAAATGAAGAAAACAAGATAATTAAGTTTGAACGTGGAGAAGAAACCACAAGGAGAGAATTATGTTTCGAATCTATAACGGAGAAAATCGTGCAAATTAAACTAAAACAAAGTGCATAATTAACTATTTTTGTAAATTAATTGTTTTGAACCTTCCCCTCTGCACAAAAATTCATATAACAACAAATAATATAATGAAAAGGAAATTCGTTCAGGCATAATCTTTTTTCTGTCTGTTTTTTTCTTTTTTTTTTTTTTGAGTGAATCCCCTTATCTACTAAATCAATAGTTTCTAAATACCTACAATTCTAGCAAGTAGGACACATCCCTATTTTTAAAAACAAAGTTGTTATTTTGTAACTGAATGCCATTAATATTATTTGTTTATGAAGATTTTGTTCCGAATGGGGTTTTATAAATATCCATTGCACTATTTGTAATTCCGCATCCCAATTTAAAAAGCAATTACAAAGTTGTTTTTCAACTGCTATATGATGAAGCAAATGGAAACGAGGCGTATGAAAAAGCAGTCTGTGGTGTTGTTGCTACTGTTGTGTTTGGCAGTGCTTGAAGAAACCAAGGCTGCGGAGCTTTCAAAATGGCAGATCCATGTTGTGAACCGGCTAAGCAATGGCCAAATCCTGTTGGTGCATTGCAAATCCAAAGACAATGATTTAGGAGAACACAAACTTAGTGTTGGATCTGAATTCAATTGGAAATTTAAAGTAAACTTTTGGAATACCACATTGTTTTGGTGTTACCTACAGAAGCCGAATGGACTACGTTCGTCATTCGAAGCCTTTTGGATTGAGAGCACATCGGTTTGGCTCTATGATATGTGCTACGATTCTAACTGCATTTGGATTGCTAAAGATGACGGAATTTATTTGAGGGACAACACTAATAAAAAAGATGTTTTGATTCATAAGTGGGAATAATTATGCACTAAAAACACATCACTCCATTATTATATGTGGCTTGTTGGGATTAATATGTATGGTATTTATTAATATAAAGAAAGGTTTTGATACTCACATCTTGTTTTTCTTTCGTTTTTTAAATTATTGGACAAGTTTATTTTTGTTTCTAGTTTTTTGTTCCCATGATACTAATCTAAGAGCAATATAGTTTACTAAATCTCAAATTAATCTCTCTTGAGATCTAATTCAACGAGTGAACAAGTTTCAATGAAGTTAATTAAGTCAAGGGTAGGAGAATCTTAATAAAGTTTCTACTTCACAAGTTTTGAAATGTAGTATTTCCTTGGATTTAATATTAATAAGTCCATAATCTTATTCTTTCACATATATTATTCTATACTTTTTTACGAGTTCTAATCACAAAAGAAATTGAGAATGAAGAGGAAAAATGAAGAAAAGAGAAGTGACAATAGATTTCATCACACCCAAACGTGTCTTAAATCATCCAAAATTAATTTAATACTTTTTTAGTGTGAAATTGGGTCGGGGAAGCCAATCACGAACCTCATGGTCGCTCACGCATCTCAGATGCCAGTTATGCTCACTTTGGCCGAAAATTAATCTGATACTTTTTTAGTGAGAAATTGGGTCGGGAAATCCAATTATGAACCTCATGGTCCTTCACACATCTCAGATGCCATTTGAGCTATGCTCACTTTGGCCGAAATTAATCTAATACTTGATTGGACACCTTTGAATGCAATTTTGATATCATTAAATTTAATTTTGAATGATTAAAAGCATATTTCAAATTATTTTGAAATTGACAAAAGTTATCTTAAGAAGTTTAGAATTAGAGTTTGAAGTAGGTAACAAGGTATTCCTTAAAGTGGTGCCTATGAAGGGTGTTCTGAGGTTTGGAAAGAAGGGGAAGTTGAGCCCTAGATTCAATTGCCCATTTGAGATATTAGAATGAGTTGGCCTAGTAGCTTATCGTTTGGCCTTGCTACTGTCACTGTTTACAGTTCATAATGTCTTTCATGTTTCTATGTTGAGGAAGTATGTCGCAGATCCGTCTCACATGGTAGACTATGAGCCCTTGCAACTGAATGAGAATTTGAGGTATGAAGAGAAGCCTGCTCAAATTCTAGCAAGGAAAGTAAAGGCTTTGCGCAATCGAGAGATAGCCCTGGTAAAAGTTCTACGGCAGAATCATCAGTTTGTGGAAGCAATGTGGGAACAGGAGGATGAAATGAGATCAAAGTACCCGCAGTTGTTCCAATCTAGGTATTTAAGATTTTAAAATCTGATTTAAAATCAGTTAGTAAGATTTTATTTGATTTAAGGAAGGTTTGGGAGGTTGGAATCCAGTTAGGAAAAATTGGAAAGATTATGATGAAATTTGGTTCAGGTGTGTATTTTTGGTGGTGAGAGTTTTAAGGAATTTATGGAAAAGGAAAAAGGGGGAAAAAGAAAAAGGAAAAGGGATAGTTATTTTTTAAAAGGGAATTAGGGTTTGAATAAAAAAAATGTATTTATGTTTATAAGTAAGCCTCAAAGTGCGTGCAAGCATAAAAAAAACTCTTTCTTCTCTCTCAGTCACCCACTTCTGTCTCTCTCCTTCCGAATTTTCTTTTCCTTGACCAACTATCGGGTGCTGCTCCTCCCTTAGTCGTCCGTCCCCGCCAGCTTTCGCACGTCGTTTATTGCTCGTCGTCATTGTCCACGCAGCGTCAAATAGGTTTATTGTTGCCGCAACTCTCCTTCGCGTGTTTGTCGTTGCTTGTGGGTGCTCCAATCGGCTTCGGCTTGTATTTGTTGCTCAGGTCTGTAATGCAGTCGTGCATGTCACCTCAAAAATTTGCCGTGTTCTGTCGCCGTTTCTTGTTGATTAGTTGTCGGAGCTTTTGGATTTTAGAAGGTAAGATGTTGGTGATTTGTGGGTTTCTCATTTGGGGTTTGGGAGTTCCTAAAATTTTCTTGGGTTATGTGAAGATTGTTGCTTTGATTTGAAGAATTGGAAGCAATTTCGAGTTAGGCCACGCTTCGGGTAAGATTATTTGGAGTAAGTTTTGATTAATTTGTGATTGGAGATGAGTCTACAAGTTCAATTTAAGTGAAAATTGGTTGGGTGGTTAGCTACTAGAACCTAATTCCAAGGTAAGTAATCTCATTACTGCACTCGCCTTTGTGCTAGGCGATTTAGGTAGCGACTGAATTGTTGGGTTGGGTGAAAATTAACGAGCTTGACATGATTTATCTTGTTGTGTGAGCATGCTATGTAACAGCACAGACCACCCGCTATACGATATTGTTCGCTTTGGGTTACCCCTCACGGTTTTGTTTTTGGTAGGGTTGCGCCTACCAAAAGGCCTCATACATAGAAAGGTATCCACCCCCTTTATAAGGAAGGCTTCGTTCTCCTTCCTAACTGATGTGGGACAATGTATAGCAAGGGTTAACGCCATAGCCCTTACATGCTACATTAGTTTTTCTTTATTGATGTGATTATGTATGGGACTATGAAGCATGTAGCATAATTTATGTTAATATTTACCGAAACATGATATTTTTTTACTATGAAGTGACGATTTCCCTCCTAATGCTACTATGTTACCAGAAGTCAATAGGTTTCCTACTATGCTACCAGAAGTCGATAGGTTTCCTACTGGGGTTACTTACTGGTTATTTTGTACTCATCCTGTTATTATTTTTTTTTCAAGTAAGGGAAATGACACCCTGGCGGACGACGGGAGGAAACCTTGACTGAGCCATTGAGACTAGACTAATGCTTGCGCACAAGTTTTCGTGATTTTTCCATTCATGTTAGCATTGTGATTGTCATTGAACCTAAACCATGTTTTCCTTTATTTATTACTTAGTGTCAAAATTTCTATTTTAATGCATTAGTGTTTTAGGGTGCCCCAACTAAAAGTTTTGGTTATCAAACATCGACAAATTTCTTTACATTATCAATGTCTCCTTGATTTTTTGCATGAATGATGAAAAGTGTGTCGTTCGAGCTGCCTGCATGTTTACATGACGGCCTAGCTTGAGTTCTAGGGGGTTGGGTCGTTACAATTAATTTAATACTTTTTTTTAGTAAGGAATGGGGTGAGAGGAAATCCAATCACGGGCCCCATGGTCACTCACACGTCTCAGATGTCAGTTGAGTTATGCTCACTTTGGCCAAAATTAATCTAATACTTGATTGGACACCTTTAAATGCAATTTTGATATCATCAAATTTTATTTTGAATGATTAAAAGCATATTTTAAATTTATTTTGAAAATGACAAGTTATTTTAAGAAGTTTAAAGCCACTCCCAAATATGTCCATAACACTTTATAAAGGGCGATGGAACACATTTTGCAATCCAATTCTTAAATCGGTAATTGAATGTATTATATCAACTTTTTATAGATTAGTTAGCTAGTTTGAGACTTCTATCTTCGAAAAGAGTAACATAATTTTGTATAAAAATTAAATTAAAAATTGTCCTCATCAAGTGATCCTTTTGTTATTAAGCCTTGGTTAGATTTTTTCCATATGGGTTTCAATGATCATGCCACACCCCGCCCCGGGCTACTTCCGCCACAGCCCGAGATAGAGCTTGAGGACAGCAGATATCGACCCTCTTGCAATGTTTATCGTCAAACCTTACCTTTCCCGAAACTACCATATGCAACCTATACAGGTATAGCCAAACTCATCAAGATAGTCAACGATTCACACACATCTAGACTTCTATGTGCACACATAGTTCCTACTGCTTACCATCGGGGCTTAGAAGCTAAGCCTGTCAACCCCCTGACCATCCCACAAGGAAAGTCCGAGCTACAGACTCAGGAACTAGGTCCGTTTGACCCTTGACCATCCTGTGCAGTAACAAGTCTCGGTCCACTCACGACCGTCAACAATAATGCCCTTGGCATAGAAACGTAACTATCAATCAATCACACTTGATACGCAAAGTACTATTTATCCAAGTAGCTCGATATATATATACACATATATTTCATAAATCCAATAAGCTCGATATGCACATAGTTATCCTAGCATGCTTACAACATCATGCTAACAACTGACAAATTATCTGAGATCTCACCATAGCACGTATAATACAGTAAACCATATTTATCAATTAAAGCTTCATAACCTACTATTATTCATTCATTATATAATTATATTCTCTCACGAAAAGGAAATCAACCACTCACCGTAATAGTAACGGAGAAATTGACAGTCACCCGTTTGAAAATCCCGAGCTCCTTAAAAGAAATCTTCCAAAAGAAATCCTCCAACTCCTTTCTCTCTTTCCTTTTCTCCCTTCTTTTTCTTTCTCTTTTCTATCTCTCGGTCTACCTCTCTCTATTTCCGCCACTTTTTTCTTCCTTCTCTCTCGGTTTCTCTTTTCTCTCCTTTTTCTCTTTTCCTTTCTCTTTTTCTCTCCTTAGGTACTCTCAGCTGGGAATGATGAAATTTCCTTCACAAAAGATCCCTATTTATAGCCAAAAACTTCAGCCAATTCTTTGACATCTCACCTTCCAAATGTTTACTTGCATGCTTCCTTTTTCATGCATCAAAACACACGGTGCCTTGCATGTATTCTTGGCCATGCAGTTTAACACCTCCCTTTATGAAGTGTCAATCCCAGAATATAGCCAAAACTTATTAAAGATTCAGTCAAAATTGCAGAAAAATGCTTTCTGCCGATTCTCCTTGCAAGTCTTGCTAGAGAAGCAGCGAGATCAGTCTCGCTAAGTTTTGCTGACCATTTTCTATCTCACAAATCTCATTGGTTCTCCTTGGTCTCGCTCCTCTCGCTGGTCTCGTTAGTTGCCAGTCCCACTGGTTACTGCTAGGTCTCGTTAATCTTTATCTAGTCTTCGCTAGTCTCGCTGATTTTTGGCCTAATCTCGCTAGCTCTTGCCTGGTCTCGCTAATCTCGCTGGCTTTTGCCTAATTTTGCTAACTTCTTTGATTGGCCGAGACTTTGGCTAACTCCACAAGCCTAGATTTTCTGTCTCCAAACTTCTCTAACTCCACAGGCTTGTGTCCCAAATTTTTACCTCATTTTTCTTAGTTTCTTTTTTTATAAGTCTTAAGCACTTAGGTCAAAGATTAGGGTGTTACAATTCCACCCACCTTAGAAAAATTTCGTCCTCAAAATTTTAGTAAAAAGCTTAACACCGAGATACAAGAAAAGAACTTTATTCATTTACAATTTATTTGTACATTTCTCTTCCAAACTTAAGAAAACAACAAAATACACACTTTATTTTATTCCTTCCTTCCTTCTCTTCTTCTTTTCATCTTCCTCTTCTTCTTCTTCTTCTTCTTCTTCTTCTTCTTCCTCCTCCTCCTCCTCCTCCTCAGTCATAGGGGCCTTCGTTATTCCGTGGACAATCCTTATAGTGGTGACCAGGTCGTTCGCACATGTAGCAAACGTCCTTCCTTCCCTCACGGTCAGCCTTGTGCCGATGTCCACAATTCATGCAAGGATATTCTTTCTCCAGGCCCTTCTGCTGATTGCAGAACTCAATGAATACATGGCACCTGATACTGTTGTGCCCTTCCATTTCACAGACAACACTTTTCGGTTCCTTTCAAGCATTTCCCTACGTGACCTTTTCCACACTTTGGGCACCTTATCCATGGCCGTTTGCTTCCCTGCCCTGACATAATGGACTACAACCATCAAATAACTAATCTTAACAGTCAAAATACAATATCCAAAGTTTATAGGGAAAGCAATTTCAATTCTAGATATAACTTTTTCTATTTCCCCAGGCACCTTTTCTTGAAATGACCTGTTCTTCTACAATTATAACAAACATCTAGATTTCTGAAACATCGTCCAGTGTGATATCTTCCACAGCCTTTACACCACGACTTCTTACTCAAACTCGGAACCCTAATTTTTGTGGATGCCGACACTCTTGGCTCAACTCTTGACTTGGACGATTTGTTCTTCGGAACCCTAGAAGTGCATTTCTCACTTCTTACTCTCTCTTCCAGGGTGAGCAACTATTTTCTTCTGCTTCTACCACTTCCTTTCGCATATTCTCTTATGCTCTTAACGTGGCCTCTACTAACTTAGGAAACTTATCTCACTCACTAACTATCACTAGGGTACAGATTCTACTTCTTAACCCTTCTATGAACCTATTACATCACTCTACTTCGTCAACCACTAACCAACTAGCATCTTAGATAATTCAGTAAACTTTTTCTCCTACTTCGCTACCGATAACGAACCCTACTCTAGATGCAAAAACTCTCTCTGTTTTGCATCTCTAAAAGTTTGAGGAAAATACTTTTCATAAAAAGCCTTCCTAAAATACTCCCAAGTGGGTTCCATTTCCTTTCCCCACCTTTCCTGAACTAACCGCCACTAATCTTCTGCTCCTTTTTGGAGTAAGAAGACAACTAAAGAGATTTTCCAATCCTCCGGACATCTCATTACCGGAAAACACTTTTCCAAATGAGTAATCCATACTTCAGCCTCTTTGAGATCTACCTGATAACTTGTAGAAATAGAAGTTATTATAGTCACTATTTGAATTAATTAGAGTAACTTTAGAGCTAAACTCATGATTTTGGTAGTTGAATTATGTAAAATGTATTACCATGCGTTGGCACTATTTACAAAAGAAAATACCTGAAAAATTATGAGCTTTTCTGTTCTTAACGCAGGATTAAGAAGAAAAGAAGCACAAATAACCCAAGTACTAGAGACGAAGCTGCTGCGAGAACAAGTGGAAACCCATGCGTTGAGACCATGCGTTGAGAAAAAGTAGATACAGACGCCTGGGCAAAAAGCTGTCATGTCATTATGCAAAAGGACAAGACATTATCAGATCATGGCAGAACCAATGGGCCGACAATGTAAAAAGTCTACGCAGCAGGGCAGGGAATTTAATGCAAAGGGAATTTAAAAGATTATATTTGAATTTTGTAATCTTGAGGAAAACAACTACACTATTAGATTTGGAAGTGTGAACTAAGGAGAAGAATTTCACCAAATGATTAGAGACTGAGAAAAAATTTTACCAAAGGAATGGGGACGGTGTAAAATCGGACACACACTTGGTATAGAGGAACCCAAAACGCATAGGCATGTTAGAAACGCATAAGAATCCATGAAGGAAAGAAATGGTTAAGTAAAATGAGTACTGAAAGAAAATTATTAGTAGCCAAGAAAAGAAGAGAAAGTAGGAGCATTGACTATCAGAGAAGCGCAACGGAAGCATGGTGAATTCATGACTTACAGAAAATGCATAGTATTGTTGTTGGAAGTAAAGTGTAGATAAAAGTTCTATACTTTGTGAAGGCTAATATACGTTGGTGAACAAGGAGTTAATCGAAACTAAGAATAAAAGTAATTTGAGCGAGGGTATAAAGAGGATGCGGTGGCTAGAAAGGTATGTGCTTTTGAAGTAAAGCAGGAGCAAAAGTTTAAAGCTTATGAGATTTTGAATAGCTATGCGTTGGTGGTGATTGAGGAGGTTGCGACTAAAGTATAGACGCATGGTGCGACGCGTCCAAGTTAGCAACCCAATTATACGTTCAGGTTTGTAATCAAGAACGCGTTGGCAGATTATGCGTTCAAATAATTTAAAGGATAGGCGCATAGTATTAAAACTATAACTAGTTTGAAGTTATAATAGCTTTTGGAAAGTGTTTCTTATAAAATTATTTTTGTCTTGTTCGTGTAGTGGATTCTATTAGTGAAGCATAGTGTTTTCAAATAAAGCAAAAAGTGTCCAAGGCGGACAAAATTATATGTGGAATTGGACTGATTTTAATTGAGGTTACTGCAAGCTAATTTATTTTTATGTATAGTTCATCATGTCACCCATGGAAAGCAAAGGGAAACGGAAACGCTTGGCAAACAGCTGCCCAGTATGCGGAAAAGGGCATTCGGGGGAAAGTTATGGTAAAGATAGATGCTTCGCATGTGGAAAGAAAGGACATTATCGGACACAATGCAATGCATTTAAGGAGTCTTGCAGCCAAGTTGAGGTGACGAAAAGAGAGATTCCCTGTAAGAAATGTGGACGAAGGCATAGAGAAGATTATGAAGGAAGGGAAGATGTGTGTTATATGTGTGAGCAACCGGGGCATTATTGTAAGGATTGTCCACAAAATCAGGAAGGCCCAAGTAAATCAGATGAAGGAAAAGAAGAAAAATAAAAGGAAATGTATTTCATGTTTGTAGCTTTGTCTTTTGTGTACCTTGAATAATAAGATTGTACAAAGAATTTTAATAAAGTATTTCTTTCCCATAACCTTGTGCTGTTTAACTTTCAAGGACGAAATTTTTTTTTTTAAGAGGGATGGAATTGTAATACCCTATCTCCAAAAACCTAGGTATTCAAAATGGCTAGTAAGGATAAGAGTATGTGGATTAACGGAACTTTTGAAACGGAAAAGTTAAGCTTGTTGATAACTTGTAGAAATACAAGTTATGATAGCCTTTTTCTTAGATAAATAGAGATTAAATAGAGAACCATGCGGTAAGTTATGTTAATTTTTATTAAGAAATCTTCCTTTACGTTATACTAATGTATTTTTATGAAGATAAATGATTTTACCACTTTTTGAGCCTAAAACGCATATTTTGACACAGGAATGCAAGCGATGCATTGATGACTTCTTAACGAAGGAACCAGATGATGCGTTAACAACAACTCAACGCATAACTATGCGTTAGCAACCTACGCCGCGTTGACATCGGCCAAACTATTCATGGACGCATAGACGACCATTAATGCAAGGCGTTGAGAATCAAATCAGAATCGTGAAAGATTGACGGATGATTGACGAACATGATTTATGGCCAAAGTGGTGGATCTTAATTGACCCGAGAATCACGCAATCAGGCGAGATGGACGCATAGTATCAATCTCGCCGCCAATCAAGCAGATTTGCCATTAATTGCGAATGCATCATCTATAAAAGGGCAGCTTTACGAGATGAGAAAAGGTTGTTGATTCTCGGAAGAACTCCATAAGTGACAGCAGAGTTCTCTCAGACTTCAGCCGGAGACGAATAGCTCGAGAGAGAAGAGTCTTACCTCCGCCGCACCACTTCACAGCAGAACCTCACCCTTCCATCCGGGCGACTTAAGACATTGACACCTTCTCTGCTTTCTTTCTGATTGTTCTATCTTAATTTTAGATTTGTATCAAGGCATTAAACTTATCGAAAATTGTATCTCATTTCATCAATATAATTATCTTCCATGTCTACTCATTTCTCTAAACTTTCCACTTTTTACTTTCAAACCATGAGTAACTAATCACTCAAGGGTCTAGGGTTGCGTTAACATCTAACTAGGAACCATAGTGTAACTATTTTATCTTGTCAATTGCGAGCTTAATCCGATGCTTATGTCCATCTGACAAATCGATATAAGTAGTAATAATCAAACTGCTCGAGAGGGTAAGTGATTGTGAAACTCAATTGACAAGCGCCAAGTAGTGTTACCTATCTTTGGGGATAACCTTGGTTCTTAACACTCTCCTATGCGTTAAAGACATATAACGCATAGCGGCTGACAACTGGGAGAAGAGTCGCAAGTATGAATAGAATACTACTGTGCGTTTCCGATGTTAGATGTTAATCACCCGAACCCTTTCTTTATCCATTCACACACATCTTTAGCTGAACTTGCTGTGTCGCATGCTTTCCATCTTTCACAATTTTTAGTCTAATGTACAAACAATCGCTTTCCATAGATTAAAAACAACTCTCTGAACTATTTATTGGTTACCACTGCAACGCATGAAATCCAACTAAAAACTGAATCAATATAATCCCTGTGTTCGACCTCAGACTCACCGAGAAAACCTATTCCTTTGCTTATACTTGGGTAAAGGATAGGAAAACTTGACAAGACCACCAACGCATAGTAATAGAACGCATAGCATGTTCAAAGCATGACATGTTGAACGCATAATTACATCATTTAGCACCTTGCGTTAGGACAATTTACACAATACAAATATAGAACAACACTTGTGGAATTGCTGAATTATGGCCAAGAAATTTTGTGCGTTGAAATGAATGATATTAGGAAAAGAGCAGATGTCTCACCAAGGGTAAGAAGGAAGGACTAAAGGTATAGTTGGGAATTGGTTGAAGTTAGATGTATTTTGGAAATCAGGTTGATGCATAGATGGATAAGTTCTAACGCATGGTATTTAATATTGAGGATTTGGAAAGGGACACAAGAATTAGAAGGAAGAGGGGAAACGCATGGTTCACACTTAATCTTGGGAATTGTTAAGCTATGAGAATGGTTTTGGAAGGTGGCAAGCTAAATAGGGTGATGTACCTTGCGTTGACGAAGTAAAGTTGGTTAGAACCACCGGATGCGGGAAAAGTACCTTACGATGGAAAGTTAGTGTGCGTCGGAGAAATGGTTATTTAGAGAAAGTAATGCGTTATGCATTGTATAGAGCAATAGTGAACGGAAGTGAAGGAACAAGAACTATGAGTATTGACCACAGCTATGCGTTTGTAAGCCTAGCATGGGAAGCTATTGTAAAGAGAAGAAAGTAGCTTGTTAGTAAGTTGGAAGAATTGTTACATGAAGAAAGGGCTACTATGCGTAGAAAGGTGTCATAATGCGTTGGAAGAGAAGATGGAACTTGATCAAGAGAAGTTGTACTTAACCTACCATACGTTGATAAGAATACCTTGAATTGGAGAGTAGTTGTATACGATAGGTTGAAGGTTAGCGATGTATTGATAAGCCATGCGATGGGCAGTAGCTAAGCGATGGGCAGCAGCTATGCGCTGAAGGTTTGCTATAAAGGATCATTGTGCTGATTAGGAAGTTCTTAAGTATAGTATAGCATGTGCAAAAGAAGTCGTTAAGCATTAAAGGTTGCTATAAGATGTTATGCGTTGAAGGATTATTATGTGCTAGTAAGGACTTTGGTGTTGGTAAGAAGTTTTACTATGTGTTGAGGAAGTTTATGCGTTGAAGAAGGCTATCAGCTATGCGTTGAGGATTTTACGCGTTGAGGGTGGCATTAGCTATGTGTCGAGTAGCTTATGCGTTGAAGGTGCCTACCATTGGTTGTTAACGTTATACGCTGAGGAGCTTAACTTCATGATAAATGGAAATGTAACCTCGATCTCGGGTAAACACATAGGAAGAAGTTAAGGAAGGAAAAGGTTAAAGGAATAACCTTGGGATATAACTCAAGGACGCATAGAGGGATAATCAAGAAACCTTCAAGGAAGATGGTCACGGACGCTGGATGAAGTAAAGATAAATTCAAGAGGACAAACGCATAGAGGAAGAACTTAAGTTAGATGTGGTTGTCAAGGGTAAACCACATTGTTAGAAGGGTATTTGTACAAGAGAAGAATGTGTAACTAAGAATGGACATAAGGAAAGAGAGTTGGACGCATGATAGTATGCGGTTAAGGCAGATGCATGGTATTATATGTTAAGCTGAAACGCATAGTAGTATGCGTTGATTTGAACTCCTAGTTGAATGTGATGGAGAAATGGGGTTAAAGGTAGTAAAGCTGAGATTAAGAAAAGGGAGTAAAGAAGCTAAAATCTGGAAGAGGATTATATGAATGCATAGGAACACAAGGTTGAATGAATAGTTGTGTAGTGGATTATGATGGATGCATAAGATAAGCTTATAAAGGCCAGGTGGCTTCATATAGATTTGACACCTTATCAGTAGGAGGTGTTAGAAGGCATGCTAAGTGTTTCATGCAAGGTGACGCTTGGATTAATACATGGTTAATTAAGCATGCAGCGTGACATGTGGCAAACAAGTGGCAAAAGAAGAGGAGAAGTTGGATGGCAAGCTCCCTATAAATAGGACCCTGAGGGAAAAGTAACGACTGATGATTCTGAAGTAAGAATTCTTGAGAGAAAGGGAAGAAAGAAGGTATTCTTGACAACTTAGCCATCCGATGTTAAAGAAGTTGTCTTGCGTTAAAGAGGGGTCAGCCTTGCGTTTTACAGGAACTCAACATTCAAGGTGAACGCCGCGTTCGAAGATAGGCGATGCGTTCAAGTTAAACCTTGCGTCCAAGAGAGGTCGACGCATCCGAAAGAAGTAAGAAAAGTTAGGCTGCACCTTGCGTTTAAGGGCAGGGTTGCGTCCAACCGAACTGACAGACGAACATCAGTCTTGCGTTCCAAAGTTAGAACGCTGCGTCCAACGGAGCTACCAAAGAGTGGAAACAGTTACCTTGCGGGCTAGAAGCTCAAGCCTTGCGTTCAAGGAGCTCGGAAAAGCAGGGATTGGAAGTGAAAGAGGAAATTTCTTAAGTGATTTGTTAGTGACTCTTTTCTTCCTTTGAAAACGAAATTTATTGAAAATGTTCTTATGAGATATGGCTTTGAGATGACTGTTTTCTTGAAAAGCATGATGTTTGACTATATTGTTCAAAAGGCATGTTTTACCTGATTGCTTTATGATATTGAAAGGCATGTTGCAAGATGTTGTTTATCAAGGAACATTCTGTTTTTTATGAAAGGTTTTAGATGAACTATTTATGTAAACTGATTGATAAAATGTTTTAGAGGAGGCTTAGTGCTGATGAACTTGAGAAGGCACGTGAGTTTCCCCGGGACCCAGTACTCAGGGACATGAGAAGGTACTTGGGCAACCCGCCATATTCCTATGTGCACATAGAGGTTACATGCTGGTGTGTTGAGTTTTGCTCCGCATCGAGCCTTATTTGTTTTTGACGTTGAGAGTGTTGAGCCTTGCTCCGCCTCAACTAAGGGAAAAGATTGAAAAACCAAACAGTTTTCTGTTTAATCATTCTGGAGAACGATTCTATTTGATTTAGAATGGATTTACGAGATTGATAATGTGTTGTGGAAAATATGTTTCTATTGAATTATCGTGCTAAATCCTTGTTTTATATGTGCAAATGTAACATGCCTACTTTCAAGTAAAAGCTCGTTTTACAAAACTTGTCACTCACAGGGCTTTGGCTCACGTTTTCCATTTTTCTAATTTTCCAAGTAGCAAGCAAGTTCAGGATGCTTTGCCTACGCAAGAAACTCGTCTGGGTCGTCTTTGGTGATAATGGTTGGACAGTGAACCTTACAAAGGAGTCAAGTTTGCTGTCTTCACAACTCCTCTCGGGTTATGGAAGGTAATCCGAGAGGGGGTGTGACACATCGACCCTCTTGTGATGTCTACCATCAAACCCTACCTTTCCCAAAACTAACATATGCAACTTATACAGGCAAAAATTATACTAACATTTAAAACATGCACTATTATTAATACAAATGTTTAACAAATCTATTCACAGAAACATGTTTCTAGTTCTTTTCTTTTAGACTCCCGCCTACGGCTAAGTACACATAATTTCTCGACAAAACTTGACTTTGAACTGGAAACTCGACTGCTACCTGGAAAGAAAAACATAAGAAAAGTTTGAGCTTCAACGTAGCCCAGTGAGTGATCGATACGACAAGGGTTTCACTAACCCTTTCAAAAAACAATAACGATAATAATAATAATTCTCACAACGAAGTTCATGAGCAAATATAAATCAAATCATATCGAACTTAGTAAATCAAATCTCCCCCTAGGGTTATCTCAAGTGTCCGCTTTTCCCGCTAGCCCTTGGCACAGCCAAACTCATCACGATAGTCAACGGTTCACACACATCAAACTTCTATATGCACACATAGTTCCTACCGCTTACCCTTGGGTGCTCAGGAGCTGGGCCCGTCGACCCCTTGACCGTCCCTTCAGGCACCTCATGTGGGCTCAGAAGCTAGGCCCATCGACCCCTTGACCATCCCACGAGGAAAATCCACGATACAGGCTCATGAACTAGGCTCGTTTGACCCCCTGACCATCCTATGCGGTAACAAGTCCTGGTTCACTCATGACCCTCAACAATAATGCCCTCGGCATAGAAACATTCCTATCAATCAATCAAGCTCGATACACAAAATACTGTTTATCCCAATAGCTTGATATATATACATATATATATTCCATAAATCCAATAACCTCGATATGCACATAGTTATCCTAGCATGCTTAAAACATCATGCTAACAACTGACAAATTATTCGAGATCTTACCATAGCACCACGTATAATACAGTAAACCATATTTATCAATTAAAGCTTCATAACATGCTATTATTCATTCATTACAAAATTACGTTCTCTCAGGAAAAAAAAATCAACCACTCACTGTAATAGTAACGGAGAAATTGACTGGCACCCATTTGAGAATTCCAAGCTCCTTAAAAGAAATCTTCCAAAATAAATCCTCCAACTCCCTTCTCTATTTCCTTTTCTCCCTTCTTTTTTCTTCATCTCTTTCTCTCCTTAGGTACTCTCAACTGGGAATGATGCCATTTCCTTCACAAATGATCCTTATTTATAGCCAAAAAACTTCAGCCAATTCTTTGACATCCCACCTTCCAAATGTCTACTTGCATACTTCCTTCTTCATGCATCAAAACACATGGTGCCTTGCATGTATTCTTGGCCATGCAGTTCAACACCTCCCTTTATGAAGTGTCAATCCCTGAATCTAGCCAAAACTTATCAAAGATTCGGTCAAAATTGCAAAAAAATGCTTTCTGCCGATTCTCCCACCAAGTCTCGCTAGAGGAGCAGCGAGATCAGTCTCGTTACACCTCGCTGACCACTTTCTATCTCACAAATCTCGTTAGTTTTCCTTGGTCTCTCTCCTCTCGCTAGTCTCACTAGTTGCCAGTCACGTTGACTACTTGGTCTCGCTAACTCCATAGACTTGTGTCCCAAGTTTTTACCTCCTTTGTCTTAGTTTCTCTTTTTATAAGTCTTAAGCAATAAGGTCAAAATAAATTCCGACATTGTAAAAAAAAAATCTAAAAGCACCTTAAGCAAGTTGGAGGACAATAATATGCTTACCTTTGTTATGGAAACAATTTCCTCCCCTAGTAATAAGGCAATTTGATATCAAATTTAATGCCGACAAAATGCTCGTGTTTGATGCATAAATAAGAGACTACTCTCTGGTTGAATTAACCAATTCAATTTTGTTAGAACAGTCATTGAAATGTTACTTTAAAAAGTACAAATTTTGGTTGCCTGGGTGAATTGGCGTACATATATCTTAACAATCGAGAGATCTATTGTGTTAAAAAAAAAAAAAAAAAAGAGAGAGAGAGTAGAATTTTGTAAGAATTTACCTTATTTGGGATTGCTACTATGCTATTACATTTTATTTTTATTATTCTTCTTGTGTCTATTTAGAATCTTCATGTAACTCTATATGGCGGAGTATCACTTTCTTTTTAATTTGTTTTTTTTTTTTCTCCTTATATAGGTACAGTAGGAATGAATGGTAAAACACTATATAACAAACTGCTCCATCCTCAACACTTAAAGTTGTAAGTGTCCCCAATAACAAAACTGAAATGGAAAAAACAAGATAATTAAGTTTGAACGTGGAGAAGAAAGCACAAGGAGAGAATTATGTTTC
This sequence comes from Citrullus mucosospermus, assembly GCA_030954485.1. Taxonomy (NCBI): domain Eukaryota; kingdom Viridiplantae; phylum Streptophyta; class Magnoliopsida; order Cucurbitales; family Cucurbitaceae; genus Citrullus; species Citrullus mucosospermus. Next base: position 31,382,814 of record CM062063.1, read on the forward strand.
GAATCTATAATGGAGAAAATCGTGCATATTAAACTAAAACATAGTGCATAATTAACTATTTTTGTAAATTAATTGTTTTGAACCTTCCGCTCTGCAGAAAAATTCGTATAACAACAAATAATATAATGAAAAGGAAATTGGTTCAGGCATAATCTTTTTTCTGTCTGTTTTTTTCTTTTTTTTGAGTGAATCCCCGTATCTACTTCATCAATAGTTTCTAAATACCTACAATTCTAGCAAGTAGGACACATCCTTATTTTCAAAAACAAAGTTGTTATTTTGTAACTAAATGCCATTAATATTATTTGTTTATGAAGATTTTGTTCCGAATCGGGTTGTCTAAATATCCAGTGCACTATTTGTAATTTCGCATCCCAATTTAAAAAGCAATTACAAAGTTGTTTTTCAACTGCAATATGATGAAGCAAATGGAACCGAGGCATATGAAAAAGTAGTGTGTGGTGTTGTTGCTACTGTGGTGTTTGGCAGTGCTTGAAGAAACCAAGGCTGCGGAGCTTGCAAAATGGCAGATCCATGTTGTGAACCGGCTAACCAATGGTCAAATCTTGTTGGTTCATTGCAAATCCAAAGACAATGATTTAGGAGAACACGAGCTTAGTGTTGGATCTGAATTCAATTGGAGATTTAAAGTAAACTTTTGGAATACCACATTGTTTTGGTGTTACCTGCAGAAGCCGAATGGACTACATTCGTCATTCGAAGCCTTTTGGATTGAGAGCACATCGGTTTGGCTTTATGAAATGTGCTACAATTCTAACTGCATTTGGATAGCTAAAGATGACGGATTTTATTTGAGGGACAACACTAATCAAAAAGATGTTTTGATTCATAAGTGGGAATAATTATGCACCAAAAACACATCACTCCATTATTATATGTGGCTTGTTGGGATTAATATCTATGGTTTTTATTAATATAAAGAATGGTTTTGATACTCACATCTTGTTTTTCTTTTGTTTTTTAAATTATTGCACAAGTTTATTTTTGTTTCTAGTTTTTCGTTCCCATGATATTAATCTTAGAGCAATATAGTTTACTAAATCTCAAACTAATCTCTCTTGACATCTAATTCGACGAGTGAACAAGTTTCAATGAAGTTAATTAAGTCAAGGGTAGGAGAATCTTAATAAAGTTTCTACTTCACAAGTTTTGAAATGTAGTATTTCCTTGGATTTAATATTAATAAGTCCATAATCTTATTCTTTCACATATATTATCCAAAACTTTTTTAACGAGTTTTAATCAGAAAAGAAATTGAGAATGAAGAGGAAAAATAACGAAAAGAGAAGTGATCTTAGTTTTCATCACCCCCAAACGTGTCTTAAATCATCCAAAATTAATTTAATACCTTTTTTTAAGTAAGAAATCGGGTGGGGAAATGCAATCCCGGGCCTCATGGTCGCTCACACATCTCAGATGCCAATTGAGCTATGCTCACTTTGGCCACCATTAATCTAATACTTGATTGGACACCTTTAAGTGCAATTTTGATGTCATCAAATTTCATTTTGAATGATTAAAAGCATATTTCAAATTATTTTGAAAATGGCAAACGTTATTTTAAGAAGTTTAGAACCATTCTCAAACATGTCCATAATACTTTATAAAGAGAGATGGAATATTTTGCAATCCAATTCTTAAATCGATAATTGAATGTATTATAGGTGCTATTTATAGATTAATTAGCTACTTTGAGACTTCACTCTTCTAAAAGAGTAACATAGTTTTGTAGAAAAAATTAAATTAAAAATTGTCCTCATCTAGTGATCCAATTGTTATTAAGCCTTAGATAGAATTTTTAACAAATGTGTTTCGATAACCAAACGTTATATAGAAAATCAAAATAAATTCTGAAACTGTAAAAAAAAAATTCTAAAAGCAACGTAAGCAAGTTTGAGGACAGTAATATGCTTACCTTCGTTGTGGAAACAATTACCTGCCCTAGTAATAAGGCAACTGGGTATCAAGTTTAATGCCGACAAAATGCTCTTGTTTGATGCATAAATAAGACTCTACTCTTTGGTTGAATTAACCGCATCAATTTTGTTAGAACAGTCATTGAAACGTTACTTTAAAAGTACAAATTTTGGTTGCCTGGGTGACGTGGTGTGCAGATATCTTTACAACCGAGAGATCTTTTGTTCGAACCTCATTAGATCTATTGTGTTTAAAAAAAAAAAAAAAAAAGAGAGAGAGAGAGAGAGAGAGAGAGAGAGTAGAATTTATAAGAATTTACCTTATTTGAGATTGCTACTATGCTATTACATTTTATTTTTATTTCTCTTCTTGTTTCTGTTAAAGATCTTCATGTAACGTGTATGTTCGTTTTAGGCTGCAATAAAACCGTTGTCATGAAAAACAAGCACAAGTCACCACTAAGACTACTTTTGCATACCCACTTCCTCAGTAATATGCTTACCTTCACTGTGGAAACAATTACTTCCCCTAGTAATAAGGCAATTTGATATCAAATTTAATGCCGAAAAAATGCTCGTGTTTGATGCATAAATAAGACTCTACTCTCTGGTTGAATTAACAAAATCAATTTTGTTAGAACAGTCTGTAAGCACTGAATTGCGTTGCCAAGCGTTGAGATGCGGTCATGCGTTTGTGGCTATGCGTCTCAGAGGAAGAAGTAGCCAAGAGCGAGAGTAAGAATTTTTGGGAAGTAAAATTTTGGCTAAGTACTAACTAAGTCCATGCATTTGTGGTTGATTCACGGAGGTTAGTGAGCTGAGGTAGCTACCCGCGTTGAAGGATAAGGAATTCTAGCGGGGAAGAAACGTGTTTGAACTATGCGCTAAAGTCACTCTGCGTTGAGGACAGTCATGCGCTGAATTCACTTTGCGCTGAGGACGGCCATGCGATGAAGCCGATGCGTTGAAGACAGACATGAGTTGAAGTCGCTCCGCGTTGAAGACATAGTGGTCTTGATGCGACAAAAATAGCGGTGTATGACTGAGTTGTACGCGTCAAAAGTAGGAGGCGTTGAGGACGACGCCATGCGTCGGGTGAGGTTAGTTGCTGAAGCGCTGGAGGAGAATTTTAACATGAGCGCCTTGCGTCGAAGTGTGAACCCCGCGTCAGCCTGCGGGTGATGGGGTAAGTCGGCAACATTAATCCTGGTGTTTGTGAAGGCTAAGTCGGTAGTATATATAGTTGAATAAATTAAATGGCTAATCATTTTTAAGGACACTTCGAGAGCTTAAGTCGGTTCTATTCTTCAGATAAACTTCAGAAAAAGATTGAGGAAGGTGTTCTTGAGGATTTTGGACGAAGTTCGACTCATATTGATGCTGAAAACGAAGCTGGAACAGGGGAATGACTGAAGTTGCTTGGTTGGGTTGAGCAGTGACTGATATTCGGAGTAGAACGCGAGGAAGAAGCTGAGTTCAGAGCTGAAAATCTAAGGTTAGTAAGTTGACATAATTCCTAACAACTTTTGTAAAGAATGGTGATGCCGAAATTAAAGATTTACTATGTGAATCCTTAGGAAACCAGAGTTTGCAAGATCAACTCGCAATCAGGAACAGCAGGAGGTAATTCCGGAATATCGTAAGAATGAGGAGGAGCTACACCCTAAAATTTTAAGATAAGCTATAGAACGTGATTTCCTATAAGTTTGCAGAAGAGAAGAAGTCCTGAATCCGTATGGAAATGTGACCTTTAATAGGCTGAAGTAAGAACGAGAAGAAAGGAAGGTACTACAGTGCAGAGTGCCGTTGGAAATCAAGTATCGGCACACTGTCTGGGAGTTGGTAGCGAGACGGGTATCACTGAGACGCAAAGGAATCTTCCGTCTCACAGATCTCGCTAGATAACACTGAGTATCGCTGCTAAGGTATGTAACGCTGGTGCTGTTCCATCGAATATCGCTAGTAACAGTCTCATTCGATGGGTATCGCTGAGGTCCTCATTTATAAGTCAGTAAAGAAAAGGAAAGGAATTTAATGTTGATTAACGCAAGGCATACTTCTTTTGCAGGCCAAGAAGAGATAGGAAAACTATATAACCCACGTAAAGCCTAGAAAGAGTTGTGAGTGACTATTTTATTCTTCAATTCTATTTTATTAAAAATGTTCTTATGAAGTATAATTTACAATGAACGGTTTAACATGTATAATGTTGATTGCGTTACTCACAAGGCATGTTATATATCTCTAAAGTGGATAGAACGCATTTTTATGAAATGTTATTGAATAAAGTTTTGTATGATTTCTATGAAAGGATTTTCATATGAACTATTATGTGAATGAAATTCTAAAACGTTTTAGAGGAGGCTCAGTGCTCAAGGATACGAGAAGGCACGTGAGTTTCCCCGGGACCCAGTACTCAAGGACATGAGAAAGTACATGGGCAACCCGTCATATTCCTATGTGCACATAGAGGTTGATTTGGCTGATGCGTCGAGTTTACTCCGCATTGAGCCAGGGATGTTTTCGACGTTGGGAGTGTCGAGCCTTGCTCCACCCCAACTAAGGTGATTTTCAACATTGAGTGCGTAGAAGCATTGCTTCGCCTCAACTAAGGAAAAATTTGAAAAACTAGTTGATATTGATAAATTCCTTGGAAAACACTTTTACATGATTTTAGTATTGATTTATGAGAATGATGGATTTCATGAAAAGCATGTTACATTTGAATAAATACTAAACTCTTATTTATTTATTATAAGAAACATGCCTATTTTATATGAATGCCGTTTTACAAAGATTGTCACTCACTAGGCTGTTAGCTTATGTTTTCCAATGTTTTCCTTTTCTCTCCCCAGGTAGCAAGGACGTTCTCGGTGCTTAGCCTATTTCAGCTCACCCTGCCTGAGTCTCGAGTTATCGAGACACAGTCAAGTCTAAGAGTTGTACGTTGTATATGTTTATGTAAATGGCATGTAGAACATATAGTTTTGAGTGGGGACTGTTGGTAGAGTTGTGTATATTGTATTATGGATATGGATATGAAGTAATGCTATGTATTAAAGGTGTACCCTATACAGGGAATTGTATCAAGTTGTAAGCATGCGATGTATGACTGTGTTCTATGTTCAATTATGAATAAATGAAATGTATGTACAGGAAAGGAATATAAAGATGGGACAATATGCGTCACAAGAGGGGTGATGTTTATTGTCTTCACACTTCCCCTTAGGTTAGGTGGGTAATCTGGGACGGGGTGTGACAAAGTCATTGAAACTTTACTTTAAAAGTTCAAATTTTGGTTGCGTGGGTGAATTGGCATACAGATATCTTTACAACCGAGAGATCCTTTGTTAGAACCTCATTTGATCTATTGTGTTAAAAAAAAAGAAAAAAAAAAGAGAGATAGTAGAATTTCTAAGAATTTACCTTTTTTGATATTGCTACTATGCTATTACATTTTATTTTTATTCTTCTTCTTGTTTCTGTTTAGAATCATCATGTAACTCTATATGGCGGAGTATCACTTTCTTTTTAATTTTTTTTCCTTATATAGGTAGAGTAGGAATGAATGGTAAAAGACTATATAACAATACAATACAAACTGCTCCATCCTCAACACTTAAAGTTGTAAGTGTCCCCATTAACAAAACTGAAATGAAGACAACAAGGTAATTAAGTTTGAACTTGGAGAAGAAATCACAAGGAGAGAATTATGTTTCGAATCTATAACGGAGAGAATCGTGCAAATTAAACTAAAACATAGTACATAATTAACTATTTTTGTAAATTAATTGTTTTGAACCTTCCCCCCAGCATAAAAATTCGTATAACAACAAATAATATAATGAAAACGAAATTCGTTTCAAGCATAATCTTTTTTCTGTCTGTTTTTTCTTTTTTTGAGTAAATCCCGTTATCTACTTAATAATTAGTTTCTAAATACCTACAATTCTAGCAAAATGGACACATCCCTATTTTTAAAAACTAAGTTGTTATTTTGTAACTGAATGCCATTAACATTATTTGTTTATGAAGATTTTGTTCCAAACGGGGTTGCATAAATATCCATTGCACTATTTGTAATTCCGCATCCCAATTTAAAAAGCAATCACAAAGTGGTTTTTCAACTGCAATATGATGAAGCAAATGGAAACGAGGCGTATGAAAAAGCAGTGTGTGGTGTTGTTTGTATTGTTGTGTTTGGCAGTGCTCGAAGAAACCAAGGCTGCGGAGCTTGCAAAATGGCAGATCCATGTTGTGAACCGGCTAAGCAATGGCCAAATCCTGTTGGTGCATTGCAAATCCAAAGACAATGATTTAGGAGAACACAAGCTTAGTGTTGGATCTGAATTCAATTGGAGATTTAAAGTAAACTTTTGGAATACCACATTGTTTTGGTGTTACCTGCAGAAGCCGAATGGACTACATTCGTCATTCGAAGCCTTTTGGATTGAGAGCACATCGGTTTGGCTCTATGATATGTGCTATGATTCTAACTGCATTTGGATCACTAAAGATGATGGAATTTATTTGAGGGACAACACTAATCAAAAAGATGTTTTGATTCATAAGTGGGAATAATTATGCACCAAAAACACATCACTCCATTATTATATGTGGCTTGTTGGGATTAATATATATGGTTTTTATTAATATAAAGAATGGTTTTGATACTCACATCTTGTTTTTCTTTCGTTTTTTAAATTATTGCACAAGTTTATTTTTGTTTCTAGTTTTTCGTTCCCATGATATTAATCTTAGAGCAATATAGTTTACTAAATCTCAAACTAATCTCGCTTGAGATCTAATTCGACGAGTGAACAAGTTTCAATGAAGTTAATTGAGTCAAGGGTAGGGGAATCTTAATAAAGTTTCTACTTCACAAGTTTTGAAATGTAGTATTTCTTTGGATTTAATATTAATAAGTCCATAATCTTATTCTTTCACATATATTATCCAAAACTTTTTTAACGAGTTTTAATCAGAAAAGAAATTGAGAATGAAGAGGAAAAATAACGAAAAGAGAAGTGATCTTAGTTTTCATCACCCCCAAACGTGTCTTAAATCATCCAAAATTAATTTAATACCTTTTTTTAAGTAAGAAATGGGGTAGGGAAATGCAATCCCGGGCCTCATGGTCGCTCACACATCTCAGATGCCAGTTGAGCTATGCTCACTTTGGCCACAATTAATCTAATACTTGATATGACACCTTTAAGTGCAATTTCGATGTCATCAAATTTCATTTTGAATGATTAAAAGCATATTTCAAATTATTTTGAAAATGGCAAACGTTATTTTAAGAAGTTTAGAACCATTCTCAAACATGTCCATAACACTTTATAAAGAGAGATGGAATATTTTGCAATTCAATTCTTAAATCGATAATTGAATGTATTATAGCTGCTTTTTATAGATTAATTAGCTAGTTTGAGACTTCACTCTTCTAAAAGAGTAACATAGTTTTGTAGAACAAATTAAACTAAAAACTGTTGTTATGATATTATTTGCAGAAATGAAAATTACAAACGCAAGGTGTGAGTAAGCTATGATTATGCGTTTTACATATCATGCGTTGAACATGCTATGCGTCTTACTACCATGCGTTGGTGATCTTGTCAAGTTTTCCTCTCCTTTACCCAAGTATAAGCAAAGGAGTAGGTTTTCTCGGTGAGTCCGAGGTCGAACACAGGGATTATGTTGATTCAATATTTAGATGGATTTCATGTGTTGCAGTGGTAACCAATAAATAATGCGTTGAGTTTGTTTCTAATCTAAGAAAAGCGATTGTATGTACACTAGACTAAAATTGTGGAAGATGGAAAGGCATGCAACACAGCAAATTCAGCTAATGATGTGAATGAATGGATAAAGAAAGGGTTCGGGTTGGTTAACATCTAACATCGAAAACGCATGGTAGTATTCTATTCATACTTGCGACTCTTCTCCTGGTTGTCAGCCGCTATGCGTTGTATGTCTATAACGCATAGGAGAGTGTTACGAACCAAGGTTATTCCTATAGACAGGTAACACTTCTTGGCCCTTATCAATTGAGTTCCACAATCACTTACCCTCTTGAGCAGTTTGATTATTACTACTTATATCGATTTGTCAGATGGACATAAGCATCGGATTAAGATCGCAATTGACAAGATGAAATAGTTACACTATGGTTCTTAGTTAGATGCTAACGCAACCCTAGACCCTTGAGTGATTAGTTACTCATGGTTTGAAAGTAAAAAGCGGAAAGTATGGAGAAATGAGTAGACATGGAAGATATATATATATTGATGAAACGGAATACAACTTTAGATAAACTCAATGTCTTGACACAAATCTACAATCAAGAAAGAAAAAACTAAGAAAGAAAGCAGGAAAGGCGTTAATGTCTTGAGTCGCCCAGATAGAAGCGTGAGGTTCTGCTGTGAAGTGGTCCGACAGAGGGAAGACTCTTCTCTCTCGAGTTATTCGTCTCCGGTTGAAGTCTGAAAGAACTATGCTATCACACCCCTCCCAGATTATCCTCCATAACCCGGAAGAAGATGTGAAGTCAGCAACCTTGACTCTTCTGTAAGGTTCACTGACCAACCGTTCCTTTTAACAAAGACGACCCAGACGAGGTTCTTGCATAGGCAAAGCATCCCGAACTCGCTTGCTACCTGAAAAATTAGAAAATATGGGAAAACGTGAGCTAAAGCCTCATGAGTGACAAGTTTGTAAAACTATCTTTATTTCGAAAACAGGCATGTTACAGTATTACGCATTAAAATAAGGATTTAACACGTTTATTCAACAGAAATAGATTTTCCACAAATCTTTGTCAATCACGTAAATTCGTTCTAACTTCATAGAATCGTTTTTCAGAATATTTAAATAGAAAACCGTTTGGTTTTTTAATCTTTTCCCTTAGTTGAGGCGGAGCAAAGCTCAACGCTCTCAACGTCGAAAACATCCTTAGTTGGGGTGGAGCAAGGCTCAACACGTCCAATGTCGAAAACATCCCTGGCTTAAACAGAGCAAGCTCGATGCACTAGCCAGTCTAACCTCTATGTGCATATAGGAATATGACGGGTTGCCCATGTACCTTCTCATGTCCTTGAGTACTGGGTCCCGGGGAAATTCATGTGCCTTCTCATGTCCTTGAGCACTGAGCCTCCTCTAAAACATTTTATAAATCATTTTGAGTAGATCATTCATATAAAACTTTTCATAGAAATCAAGATGTTTCTTGATAAACTGTACTTTACAACATGCTTTTCAATATAGTAAAACAATAAGATTACATGCCTTTTAAACGATGCGTTTCCAAAAATTAGTTATCATAAACCATACTATATAAGAACAGTTCAACAAAACACACTTTGAAAGGAGAAAAGAACCACTCACAATTACTTAAGATATTTCCTCTTTTCCTTCCAATCCTTGTCTTTCCGAGCTCTTTGAATGCAAGGGTTTGGGCTTCTAACCCGCAAACTATCTCTGGTAACTGGTTGGATGCAACCCTTCCTTTAAACGCAAGGTGCAAAACTCACTCTTCTTACTCTTCCGGATGCGTCGACCTTCCCTGGACGCAAGGTCTAACTTGAACGCATCGTGGCGTTCATCCTTCTCGACACAAGCCAACTTCTTAACACCAGATAACTTAAGTGTCAAGGGTTGTCTTCCTTCTTGGCCGCAGACTTCCTCCTTCGAACGCAAGGTTTTCTTCTTCCAGCTCTCTTTCTTTCTTTCTCTCAAAAATTATTATCATCGAATCATCAATCATTACTTTTCCCCTCAAGGTCCTATTTATAGAGAACTTATCATTCTACTTCTCCTCTTTTGCTGCCACTTGTTTGCCACATGTCATGTTGCATGCTTAATCAACTATGCATTAGTCCAAATGTCCCTTTGCATGAGGTGATTATCATGCTTTCTAACACCTCCTACTTAATGAGGTGTCCCAATCATGTGTAACCACCTGGCATATAGGCTTGCCTTATGCGTCCGTTATGTTCCAATATACAACTACCCAATCATTCCTATGTTCCTATGCGTTTATAGACCTTTTTTTCCATTTCTCTACCACATTCAATTAGGTATACAAATCTTAAACGCATGCTACTATGTGTTTCAGCTTACCATAAAATATCATTCATCAATCTTAATCACAAACTATCTGCGTTCAACTTCCTTTTCTTACATTCATTCACAGCTACACATCCCTCTTTTGTACAATTACACCCTTCTGACCATGTGGTTTACTCTTAACTACCACATTCAACTCAAGTTCTTTCTTTATGCATTTATCCTCTTGCATTCCTCTTTACATCATTCCGCGTTCATGACCTTTCTTTAAGTCCCTTGATTTTACCCTCTATGCGTTCTCGAATCATATACCAAGGTTATTCCTTTAACCATTTTCTGCTTTAACTTATTAACCAATGGTAGTCACCTTCGACTCATACACCCGTCGTCGCATAGCTAATAGCTGTTTCTTAACACAACTCCTTAATGCAAAGCTAATGGTTCCTCACCTCGTAACTTCCTCATCGCATAGTAAGACCTTACTAATCACTGAAGTCCTACTAGCATATAATAATCCTTTAACGTTTATCATCTCAATTATTAACTATTTAGAATTTGTTTCCTCAACGCGTCGCTTTGCCATCGCATAGCAATTCTTCTACGCATAGAAATTTCCCAATGTAATAACCTTCAACGCTTAACGGCCTCTTCCGCACATGCTATACCATATTCAGGGATTTCTTGATTAGCCCAACGAACCTTCATCGCACATAGCCAACTCCCGACGCCTAGCCGTTGCTCATCGCATAGTTTTTCAATCCATCGCTAACCTTCAGCGGATAGTCACAGCTTATCACACGGTTTACCAATGCGTAGTTGGGATCAGTACTCAAGTTCCTTTTTCCTCCGTACTATTGCTTCATAACACCTAATGCATTACTTCCTCACTTCATTTTCTGACGCGTTGTCAACCCTTCCAACGCAAAGTACTTTTCCATGTAATGGTTCTACTCCATCTTACATCATCGACGCATGGTACTTCACCTCATTTAACTTGCCATTATTAACATTTGATCTCGTAACTTGGTGACCCTATATTAACTATTACATGCGTTATAACTTATCCATCCATGCGTCAGCCTGATTTCCAGAATTATAACTTCCCTCTTCTTAATACCGTTCATTTCAACGCACACAATTTATTGGCCATAATTTAGTAATTACACAATCTTAACTTCTCGTTTACACGTTCCGCTAATCCACACTCTTTATCCTTTTATCCTTACCAATTGTATAAATACTTAGGTTTTCAAGGACAGGGTGTTACATCTGCTGTCATTTATGGAGTTCTTTCGAGAATCAACAACCCTTTCTCATCTCGCAGGGCTGCCCTTTTCTAGATGATGCGTTCGCAATTAATGGCAAATCTGCTTGATTGGCGGCGAGATTGATATCATGCGTCCATCTTGCCTGATTGCGTAATTCTCGGGTCAATTAAAATCCACCACTTTAGCCACAAATCATGTTCGTCAATCATCCGACAATCTCTCAAGATTCTAATTTGATTCTCGGCGCCTTGCATTGATGGTCGTCTATGCGTCCATGGATAGTTTGGCCGATGTCAACGCGTCGTAGGTTGCTAACGCATAGTCATACGTTGAATAGTTGTTAACGCATCGTCAGGTTGTTCGCGTTCCGTTCAGATCATGCGTCCACGAAGAACAGATTGCTAACGCATCGTCCTGCGTTAAGAAGTCATCAACGCATCGTTTGCATTTCTGCATCAAAACATGTGTTTTAGGCTCAAAAAGTGGTAAAATCATTTATCTTCCTAAAAATACAAGAGTATAACGCAAAGGAAGATTTCTTAATAAAAATTAACATAACTTGCCGCATGCTTTTCTATTTAATCTCTATTTATCTAAGAAAAAGGCTATCATAACTTGTATTTCTACAAGTTATCAACTATTCTCATCAAGTGATCCAATTGTTATTAAGCCTTGGATAGAATTTTTAACATATGGGTTTCGATAACCACACGTTATATAGAAAATCAAAATAAATTCTAAAACTGTAAAAAAAAAAAAAATTCTAAAAGCAACATAAGAAGGTTTAAGGACAGTAATATGCTTACCTTCGTTGTGGAAACAATTACCTCCCTAGTAATAAGGTAATTTGATATCAAATTTAATGTCGACAAAATGCTTGTGGTTGAATTAACCTAATCAATTTTGTTAGAACAGTCATTGAAACGTTACTTTAAAAGTACAAATTTTGGTTGCCTGGGTGAATTGGCGTACAGATCTCTTAACAACCGAGAGATCTTTTGTTCGAACCTCATTAGATCTATTGTGTTAAAAAAAAAAAAAAGGGAGAGAGTAGAATTTCTAAGAATTTACCTTATTTGGTATTGCTACTATGCTATTACGTTTTATTTTTATTTCTCTTCTTGTTTCTGTTAAGAATCTTCATGTAACATGTATGTTCGTTTTAGGCTGCTATAAAACCGTTGTCATGAAAAACATTTATTAATAAGCACAAGTCACCACTAAGACTACTTTTGCATACTTACTTCCTCAGTAATATACTTACCTTCGCTGTGGAAACAATTACCTCCCCTAGTAATAAGGCAATTTGATATCAAATTTAATGCCGACAAAATGCTCGTGTTTGATGCATAAATAAGACTCTACTCTCTGGTTGAATTAACAAAATCAATTTTGTTAGAACAGTCATTGAAACGTTACTTTAGAAGTTCAAATTTTGGTTGCATGGGTGAATTGGCGTACAAATATCTTTACAACCGAGAGATCCTTTGTTCGAACCTCATTAGATCTTTTGTGTTAAAAGAGAGAGAGAGAGACAGACAGAGACAGAGAGAGAGAGAGAGAGAGAGAGTAGAGTTTCTAGGAATTTACCTTACTTGATATTGCTACTATGCTATTACATTTTATTTTTATTCTTCTTCTTGTTTCTGTTTAGAATCATCATGTAACTCTATATGGCGGAGTATCACTTTCTTTTTAATTTGTTTTTTCTTTTTCCCTTATATAGGTAGAATAGGAATGAATGGTAAAAGACTATATAACAATACAATACAAACCGCTCCGTCCTCAACACTTAAAGTTGTAAGTGTCCCCATTAACAAAACTGAAATGAAGACAACAAGGTAATTAAGTTTGAACTTGGAGAAGAAATCACAAGGAGAGAATTATGTTTCGAATCTATAACGGAGAGAATCGTGCAAATTAAACTAAAACATAGTATATAATTAACTATTTTTGTAAATTAATTGTTTTGAACCTTCCCCCCAGCATAAAAATTCGTATAACAACAAATAATATAATGAAAACGAAATTCGTTTCAAGCATAATCTTTTTTGTCTGTTTTTTCTTTTTTTAAGTAAATCCCCTTATCTACTAAATAATTAGTTTCTAAATACCTACAATTCTAGCAAGATGGACACATCCCTATTTTTAAAAACTAAGTTGTTATTTTGTAACTGAATGCCATTAACATTATTTGTTTATGAAGATTTTGTTCCAAACGGGGTTGCATAAATATCCATTGCACTATTTGTAATTCCACATCCCAATTTAAAAAGCAATCATAAAGTGGTTTTTCAACTGCAATATGATGAAGCAAATGGAAATGAGGCGTATGAAAAAGCAGTGTGTGGTGTTGTTGGTATTGTTGTGTTTGGCAGTGCTCGAAGAAACCAAGGCTGCGGAGCTTGCAAAATGGCAGATCCATGTTGTGAACCGGCTAAGCAATGGCCAAATCCTGTTGGTGCATTGCAAATCCAAAGACAATGATTTAGGAGAACACAAGCTTAGTGTTGGATCTGAATTCAATTGGAGATTTAAAGTAAACTTTTGGAATACCACATTGTTTTGGTGTTACCTGCAGAAGCCGAATGGACTACATTCGTCATTCGAAGCCTTTTGGATTGAGAGCACATCGATTTGGCTCTATGATATGTGCTACGATTCTAACTGCATTTGGATCGCTAAAGATGACGGAATTTATTTGAGGGACAACACTAATCAAAAAGATGTTTTGATTCATAAGTGGGAATAATTATGCACCAAAAACACATCACTCCATTATTATATGTGGCTTGTTGGGATTAATATATATGGTTTTTATTAATATAAAGAATGGTTTTGATACTCACATCTTGTTTTTCTTTCGTTTTTTAAATTATTGCACAAGTTTATTTTTGTTTCTAGTTTTTCGTTCCCATGATATTAATCTTAGAGCAATATAGTTTACTAAATCTCAAACTAATCTCTCTTGAGATCTAATTCGACGAGTGAACAAGTTTCAATGAAGTTAATTAAGTCAAGGGTAGGAGAATCTTAATAAAGTTTCTACTTCACAAGTTTTGAAATGTAGTATTTCCTTGGATTTAATATTAATAAGTCCATAATCTTATTCTTTCACATATATTAACCAAAACTTTTTTAATGAGTTTTAATCAGAAAAGAAATTGAGAATGAAGAGGAAAAATAAAGAAAAGAGAAGTGACCATAGTTTTAAATCGGTAATTGATTGTATTATAGCCACTTTTTATAGATTAGTTAGCTAGTTTGAGACTTCTATCTTCGAAAAGAGTAACATAATTTTGTATAAAAATTAAATTAAAAATTGTCCTCATCAAGTGATCCTTTTGTTATTAAGCCTTGGTTAGATTTTTTCCATATGGGTTTCAATGATCATGTCACACCCCGCCCTGGGTTACTTCCCCCGCAGCCCGAGACGGAGTGTGAGGACAATAGATATCGACCCTCTTGCAATGTTTACCGTCAAACCCTACCTTTCCCGAAACTACCATATGCAACCTATACAGGTATAGCCAAACTCATCACGATAGTCAACGATTCACACACATCTAGACTTCTATGTGCGCACATAGTTCCTACTACTTACCATCGGGTCTTAGGAGCTAAGCCCGTCAACCCTCTAACCATCCCACGAGGAAAATCCGCGCTACAGACTCAGGAACTAGGTCCGTTTGACCCCTTGACCATCCTGTGCGGTAACAAGTCCCGGTCCACTCACGACCGTCAACAATAATGCCCTTGGCATAGAAACGTAACTATCAATCAATCACACTAGATACGCAAAGTACTATTTCTCCAAGTAGCTCGATATATATACACATATATTTCATAAATCCAATAAGCTCGATATGCACATAGTTATCCTAGCATGCTTACAACATCATGCTAACAACTGACAAATTATCCGAGATCTCACCATAGCACGTATAATACAGTAAACCATATTTATCAATTAAAGCTTCATAACCTACTATTATTCATTCATTATATAATTATATTCTCTCACGAAAAGAAAATCAACCACTTACCGTAATAGTAACGGAGAAATTGACAGTCACCCGTTTGAAAATCCCGAGCTCCTTAAAAGAAATCTTCCAAAAGAAATCCTCCAACTCCTTTCTCTCTTTCCTTTTCTCCCTTCTTTTTCTTTCTCTTTTCTATCTCTCGGTCTACCTCTCTCTATTTCCGCCACTTTTTTTTTCCTTCTCTCTCGGTTTCTCTTTTCTCTCCTTTTTCTCTTTTTCTTTCTCTTTTTCTCTCCTTAGGTACTCTCAGCTGGGAATGATGAAATTTCCTTCACAAATGATCCCTATTTATAGCCAAAAACTTCAGCCAATTCTTTGACATCTCACCTTCCAAATGTTTACTTGCATGCTTCCTTTTTCATGCATCAAAACACACGGTGCCTTGCATGTATTCTTGGCCATGCAGTTTAACACCTCCCTTTATGAAGTGTCAATCCCAGAATATAGCCAAAACTTATCAAAGATTCGGTCAAAATTGCAGAAAAATGCTTTCTGCCGATTCTCCTTACAAGTCTTGCTAGAGAAGCAGCGAGATTAGTCTCGCTAAGTTTTGCTAACCATTTTCTATCTCACAAATCTCATTGGTTTTCCTTAGTCTCGCTCCTCTCGCTGGTTTCGTTAGTTGCCAGTCTCACTGGTTACTGCTAGGTCTCGCTAATCTTTATCTAGTCTTCGCTAGTCTTGCTGATTTTTGGCCTAATCTCGCTAGTCTCGCTAGCTCTTGCCTGGTCTCGCTAATCTCACTGGCTTTTGCCTAATCTTGCTAACTTCTTAGATTGGTCGAGACTTTTGCTAACTCCACAAGCCTAGATTTTCTGTCTCCAAACTTCTCTAACTCCACAGGCTTGTGTCCCAAATTTTTACCTCATTTGTCTTAGTTTCTCTTTTTATAAGTCTTAAGCACTTAGGTCAAAGATTAGGGTGTTACAATTCCACCCTCCTTAGAAAAATTTCGTGCTCGAAATTTTAGTAAAAAGCTTAACACCAAGATAGAGAAAAAGTACTTCTTTATTCATTTACAATTTATTTGTACATTTCTCTTCCAAACTTAGGAAAACAACAAAATACACACTTTATTTTATTCCTTCCTTCCTTCTCTTTTTCTTTTCATGTTCCTCTTCTTCTTCTTCTTCTTCTTCTTCCTCCTTCTCCTCCTCCTCCTCCTCCTCCTCCTCCTCCTCAGTCATAGGGGCCTTCGTTATTCCGTGGACAATCCTTATAGTGGTGACCAGGTCGTTCGCACATGTAGCAAACGTCCTTCCTTCCCTCACGGTCAGCCTTGTGCCGACGTCCACAATTCATGCAAGGATATTCTTTCTCCAGGCCCTTCTGCTGATTGCAGAAGTCAATGAATACATGGCACCTGATACTGTTGTGCCCTTCCATTCCACAGACAACACTTTTCGGTTCCTTTCAAGCATTTCCCTACGTGACCTTTTCCACACTTTGGGGACCTTATCCATGGCCGTTTGCTTCCCTGCCCTGACATAATGGACTACAACCATCAAATAATTAATCGTAACAGGTCCAAATACAATATCCACAGTTTATAGGGAAAGCAATTTCAATTCTAGAAACAACTTTTTCTATTTCCCCGGGCACCTTTTCTTGCAATGACCTGTTCTTCTACAATTATAACAAACATCTAGATTTCTTAAACATCGTCCAGTGTGATATATTCCACAATGTTCACACCACGACTTCTTACTCAAACCCAGAACCCTAATATTTGTGGATACCGACACTCTTGGTTCATCTCTTGACTTGGACGATTTGTTCTTCAGAACCCTAGAAGTGTATTTCTCACTCCTTACTCTCTCTTCTCGAGTGAGCAACACTTTTCTTCCACTTCTACCACTTCCTTTCGCATATTCTCTTATGCTCTTAACGCGGCCTCTACTAACTTAGGAAACTTATCCCACTCACTAACCGTCACCAGGGTACAGATTCTACTTCTTAACCCTTCTATGAACCTCTTACATCACTCTACTTCATCAACCACGAACCAACTAGCATACTTAGATAATTCAGTAAACATTTTATCCAACTCCGCTACCGATAACGAACCCTACTGTAGATGCAAAAACTCTCTCTGTTTTGCATCTCTAAAAGTTTGAGGAAAATACTTTTCATAAAAAGCCTTTCTAAAATACTCCCAAGTGGGTTCTGTTTCCTTTCCCCACCTTTCCTGAACTAACCGCCACTAATCTTCTGCTCCTTTTTGGAGTAAGAAGACAGCTAAAGAGATTTTCCAATCCTCCAGACATCTCATTACCAGAAAACACTTTTCCAACTGAGTAATCCATACTTCAGCCTCTTTGAGATCTACCTGATAACTTGTAGAAATAGAAGTTATTATAGTCACTATTTGAATTAATTAGAGTAACTTTAGAGCTAAACGCATGATTTTGGTAGTTGAATTATGTAAAATGTATTACCATGCGTTGGCACTATTTACAAAAGAAAATACCTGAAAAATTATGAACTTTTCTATTCTTAACGCAGGATTAAGAAGAAAAGAAGTACAAATAACCTAAGTACTAGAGACAAAGCTGCTGCGAGAACAAGTGGAAACCCATGCGTTGAGACCATGCGTTGAGAAAAAGTAGATACAGACGCCTGGGCAAAAAGCTGTCATGTCATTATGCAAAGGTACAACACGTTATCAGATCATGGCAGAACCAATGGGCCGACAATGTAAAAAGTCTACGCAGCAGGGCAGGGAATTTAATGCAAAGGGAATTTAAAAGATTATATTTGAATTTTATAATCTTGAGGAAAACAACTACACTATTAGATTTGGAAGTGTGAACTAAGGAGAAGAATTTCACCAAATGATTAGAGACTGAGAAAAAATTTTACCAAGGAATGGGGACGGTGTAAAATCGGACACACACTTAGTATAGAGGAACCCAAAACGCATAGGCATGTTAGAAACGCATAAGAATCCATGAAGGAAAGAAATGGTTAAGTAAAATGAGTACTGAAAGAAAATTATAAGTAGCCAGGAAAAGAAGAGAAAGTAGGAGCATTGACTATCAGAGTAGCGCAGCGGAAGCATGGTGAATTCATGACTTACAGAAAACGCATAGTATTGTTGTTGGAAGTAAAGTGTAGATAAAAGTTCTATACTTTGTGAAGGCTAATATACGTTGGTGAACAAGGAGTTAATCGAAACTAAGAATAAAAGTAATTTGAGCGAGGGTATAAAGAGGATGTGGTGGCTAGAAAGGTATGTGCTTTTGAAGGAAAGCGGGAGCAAAAGTTTAAAGCTTATGAGATTTTGAATAGCTATGCGTTGGTGGTGATTGAGGAGGTTGCGACTAAAGTATAGACGCATGGTGCGACGCGTCCAAGTTAGCAACCCAATTATACGTTCAGGTTTGTAATCAAGAACGCGTTGGCAGATTATGCGTTCAAATAATTTAAAGGATAGGTGCATAGTATTAAAACTAGAACTAGTTGGAAATTATAATAGCTTTTGGAAAGTGTTTCTTATAAATTATTTTTGTCTTGTTCGTGTAGTGGATTCTATTAGTGAAGCATAGTGTTTTCAAATAAAGCAAAAAGTGTCCAAGGCGGACAAAATTATATGTGGAATTGGACTGATTTTAATTGAGGTTACTGCAAGCTAATTTATTTTTGTGTATAGTTCATCATGTCAGCCAGGGAAAGCAAAGGGAAACGGAAACGCTTGGCAAACAGCTGCCAGTATGCGGAAAAGGGCATTCGGGGGAAAGTTATGGTAAAGACAGATGCTTCGCATGTGGAAATAAAGGACATTATCGAAAACAATGCAATGCATTTAAGGAGTCTTGCAGCCAAGCTGAGGTGACGAAAAGAGAGATTCCCTGTAAGAAATGTGGACGAAGGCATAGAGAAGATTATGAAGGAAGGGAAGATGTGTGTTATATGTGTGAGCAATCGAGGCATTATTGTAAGGATTGTCCACAAAATCAGGAAGGCCCAAGTAAATCAGATGAAGGAAAAGAAGAAAAATAAAAGGAAATGTATTTCATGTTTGTAGCTTTGTCTTTTGTGTACCTTGAATAATAAAGATTGTACAAAGAATTTTAATAAAGTATTTCTTTCCCATAACCTTGTGCTGTTTAAATTTCAAGGACGAAATTTTTTTTTTAAGAGGGATGGAATTGTAATACCTTATCACCAAAAACCTAGGTATTCAAAATGGCTAGTAAGGATAAAAGGATAAAAGTATGTGGATTAACGGAACTTTTAAAACGGAAAAGTTAAGCTTGTTGATAACTTGAAGAAATACAAGTTATGATAGCCTTTTTCTTAGATAAATAGAGATTAAATAGAGAAGCATGCGGTAAGTTATGTTAATTTTTATTAAGAAATCTTCCTTTACGTTATACTAATGTATTTTTATGAAGATAAATGATTTTACCACTTTTTGAGCCTAAAATGCATATTTTGACACAAGAATGCAAGCGATGCGTTGATGACTTCTTAACGCAGGAACCAGATGATGCGTTAACAACAACTCAACGCATAACTACGCGTTAGCAACCTACGCCGCGTTGACATCGGCCAAACTATTGATGGACGCATAGACGACCATTAATGCAAGGCGCTGAGAATCAAATCAGAATCGTGAGAGATTGACAGATGATTGACGAACATGATTTATGGCCAAAGTGGTGGATCTTAATTGACCCGAGAATCACGCAATCAGGCGAGATGGACGCATAGTATCAATCTCGCCGCCAATCAAGCAGATTTGCCATTAATTGCGAACGCATCATCTATAAAAGGGCAGCTCTGCGAGATGAGAAAAGGTTGTTGATTCTCGGAAGAACTCCATAAGTGATAGCAGAGTTCTCTTAGACTTCAGCCGGAGACGAATAGCTCGAGAGAGAAGAGTCTTCCCTCCGCCGGACCACTTTACATCAGAACTTCACACTTCCATCCAAGTGACTCAAGACATTGACGCCTTCCCTACTTTCATTCTTATTGTTCTATCTTAATTTCAGATTTGTATCAAGGCATTGAACTTATCGAAAATTATATCTCATTTCATCAATATAATTATCTTCCATGTCTACTCATTTCTCTAAACTTTCCGCTTTTTACTTTCACACCATGAGTAACTAATCACTCAAGGGTCTAGAGTTACGTTAACATCTAACTAGGAACCATAGTGTAACTATTTTATCTTGTCAATTGCGAGCTTAATCCAATGCTTATGTCCATCTGACAAATCGATACAAGTAGTAATAATCAAACTGCTCGAGAGGGTAAGTGATTGTGGAACTCAATTGATAAGGGCCAAGTAGTGTTACCTGTCTATGGGGATAACCTTGGTTCTTAACACTCTCCTATGCGTTATAGACATATAACGCATAGCGGCTGACAATCGGGAGAAGAGTCGCAAGTATGAATAGAATACTACTGTGCGTTTCCGATGTTAGATGTTAATCAACCCGAACCCTTTCTTTATCCATTCACACACATCTTTAGTTGAACTTGCTGTGTCGCATGCTTTCCATCTTTCACAATTTTTAGTCTAGTGTACAAACAATCGCTTTCCGTAGATTAAAAACAACTCTCTGAACTATTTATTGGTTACCACTGCAACGCATGAAATCCAACTAAAAACTGAATCAATATAATCCCTGTGTTCGACCTCGGACTCACCGAGAAAACCTATTCCTTTGCTTATACTTGGGTAAAGGATAGGAAAACTTGACAAGACCACCAACGCATAGTAATAGGACGCATAACATGTTCAAAGCATGACATGTTGAACGCATAATCACATCATTTAGCACCTTGCGTTAGGACAATTTACACAATACAAATATATAACAACACTTGTGGAATTGCTGAATTATGGCCAAGAAATTTTGTGCGTTGAAATGAATGATATTAGGAAAAGAGCAGATGTCTCACCAAGGGTGAGAAGGAAGGGCTAAAGGTATAGTTGGGAATTGGTTGAAGTTAGATATATTTTGGAAATCAGGTTGACACATAGATGGATAAGTTCTAACGCATGGTATTTAATATTGAGGATTTGAAAAGGGACACAAGAATTAGGAGGAAGAGGAAAACGCATGGTTCACACTTAATCTTGGGAATTATTAAGCTATGAGAATGGTTTGGGAAGGTGGCAAACTAAATAGGGTGATGTACCTTGCGTTGACGAAGTAAAGTTGGTTAGAACCACCGGATGTGGGAAAAGTACCTTAAGATGGAAAGTTAGTGTGCGTCGGAGAAATGGTTATTTAGGGAAAGTAATGCGTTATGCGTTGTAAAGAGCAATAGTGAACGGAAGTGAAGGAACAAGAACTATGAGTATTAACCACAGTTATGCGTTGGTAAGCCTAGCATGGGAAGCTATTGTAAGGAGAAGAAAGTAGCCTGTTAGTAAGTTGGAAGAATTGTTATATGAAGAAAGGGCTACTATGCGTAGAAAGGTGTCATAATGCGTTGGAAGAGAAGATGGAACTTGATCAAGAGAAGTTGTACTTAACCTACCATACGTTGATAAGAATACCTTGAATTGGAGAGTAGTTGTATGCGATAGGTTGAAGGTTAGCGATGTATTGATAAGCCATGCGATGGGCAGTAGCTATGCGATGGGCAGCAGCTATGCGCTGAAGGTTTGCTATAAAGGATCATTGTGCTGATCAGGAAGTCCTTAAGTATAGTATAGCATGTGCAAAAGAGGTCGTTAAGCGTTAAAAGTTGCTATAAGATGTTATGCATTGAAGGATTATTATGTGCTAGTAAGGACTTTAGTGTTGGTAAGAAGTTTTACTATGCGTTGAGGAAGTTTATGCGTTGAAGAAGGCTATCAGCTATGCGTTGAGGAGTTTACGCGTTGAGGGTGGCATTGGCTATGCGTCGAGGAGCTTATGCATTGAAGGTGGCTACCATTGGTTGTTAAGGTTATACGCTGAGGAGCTTAACTTCATGATAAATGGAAGTGTAACCTCGATCTCGGGTAAACGCATAGGAAGAAGTTAAGGAAGGAAAAGGTTAAAGGAATAACCTTGGGATATAACTCAAGGACGCATAGAGGGATAATCAAGAAACCTTCAAGGAAGATGGTCATGGACGCAGGATGAAGTAAAGATAAATGCAAGAGGACAAACGCATAGAGGAAGAACTTGAATTAGATGTGGTTGTCAAGGGTAAACCACATTGTCAGAAGGGTGATTGTACAAGAGAAGAATTTGTAACTGAGAATGGACATAAGGAAAGAGAGTTGGACACATGATAGTATGTGGTTAAGGCAGACGCATGGTATTATATGTTAAGCTGAAACGCATAGTAGTATGCGTTGATTTGAACACCTAGTTGAATGTGGTGGAGAAATGGGGTTAAAGGTAGTAAAGCTGAGAGTAAGGAAAGGGAGTAAAGAAGCTAAAATCTGGAAGAGAATTATATGAATGCATAGGAACACAAGGTTGAATGAATAGTTGTGTATTGGATTATGATGGATGCATAAGATAAGCTTATAAAGGCCAGGTGGCTTCATATAGATTTGACACCTTATCAGTAGGAGGTGTTAGAAGGCATGCTAAGTGTTTCATGCAAGGTGACGATTGGATTAATGCATGGTTAATTAAGCATGCAGCGTGACATGTGGCAAACAAGTGGCAAAAGGAGAGGAGAAGTTGGATGGCAAGCTCCCTATAAATAGGACCCTGAGGGAAAAGTAACGACTGATGATTCTGAAGTAAGAATTCTTGAGAGAAAGGGAAGAAAGAAGGTATTCTTGACAACTTAGCCATCCGATGTTAAAGAAGTTGTCTTGCATCGAAGAGGGGTCAGCCTTGCGTTTTACACGAACTCAACATTCAAGGTGAACGCCGCGTTCGAAGATAGGCGATGCGTTCAAGTTAAACCTTGCATTCAAGAGAGGTCGACGCATCCGAAAGAAGTAAGAAAAGTTAGGTTGCACCTTTCGTTTAAGGGCAGGGTTGCGTCCAATCGAACTGACAGACAAACGTCAGTCTTGCATTCCAGAGTTAGAACGCTGCGTCCAACGGAGCTACCAAAGAGTGGAAACAGTTACCTTGCGGGCTAGAAGCTCAAGCCTTGCGTTCAAGGAGCTCGGAAAAGCAGGGATTTGAAGTGAAAGAGGAAATTTCTTAAGTGATTTGTGAGTGACTCTTTTCTTCCTTTGGAAACGAAATTTATTGAAAATGTTCTTATGAGATATGGCTTTGAGATGACTGTTTTCTTGAAAAGCATGATGTTTGACTATATTGTTCAAAAGTCATGTTTTACCTGATTGCTTTATGATATTGAAAGGCATGTTGCAAGATTTTGTTTATCAAGGAACATTCTGTTTTCTAGGAAAGGTTTTAGATGAACTATTTATGTAAACTGATTGATAAAATGTTTTAGAGGAGGCTTAGTGCTAATGGACTTGAAAAGGCATGTGAGTTTCCCTGGGACCCAGTACTCAGGGACATGAGAAGGTACTTTGGCAACCCGCCATATTCCTATGTGCACATAGAGGTTATATGCTGGTACGTTGAGTTTTGCTCCGCATCGAGCCTTATTTGTTTTTGATGTTGAGAGCTGATAAGCACTTGAAAAGTGCTTTATATTCTCTCAAATTAAGGGAGTTTTATATTAGATTTCACTTGTTTGCTAGTGATTTTCAGGTTAAAACGAGGAAAATTAGAAGAAACTACTAAAAGATCAAAACCGAGCAAGAATACGGCGAAAAAGAGCTGAAAAACTCAAAAGAAAAAATTTTGGGGTAGCAATGCAACGCTGAGACGGCGCTGCCGCGGCGCTGAGGCATAAACGCATCTTTGTTGAACGCATGACAGCATCGCTGCGCTGAGACGGCGCTGCTGTGGTGCTGAAGCATAAACGCAACAGTCTGGACGCATAATAGCAACACGGCGCTAAGGCAGCGTTGCCGCGGCGCTGAAGTATAAACGCATCAGCATGGACACAGAGTAGCATCGCGGCGCCGAGATGGCGCTGCCTCGACGCATCCTTGGTGAACGCATGACAGCGTCGCGGCGCTAAAACCCGAGAGCAACTTATTTTTTGTCGCAACCCTAGCGTCGCGGCGTTATGGGACAGCGTCGCGGCGCCAGCGTTACTTAAACGAAAATTTTGTATTTTAGGTTAAATTTTTGGCGGCCAAACTCTATAAATTTGGGGGTTTTCAGCAGTCCAAAGGGGGGAGGAAATATCAAGAAAAGCAAGAAAGTTGCAGACCTAAAAAGAGATACAAAAAGGTGAGAATTAAGCGAGAGTTCAAAGAGTGAGTTAGTTGCAAGGAAGAGGAAAAGAGTTCGAGATAGTCTTGGTGCCCTTCGAAGTCCGACGTGAGAGCCAAGGAGTTCGTGACAGTGCTACCTCAATCAAGAACCTCTTTTCAGTAGAGTTTCCCTAGTCTTTACACTCTTCCTTTGATTATTCTTGCTTAAACATGTTGCTTCACGCTATGAGTGGCTAAACTCTTTAGTTTTAGGGTTTTGATGAATTGTTTATGAATTCATGTTAATTTTGTAGACTCATGGTTTTGTTTAAATAAATTATGCTTTTCATTGTTATTATGTTTAATTCTTGAGGATTGGCCATCTTCACATGCTAGGTTAGATGTATGATTGAGAGATTGTATGTTTAACTTGATCTATAACAATGAATCGTTGTTAATCTATCACGAGAGTAGTTAGGTTGATAATGAAAGTTGTTAAAGACTAGTTTTAATGCCATGTAATTTTGTATTGGTTTTAAGAGATTAACAATCAATCAAGTTGCATGAGAAAGAGTTGTCTTTGAGAGAAAACAACTTGAAATTAAGTTTCTAGACTTAGGCATATGATTTACAATAGAATCCATGAAGTCTATAATATTGCATGATGAAATAATCAAAGATTCATTACCCTAGAACTCTCTTTGACTCTTGCGTTTCTCCCTTTGATACTTTCTTTGCTTGTTTTTTATTCTTTTCCCCCAATTCAAATATTGAATTTCAATCCTCAAATAAAATTGATTCAATTCTAGAATAGCTAAATAACTTAAACCTTCCCAATTGGATCTCTAGTGGAACGATACTCGGACTTAACCGTTTTATATTATAACTTGACCCGTACACTTGCGGTTAACACTAAAAGTGCGCATCAAGAGCGTTGAGCCTTGCTCCGCCTCAACTAAATGAAAAGATTGAAAAACTAAACGGTTTTCTGTTTAATCATTCTGGGAACGATTCTATTTGATTTGGAACGGATTTACGAGATTGATAATGTGTTGTGGAAAATATGTTTCTATTGAATTATCGTGCTAAATCCTTGTTTTATATGTGCAAATGTAACATGCCTGCTTTCAAGTAAAAGCTCGTTTTACAAAACTTGTCACTCACGGGGCTTTAGCTCACGTTTTCCATTTTTCTAATTTTCCAAGTAGCAAGCGAGTTCGGGATGCTTTGCCTATGCAAGAACCTCGTCTGGGCCATCTTTGGGGATAATGGTTGGACAGTAAACCTTACAAAGGAGTCAAGGTTGCTGTCTTCACATCTCCTCTCGGGTTATGGAGGGTAATCCGGGAGGGGGTGTGACACATCGACCCTCTTGTGATGTCTACCATCAAACCCTACCTTTCCTAAAACTAACATATGCAACTTATACAGGCAAAAGTTATACTAACATTTAAAACATGCACTATTATTAATACAAATGTTTAACAAATCTATTCACAGAAACATGTTTCTAGTTCTTTTCTTTTAGACTCCCGCCTACGGCTAAGTACACATAATTTCTCGACAAACCTTGACTTTGAACTGGAAACTCGACTGCTACCTAGAAAGAAAAACATAAGAAAAGGTTGAGCTTCAACGAAGCCCAGTTAGTGATCGATACGACAAGGGTTTCACTAACCCTTTCAAAAAACAATAACGATAATAATAATAATTCTCACAACGAAGTTCATGAGCAACTATAAATCAAATCATATCGAACTTAGTAAATCAAATCTCCCCCCGTAGGGTTATCTCAAGAGTCCACTTTTCCCGCTAGCCCTTGGCACAGCCAAACTCATCACGATAGTCAACGGTTCACACACATCTAACTTCTATATGCACACATAGTTCCTACCGCTTACCATCGGGGCTCAGGAGCTGGGCCCGTTGGCCCCCTGACCATCCCTTCAGGCACCTCATGTGGGCTCAGAAGCTAGGCCTATCGACCCCCTGATCATCCCACGAGGAAAATCCACGATACAGGCTCATGAACTAGGCTCGTTTGACCCCCTGACCATCCTATGCGGTAACAAGTCCTGGTCCACTCATGACCCTCAACAATAATGCCCTCGGCATAGAAACATTCCTATCAATCAATCAAGCTCAATACACAAAATACTGTTTATCCCAGTAGCTTGATATATATACATACATATATTCCATAATCCAATAAGCTCAATATGCACATAGTTATCCTAGCATGCTTAAAACATCATGCTAACAACTGACAAATTATTCGAGATCTTACCATAGCACCACGTATAATACAGTAAACCATATTTATCAACTAAAGCTTCATAACGTGCTATTATTCATTCATTACAAAATCACGTTCTCTCACGAAAAGAAAATCAACCACTCACCATAATAGTAACGGAGAAATTGACTGGCACCCATTTGAGAATTCCAAGCTCCTTAAAAGAAATCTTCCAAAATAAATCCTCCAACTCCTTTCTCTCTTTCCTTTTCTCCCTTCTTTTTCTTTCTCTTTTCTATCTCTCGATCTACCTCTCTCTCTTTCTGCCACTTTCTTCTTTCCTTCTCTCTCGACTTCTCTTTTCTCTCCTTTTTCTCTTTTTCTTTCTCTCTTTCTCTCCTTAGGTACTCTCAGCTGGGAATGATGCCATTTCCTTCACAAATGATCCCTATTTATAGCAAAAAAACTTCAGCCAATTCTTTGACATCCCACCTTCCAAATGTCTACTTGCATACTTCCTTCTTCATGCATCAAAATACATAGTGCCTTGCATGTATTCTTGGCCATGCAATTCAACACCTCCCTTTATGAAGTGTCAATCCCTGAATCTAGCCAAAACTTATCAAAGATTCGGTCAAAATTGCAAAAAAATGCTTTCTGCCGATTCTCCCACCAAGCCTCGCTAGAGGAGCAGCGAGATCAGTCTCGTTACGTCTCGCTGACCACTTTCTGTCTCACAAATCTCGTTAGTTTTCCTTGGTCTCTCTCCTCTCGCTAGTCTCGCTAGTTGCCAGTCACGCTGGTTACTACTTGGTCTCGCTAACTCCATAGACTTGTGTCCCAAGTTTTTACCTCCTTTGTCTTAGTTTCTCTTTTAATAAGTCTTAAGCAATTAGGTCAAAGATTTGGGTGTTACAGATCAAACTTTATATAGAAAATCAAAATAAATTCCAAAATTGTAAAAAAAAAATTCTAAAAGCACCTTAAGCAAGTTGGAGGACTGTAATATGCTTACCTTTGTTATGGAAACAATTTCCTCCCCTAGTAATAAGGCAATTTGATATCAAATTTAATGACAACAAAATGCTCGTGTTTGATGCATAAATAAGACACTACTCTCTGGTTGAATTAACCCAATCAATTTTGTTAGAACAGTCATTTAAATGTTACTTTAAAAAGTAAAAATTTTGGTTTCCTGGGGGAATTGGCGTACATATATCTTTACAACTGAGAGATCATTTGTTCGAACCTTATTAGATCTATTGTATTAAAAAAAAAAAAAAAAAAAGAGAGAGTAGAATTTTGTAAGAATTTACCTTATTTGGGATTGCTAATATGCTATTACATTTTCTTTTTATTCTTCTTCTTGTTTCTATTTAGAATCTTCATGTAACTCTATATGGCGGAGTATCACTTTCTTTTGAATTTTTTTTTCTTCCTTATATAGGTAGAGTAGGAATGAACGGTAACACACTACATAACAATACAATACAAACTGCTCCGTCCTCAACACTTAAAGTTGTAAGTGTCCCCATTAACAAAACTGAAATGAAGAAAACAAGATAATTAAGTTTGAACGTGGAGAAGAAAGCACAAGGAGAGAATTATGTTTCGAATCTATAACGGAGAAAATCGTGCAAATTAAACTAAAACATAGTGCATAATTAACTATTTTTGTAAATTAATTGTTTTGAACCTTCCCCTCTTCACAAAAATTCGTATAACAACAAATAATATAATGAAAAGGAAATTGGTTCAGGCATAATCTTTTTTCTGTCTGTTTTTTTCTTTTTTTGAGTGAATCCCCTTATCTACTTCATCAATAGTTTCTAAATACCTACAATTCTAGCAAGTAGGACACATCCTTATTTTCAAAAACAAAGTTGTTATTTTGTAACTGAATGCCATTAATATTATTTGTTTATGAAGATTTTGTTCCGAATGGGGTTGTCTAAATATCCAGTGCACTATTTGTAATTCCGCATCCCAATTTAAAAAGCAATTACAAAGTTGTTTTTCAACTGCAATATGATGAAGCAAATGGAAAGAGGCATATGAAAAAGCAATGTGTGGTGTTGTTGCTACTGTTGTGTTTGGCAGTGCTTGAAGAAACCAAGGCTGCGGAGCTTTAAAAATGGTAGATCCATGTTATGAACCGGCTAACCAATTGCCAAATCCTGTTGGTTCATTGCAAATCCAAAGACAATGATTTAGGAGAACACAAGCTTAGTGTTGGATCTGAATTCAATTGGAAATTTAAAGTAAACTTTTGGAATACCACATTGTTTTGGTGTTACCTGCAGAAGCCGAATGGACTACATTTGTCATTCGAAGCCTTTTGGATTGGGAGCACATCGGTTTGGCTCTATGATATGTGCTACGATTCTAACTGCATTTGGATAGCTAAAGATGACGGAATTTATTTGAGGGACAACACTTATCAAAAAGATGTTTTGATTCATAAGTGGGAATAATTATGCACCAAAAACACATCACTCCATTATTATATGTGGCTTGTTGGGATTAATATACATGGTTTTTATTAATATAAAGAAAGGTTTTGATATTCACATCTTGTTTTTCTTTCGTTTTTTAAATTATTGCACAAGTTTATTTTTGTTTCTAGTTTTTCGTTCCCATGATATTAATCTAAGAGCAATATAGTTTACTAAATCTCAAACTAATCTCTCTTGAGATCTAATTCGACGAGTGAACAAGTTTCAATGAAATTAATTAAGTCAAGGGTAGGAGAATCTTAATAAAGTTTATACTTCATAAGTTTTGAAATGTAGTATTTCCTTGGATTTAATATTAATAAGTCCATAATCTTATTCTTTCACATATATTATCCGAAACTTTTTTAACTAGTTTTAATCAGAAAAGAAATTGACAATGAAGAGAAAAAATGAAGAAAATAGAAGTGACAATAGATTTCATCATACCCAAACGTGTCAGAAATCATCCAAAATTAATTGAATACTTTTATAGTGAGAAATTGGGTTGGGGAATCCAATCATGAACCTCATGGTCGCTCACACATCTCAGATGCCAGTTATGCTCACTTTGGCCGAAAATTAATCTAATACTTTTTTAGTGAGAAATTGGGTCAGGAAATCCAATCACGAACCTCATGGTCCCTCACACATCTCAGATGCCAGTTGAGCTATGCCCACTTTCGCCGAAATTAATCTAATACTTGATTGGACACCTTTGAATGCAATTTTGATATCATCAAATTTAATTTTGAATGATTAAAAGCATATTTCAAATTATTTTGAAATTGACAAAAGTTATCTTAAGAAGTTTCGACTTAGAGTTTGAGGTAGGTAACAAGGTATTCCTTAAAGCGGCGCCTATGAAGGGTGTTCTGAGGTTTGGAAAGAAGGGGAAGTTGAGCCCTAGATTCATTAGCCCATTTGAGATATTGGAATGAGTTGGCCTAGTAGCTTATCGTTTGGCCTTGCTACTGTCACTGTCTACAGTTCATAATGTCTTTCATCTTTCTATGTTGAGGAAGTATGTCGCAGATCCGTCTCACATGGTAGACTATGAGCCCTTGCAATTGAATGAGAATTTGAGGTATGAAGAGAAGCCTGCTCAAATTCTAGCAATGAAAGTAAAGGCTTTGCGCAATCGAGAGATAGCCCTGGTAAAAGTCCTACGGCAGAATCATCAGTTTGTGGAAGCAATGTGGGAACAGGAGGATGAAATGAGATCAAAGTACCCGCAATTGTTCCAATCTAAGTATTTAAGATTTTAAAATCTGATTTAAAATCAGTTAGTAAGATTTTATTTGATTTAAGGAAGGTTTGGGAGGTTGGAATCCAGTTTAGGAAAAATTGGAAAGATTATGGTGAAATTTGGTTCAAGTGTGTATTTTTGGTGGTGAGAGTTTTAAAGAATTTATGGAAAAGGAAAAAGGGGGAAAAAGAAAAAGGAAAACTGATAGTTATTTTTTAGAAGGGAATTAGGGTTTGAATAAAAAAAATGTATTTATGTTTATAAGTAAGCCTCAAAGTGCGTGCAAGCATAAAAAAAACTCTTCCTTCTCTCTCAGTCGGCCACTTCTGTCACTTTCCCTTTGAATTTTCTTCTCCTTGACCAACTGCCAGGCGCTACTCCTCCCTTAGTCGTCCATCCCTGTTGGCTGCCGCATGTCGTTTATTGCTCGTCGTCATCGTCCACGCAGCGTCAAATAGGTTTATTGTTGCCGCAACTCTCCTTCGCGTGTCTGGTGGTTCTTGTGGGTGCTCCAGTCGGCATCGGCTTGTCGTTGTTGCTCAAATTCGTAGTGCAGCCATGCGTGTCACCTTGGAAGTCTGCCGTGTTCCGTCGCCGTTTCTTGTTGATTAGTTGTCGGAGCTTCGGATTTTAGAAGGTATGATGTTGGTGATTTATGGGTTTCTCATTTGAGGTTTGGGAGTTCCTAAAATTTTCTTGGGTTATGTGTAGATTGTTGCTTTGATTTGGAGAATTGGAAGCAATTTTGAGTTAAGCCACGCTTCAGGTAAGATTATTTGGAGTAAGTTTTGATTAATTTGTGATTGAAGATGAGTCTACAAGTTCAATTTAAGTGGGGATTTATGCTTAGGTTATAATTCAAGGGTTTTGTGAAAATTGGTTGCGTGGTTAGCTACTGGAACCTAATTCCAAGGTAAGTAATCTCATTACTGGACTCGCATTTGTGCTAGGCGATTTAGATAGCGACTGCACTGTTGGGTTGGGTGAAAATTAACGAGCTTGACATGATTTATCTTGTTGTGTGAGCATGCTACATTAGTTTTTCTTTATTGATGTGATTATGTGTGGGACTATGAAGCATATACCATAATTTCTGTTAATATTTACCGAAACATGATATTTTTATACTATGAAGTGACGATTTCCCTTCTAATGCTGCTATGTTACCAAAAGTCGATAGGTTTCCTACTATGCTACCAGAAGTCGATAGGTTTCCTAGTGGGGTTACTTACTGGTTATGTTGTACTCATCCTATTATCATTTTTTTTTTCAGGTAAGGGAAATGACACCCTGGCGGACGACGAGAGGAAACCTTGACTGGGCCATTGGGACTAGACTAAGCTTGCGCACAAGTTTTTGATTTTTCCATTCATGTTAGCATTGTGATTGTCATTGAACCTAAACCATGTTTTCCTTTATTTATTACTTAGTGTCAAAATTTCTATTTTAATGTATTAGTGTTTTAGGGCGCCCCAACTAAAAGTTTTGGTTATCAAACATCGACAAATTTCTTTACATTATCAATGTCTCCTTGATTTTTTGCATGTATTATGAAAAGTGTGCCGTTCGAGCTGCCTGCATGTTTATGTTGACGGCCTAGCTTGAGTTCTAGGGGGTTGGGTCGTTACAATTAATTTAATACTTTTTCTTAGTAAGGAATGGGGTGAGGGGAAATCCAATCACGAGCCCCATGGTCACTCACACGTCTCAGATGCCAGTTGAGTTATGCTCACTTTGGCCAAAATTAATCTAATACTTGATTGGACACCTTTAAATGCAATTTCGATATCATCAAATTTCATTTTGAATGACTAAAAGCATTTTAAATTTATTTTGAAAATGACAAAAGTTATTTTAAGAAGTTTAAAGTCACTCCCAAACATGTCCATAACACTTTATAAAGGGTGATGGAACACATTTTGCAATCCAATTCTTAAATCGGTAATTGAATGTATTATGGCCACTTTTTATAGATTAGTTAGCTAGTTTGAGACTTCTATCTTCGAAAAGAGTAACATAATTTTGTATAAAAATTAAATTAAAAATTGTCCTCATCAAGTGATCCTTTTGTTATTAAGCCTTGGTTAGATTTTTTGTCACACCCCCTCTCGGATTATCCTCCATAACCCGAAAAGAGATGTGAAGACAGCAGTTACCGACCACCCTGTCATGTAACCCACTGTCGACCTCACCAATCCATACGCTCTTGACAAACCTCGACTTTGATCGGCAACGGGAACTGTCATGCTACTTGAAAATGGAAAACATTTAAAAGAATGAGCTAACGACTCAGTGAGTAACAGTTATTAGAAAACAATATATTCAAACTCTAAAACTGGTAAATCTCGCATAGAATATGACGCTTCAGATCATAATAGTTAATGTTCCAACTTCATCATAACATATGCTTATCTGTTTTAGGGTAAATGCTCAAAATTTCACTCATTCCATAATCATTTTCCCTAGTTGAGGCGGAGCGGTGCGCTACACTTCTCAACATCAAATTTCCTCAATTATATACTCAAATGCCTTCACACTTCGTCCCTCGGCATATCCAATCCTTTAAGTGCCTTCACATATCGTCCCTCAGTACTGTGTTTCATTGCCAACCACTGCTCAAGTGCTTTCACTCGTGGTCCCTCAGCACTTGGCTATCATGTTTTGGATTTCCATATGCCTTCACACAGGGTCCCTCAGCATTAGAATTCGTCACATTCAACTACTCAAATGCCTTCTCCCGTGGTCCCTCAGCATTGAGTATCAAATAACATATCTCCATAGGCCTTCACACGGGGTCCCTCAGCCATGGGTTACCTTAAGTTATTACATTACATAATCTTTAAACTCATTAACACAGCACAAGCGTTCAATAGCTATACCATGCTTGAGTAACCACTTCTAATACTCAATACAAAACTTTAATTATCAAACAGCTTGCTTATCATACAAGTGTATCACTAAATTTTCCATGAAAACATATAACACCATGCTCTTCAAGAATTTCATGAAAACATGTATCAACCAATCACCATGCATTTTATAACTTATAGCGAATACCCAACATTTTCAAAGTCTTCAAATAAAACGCATGCTCTTATTCTATAGACAACATATTCATAAGCTTTATGTATATATGAAAACGCATGCCTTATTTCATTAGAAACCATATAATCATATTCATAATGAACTCATTTATATTTTGTAAAACGCAGGTGTTACTCACCTGTACTTAGCCAAAGAATCCTTCTTCTTCCTATGCTTTATTTCCTCTTTCCGAGCTTTCTGAACACGTCGTTCTAACTCTAGAACGCAAGGCTCCACTTTCCTCTGTCAACTCGGTTGAATGCATCCCTATCCTTCAACGCAAGGTTGGTAACGCAAAGCTGATTATTTCTGCCAAGTGCATCCCGACTCTTCTTACTTCCCTTTCGGATGCGTCGCCCTCTTTTGGACGCAAGGTCCAACATGAACGTGTCATCTAATTTGTGGATGCCGTATTCACCTTGGACATTATGTTTGTCCTCAACGCATAGCCGACCCTTTTAACACCAAACAACTTCTTTACATAAAATAACAAAGTTATCAAATACCTTCTTTCTTGGCTGCATACTCCAACCACAGACGTCCTTGTTGCCTCTTCTCTTTTCTCTCCAGAATTCTTCTTTGGGAGTCATCAGTCGCTCCTCTTCCCTCAAAGTTCTATTTATAGGGAGTTTGTCATCCCCCTTTTCCTCTCCTTTTGCCATTTGTTTGCCACATGTCACGCTGCATGCTTAATTAACCATGCATTAATCCAAGTGTCACCTTGCATGATTTACTTAACATGCCTTTAACACCTCCTACTGATAGAGTGTCAAGTCTATACATAGCCAACTGGCCTTATAAACTTATCCTATGCGTCCAACATTTCCAATAGATAACCATTTATTCAACACAACGTCCTCATGTGTTCATTAAGTTTTCTTTAAAGTTTGAGCTTCACTACTCAGAAAACTCTCAGCCAACTCTCTACTCTTTGACACATAGAGATAATTCTGTCTTCAACGCGTAGGATCCTCAATGCTTATCATCCTTACCAATGCATGGTAAGCCGAGTACATTTCCTCCTCCGCCAACGCGGCGATTACTTCAGTTCATTACCATTCGTAATCACCCTCAACGCATAGCCGCACTATTATAAACCAGTGTTTACACAATGCTACTAGGTGTTAATGACAAACGCCCAATACTGTTTGTATCTCATCGCATCATACCAAACGTCCAACTCCTTCCTTATAACAACTCCTTCTCAAGCTCTTTCTCTACGCGTTGGTCCTATCGCGTTTACCTTCATCCTGCGTTCAATGACAATCTTCCTATCCTTGAACTTAGACTACTTCTCTTAAGGATAGATTAGCATGCATCCACCACATGCACCAATTTTTATGTTTACTTCACAACCCTCTTCAACGCTTCGCAACTTAACTTTATTTCTTTCTTGCATATTCGCTTCACCTCTTTCCATTCTCAGTTTACGTCCATGCATCCACCCTTACTATGCGCTACCTAGCCCTGACCATGCGTCCCACATGATCTTTTACCTCTTTTTCTTTATAAATTCTTCAACGCATCGTTTATTGAAAAGTAGGGTGTGACAATTTTTCCATATGGGTTTCAATGATCATGTCACACCCCGCCCCAGGCTACTTGCCTCGTAGCCAGAGACGGAGTGTGAGGACAGCAGATATCGACCCTCTTGCAATGTTTACTGTCAAACCCTACCTTTCCTGAAACTAACATATGCAACCTATACAGGTATAGCCAAACTCATCACGATAGTCAACGATTCACACACATCTAGACTTCTATGTGCACACATAGTTCCTACTGCTTACCATTGGGGCTTAGAAGCTAAGCCTGGCAACCCCCTGACCATCCCACAAGGAAAATTCGCGCTACAGACTCAGGAACTAGGTCCGTTTGACCCCTTGACCATCCTGTGCGGTAACAAGTCCCGGTCCACTCACGACAGTCAACAATATTGCCCTTGGCATAGAAACGTAATTATTAATCAATCACACTTGATACGCAAAGTACTATTTATCCAAGTAGCTCGATATATATATACACATATAGTCCATAAATCCAATAAGCTCGGTATTTACATAGTTATCTTAGCATGCTTACAACATCATGCTAACAACTGACAAATTATCCGAGATCTCACCATAGCACGTATAATACAGTAAACCATATTTATCAATTAAAGCTTCATAACGTACTATTATTCATTCATTATATAATTATATTCTCTCACGAAAAGAAAATCAACCACTCACCGTAACAGTAACGGAGAAATTGACAGCCACCCGTTTGAAAATCCCGAGCTCTTTAAAAGAAATCTTCCAAAATAAATCCTCCAACTCCTTTCTCTCTTTTCTTTTCTCCTTTTTCTTTCTCTTTTCTATCTCTCGGTCTACCCCTCTCTATTTTCGCCACTTTTTTCTTCCTTCTCGCTCGATTTCTCTTTTCTCTCCTTTTTCTCTTTTCCTTTCTCTTTTTCTCTCCTTAGGTACTCTCAGCTGGGAATGATGAAATTTCCTTCACAAAAGATCCCTATTTATAGCCAAAAACTTCAGGCAATTCTTTGACATCTCACCTTCCAATTTTTTACTTGCATGCTTCCTTTTTCATGCATCAAAACACACGGTGCCTTGCATGTATTCTTGGCCATGTAGTTCAACACCTCTCTTTATGAAGTGTCAATCCCAGAATATGGCCAAAACTTATCAAAGATTCGGTCAAAATTGCAGAAAAATGCTTTCTGTCGATTCTCCTTGCAGATCGTGCTAGAGAAGCAGCGAGATCAGTCTCGCTAAGTTTTGCTGACCATTTTCTGTCTCGCAAATCTCATTGGTTTTCCTTGGTCTTGCTCCTCTCGCTTGTCTCGCTAGTTGCCAGTCTCACTGGTTACTACTTGGTCTCGCTAATCTTTATCTAGTCTTCGTTAGTCTCGCTGATTTTTGGCCTAATCTCGCTAGTCTCAATAGCTTTTGCCTGGTCTCGCTAATCTTGCTGGGTTTTGCCTAATCTTGCTAACTTCTTAGATTGGCCGAGACTTTGGCTAACTCCACAAGCCTTGATTTTCTGTCTCCAAAATTCTCTAACTCCACAGGCTTATGTCCCAAATTTTTATCTCATTTGTCTTAGTTTCTCTTTTTATAAGTCTTAAGCACTTAGGTCAAATATTAGGGTGTTACAATTCCACCCACCTTAGAAAAATTTCGTGCTCGAAATTTTAGTAAAAAGCTTAACACCAAGATAGAGAAAAAGTACTTCTTTATTCATTTACAATTTATTTGTACATTTCTCTTCCAAACTTAAGAAGACAACAAAATACACACTTTATTTTATTCCTTCCTTCTTTCTCTTCTTCTTTTCATCTTCCTCTTCTTCTTCTTCTTCTTCTTCTCTTCCTCTTCTTCTCTTCTTCTTCTTCTTCTTCCTCCTCCTCCTCCTCAGTCATAGGGGCCTTCGTTATTTCGTGGACAATCCTTATAGTGGTGACCAGGTCGTTCGCACGTGTAGCAAACGTCCTTCCTTCCCTCACGGTCAGCCTTGTGCCGACGTCCACAATTCATGCAAGGATATTCTTTCTCCAGGCCTTTTTTCTGTTTGCAGAAGTCAACAAATACATGGCAACTGATACTGTTGTGCCCTTCCATTCCACAGACAACACTTTTCGGTTCCTTTCAAGCATTTCCCTACGTGACCTTTTCCACACTTTGGGCACCTTATCCATGGCCGTTTGCTTCCCTGCCCTGACATAATGGACTACAACCATCAAATAACTAATCGTAACAGGTCCAAATGCAATATCCACAGTTTATAGGGAAAGCAATTTCAATTCTAGAAACAACTTTTTCTATTTCCCCGGTCACCTTTTCTTGCAATGACCTGTTCTTCTACAATTATAACAAACATCTAGATTTCTGAAACATCGTCCAGTGTGATATCTTTCCACAACCTTCACACCATGACTTCTTACTCAAACCCAGAACCCTAATATTTGTGGATACCGACACTCTTGGCTCAACTCTTGACTTGGACGATTTGTTCTTCAGAACCTAGAAGTGTATTTCTCACTCCTTACTCTCTCTTCCCGAGTGAGCAACTCTTTTCTTCCGCTTCTACCACTTCCTTTCGCATATTCTCTTATGCTCTTAACGCGGCCTCCACTAACTTAGGAAACTTATCCCACTCACTAACCGTCACCAAGGTACAGATTCTACTTCTTAACCCTTCTATGAGCCTCTTACATCACTCTACTTCGTCAACCACTAACCAACTAGCATACTTAGATAATTTAGTAAAATTCTTCTCCTACTCCGCTACCGGTAACGAACCCTACTTTAGATGCAAAAACTCTCCCTGTTTTGCATCTCTAAAAGTTTGAGGAAAATACTTTTCATAAAAAGCCTTTCTAAAATACTCCCAAGTGGGTTCCGTTTCCTTTCCTCACCTTTCCTGAACTAACCGCCACTACTCCCAAGTGGTTTCTAAAAGAGATTTTCCAATCCTCCGGACATCTCATTACTGGAAAACACTTTTCCAACTGAGTAATCCATACTTTAGCGTCTTCGGGATCTACCTGATAACTTATAGAAATACAAGTTCTTATAGTCACTATTTGAATTAACTAGAGTAACTTTAGAGCTAAACGCATGATTTTGGTAGTTGAATTATGTAAAATGTATTACCATGCGTTGGCACTATTTACAAAAGAAAATACCTAAAAATTATGAGCTTTTCTGTTCTTAACGCAGGATTAAGAAGAAAAGAAGCACAAAGCGAGAACAAGTGGAAACCCATGCGTTGAGACCATGCGTTGAGAAAGAGTAGATACAGACACCTGGGACAAAAGCTGTCATGTCATTATGCAAAAGAACAACACGTTATCAGATCCTGGCAGAACCAATGGGCTGACAATGTAAAAAGTCTACGCAGCAGGGCAGGGAATTTAATACAAAGGTGTCAGATCATCATGAGTTTCAACTTTTCAACGCCTATAAATAGCCCAAAGCTTCTCCATTCAAAAGAGGGGAGAAAGAGAGGAGAAAAACGAGTTCAAGAGGCAACAGCTATGCACAATTTCTCCCTCACCATAACCAGCCTCCATTTCGAGCTCTTTTGAGAGAAGGATTCTGAGAATTTTCAGAGTCGTCTCCCAGTGAGTGAGAACCTTCACCCTATGAAATTTATGTATCAGATAGCAACCATCTCAAGCCTCCATGAAGCAAGACGTTGCCAGTGGTGGCTTGACGTCTTCCATTTCTGTTTTATCTCAATTTCTCTCCTTTTTACTTATGTTTTGTTAATGACATTCGAGAGAATGGTTTATTTTCTTAATATGAGTTTGATTGATGATTATCTTCCATTTATTTCCATATTAAATACCTTACACCATGTTGTTTGAATGCTAAATGAGTTAGATGTTAGAAGTTAGTTTTTCTTAAGCAATATTAAGTATGTTACATCTTGATTAATGCATATCATTAGCTTGCACAACTTTGTCTGACAAACAAAAGTAGCAAGCATGACTGTCTAGCTTGAGAGAGTGGATGGTTAATCTTTAGCATTTATCAAGACTAGATGAGTTGCAGAGATGTAGTTCATCTTTTGCCAACGCAAACTTACCATGCGTCTTAGAGATAAGATTCATGTGGGGTCGAAACATCGAGAGATGGATTCACAAACTCAATTTGTAGGTATGTAATCATACTTAGATATGCTTAAGTAACAACTAGCTCCTGCGTTAACTCTACTTTTATCGCATGGTTCCATTCATTCTCAACGCATACTATCTGACACTAAAGAACATTTGACTAACCATCGCCGCGTCTACCTCATTGTTAGTTGTAGGAAATTTTATTCATTCTTTATGTATAGTTTTAGATACATACAACCAACTTATGCACATATTACATTTATAGTTCACCGCATAGTCATGCGTCTATTCTCAACGCCTAGTTATTACAAATCCCTGCGTTCGACCCTGGACTCACCAGGAAACCTATAAGAGCTTATACTTGGGCTTTTTATAGGAAAACTTGCTTAATCATGATCATACTTGAGTAATTCTCGACTCATCTTTGTACAGAAATTATAATATCTATTTTTGTGCAACAAGCTATGAAACTCAATTTAAATCGAAAATAGAAATCTAACAACACTACTGTTCCCTCAAACGTACTTGCTCCCAAGGCTTTCAGCCTTTCTATCACGTACAACCTCTCGGGATCTTCAGACGAACTACTCAGATTTTAAGCTATCTGCGAAGCAAAATCACAAAATACATGTGCTTCTCTTACACTTGTCATCGCCGGATGACTTGATTCTCCTTCCCCTTCCTTTGGGGTATGAAAGGTAGCATCTTGAGTTTCACTTACATGTTGCTGTCAAGGTCTACTTCTCCGAGACATCTCCTATATGACATACTAATTTAGAAATACCACTATATATCTTTCAAATATTAAAATAATTTATGCTTTTTAATCTAAGTCTAGACTTATTCCCTAGGAAAACAAAATTTTATTTCCACAATTCCTCTATGGTTTTCCATAATTAGACTATCAATTTTCTCAGGTTTTCTGCAAACCACAACTCAACTTTTCAGGTTTTTCACAAACCATGTTCTAACAACTTTTTCCCACTCCCAAAACCTTATGCACTGATACAAAGCTTTTCCCAGTTGGTTACTTTTCCCAACTCCCCAGGTTTTTCGCAAACCATGCTCTGATACCAAGCTGCATACCCCGCCCCGAGCCAATACCCCCGCAGCCCGAGACAGAGCGTGAGGACAGCAGACATCGACCCTCTTGTGATGTCTACCATCAAACCCTACCTTTCTCGAAACTAACATATGCAACTTATACAGGCAAAAATTATACTAACATTTAAAACATGCACTATTATTAATACAAACGTTTAACAAATCTATTCACGGAAACATGTTTCTAGTTCTTTTCTTTTGGACTCCCGCCTACGGCTAAGTACACATAATTTCTCTACAAACATTGACTTTGAACTAGAAACTCGACTGCTAATTGGAAAGAAAAACATAAGAAAAGGATGAGCTTCAACGAAGCCCAGTGAGTGATCGATACGACAAGGGTTTCACTAACCCTTTCAAAAAACAATAACAATAATAATAATAATTCTTACAACGAAGTTCATGAGCAAATATAAATCAAATCATATCGAACTTAGTAAATCAAATCTCCCCCCGTAGGGTTATCTCAAGTGTCCGCTTTTCCCGCTAGCCCTTGCCACAGCCAAACTCATCACGATAGTCAACGGTTCACACACATCTAACTTATATATGCACACATAATTCCTACCCTTACCATCGGGGCTCAGGAGCTGGGCCCGTCGGCCCCCTGACCATCCCTTTAGGCACCTCAGGCACTTCAGGCACCTCATGTGGGCTCAGAAGCTAGGCCCATCGACCCCCTGACCATTCGACGAGGAAAATCCACGATACAGGCTCATGAACTAGGCTCGTTTGACCCCCTGACCATCCTATGCGGTAACAAGTCCTGGTCCATACATGACCCTCAACAATAATGCCCTCGGCATAGAAACATTCCTATCAATCAATCAAGCTCGATACACAAAATACTGTTTATCCCAGTAGCTTGATATATATACATACATATATTCCATAAATCCAATAAGCTCGATATGCACATAGTTATCCTAGCATGCTTAAAACATCATGCTAACAACTGAAAAATTATCGAGATCTTACAATAGCACCACGTATAATACAGTAAACCATATTTATCAATTAAAGCTTCATAACGTGCTATTATTCATTTATTACATAATTACGTTCTCTCACGAAAAGAAAATCAACCACTCACCATAATAGTAACCGAGAAATTGACTGGCACCCATTTGAGAATTTTCTTTCTCTTTTCTGTCTCGATCTACCTCTCTCTTTCTGCCACTCTCTTCTTTCCTTCTCTCTCTGTTTCTCTTTTCTCTCCTTTTTCTCTTTTTCTTTCTCTCTTTCTCTCCTTAGGTACTATCAGCTGGGAATGATGCCATTTCCTTCACAAATGATTCCTATTTATAGCCAAAAAACTACAGCCAATTCTTTGACATCCCACCTTCCAAATGTCTACTTGCATACTTCCTTCTTCATGCATCAAAACACATGGTGCCTTGCATGTATTCTTGGCCATGCAGTTCAACACCTCCCTTTATGAAGTGTCAATTCCTGAATCTAGCCAAAACTTATCAAAGATTCGGTCAAAATTGCAAAAAAAATGCTTTCTGCCGATTCTCCCACCAAGTCTCGCTAGAGGAGCAGCGAGATCAGTCTCGTTACGTCTCGCTGACCACTTTCTGTCTCACAAATTTGGTTAATTTTCCTTGGTCTCTCTCCTCTCGCTAGTCTCGCTAGTTGGCAGTCACGCTGGTTACTACTTGGTCTCGCTAACTCCATAGACTTGTGTCCCAAGTTTTTACCTCCTTTGTCTTAGTTTCTCTTTTTATAAGTCTTAAGCAATTAGGTCAAAGATTTGGGTGTTACAGATCAAACTTTATATAGAAAATCAAAATAAATTCCGAAATTTTAAAAAAAAAATTCTAAAAGCACCTTAAGCAAGTTGGAGGACAGTAATATGCTTACCTTTGCTATGGAAACAATTTCCTCCCCTAGTAATAAGGCAATTCGATATCAAATTTAATGCCGACAAAATGCTCGTGTTTTGTTGCAATTAATTTGTATGTGTGAATTAGCCTAACGCAAAGTGTTAAAGGATGTGTTTATGCGTTCAACATGTCATGCTTTGAACATGCTATGCGTTCTATCACTATGGCGTTGGTTGTCTTGTCAAGTTTTCCTATTCTTTTACCCAAGTATTACCAAAGTAATAGGTGTTCTCGGTGAGTCCGAGGTCGATCACAGGGATTATATTGATTTAGTTTTTAATTGGATTTCATGCGTTACAGCGGTAACCAATATTTAGTTGAAAGTTGTGTTTCTAATCTAAAGAAAGCGATTGTTTGTACACTACACTAACAATTATGGAATATGGAAAGCATGCGACACAGC
This sequence comes from Citrullus mucosospermus, assembly GCA_030954485.1. NCBI lineage: Eukaryota > Viridiplantae > Streptophyta > Magnoliopsida > Cucurbitales > Cucurbitaceae > Citrullus > Citrullus mucosospermus. The sequence goes on from CM062063.1 coordinate 31,425,408, forward strand.
AAGTTCAGCTAAAGATGTGTGTGAATGGATAAAGAAAGGGTTCGAGTTGATTAACATCTAACTTCGGAAACGCACAGTAGTATTCTATTCATACTTGCAACTCTTCTCCCGGTTGTCAGCGGCTATGCGTTATATGTCTATAACGCATAGGAGAGTGTTAAGAACCAAGGTTATCCCCATAGACAGGTAACATTACTTGGTCCTTGTCAATTGAGTTCCACAATCACTTACCCTCTCGAGCAGTCTGATTATTACTACTTATATCGATTTTTCAAATGGACATAAGTATCGGATTAAGCTCGCAATTGACAAGATAAAATAGTTACACTGTGGTTCCTAGTTTGATGCTAACGCAACCCTAGACCCTTGAGTGATTAGTTACTCATGGTTTGAAAGTAAAAAGCGAACAGTTGAGAAAAGTGAGTAGGCATGGAAGACAATTATATTGATGAAGATGAGATACAATTTTTGATAAGTTCAATTCCTTGATACAAATCTAAAATTAAGAAAGAACAGTAAGAAAGAAAGCAGGGAAGGCGTCAATGTCTTGAGTCGCCCGGATGGAAGCGTGATGATCTGCTGTGAAGTGGTGCGGTGGATGGAAGACTCTTCTCTCTCGAGCTATTTGTCTCCGGCTGAAGTCTGAGAGAACTCTGCTGTCACTTATGGAGTTCTTCCGAGAATCAACAACCTTTCTCATCTCGCAGAGCTGGCCTTTTATAGATGATGAAATCGCAGTTAATGGCAGATCTGCTTGACTGGTGGCGAGATTGATACTGCGTGCATCTCGCCTGATTGCGTGATTCTCGGGCCAATTAAGATCCACCACTTTAGCCGCAAATCATGTTTGTCAATCATTCGTCAATCTCTCAAGATTCCGATCTGATTCTCAGCGCCTTGCCTTAACGGTTGTCTATGCGTCCATGCATAGTTTGGCCGATGTCAACGCCTCATAGGTTGCTAATGCATAGTTATGCGTTGATTTGTTAACGCGTCGTCAGGTTGTTTACGTTCCGTTCAGATCATGCGTCCACGAAGAACAGATTGCTAACGTGTCGTCTTGCGTTAAGGAGTCATCAACGCATCATCTGCATTCCTGCGTCAAAACATGCGTTTTAGGCTCAAAAAGTGGTAAAATTAATATCTTCATAAAAATACAAGAGTATAATGCAAGGGAAGATTTATTAGTAGAATTTAGCATAAACTACCGCATGCTTCTCTATTTAAGCTTTATTTATTTATGAAAAAGGTTATAATAACTTGTATTTCTACAAGTTATCATGTTTGATGCATAAATAAGACACTACTCTCTAGTTGAATTAACCCAATCAATTTTGTTAGAAGAGTCATTGAAATGTTACTTTAAAAAGTACAAATTTTGGTTGCCTGTGTGAATTGGCGTACATATATCTTAACAACCGAGAGATCTTTTGTTCGAACCTCATTAGATCTATTGTGTTAAAAAAAAAAAAAAAAGAGAGAGAGAGTAGAATTTATAAGAATTTACCTTATTTGGGATTGCTACTATGCTATTACATTTTATTCTTATTCTTCTTCTTGTGTCTATTTAGAATCTTCATGTAACTCTATATGGCGGAGTATCACTTTCTTTTGAATTTGTTTTTTTTTTCTTCCTTATATAGGTAGAGTAGGAATGAACGGTAACACACTACATAACAATACAATACAAACTGCTCCGTCCTCAACACTTAAAGTTGTAAGTGTCCCCATTAACAAAACTGAAATGAAGAAAACAAGATAATTAAGTTTGAACGTGGAGAAGAAAGCACAAGGAGAGAATTATGTTTCGAATCTATAACGGAGAAAATCGTGCAAATTAAACTAAAACATAGGGCATAATTAACTATTTTTGTAACTTAATTGTTTTGAACCTTTCCCTCTGCACAAAAATTCGTATAACAACAAATAATATAATGAAAAGGAAATTGGTTCAGGCATAATCTTTTTTCTATCTGTTTTTTTCTTTTTTTTGAGTGAATCCCCTTATCTACTTCATCAATAGTTTCTAAATACCTACAATTCTAGCAAGTAGGACACATCCTTATTTTCAAAAACAAAGTTGTTATTTTGTAACTGAATGCCATTAATATTACTTGTTTATGAAGATTTTGTTCCGAATGGGGTTGTCTAAATATCTAGTGCACTATTTGTAATTCTGCATCCCAATTTAAAAAGCAATCACAAAGTGGTTTTTCAATTGCAATATGATGAAGCAAATGGAAACAAGGCATATGAAAAAGCAGTGTGTGGTGTTGTTGGTATTGTTGTGTTTGGTAGTGCTCGAAGAAACCAAGGCTGCGGAGCTTGCAAAATGGCAGATCCATGTTGTGAACCGGCTAAGCAATGGCCAAATCCTGTTGGTAGATTGCAAATCCAAAGACAATGATTTAGGAGAACACAAGCTTAGTGTTGGATCTGAATTCAATTGGAGATTTAAAGTAAACTTTTGGAATACCACATTGTTTTGGTGTTACCTGCAGAAGCCGAATGGACTACATTCGTCATTCGAAGCCTTTTGGATTGAGAGCACATCGGTTTGGCTCTATGATATGTGCTACGATTCTAACTGCATTTGGATCGCTAAAGATGTCACACCCCCTCCCAGATTACCCACCTAACCTAAGGGGGAGTGTGAAGACATTAAACATCACCCCTCTTGTGATGCATAATGCCCTAACTTTGCCTATACTTCCTTTTACTTAATATACAAAACATAAGACACAGTTATACATCGCATGCTTATAACCTGATACAATTTCCTGTAAAGATACGCCTTTAATGCAAATCATGAATTCATTCTCATATCCAGAATACAACATTCACAACACCATTGACAGTACCCATTCAAAACTATATGTTCTACATGCCATTCACATAAGTATATTCAACGTACAACTCCCAAACTTCACTAAATCTAGATGTTCGAGGCTTAGGCAGGATGAGCTGTATTAGGCGAAGCACCAGGAACGTCCTTGCTACTTGGGGAGGGAAAGAGAAAACATTGGAAAACATAAGCTAATAGCCTAGTGAGTGACAAATCATTATAAAACTGCATTTATTTAAAACAGGCATGTTTCATATAATGAGTAAATCAGAGTTTAACATTTATTCAGATGTAACATGCTTTTCACGAAATTCATCATTCTAATAAATTAATACTAAAATCACATCAAAGTGTTTTTCAAGAAATTTATCAATATCAAGTAGTTTTCAAACTTTTCCCTTAGTTGAGGCGGAGGAATGCTCCTACACACCCAACGTCGAAATCAACCCTGGCTTCAGGCAGAGCAAGCTCGATGCACTAGCCAGCTTAACCTCTATGTGCACAAAGTATTAGGTCGGGTTGCACATGTACCTTCTCATGTCCTTGAGTACTGGGTCCCGGGGAAACTCATGTGCCTTCTCGTGTCCTTGAGCACTGAGCCTCCTCTTAAAACATTTCAGAATTTCTTTCACAATAGTAGTTCATATAAAAATCTTTCATGAAAATCAATTTATCACGATAAACAATATTTCAAAATATGCCATTGCATATCTTATAGAAATGCATAAAACATGCCTTATAAACATCATCAAACATCAAGTTTTTAAGAAAACATTCATCTCAAAGCCATAATTCATATGAAAACTAAGCTAAACATTTTCAATAAATTTCATTTCAAAGCAAGAAAAGTGTCACTCACAACTCTTTCTAGGCTTTATGTGGTTTATACACTGTTCCTATCTCTTCTCGGCCTGCACAAGAAACACACCCTGCGTTAGACAACAGTAACTTCCTTTCCTTTCCACTACTGACTTACAATGAAAATCTCAGCGACACCCGCCAAGAATGACTGTTACTAGTGATACCCAATAGAACAGCACAGTTACTAGCGATACTTGATAAAACAGCACCAGCGTTACCTACCTGAGCAACGATACTAAGCGTTATCTAGCAATACTTGTGAGACGGAAAGCTCCTCTGCGTCTCAGCGTTGCCCGTCTCGCTACAAATTCTTAGATAATGTGCCGATACTTGATTTTCCAATGGCACTCTGCACTGTACTCCTTCCTTTCTTCTCGTCCTTGCTTCAACCTATGAAAAACAACATTTCCATACAGATTCAGAGTTTCTTCCCTTCTGCATACTTAGAGGAAATCACGTTCTAAAGCTTACCTTAAAATTTCAGGGTTTAGCTCTTTCTCATTCTCGCGATATTCCGAAATTACCTCCTGCTGTTCCGGATTGCGAGACAGTCTTGTAATCACTGATTTCCTAAGGATTCACACAGTAAAACTTCGATTTCAGCAACACCATCCTTTACAAAAGTTGTTAGGAATTGCATTAACTTACTAACCTTAAATTTTCAGCTCTAAACTCAGCTTATTCCTCATGTTCTGTCCCGAATATCGGTCACTGCTCAACCAAACTAAGTAGCTTCGGTCATTCCCTTGTTCCAACTTAGTTTCCAGCTTCGATGTGAATTAAACTTCGTCCGGAATCCTCAAGAACACCCTCCTCAATCTTCTTCTGGAGTTTATCTGAAGAGTAGAACTGACTTAAGCTCTCGAATTGTCCTTAAAATGATTGAACATTTAATTAATCCAGCTATTTATACTGCCGACCTAACCTTACCAACACCAGGACTTAGGCTGCTACTTAAGTATTTCCTCTACAGACTAGCGCAGGGTTCTTCTCTTCCAATGCATAGTGGTTATCCTCACACACCTCCTATTTTAAACGCATTTCTTTCCATCTTGAAATTCTACTTTCGATGTGTATAGACCATCCTGTCTTCAGCACCGGTGCCTCAACGAATATCTGTCTTCGACGCATCAACTTCAACACCATCCTGTCCTTAACGCAAAGTGACTTGGACGCATGGTTCGCAAAATGACTTGGACGCATGGTTCAAGTGCGTTTCTCTCACCTTCAAAACTACTAATTTATCAATGCAGTAACTACTTCCGTTCACTAACTTCCATAAGTTAACCACAACGCATAAACTTAGTCAATACTCAGTCGAAGTTTTACTTTGCCCTTTCTCTTGGCCACTTCTCCCTTTGAGACGCATAGCCACAAACGCATGGCCGTGCCTCAATTCTTGGCAACGCAAACCAGTGCTTACAAAAGATGACGGAATTTATGGGAGATTTGGATGCATTTGGATGATGGGATCCTTCACCCCATCATGGGAGATTTGGATGAAATAAGGCGCAAGGAGATGGAAAGTCTCCAGCGGCAACAAGAGTTAGCTCAACAAGTCACACAATTGGGTCAGCAAGTGACTCAAATGGCGCAGCAACAAATGGAGCTTCGAAATTTTGTTCAACGCCAAGCTCAGCGTCAGGACGAACAATTCAGCACTTTGATGAACTATATTTATGAAGTGTTAGTCCAACGCATCCCAGCGCCGGTTATCTCTCCTTCCCTCCAACAACCCCTACCATTCAACGATCCAAATCCTCCCCCCGCGAACAACAATGACAACGCCTCGGGGAGAATTTAAATTTGGGGATGTTCTGTTGGTTTATTTTTCCCTTCTTTTCTTTTGAATATTACTTTCAATTCTTTTTGTAATTAGTACAACGCATTACATTTCTATCAATACAACATTCAATTCATGCATTACTCTTTGTTCTCTTTCGTTTGAACTTTCAATTATTTCTTGCTTTATTATTCTCTCCGCCTTGTTTTTGTCTAAGCGTCCAACCTCCATGATAAAATTTATGCACTTCACCTGTAGACTGATTGAAACAAGAAGATTGACCTGCAAGCCTTAGGATATCACACTTGGTAAATTACTTCTAAGAGTTAGTATGCGTTGCAAGCTTTGCCTCAAACCTCCTTTACAAAATTTTTTCTAAGGCAATCTCATTACTCGATTTCAGCAATGAGGACCTTGCTGCCTTCAAATTTGGGGGTACGAAAGGTTTGAGCCATGCGTTCAGAATTCAAAAATAAATAAAAAATAATAATAATAATAAAAATAAAAATTCTTTGGACAAACAACTCCGCTGACAACGCATAAAATTAGCCTGTTAAGAGTTGAGTTGAGATTGACTCTTTTAACACCCATAATCAAAGGTGAGAGTCCAAGATCAGCGCATAGTAAATAAACGGTACCACTATCGACGCAACCAAAAAGGAACGCGATAAGTGCCGAGTTGTGAAAGGGTATTTGTTCGATGTTGGCTGCCTCCATGCACCCCATCGTTGGTATGTCAAAACGAAGGTAGATAGCCCGGATCAACGCAAGTCCACTATTCAAAAAAAAAAAAAAAATTGAAACTTTATGAATGAATAAACTCCAAGGCACATTTCTAAAATGAGGACATCAGATTGGCTGGAAATGAGTAAGGGTATTTTTTAGGAATAAGCTTGCCGCATCTAAAAATTAGAAGTACTTTCAAAGCGTCGATTGAAAAAGTGCTTGGTATAGTTATCTGATTGTTGATATTGTCAAGGATTAGAAGGCATGTTGAGAGGGTGCGCTTTTACTTAGACTTAGGCTGTAGAATTTAATAAATCTTCAAATAAATGTTCGAGGACAAACATTAACTCAAATTTGGGGGTGTGATAACTTGTAGAAATACAAGTTATTGTAGTCACTATTTGATTTAATTAGAGTAACTGTAGAGATAAACGCATGATTTTGGTAGTTAAATGATGAAAAATGTATCACCATGCGTTGGCACTACTTACAAAGGAAAATACCTGAAAAACGATGAGCTTTTCTGTTCCTGACGCAGGGTTAAGAAGAAAAGAAGCGCAAAGCACAAAGAACAAGTGGAAACCTGCGTCGAGCCTAGGCGTTGAGACCATGCGTTGAGAAAAAGTAGATACAGACGCATGGCCAAGAGCTATCATATCAATATGCAAAAGGATAACACGCTAACAGGATATGGCAGAACAAATGGGCCGACAACGTAAAAAGTCTGCGCAGCAGGGCATGGAATTTAATGTAAAGGTATCTGGTCATCATGAGTTTCAACTTTTCGACGCCTATAAATAGCCCAAAGCTTCCCCATTGAAGGGGGGAGAGACCAGTTCAAGAGGTGAAAGCTCTGCACTTTTTCTCCTTCACCATAACCAGCCTCCATTTCGAGCTCTTCTGAGAGAAGGATTCTGAGCATCATCAAAGTCATCTCCCAGTGAGTGAGAATCTCCACCCTATGGAATATATGTATCAGATAGCAACCATCTCAAGCCTCCATGAAGCAAGATGTTGCCAGTGGCGGCTTGACGCTCTTCATCTCTATTTGATTTCCATTTCTCTCCTTCTTGCTTATATTTTGTTAATGACATTCGAGAGAATGATTTATTTCATTAATATAAGTTTGATTGACTATCATCTTCCATCCATTTCCATATTAAATACCTTACACTATGTTGTATAAATGCTAAATGAGTTAAATGTTAAAAGCTAGTTTTTCTTAAACAATTCTGAGTATGTTACATCCTGGTTAATGCATATTTTTAGCACACATAACTTTGTCTGACAAACAAACGTAGTAAGCATGACTGTCGAGCTTGAGAGAGTGGATAGTTAATCTTTAGCATTAATTAAGACTAGATGAGTTGCGGAGATGTAGTTCATCTTTTGCCAAAATAAACTTACCATGCATCTTAGAGATAAGATAAATGTGGGTCGAAACATCGAGAGATGGATTCACACACGCAGTTTGTAGGTATGTAATTGTACTTGGAAAGTTTAGGTAACAACTAGCTCTTGCGTTCAACTTTACTTTCACAGCATGGTCCCATCCATTCCCAACGCATGCTATCTGACGCATTATTTCATATGACTACCCAACGCCGCGTCCACCTCATAAACAGCAGTAGGAAATTCTTTTCATTCTTTTTGTATAGCTTAGATACACAAACAAATGCATATATATTTACATGTACAGTCACCGCATAGTCATACATTTAGTCTCAACGCCTAATTATTACAAATCCCTGCGTTCGACCCTGGACTTACTAGGAAAACCTATAAATGCTTATACTTGGGTCTTTATAGGAAAACTTGCTTAGTCATGATCACATTTAGAGTAATTCTCAATGCATACTTGTACGAAAATGACAAATTTGTTTTTGTGCAACGAGCTAAGAAACAATTAAATTTAATTAGAAATTAAACGAACAAAATCCAACGAACAGTATTTCCTTGGATTTAATATTAATAAGTCCATAATCTTATTCTTTCACATATATTATCCAAAACTTTTTTTAATTAGTTTTAATCAGAAAAGAAATTGAGAATGAAGAGGAAAAATGAAAAAAAGAGAAGTGACAATAGATTTCATCACACCCAAGCGTGTCTTAAATCATCCAAAATTAATTAAATACTTTTATAGTGAGAAATTGGGTCGGGGAATCCAATCACGAACCTCATGGTCGCTCACACATCTCAGATGCCAGTTATGCTCACTTTGGCCGAAAATTAATCTAATACTTTTTTAGTGAGAAATTGGGTCAGGAAATCCAATCACGAACCTCATGGTCCCTCACACATCTCAGATGCCAGTTGAGCTATGCTCACTTTGGCCGAAATTAATCTAATACTTGATTGGACACCTTTGAATGCAATTTTGATATTATCAAATTTAATTTTGAATGATTAAAAGCATATTTCAAATTATTTTGAAATTGACAAAAGTTATCTTAAGAAGTTTAGACTTAGAGTTTGAGGTAGGTAACAAGGTATTCCTTAAAGTGGCGCCTATCAAAGGTGTTCTAAGGTTTGGAAAGAAGGGGAAGTTGAGCCCTAGATTCATTGGCCCATTTGAGATATTGGTATGAGTTGGCCTAGTAGCTTATCGTTTGGCCTTGCTACTGTCACTGTCTACAGTTCATAATGTCTTTCATCTTTCTATGTTGAGGAAGTATGTCGCAGATCCATCTCACGTGGTAGACTATGAGCCCTTGCAATTGAATGAGAATTTGAGGTATGAAGAGAAGCCTGCTCAAATTCTAGCAAGGAAAGTAAAGGCTTTGCGCAATCGAGAGATAGCCCTGGTAAAAGTCCTACGGCAGAATCATCAGTTTGTGGAAGCAATGTGGGAACAGGAGGATGAAATGAGATCAAAGTACCCACAGTTGTTCCAATCTAAGTATTTAAGATTTTAAAATCTGATTTAAAATCAGTTAGTAAGATTTTATTTGATTTAAGGAAGGTTTGGGAGGTTGGAATCCAGTTTAGGAAAAATTGGAAAGATTATGGTGAAATTTGGTTCAAGTGTGTATTTTTTGTGGTGAGAGTGATAACTTGTAGAAATACAAGTTATTATAGCCTTTTTCTTAGAGAAATAGAGATTAAATAGAAAAGCATGCGGCAGTTTATGCTAAATTCTACTGATAAATCTTCCTTTGCGTTCTACTCTTGTATTTTTATGAAAATTATTTTACCACTTTTTGAGCCTAAAACGCATGTTTTCACACAAGAATGCAAACAATGCATTGACAACTTCTTAACGCAGGACTATGCGTTAGCAACCTATGACACGTTGAAATCAACCCAACTCTCCATGAACGAATAATGACCAAAGACGCAAGGCACGGAAAATCAGGTCAGAATCTTGAGAGATTGTCGAAAGATTGACATACATGATCTGTGGCTAAAGTGGCGGATCTAAATTGACCCGAGAAATAAGTAATTAGGCAAGATGGACGCATGATATCAATTTCGCCGCCAATCAAGCAGATTTGCTATTGATTGTGAACGCAGCATCTATAAAAGGGCAAACCTGCAAGATGAGAAAGTGTTGTTGATTCTCGGAAGAATTCCTAAGTGACAGTAGAGTTCTCTCCAGACCTCAACCGGAGACGAATAGCTCGAGAGAGAAGAGTCTTCGCTTCGCCTGACCACTTCACAGCAGAACCTCACGCTTCCATTCTGGCGACTCAAGACATTGATGCCTTTTCCTGCTTTTTATCTTATTTTTCTATCTTGATTTTAGATTTGTGTCAAGACATTGAGCTATCTAAAGTTGTATTCCGTTCATCAATATATAATTCTTCCATGTCTATTCATTTTTCTATGCTTTCCAGTTTTTACTTTGAATCCATGAGTAACTAATCTATCAAGGGTCTAGGGTTGCGTTAGTATCTAAATAAGAACCATAGTGTAACTATTGCATCTTGCCAATTGTAAACTTAATCTGACGCTTATGTCCATCTAGCTAATCAATATAAGTAGTAATAATCAGACTGCTCGAGAGGGTAAGTGATTGTGGAACTCAATTGACAAGGCCAAGAAGTGTTACCTGTCTATAGGAATAACCTTGGTTCTTAACACTCTCTTATGCGTTATAGACATATAATGCATAGCGGCTGACAACCGGGAGAAGAGTCGCAAGTATGAATAGACTATCACCATGCGTTTCCGATGTTAGATGTTAACCAAACCAAACCCTGTTTTTATCCATTCATTCAAATCATTAGCTGACTTTGCTGTGTCGCATGCCTTTCCATCTTCCACAATTTAGTTTAGTGTACATATTATCGCTCTCTTTAGAATAGAAACAAACACCTCTCAACTATTTCTTGGTTACCACTGCAACATATATAATCCACATAAATATAGAATCAACATAATCCCTGTGTTCGACCTCGGACTCACCGAGAAAACCTACTCCTTTGCTTATACTTGGGTAAAGGATAGGAAAACTTGACAGATCACCAACGCATAACATTTAAGCATAAGTAAGACGCATAGCATGTTCAACGCATGGTATGTGAAACGCATCATTGTAGCTTAACTTTCACATTGCGTTAGTACAATTCCATTCCACAATCTATCATACAACAAGTTTTTGGCACCGTTGCCAGGGACTTGAGATCTGTCTGTACAATAGAGAGTTTTAAGGAATTTATGGAAAAGGAAAAAGGGAGTAAAAGAAAAAGGAAAAGGGATAGTTATTTTTTAAAAGGGAATTAGGGTTTGAATAAAAAAAATGTATTTATGTTTATAAGTAAGCCTCAAAGTGCGTGCAAGCATAAAAAAAACTCTTCCTTCTCTCTCAGTCGGCCACTTCTATCTCTCTCCTTCCGAATTTTCTTCTCCTTGACAAACTGCCGGGCGCTGCTTCTCCCTTAGTCGTTCGTCCCCGTCGGCTGCCGCACGTCGTTTATTGCTCATCGTCATCGTCCATGCAGCGTCAAATAGGTTTGTTGCTGCCACAACTCTCCTTCGCGTGTCTGTCATTGCTTGTGGGTGCTCTAGTCGGCGTCGGCTTGTCGTTGTTGCTCAGGTCCGTAGTGCAGTCGTGCGTGTCACCTCGGAAGCCTGCTGATAAGCACTTGAAAAGTGCTTATTATTCTCTCAAATAAAGGGAGTTTTATATTAGATTTCACTTGTTTGCTAGTGATTTTCAGGTTAAAACGAGGAAAATTAGAAGAAACGACTAAAAGATCAAAACCGAGCAAGAATATGGTGAAAAAGAGCTGAAAAACGCATCCTTGTTGAAACGCATGATGCGTCGCGGCGCTAAGGCAGCGGTGCCGCGGCGCTGAAGCAGAAACGCATCAGCATGGACGCAGAGTAGCAACGCGGCATTGGGAAGGCGCTGCCTCGACGCATCCTTGATGAACGCAAGACAGCGTCGCGGTGCTAGGACGGCGCTGCCGCAGCGCTAAAACCCGAGAGCAACTTATTTTTGGCCACAACCCTAGCGCCGCGGTGCCAGCGTTAATTAAAACGAAAAGTTTGTATTTTAGGTCAAAATTTTGGGCGGCCAAACTCTATAAATTTAGGGGTTTTCAGCAGCCAAAGGGGGGAGGGGAAATATCAAGAAGATCAAGAAAGTTGCAGACCAAAAGAAAGATCCAAAAAGGTGAGAATTAAGCTAGAGTTCCAAGAGTGAGTTAGCCGCAAGGAAGAGGAAAAGAGTTCGAGATAGTCTTGGTACCCTTCGAAGTCCGACGCGAAAGCCAAGGAGTTCGTGACAGTGCTGCCTCAATCAAGAACCTCTTTTCAGTAGAGTTTCCCTATTCTTTACACTCTTTCTTTGATTCTTTTTGCTCAATATGTTGCTTCACGCTATAAGTGGCTAAACTCTTTAGTTTTAGGGTTTTTGATGAATTGTTTGTGAATTCATGATAACTTTGTAAACTCATGGTTTTGTTCAAATAAATATGCTTTTCATTGTTATTATGTTTAATTCTTGAAGATTGGCCACCTTCACATGTTAGGTTAGATGTATGATCGAGAGATTGTATGTTTAATTTGATCTATAACAATGAATTGTTGTTAATCTATCATGAGAGTAGTTAGATTGACAATGAAAGTTGCTAAAGACTAGTTTTAATGCCATGTAATTTTGTATTGGTTTTAAGAGATTAACTATCAATCAAGTTGCATGAGAAAGAGTTGTCTTTGAGAGAAGATAACTTGGAATTAAGTTTCTAGACTTAGGCATAAGAATGAAATCCATGAAATCTATAAATTTGCATGATGAAACAAACAAGGATTCGAAACCCTAGAACTCTTTTTGACTCTTGCAATTCTCCCTTTGATATTTTCTTTGCTTGATTTTTCTTTTTCCCAAAAACAAAATTTGAATTCCAATCCTCAAATAAAATTGATTCAATTCTAGAATAGCTAAGTAACTTAAACCTTCCCAATTGGATCTCTAGTGGAAACGATACTCGGACTTAACCGTTTTATATTATAACTTGACCCGTACACTTGCGGTTAACACACAAAGTGGCACATCACCTACCGTGTTCCGTCGCCGTTTCTTGTTGATTAGTTGTCGGAGCTTCGGATTTTAGAAGGTAAGATGTTGGTGATTTGTGGGTTTCTCATTTGGGTTTGGGAGTTCCTAAAATTTTCTTGGGTTATGTGTAGATTGTTGCTTTGATTTGGAGAATTGGAAGCAATTTTGAGTTAAGCCACGCTTCGGGTAAGATTATTTGGATAAGTTTTGATTAATTTGTGATTGGAGATGAGTCTACAAGTTCAATTTAAGTGCGGATTTATGCTTAGGTTATAATTCAAGGGTTTTGTGAAAATTAGTTGTGTGGTTAGCTACTGGAACCTAATTCCAAGGTAAGTAATCTCATTACTGGACTCGCCTTTGTGCTAGGCAATTTAGATAGCGATTGAACTGTTGGGTTAGGTGAGAATTAACGAGCTTGACATGATTTATCTTGTTGTGTGAGCATGCTACATTAGTTTTTCTTTATTGATGTGATTATGTGTGGGACTATGAAGCATGTAGCATAATTTATGTTAATATTTACCGAAACATGATATTTTTTTACTATGAAGTGACAATTTCCCTCCTAATGCTGCTATGTTACCAGAAGTCGATAGATTTCCTACTATGCTACCAGAAGTCGATAGGTTTCCTAGTGGGGTTACTTACTGGTTATTTTGTACTCATCCTGTTATCATTTTTTTTTTTAGGTAAGGAAAATGACACCCTAGCGGACGACAGGAGAAAACCTTGACTGAGCCATTAGGACTACACTAATGCTTGCGCACAAGTTTTCGTCATTTTTCCATTCATGTTAGCATTGTGATTGTCATTGAACCTAAACCATGTTTTCCTTTATTTATTACTTAGTGTCAAAATTTCTATTTTAATGCATTAGTGTTTTAGGGCGCCCCAACTAAAAGTTTTGGTTATCAAACATCGACAAATTTCTTTACATTATCAATGTCTCCTTGATTTTTTGCATGTATTATGAAAAGTGTGCCGATCGAGCTGCCTGCATGTTTACGTGACGCCCTAGCTTGAGTTCCAAGGGGTTGGGTCGTTACAATTAATTTAATACTTTTTTTTAGTAAGGAATGGGGTGAGGGGAAATCCAATCACGGGCCCCATGGTCACTCACACGTCTTAGATGCCAGTTGAGTTATGCTCACTTTGGCAAAAATTAATCTAATACTTGATTGCCACACCTTTAAATGCAATTTTGATATCATCAAATTTTATTTTGAATGATTAAAAGCATATTTTAAATTTATTTTGAAAATGACAAAAGTTATTTTAAGAAGGTTAAAGCCACTCCCAAACATGTCCATAACACTTTATAAAGGGCGATGGAACACATTTTGCAATCCAATTCTTAAATCGGTAATTGAATGTATTATAGCCACTTTTTATAGATTAGTTAGCTAGTTTGAGACTTCACTCTTCGAAAAGAGTAACATAATTTTGTATAAAAATTAAATTAAAAATTGTCCTCATCATGTGATGCATTTGTTATTAAGCCTTGGTTAGATTTTTTCCATATGGGTTTCAATGATCAAGTCACACCCCGCCCTGGGCTACTTCCCCCGCAGCCCGAGACGGAGCGTGAGGACAGTAGACATCGACCATCTTTCAACATTTACCATCAAACCCTACCTTTCCCGAAACTAAGATATGCAACCTATACAGGCATAGCCAAACTCATCACGATAGTCAACGATTCACACACATCTAGACTTCTATGTGCACACATAGTTCCTACTGCTTACCATCGGGGCTTAGGAGCTAAGCCCGTCAACCCCCTGACCATCCCACTAGGAAAATCCGCGCTACAGACTCAGGAACTAGGTCCGTTTGACCCCTTGACCATCCTGTGCGGTAACAAGTCCCGGTCCACTCACGACCGTCAACAATAATACCCTTGGCATAGAAACGTAACTATCAATCAATCACATTTGATACGCAAAGTACTATTTATCCAAGTAGCTCGATATATATATACACATATATTTCATAAATCCATTAAGCTTGATATGCACATAGTTATCCTAGTATGCTTACAACATCATGCTAACAACTGACAAATTATCCGAGATCTCACCATAGCACATATAATACAGTAAACCATATTTATCAAATAAAGCTTCATAACCTACTATTATTCATTCATTATATAATTATATTCTCTCACGAAAAGAAAATCAACCACTCACCGTAATAGTAACGAAGAAATTGACAGTCACCCGTTTGAAAATCCTGAGCTCCTTAAAAAAAATCTTCCAAAAGAAATCCTCCAACTCCTTTCTCTCTTTCCTTTTCTCCCTTCTTTTTCTTTCTCTTTTCTATCTCTCGGTCTACCTCTCTCTATTTCCGCCACTTTTTTCTTCCTTCTCTCTCGGTTTCTCTTTTCTCTCCTTTTTCTCTTTTCCTTTCTCTTTTTCTCTCCTTAGGTACTCTCAGCTGGGAATGATGAAATTTCCTTCACAAATGATCCCTATTTATAGGCAAAAACTTCAGCCAATTCTTTGACATCTCACCTTCCAAATGTTTACTTGCATGCTTCCTTTTTCATGCATCAAAACACACGGTGCCTTGCATGTATTCTTGGCCATGCAGTTCAACACTTCCCTTTATGAAGTGTCAATCCCAGAATATAGCCAAAACTTATAAAAGATTTGGTCAAAATTGCAGAAAAATGCTTTCTGCCGATTCTCCTTGCAAGTCTTGCTAGAGACGCAGCGAGATCAGTCTCGCTAAGTTTTACTGACCATTTTCTGTCTCACAAATCTCGTTGATTTTCCTTGGTCTCGCTCCTCTCGCTGGTCTCGCTAGTTGCCAGTCTCACTGGTTACTACTTGGTCTCGTTAATCTTTATCTAGTCTTCACTAGTCTCGCTGATTTTTGGCCTAATCTCGCTAGTCTAGCTGGCTTTTGCCTAATCTTGCTAACTTCTTAGATTGGCCGAGACTTTGCCTAACTCCACAAGCTTAGATTTTTTGTCTCCAAAATTCTCTAACTCCACAGGCTTGTGTCCCAAATTTTTACCTCATTTGTCTTAGTTTCTCTTTTTATAAGTCTTAAACACTTAGGTCAAAGATTAGGGTGTTACAATTCCACCCACCTTAGAAAAATTTCGTGCTCGAAATTTTAGTAAAAAGCTTAACACCGAGATAGAGAAAAAGAACTTCTTTATTCATTTACAATTTATTTGTACATTTCTTTTCCAAACTTAAAAAAAAAAACAACAAAATACACACTTTATTTTATTCCTTCCTTCCTTTTTCTTCTTCTTTTCATCTTCCTCTTCCTCTTCTTCTTGTTCTTGTTCTTGTTCTTCTTCTTCTTCTTCTTCTTCTTCTTCCTCCTCCTCCTCCTCAGTCATAGGGGCCTTCGTTATTCCGTGGAGAATCCTTATAGTGGTGACCAGGTCGTTCGCACATGTAGCAAACGTCCTTCCTTCCCTCACGGTCAACCTTGTGCCGACGTCCACAATTCATGCAAGGATATTCTTTCTCTAGGCCCTTCTGCTGATTGCAGAAGTCAATGAATACATGGCACCTGATACTGTTGTGCCCTTCCATTCCACAGACAAAACTTTTCGGTTCCTTTCAAGCATTTCCCTACGTGACCTTTTCCACACTTTGGGCACGTTATCCATGGCCGTTTGCTTCCCTGCCCTGACATAATGGACTACAACCATCAAATAATTAATCTTAACAAGTCCAAATACAATATCCACAGTTTATAGGGAAAGCAATTTCAATTCTAGATACAACTTTTTCTATTTCCCCGGGCACCTTTTCTTGAAATGACCTGTCCTTCTACAATTATAACAAACATTTAGATTTCTGAAACATCGTCCAGTGTGATATCTTTCCACAACCTTCACACCATGACTTCTTACTCAAACTCGGAACCCTAATTTTTGTGGATGCTGACACTCTTGGCTCAACTTTTGACTTGGACGATTTGTTTTTCAGAACCCTAGAAGTGTATTTCTCACTCCTTTCTCTCTCTTCCCGAGTGAGCAACTCTTTTCTTCCGCTTCTACCACTTCCTTTTGCATATTCTCTTCTGCTCTTAACGCGGCCTCCACTAACTTAGGAAACTTATCCCACTCACTAACCGTCACCAGGGTACAGATTCTACTTCTTAACCCTTCTATGAACCTCTTACATCACTCTACTTCGTCAACCACTAACCAACTAGCATACTTAGATAATTCAGTAAACTTTTTCTCCTACTCCGCTACCGATAACGAACCCTACTCTAGATGCAAAAACTCTCTCTGTTTTGCATCTCTAAAAGTTTGAGGAGAATACTTTTCATAAAAAGCCTTTCTAAAATACTCCCAAGTGGGTTCCGTTTCCTTTCCCCACCTTTCCTGAACTAACTGCCACTAATCTTCTGCTCCTTTTTGGAGTAAGAAGACAGCTAAAGAGATTTTCCAATCCTCCGGACATCTCATTACTGGAAAACACTTTTCCAACTGAGTAATCCATACTTTAGCCTCTTCGGGACCTACCTGATAACTTGTAGAAATACAAGTTATTATAGTCACTATTTGAATTAATTAGAGTAACTTTAGAGCTAAACGCATGATTTTGGTAGTTGAATTATGTAAAATGTATTACCATGCGTTGGCACTTTTTACAAAAGAAAATACCTGAAAAATTATGAGCTTTTCTGTTCTTAACGCAGGATTAAGAAGAAAAGAAGCACAAATAACCCAAGTACTAGAGATGAAGCTGCTGCGAGAACAAGTGGAAACCCATGTGTTGAGAAAAAGTAGATACAGATGCCTGGGCAAAAAGCTGTCATGTCATTATGCAAAAGGATAACACGTTATCAGATCATGGCAGAACCATTGGGCCGACAATGTAAAAAGTCTACGCGTAGGGCAGGGAATTTAATGCAAAGGTGTCAGGTCATCATGAGTTTCAACTTTTCAACGCCTATAAATAGCCCAAAGCTTCTCCATTCAAAAGAGGGGAGAAAGAGAGGAGAAAAACGAGTTCAAGAGGCGAAAGCTCTGCACAATTTCTCCCTCACCATAACCAGCCTCCATTTCGAGCTCTTCTGAGAGAAGGATTCTGAGAATTTTCAGAGTCGTCTCCCAGTGAGTGATAACCTTCACCCTATGAAATTTATGTATCAGATAGCAACCATCTCAAGCCTCCATGAAGCAAAACGTTGCCAGTGGCATCTTGACGTCTTCCATTTCTGTTTTATCTTCATTTCTCTCCTTTTTACTTATGTTTTGTTAATGACATTCGAGAGAATAGTTTCTTTTCTTAATATGAGTTTGATTGACGATTATCTTCCATTTATTTCCATATTAAATACCTTACACCATGTTGTTTGAATGCTAAATGAGTTAGATGTTAGAAGTTAGTTTTTCTTAAGCAATATTAAGTATGTTACATCTTGATTAATGCATATCATTAGCTTGCACAACTTTGTCTGACAAACAAAAGTAGCAAGCACGACTGTCTAGCTTGAGAGAGTGGATGGTTAATCTTTAGCATTTATCAAGACTAGATGAGTTGAAGAGATGTAGTTCATCTTTTGCCAACGCAAACTTACCATGCGTCTTAGAGATAAGATTAATGTGGCATTAAAACATCGATAGATGGATTCACAAACTCAGTTTGTAGGTATGTAATCATACTTAGATATGCTTAAGTAACAACTAGCTCCTACGTTAACTCTACTTTTATCACATGGTTCCATTCATTCTCAACGCATACTATCTAACACTAAAGAACATTTGACTAACCATCGCAGCGTCCACCTCATTGTTAGTTGTAGGAAATTTTATTCATTCTTTATGTGTAGTTTTAGATACATACAACCAACTTATGCACATATTACATGTATAGTTCACCGCATAGTCAGGCATCTATTCTCAACGCCTAGTTATTACAAATCCCTGCGTTCGACCCTAGACTCACCAGGAAACCTATAAGAGCTTATACTTGGGCTTTTTATAGGAAAACTTGCTTAATCATGATAATACTTGAGTAATTCTCGACGCATCTTTGTACGGAAATTATAATATCTATTTTTGTGCAACAAGCTATGAAACTCAATTTAAATCGAAAATAGAAATCCAACAACACTACCGTTCCCTCAAACGTACTTGCTCCCAAGGCTTTCAGCCTTTCTATCCCGTACAACCTCTCGGGATCTTCAAACGAACTACTCAGATTTTAAGCTATCTGCCGAGCAAAATCACAAATACCTGTGCTTCTCTCGCACTTGTCATCACCGGATGACTTGATTCTCCTTCCCCTTCCTCTGGGGTATGAAAGGTAGCATCTTGAGTTTCACTTACATGTTGCTGTCGAGGTCTTCTTCTCTGAGACATCTCCTATATGACATACTAATTTAGAAATACCACTATATATCTTTCAAATATTAAAATAATTTATGCTTCTAAATCTAAGTCTAGACATATTCCCTAGGAAAACAAAATTTTATTTCCACAATTCCTCTATGGTTTTCCATAATTAGACTATCAATTTTCTCAGGTTTTCCGCAAACCACAACTCAACTTTTTAGGTTTTTCACAAACCATGTTCTAACAACTTTTTCCCACTCCTAAAACCTTATGCTCTGATACCAAGCTTTCCCAGTTGGTTACTTTTCCCAACTCCCCAGGTTTTTCGCAAACCATGCTCTGATACCAAGCTGCACACCCCGCCCTGAGCCACTACCCCCGCAGCCCGAGACGGAGCATGAGGACAGCAGACATCGACCCTCTTGTGATGTCTACCATCAAACCCTACCTTTCCCAAAACTAACATATGCAACTTATACAGGCAAAAATTATACTAACATTTAAAACATGCACTATTATTAATACAAATGTTTAACAAATCTATTCACTGAAACATGTTTCTAGTTCTTTTCTTTTAGACTCCCGCCTACGACTAAGTACACATAATTTCTCGACAAACCTTGACTTTGAACTGGAAACTCGACTGCTACCTGGAAAGAAAAACATAAGAAAAGAATGAGCATCAACGAAGCCCAGTGAGTGATCGATACGACAAGGGTTTCACTAACCCTTTCAAAAAATAATAACGATAATAATAATAATTCTCACAACGAAGTTCATGAAATCAAATCATATCGAACTTAGTAAATCAAATCTTCCCCCGTAGGGTTATCTCAAGTGTCCGCTTTTCCCGCTAGCCCTTCGCACAGCCAAACTCATCACGATATTCAACAGTTCACACACATCTAACTTCTATATGCACACATAGTTCCTACAGCTTACCATCGGGGCTCAGAAGCTGGGCCCGTCGGCCCTCTGACCATCCCTTTAGGCACCTCAGGCACTTCAGGCACCTCATCTGGGCTCATTGCCTGGGTGAATTGGCGTACAGATATCTTAATAACCGAGAGATCATTTGTTCGAACCTCATTAGGTCTATTGTGTTAAAAATAAAAAATAAAAAAGAGAGAGAGAGAGAGTAGAATTTATAAGAATTTACCTTATTTGGGATTGCTACTATGCTATTACATTTTATTTTTATTCTTCTTCTTGTTTCTATTTAGCATCTTCATGTAACTCTATATGGCGGAGTATCACTTTCTTTTTAATTTTTTTTTCCTTATATAGGTAGAGTAGGAATGAATGGTAAAACACTATATAACAATACAATACAAACTGCTCCGTCCTCAACACTTAAAGTTGTAAGTGTCCCCATTAACAAAACTGAAATGAAGAAAACAAGATAATTAAGTTTGAACGTGGAGAAGAAAGCACAAGGAGAGAATTATGTTTCGAATCTATAACGGAGAAAATCGTGCAAATTAAACTAAAACATAGTGCATAATTAACTATTTTTGTAAATTAATTGTTTTGAACCTTCCCCTCTGCACAAAAATTCGTATAACAACAAATAATATAATGAAAAAGAAATTCGTTCAGGCATAATCTTTTTTCTGTCTATTTTTTTCTTTTTTTTTTGAGTGAATCCCCTTACCTACTTAGTCAATAGTTTCTAAATACCTATAATTCTAGCAAGTAGGACACATCCCTATTTTTAAAAACTAAGTTGTTATTTTGTAACTGAATGCCATTAATATTATTTGTTTATGAAGATTTTGTTCCGAATGGGGTTGTATAAATATCCATTGCACTATTTGTAATTCCGCATCCCAATTTAAAAAGCAATTACAAAGTGGTTTTTCAACTGCAATTTGATGAAGCAAATGGAAATGAGGCGTATGAAAAAGCAGTGTGTCGTGTTGTTGCTACTGTTGTGTTTGGCAGTGCTTGAAGAAACCAAGGCTACGGAGCTTGCAAAATGGCAGATCCATGTTGTGAATCGGCTAAGCAATGGCCAAATCCTGTTGGTTCATTGCAAATCCAAAGACAATGATTTAGGAGAACACAAGCTTAGTGTTGGATCTGAATTCAATTGGAGGTTTAAAGTAAACTTTTGGAATACCACATTGTTTTGGTGTTACCTACAGAAGCCGAATGGACTACATTCATCATTTGAAGCCTTTTGGATTGAGAGCACATCGGTTCGGCTCTATGATATGTGCTACGATTCTAACTGAATTTGGATAGCTAAAGATGATGGAATTTATTTGAGGGACAACACTAATCAAAAAGATGTTTTGATTTATAAGTGGGAATAATTATGCACCAAAAACACATCACTCCATTATTATATGTGGTTTGTTGGGATTAATATATATGGTTTTTATTAATATAAAGGTTTTGATACTCACATCTTGTTTTTCTTTCGTTTTTTAAATTATTGCACAAGTTTATTTCTGTATCTAGTTTTTCGTTCCCATGATATTAATCTAAGAGCAATATAGTTTACTAAATCTCAAACTAATCTCTCTTGAGATCTAATTCGACGAGTGAACAAGTTTCAATAAAGTTAATTAAGTCAAGGGTAGGAGAATCTTAATAAAGTTTCTACTTCACAAGTTTTGAAATGTAGTATTTCCTTGGATTTAATATTAATAAGTCCATAATCTTATTCTTTCACATATATTATCCAAAACTTTTTTAACGAGTTTTAATCAGAAAAGAAATTGAGAATGAAGAAGAAAAATAAAGAAAAGAGAAGTGACCATAGATTTCATCACACCCAAACGTGTCTTAAATCATCCAAAATTAATTTAATACTTTTTTTAAGTAAGAAATGGGGTGGGGAAATCCAATCTCGGGCCTCATGGTCGCTCACACATCTCAGATGCTAGTTGGGCTATGCTCACTTTGGCCACAATTAATCTAATACTTGATTGGACACCTTTAAGTGCAATTTTGATGTCATCAAATTTCATTTTGAATGATTAAAAGCATATTTCAAATTATTTTGAAAATGGCAAACGTTATTTTAAGAAATTTAGAACCATTCTCAAACATGTCCATAACACTTTATAAAGAGAGATGGAATATTTTGCAATCCAATTCTTAAATCGATAATTGAATGTATTATAGCTGCTTTTTATAGATTAATTAGCTAGTTTGAGACTTCACTCTTCTAAAAGAGTAACATAGTTTTGTAGAAAAAATTAAATTAAAAACTATTCTCATCAAGTGATCCAATTGTTATTAAGCCTTGGATAGAATTTTTAACATATGGGATTTGATAACCATACGTTATATAGAAAATCAAAATAAATTCTAAAACTGTAAAAAAAAAAAAAAAAAAATTCTAAAAGCAACGTAAGCAAGTTTAAGGACAGTAATATGCTTACCTTCGTTGTGGAAAAAATTACCTCCCCTAGTAATTAAGCAATTTGATATTAAATTTAATGTCGACAAAATGCTTGTGGTTGAATTAACCTAATCAATTTTGTTAGAACAATCATTGAAACGTTACTTTAAAAGTACAAATTTTGGTTGCCTGGGTGAATTGGCGTACAGATATCTTAACAACCGAGAGATCTTTTGTTTGAACCTCATTAGATCTATTGTGTTAAAAAAAAAAAAAAAAAAAGAGAGAGAGAGAAAGAGAGAGAGAGAGAGAGTAGAATTTCTAAGAATTTACCTTATTTGGGATTGCTACTATGCTATTACATTTTATTTTTATTTCTCTTCTTGTTTCTGTTAAGAATCTTCATGTAACATGTATGTTCGTTTTAGGCCGCTATAAAACCGTTTTCATGAAAAACATCTATTAATAAGCACAAGTCACCACTACGACTACTTTTGCATACTCATTTCCTCAGTAATATGCTTACCTTCGCTGTGGAAACAATTACCTCCCCTAGTAATAAGGCAATTTGATATCAAATTTAATGCCGACAAAATGCTCGTGTTTGATGCATAAATAAGACTCTACTCTCTGGTTGAATTAACAAAATCAATTTTGTTAGAACAGTCATTGAAACGTTACTTTAGAAGTTCAAATTTTGGTTGCATGGGTGAATTGGCGTACAGATATCTTTACAACCGAGAGATCCTTTGTTCGAACCTCATTAGATCTATTGTGTTAAAAAAAAAAAAAAAAAAGAGAGAGAGTAGAATTTCTAAGAATTTACCTTATTTGATATTGCTACTATGCTATTACATTTTATTTTTATTCTTCTTCTTGTTTCTGTTTAGAATCAACATGTAACTCTATATGGCGGAGTGTCACTTTCTTTTTAATTTGTTTTTTCTTTTTCCCTTATATAGGTAGAGTAGGAATGAATGGTAAAAGACTATATAACAATACAATACAAACTGCTCCGTCCTCAACACTTAAAGTTGTAAGTGTCTCCATTAACAAAACTGAAATGAAGAAAACAAGGTAATTAAGATTGAATGTGGAAAAAGAAAGCACAAGGAGAGAATTATGTTTCGAATCTATAACGGAGAGAATCGTGCAAATTAAACTTTTTTAACGAGTTTTCATTAGAAAAGACATTGAGAATGAAGAGGAAAAATGAAGAAAAGAGAAGTGACAATAGATTTCATCACACCCAAACGTGTCTTAAATCATCCAAAATTAATTTAATACTTTTTTAGTGAGAAATTGGGTCGGGGAATCCAATCACGAACCTCATGGTCGCTCACACATCTCAGATGCTAGATATGCTCACTTTGGCCGAAAATTAATCTAATACTTTTTTAGTGAGAAATTGGGTCGGGAAATCCAATCTTGAACCTCATGGTCCCTCACACATCTCAAATGCCAGTTGAGCTATGCTCACTTTGGCTGAAATTAATCTAATACTTGATTGGACACCTTTGATTTCAATTTTGATATCATCAAATTTAATTTTGAATGATTAAAAGCATATTTCAAATTATTTTGAAATTGACAAAAGTTATCTTAAGAAGTTTAGACTTAGAGTTTGAGGTAGGTAACAAGGTATTCCTTAAAGTGGCGCCTATCAAAGGTGTTCTAAGGTTTGGAAAGAAGGGGAAGTTGAGCCCTAGATTCATTGGCCCATTTGAGATATTGGTATGAGTTGGCCTAGTAGCTTACCGTTTGGCCTTGCTACTGTCACTGTCTACAGTTCATAATGTCTTTCATCTTTCTATGTTGAGGAAGTATGTCGCAGATCCATCTCACGTGGTAGACTATGAGCCCTTGCAATTGAATGAGAATTAAGCCTGCTCAAATTCTAGCAAGGAAAGTAAAGGCTTTGCGCAATCGAGAGATAGCCATGGTAAAAGTCCTACAGCAGAATCATCAGTTTGTGGAAGCAATGTGGGAACAGGAGGATGAAATGAGATCAAAGTACCCACAGTTGTTCCAATCTAAGTATTTAAGATTTTAAAATCTGATTTAAAATAAGTTAGTAAGATTTTATTTGATTTAAGGAAGGTTTGGGAGGTTGGAATCTAGTTTAGGAAAAATTGGAAAGATTATGGTGAAATTTGGTTCAAGTGTGTATTTTTGGTGGTGAGAGTTTTAAGGAATTTATGGAAAAGGAAAAAGGGGAAAAAAGAAAAAGGAAAAGGGATAGTTATTTTTTAAAAGGGAATTAGGGTTTGAATAAAAAAAATGTATTTATGTTTCTAAGTAAGCCTCAAAAAGCGTGCAAGCATAAAAAAAACTCTTCCTTCTCTCTCAGTCGGCCACTTCTGTCTCTCTCCTTCCGAATTTTCTTCTCCTTGACCAACTGCCGGGCGCTGCTCCTCCCTTAGTCGTCCGTCCCTGCCAGCTGCTGCACGTCGTTTGTTGCTCGTCGTCATTGTCCACGTAGCGTCAAATAGGTTTGTTGCTGCCGCAACTCTCCTTCGCGCGTCTGTCGTTGCTTGTGGGTGCTCCAGTCGGCGTCGGCTTGTCGTTGTTGCTTAGGTCCGTAGTGCCGTTGTGCATGTCACCTCGAAAGTCTGCCGTGTTCCATCCCCGTTTCTTGTTGATTAGTTGTCGGAGCTTCGGATTTTAGAAGGTAAGATGTTGGTGATTTGTGGGATTCTCATTTAGGGTTTGGGAGTTCCTAAAATTTTCTTGGGTTATGTGTAGATTGTTGCTTTGATTTGGAGAATTGGAAGCAATTTCGAGTTAAGCCACGCTTCGGGTAAGATTATTTGGAGTAAGTTTTGATTAATTTGTGATTGGAAATAAGTCTACAAGTTCAATTTAAGTGGGGATTTATGCTTAGGTTATAATTCAAGGGTTTTGTGAAAATTGGTTGCATGGTTAGCTACTGGAACCTAATTCTAAGGTAAGTAATCTCATTACTGGACTTGCCTTTGTGCTAGGCGATTTAGATAGCGACTGAACTGTTAGGTTGGGTGAAAATTAACGAGCTTGACATGATTTATCTTGTTGTGTGAGAATGCTACATTAGTTTTTCTTTGTTGATGTGATTATGTGTGGGACCATGAAGCATGTAGCATAATTTATGTTAATATTTACCAAAACATGTTATTTTTTTTACTATGAAGTGACGATTTCCCTCCTAATGCTGCTATGTTACCAGAAGTCGATAGGTTTCCTACTATGCTACCAGAAGCCCATGGGTCTACGTTACAGGAAGCCTACGGGTTGTCTACTATGCTACCGGAGACCTATGGGTTTCCTACTATGTTCTGGGTGTTGACGGGTGCCCTACTACATTTGTGAGCCTTTGGGCCACCAGATATGTGTTAGGATGGGTTAAATCGTTCACTGGCTGGCCATCAAGAACTAATTTACTTATGTTTGTCCACTAGTTTGTTGTACATTTTGGATATAGGTGTTTAGCTTGGCCTCAATAGTGGGGTTACTTACTGGTTATTTTGTACTCATCATGTTATCATGTTTTTTTTTTCAAGTAAGGGAAATGACACCCTGGTGGACGACGGGAGGAAACCTTGACTAAGCCATTGGGACTAGACTAATGCTTGCGCACAAGTTTTTGTGATTTTTTCATTCATGTTAGCATTGTGATTGTCATTGAACCTAAACCATGTTTTCCTTTATTTATTCCTTAGTGTCAAAATTTCTATTTTAATGCATTAGTGTTTTAGGGCGCCCCAACTAAAAGTTTTGGTTATCAGACATCGTAAAATTTCTTTACATTATCAATGTCTCCATGATTTTTTGCATGTATTATGAAAAGTGTGTCGTTCGAGCTGCCTGCATGTTTACGTGACGACCTAACTTGAGTTCTAGGGGGTTGGGTCGTTACAATTAATTTAATACTTTTTTTAGTAAGGAATGGGGTGAGGGGAAATCCAATCATGGGCCCCATGGTCGCTCACACGTCTCAGATGCCACTTGAGTTATGCTCACTTTGGCCAAAATTAATCTAATACTTGATTGGACACCTTTAAATGTAATTTTGATATCATCAAATTTCATTTTGAATGATTAAAAGCATATTTTAAATTTATTTTGAAAATGACAAAAGTTATTTTAAGAAGCTTAGAACCACTTCCAAACATGTCCATAACACTTTATAAAGGGCGATGGAACACATTTTGCAATCCAATTCTTAATTCGATAATTGAGTGTATTATAGCCACTTTTTATAGATTAGTTAGCTAGTTTGAGACTTCACTCTTTGAAAAGAGTAACATAATTTTGTATAAAAATTAAATTAAAAAATGTCATCATCAAGTGATCCAATTGTTATTAAGCCTTGGTTAGATTTTGTCCATATGGGTTTCAATGATCATGTCACACCCCGCCCTAGGCCATTTCCCTCGCAGCCCGAGACGGAGCATGAGGATAGCAGACATCGACCCTCTTGCGATGTCTACCGTCAAACCCTACCTTTCCCGGAACTAAGATATGCAACCTATACAGGCATAGCCAAACTCATCACGATAGTCAACGATTCACACACATCTAGACTTCTATGTGCACACATTGTTCCTACCGCTTAACATCGGGGCTTAGGAGTTAGGCCCGTCGACCCCCTGACCATGCCACGAGGAAAATCCGCGCTACAGACTCAGGAACTAGGTCCGTTTGACCCCTTGACCACCCTGTGCGGTAACAAGTCTCGGTCAACTTACGACCGTCAATAATAATGCCCTTGGCATAGAAACGTAACTATCAATCAATCACACTTGATACGCAAAGTACTATTTATCCAAGTAGCTCGATATATATACACACATATATTCCATAAATCCAATAAGCTCAATATGCACATAGTTATCCTAGCATGCTTATAACATCATGCTAACAACTGACAAATTATCCGAGATCTCACTATAGCACGTATAATACAGTAAACCATATTTATCAAAAAAAGCTTCATAACGTACTATTATTTATTCATTATATAATTATATTCTCTCATGAAAAGAAAATCAACCACTCACCGTAATAGTTACGGAGAAATTGACCAGCACCCGTTTGAAAATCCCGAGCTCCTTAAAAGAAATCTTCCAAAAGAAATCCTCCAACTCCTTTCTCTCTTTCCTTTTCTCCCTTATTTTTCTTTCTCTTTTCTATCTCTTGGTCTACCTCTCTCTATTTCCACCACTTTTTTCTTCCTTCTCTCTCGGTTTCTCTTTTCTCTCCTTTTTCTCTTTTCCTTTCTCTCTTTCTCTCCTTAGGTACTCTCTGCTGGGAATGATGAAATTTCCTTCACAAATGATCCCTATTTATAGCCAAAAACTTCAGCCGATTCTTTGACATCTCACCTTCTAAATGTTTACTTACATGCTTCCTTCTTCATGCATCAAAACACATGATTCCTTGTGTCACACCCCCTCCCAGGTACCCTCCTAACCCAGGAAGAAGTGTGATGACAGCAGACACCGACCCTCTTACGACATCCACTGTCAACCATAAACTCTGCAACTTCCTAATAAACAGTTATAACCATAAACTACTTCAATATAAACCACACTCAACTTGGCAAACGCACATCCTTTTCATTCAGTGATATAAAAGCATGATTACACAATAATTCCCTTAACTCTCTCTATATGTACAACACATGAACCAGTTCGAATATTTACAATTTTTCAAAATACTAAAGATCGTTGGTAGACCCACAATGAGATCTTACGTAGGCTAAGCACCCCGGACTCGCTCGCTACCTGAAAAACAAAAAATAAGGAAAACGTGAGCTAGTTGCCCAGTGAGTGACTAGATTCATAAAACCTCTTTGGCTCGGAAACTATCATAGTAAAAGCATTTAAACTCAATGCGTATAAAATCTCAATATAAGTCATAGTTATACAAATCATGCTTATTTCATAAATAGATACTAAAGAAATTTCACTGATTTCAATTCATTTTCCTTAGTTGAGGCGGAGCGGAGCTCAACGCTACTCAACGTTGATTATCCTTAGCTGTGTGGAGTAATCTCAACACATCAGCGAGTACTTTTCTCAATGTGCACTTAGGTATCATAATCCGGGCTGCCCCTATGCCTTCTCCGAGTCCTTGGGCATTGGGGTCCCATTTCTATATCCAGGTTACCATTCGCCTTCTTCAAGTCCTTCAGCGTTGGTACCTTTTCTATACTCAGGCTACCCATTGGCCTTCTCCGAGTCCTTGGGCTTTGGGTGCCATTTCAAAGATTTTATAAAACTCAACGTTTTTTGAAAACATCGTATTATAAATTCATAAGTTTCACATTTCCAAATCTTTCATAAAATCATATATTATCGTCAGCATGCTTTTCATAATTTCATTAATCAATAAACAGCATGCTTTTCATAAATTCATGCAATGCACATAAAACTCATAAGCTTTCAATCATAATATCATGCTTTCAAATCATCATAAGATATCCGAGCTACACCATCTCAATGAAAACATTTTTAAAGAAGAAAAGTGTCACTCACAACTTATCCTAGGCCCTGAGCGGATTATACGCCTTTCCTAGTTCCTAGCTTGTAAATACACATTCCTCGGGTAAGGCTTTCCTAAACTTCATTTCCATAACCAAAAAACTTTAACCATTCATATTTGATCAATAAACCTTAGTGAGCGAGATTCAACTCTACTAGCGAGACCACTAGCGAGACTGGACTACACTACATGGCACTAGCGATACCAGGGTGAGCAAGACTAGCGACACTCACCTGATCAGCAAGACCCAGCGATACCCAGTGAGAATTGTGAGATGCAAGGCTTCTAGCGACACCTGTGTTACCCGTTTCGCTTCTCACGCTTAAATTCTTTGCGTTACTTGCAGTCCAGCGATACTTATCTTCCACAGCTTCTGCCTTCCCTCTTATTCTCACTTCTATCTGTTACAAATCGTATTTCCAGCCAAATTTAGAACTTCTTCCCTTCTATAAACTTGTAAAGAAATGTATTTCCTAGCTTTCCTCAAGATTTCAGAACATAACTCCCCTTCATTTGATAGATGTTCACAAATAACTTCGAGCTGCTCCAAATTGCTTAGCAAATCTGTATCAGTCACCTTCACCATAAATTTTACATATTTCCCTTCAAATTCAGTTCAAACATCCTTCATAAAAGTTTCTGAGAATTGAATTAGCTTACCGACCTCAAATTCTCAGCCCTAAACTCGATTTGCACGAAAAGCTATCCTCAAAATACCGAACATTGTTCAGATTGCACGACAGCAATCAACCCTTCTGTTCTAGCTCCAATTACACCACAAGATCGATCAGAATTCTACACGAATTTACCCTAGACTCCTTCCTCTACCTCTCTTCGTCGCTTAGCTGAAATATGGGATCGATTGGAGCTTTTGAGACGGAGAAAAATGATTGAAAACTTAGCTTTACACATTTAAACAAACTTCCGACTTGTCTCCACTTTCTCTTTTATTTTTATTTTATTTTATTTCCCGCCAAATAGAGTAACGCAACGGCTAACATACTTGGATACTGGCTTGGACGCATAGCAAGTCTGGATGCTAGCTTGGGCGCATCGCACCATGCGTCTGAACCATAACACCGTTGAACGCATACTTCGCCAACGCCAATTCAACCCCCTACCGAATCTCAACCAACGCATAGCTGCTGGTCCAACAACCTCATCAACGCATAGCCAATTGGATGCAGCCTTCAACAAGCCAACACTTCAACCTTCATGCTTTGGCTCAGCTACACAATTTCTTCACTATTTTCAGCCATTACCCATGCTCACTCTCATGACTCTAGCTTCAATCAACCAACGCATACGCACACCTTCAACACTTAACAACTCATGCCTTAAGGCTCTCGGCCACTCTTTACTTACTTCCTTCAGCTTGTCATCTTCTATAATCATTCTTTATAGATTGTTAACTTCTAAAGCTAAGTGTGAGGCTTACACCTTGCATGTATTCTTGGCCATATAGTTCAACACCTCCCTTTATGAAGTGTCAATCTTAGAATATAGCCAAAATTTATCAAAGATTCGGTCAAAATTGCAGAAAAATGCTTTCTGCAGATTCTCCTTGCAAGTCTTGCTAGAGAATCAGCGAGATCAGTCTCGCTAAGTTTCGCTAACCATTTTCTGTCTCACAAATCTCGGTGGTTTTCCTTGGTCTCGCTCCTCTCACTGGTCTCACACCCCAAACTTGGAGATTTGCTAGTCCCGAGTAAAGAATAAAATCAAATAATAGGGAGTTTAGATAAAGAAGTGTGCAATTGACTCATGTCTCAGAGAATAGCATTTAGAGCTTAAGTAGAAACATGCAAGCATATCTATATTATTATAATCATTCAAGGCCAAATCTTGCTATCTTCCATGTGTGTGTGTGCAAGCCTCCTTCAATTTAAAATGCTAGAACTCAAATTAGGACTTAAGAGAGTTTCTTTAGTTTTCCCTCTACTCTAGCTCATGCACCAATCTTCAAGCTTTCATACATTTCAAATGAGTAATATGTCCACTAAGGTGCCTTTCAATCATTTTTTTTTTCATGGGCCCAAACTTGCATTCTTTTACCTAGAGGCACTAGCTTTCACACATTCACTGTAGGGACTCGTACCTAGTCAATTCCTAGGCGTTCTTACTGATCACAGCAAAGGCAACTCTTTTTACCCCTATCCATGCATACTCATTACAAGTTTAACATTTAAAAAGATAGACAAATAAAGCTCATACATTTTGTGTACACTTTTTCTTTTCTCAAGGCATGTATACTCTTTCCTTTTTTTCCGTAGCCTAAGATTACAAGCTATCATGCATTTCCACTCTCTAACCGATGGGGCCTTTCGGAGTGACAACCAAATACACCCAACTTAATCCTTTTTCCAGTTAAAGATTTTAAATTAAAGTGGCTACATGCTCAAGAATATGAGAGTTTTTAAGAGGGATTTAAATGAATTTAACTCAGGATAGTGCTATTCTATTTCCATAATAAGTCATCTATCATGAAAATTCGAATCTCATCATGGGCAATCAACATCAAGGCACAACCATAAACAACATTCCCATTAACTTTGAAAGCTCCAAAATTTTCAAAATTTTTCAAAAATTGACATGCATATGATCATTAAAACTTTCACAAACCTGCATAGGATAAGAAAGCACACAAAAGTATGAGAGACACCTCGCACCCCAAACTTAGAATCATGCATTGTCCCCAATGCATAAGAGCATCTAACAAAGAAGGAACAAGCCTAGGAGCAAGCGGGAAGCCACCAAACAGGCTTGGTGTAAGGAGTACTTTGTGTGATAAACCAAGATCCTGAGAGATAAAGCATATGAGTGACTCCAAGATTTATTGAAAATAAAATAAAAAGAAAAGTAAAGAAAGCAATAAAATTGGGTTGCCTCTCAATAAGCGCTTGGTTTAACGTCTTCTAGCTAGACGGGGCTCCCGAATCACGGTGGATCCTGATGCTCACTTTTAGTGTTAACTGCAAGTGTACGGGTCAAGTTATAATATAAAACGGTTAAGTCCGAATATCGTTCCATTGGAGATCCAATTGGGAAGGTTTAAGTTACTTAGCTATTCTAGAATTGAATCAATTTTATTTGAGGATTGAAATTTAATTTTAAATGTTATGGAAAAATACAAATCAAGTAAGGAAAGTATCAAGGAGAGAAACATAAGAGTCAAAGAGAGTTTTAGGGTAATGAATTCTTGTTTATTTCATCATGCAACATTATAGATTTCATGGATTTTATTGTAATTCATATGCCTAAGTCTAGAAACTTAATTCCAAGTTATTTTCTCTCAAAAACAACCATTTCTCATGCAACTTGATTGATTATTAATCTCTTAAAACCAACACAAAATTACATGGCATTAAAAATAGTCTTTAGCAACTTTTATTATTAACCTAACTACTCTCGTGATAGATTAACAATAATTCATTGTTATAGATCAAGTTAAACATACAATCTCTCAATCATACATCTAACCTAACATGTGAAGATGACCAATCCACAAGAATTAAACATAATAACAATGAAAAGTATAATCATTCCAACAAAACCATGAGTCTACAAAATTAGCATAAATTCATAAACAATTCATCAAGACCCTAAAACTAAAGAGTTTAGCCACTCATAGCTTGAAGCAACATGTTTAAGAAAAATAAACAAAGAAAGAGTGTAAAGAAAGGGAAACTCTATTGAAAAGAAGCTCTTGATTGAAGTAGCACCGTCTCGATCTCCTTGGCTCTCACGTCGGACTTCGAAGGGCACCAAGACTATCTCGAACTCTTTTCCTCTTCCTTGCAACTAACTCACTCTTTGAACCCTCACTCAATTCTCTCCTTTTTGTATCTCTTTAGGTCTACAACTTCCTTGCTTTGCCTTGATTTTACTGAATGAATTGGGCTGCTGAAAACCCCCAAATTTATAGAGTTTGGCTGCCCAAAATTTTCCAAAAATACAAAATTTTCATTTAAGGAAAGCTGGCGCCGCGGCGCTGTCCCATAGCGCTGCGGCGCTAGGGCTGCATCCGGAAGAAGTTTGCTCTTCGGTTTTAGCACTGCAGCAGTGCCGTCCAAGCGTCGCAGCGCTAAAATGCGTTTCAGAAATATTGCTCTCGGGTTTTAGCGTTGCGGCAGCGCCGTCTAAGCGTCGCAGCACTACAATGCGTTTCAACAGGGATGCGTCGGGGCAGCGCCATCTTGGAGTCGCTATGCTGCTCTGCGTCCAGAACCATGCGTTGATGTTTCAGTGCCGCGGCAGCGCCGTCTAAGCGTCGCAGCGCTACAATGCGTTTCAGCAAGGATGCGTCGGGGCAGCGCCATCTTGGCGCTGCGATGCTACTATGCGTCCTGACTGATGCGTTTATGCTTCAGCGCTGCGGCAGCGCCGCGACGCTATCCCGAAATTTGTCCTTCTGAGTTTTTCAGCTCTTTTTCACCATATTCTTGCTCGGTTTTGATCTTTTAGTCGTTTCTTCTAATTTTCCTCGTTTTAACCTGAAAATCACTAGCAAACAAGTGAAATCTAATATAAAACTCCCTTAATTTGAGAGAATAATAAGCACTTTTCAAATGCTTATCAGATCCCAAGGTGGTTTCTTCCTTTCATGCTTTGGATCACCTACATCTTTTAGTATTTACCCACGTTGACACTCACGAACATATTCATTAGCATTTAGTGAGTTAGTCAATAATTCATTATCAAGTTGGACATCATCTTTTCTAATATAGTCAAGACTCGTTAAAGAATCATTATTCTTAGATTTTTTTGGACTCATCACTTCAATTTTATCATGCTTCTCCATAATTTGTTCATAATTCATTATAGGTTTGGGAGACATGCAAGAAAAACTAGGAGGATTATCGCAACTAGAAACATGCTTTATAGGATTTTCTAATTTAACATGAAGCATGCTATTAGTCTTACCATTCAAAGGAGGCTTATCATGCATAGAGTTTTTATTCGAAGGGAGAGGCGATGTTACCTTTGTGCTTGGCTCATGATGCTCATACATTTCTACATCCGGATTCTTAAGGGTTTTATAAATGTCGAATGTTACCTCCTCATCGTTAAGGCGGAATGTGAGCTTTCCATCTTGCACATCGATGAGAGCCCTTCTGGTGGCCAAGAATGTTCTCCCAAGGATTATGGAGGATAATCCGAGAAGAGATGTGAAGACAGCAGTTACCGACTACTCTTTCACGTAACTCACTGTCAACCTCTCCATCCACATGCTCTTGACAAACCTCGACTTCGATTGGCAACGGGAACTGTCATGCTACTTGAAAATGGAAAACATATGAAAGCATGAGCTAACAGCTCAGTGAGTAACAGTTTCTGAAAAATATTATACTTTAAGTATAAAACTGATTGAACTCGTATAAAACATCATAATGAAAATCAGTTTATAACATGATCAATTCTTGGTTATATCATGTGTACATATTAATTCATTTCAAATACTCTTTCCCTAGTTGAGGCGGAGCAGAGCTCAACGCTCCTTAACGTCGATTACCCTTCGCTGTGTGGAGTAATCTCAACACCTCAGCGTCGTGTATATATTTTCTTCTATGTGCACAAGCATATTATTGCTCGGGCTGCCCATATGCCTTCCTTCTATCCTTGAGCATTGGGTCCCATTTCTATTCTCCGGTTACCCATTTGCCTTCATCTAGTCCTTGAGCATTGGGTACCTTTTATAACTCGGGCTGCCCTCAATGCCTTCTACGAGTCATTAAGCATTGGGGTCCCTTTTCAAAGCTTTATAAAACACCATACATATTTTTGAAACATTATATTAACAGCACATAACTTAACCATTTCCAAATCTTTCATGAAAACATCATCAGCATGCTAAATTCATTTTCCAGCTTTAATATCAACCAACATGCTTTTCATACTTTAATATCAGCCAACATGCTTTTCATACAAATCTATTTTCAAGTCTTTCTGGAAATCATAGAACACCATGCTTTTTAGAAGAAAACATGAATACAAGTTTCAATCAATCACCATGCGTTAACCAGCATTCTCAAAGTTACCATGCGTTACTCAGCTTTCTCAAAGTTACAAGTAAAACGCGTACATATGTTACTAAACGCATACTCATGTCTCTATAGCTCACATATTCGTATGCTTTACATATATGAAAACGCATGCATTATTTTATTCAAAACCCGTATGATTACATTCATAAAGAACTCATTTATTTTTATAAAACGCAGGTGTTACTCACCTGTATTTGCCAAAGAATACTTCTTTTTCCTTTCCTCTTTTTCCTCTTCCCGAGCTTTCTGGACGCAGCGTTCTAACTCTGGAATGCAAGGCTCCATTTTCCTCTGTCAGCTCGGTTGAACGCAACCTTGCCCTTCAACGCAAGGTTGGTAACGCAAGGCTGATTGCTTCTGCAAAGTGCATCCTGACTCTTCTTACTTCCCCTGCGGATGTGTCGCCCTCTCTTGGACACAAGGTCCACCATGAACGCATCATCTAGCTTTGGACGCCGCGTTCACCTTGGACATTATGTTTGTCCTCAACGCATAGCCGACCCTTTTTAACACCGGACAACTTCTTTACATAAAATAACTAAGTTGTCAAATACCTTCTTTCTTGGCCACATACTTCTACCGTAGAAGTCCTTCTTGCCTTCTTCTCTTTTTCTCTCCAGAATTCTCCTTTGAGAGTCATCAGTCGCTCCTTTTCCCTCAAAGTTTTATTTATAGGGAGCTTGCCATCCAACTCCTTTTCTCCTTTTGCCACTTGTTTGTCACATGTCACGCTGTATGCTTAATTAACCAAGCATTAATCTAAGTGTCACCTTGCATGAAACACTTGACATGCCTTCAACACCTCCTACTAATAAGGTGTCAAATCTATACAAAGCCACCTGGCCTTTATAAGCTGATCTTTTGCGTCCAACACTCCCAATGAACAACTTTTATTCAATACAACGCCCTCATGCGTTAGTTGAATTTCCTTTAGGGTTTGAGCTTCAATGCTCATTTTTCTAACTCCCAGCCAACTATACTACTGTCTTTGATGCATAAAGATAAATCTGTCTTCAACGCATAGGGACCTCAACGCATAACAACCTTGCCAATGCATGGTAAGCCAAGTACGGTCCTTTCCCCCGCCAACGCGGCGACTGCTTCAGCTCATAACACCATTTGTGATTTCACCTTTAACGCATAACCGCACTATTATAAACCAATGCTTACATATGCCACTAGGCGTCAATGACAAACATGCAATACTATGCGTTTATACCTCATCGCATCATACCATGCGTCCAACTCTCATATTCATAACGAATAAATTCTTCTCCATTTCTTCCTCTATGCGTTTCACAACATTCCCTTCTCGGTTTACTTCCATGCGTCCACCCTTACCATGCGTAACCTAGTCCTGACCATGCGTCCAACATGGTTTTTTACCTCATTTCTTCATAGACTCTTCAACGCTTCATTTTCTTAAAAAGTAGGGTGTGACAGATAAACTTGTCTACCTTAACCAAGACGTCCTCCACATTGCCGTAGGGATGAACAAATGATCGATAGGCCAAAAGCAAAGATATGGTATATTATTGCCTAAATGACAAGGGATAGAAAAACTCCCTGGATCCTTTAGTTGTGGAGGCAATTTCCTTTGTAGTGCTGCACTACATTCTTCGGTTAGTGCAACCATTTCATAATCTCCATACTTTTTCTTCTTAGACAATACATCCTTCATGAACTTGGAATACTTAGGCATTTGTTCTAATGCCTCTGCAAAAGGAAGGTTAATTTCTAACTTTTTGAATATGTCTAAGAATTTTGAAAATTGAGCATCAATCTTTTTCTTTTGAAATTTTTTAGGAAAAGGTAAAGTATTAGGGATAAAAGAAGTAGAGTTAGAAGTACTCCCTATGTTGGACTTTGATTTCTCCTTTTCCTTAGATGCACTCTCTTTTTGTGGAACATCCTCTTCTTGTGGAGGCTCATCATCTTCATCATTGATCAAGGGAGTGGATAGCTTTTTCCCACTCCTCAAAGTCACGGCCTTAAATTCCTCCCTCGGGTTTCTCTCAGGGCAACTAGGGAACTTACCCTTTTGCATTGTTTGGAGGGAAGTTGCCATTTGACTAAGTTGAACCTCCAAGTTTTGAATTGTCTTACCTTGGCTTTGAACGGTGCTTGAAATAGCTTGGACCGAATTCTCCAATGTGGTTGTCCTTGATCTTACTCTTTGACAAAGTCAAGCATTATGTCCTTGATGATGTCTTTGCATTCCCCGCTCCGTTGAATCCTTGAGGTGCTTGCAACACATTCTTGTTGTTAGCATATGAAAAATTCTCATGATTCCTCAAGTTGGGATGATAGTGAGTTGGAAGTTGTTGTTGACCTCAGTATTGTCCTCTATCTACATAATTTGCTACCTCCAACTCACTTGGCTCTTGTTGATTTTCCATGGCCGCAAGGGAAGCTATGGATGATGGACTTGCTTGGACTTAACTTCCTTGAGAAATTTTAGATAAAGCATTAGTGAGAGAAGCCAATTGATCGTCCGGTGGCTTTTGGGATGATTGGAGAAGACCGTTCACATGGCCAATTGTACGATGTAGTGGCCAAGTCTTCTAGTATGGTATACGCCTCTTGAGCATTCTCTGAAAAAATTGAGCCTCCGGCGGTTGCATCTAGTATGGATTTGGTTGAGCTTGACAATCCATTGTAGAAAAGTTGAATTTGCAACCAATCCGGGTAACCATGTTGAGGGCATCTTCTCAAGAGATCCTTATACCTCTCCCAAGCCTCATATAGTTCTTCATCCTCTAATTGGCAGAATGTTCCAATCTCCATCCTTAGTCTTTGAGATTTAGCCGGTGGAAAATATTTGTTCAAGAAAGTTTGAGCTAAGATCTCCCACGTTGTAATGCTATTCAGAGGTATGGTTTCCAACCAATCTTTAGCACGGTCCTGT
Source organism: Citrullus mucosospermus (assembly GCA_030954485.1). Lineage (NCBI taxonomy): Eukaryota > Viridiplantae > Streptophyta > Magnoliopsida > Cucurbitales > Cucurbitaceae > Citrullus > Citrullus mucosospermus. Next base: position 31,463,288 of record CM062063.1, read on the forward strand.
AAAGAGAAAGGAAAAAGTCTTAGTTTAATTGCATCGTTAGAAACACCATTCATCTTTACCATCCCGCATATCTCTACGAAAGATTGTAAATGCTTGTGAGGATCTTCATTGGTTTTTCCTCTAAAGGCTAGCTCTCTAGTCATGTGGATCAACCCCGGTTTCAACTCAAAGTTGTTGACATTGATGGGTACATTCATAATGCCGGGTTGATTTGCCGGTAATGTCGGTTGGAAGTAGTCCCGAATTGCCTTTGGTATCTCCTCCGCCATCTCCTCGATATGATTGTGTTGAACTCTTAGGTTTCTTCTACACGTTCTTTCAATCTCGGGATTAAGAGGGAGAATATTAGTATTATCTTGAGGCATAAACCGACAAAATAATCAAAAATAAAAAATAAATAAAAAATAAAATAAAATAAAATAAAATAAAGTAGAATAAAATAAAAAAGGAAAAAAAATATAAAATAAAATAAAATAAAAATAAATAAATAAATAATCAACCAAATAATATACACCTCAAATTAAGATCTATCAATTCTAATGAATATTAAATAACAAAAACCGTTCTATGGATCCCTGGCAATGGCGCCAAAAACTTGATGCGCACTTTTAGTGTTAACCGCAAGTGTACGGGTCAAGTTATAATATAAGACGGTTAAGTCAGAATATTGTTCCACTGGGGATCCAATTGTGAAGGTTTAAGTTACTTAGCTATTCTAGAGTTGAATCAATTTTATTTAAGGATTGGAATTGAAGTTGTGATTTATGGAAAATATAAACCAAATAAGGAAAGTATTAAAGTGAGAAACACAAGAGTTAAAGAGAGTTCTAGGGTAATGAATCCTTGTTTATTTTATCATGCAATATTATAAAATTCATGGAATTTATGATAATTCATATGCCTAAGTCTAGAAACTTAATTCGAAGTTATTTTCTCTAAAAAAAGCTCTTTCTCATGCAACTCGATTGATTACTAATCTCTTGAAACCAATTCAAATTACATGACATTAAGAATAGTCTTTAGCAACTTTTATTGTTAACCTAACTACTCTCGTGATAGATTAACAACAATTCATTGTTATAGATCAAGTTAAACATAAAATCTCTCAATCATACATCTAATCTAACATGTGAAGATGGCCAATCCACAAGAATTAAACACAATAATAATGAAAAGCATAATCATTCCAACAAAACCATGAAAGTTTACAAGATCAACATAAATTCATAAAAAAATCATCAAAACCCTAAAACTAAAGAGTTTAGCCACATAGCTTGAAGCAACATGTTTAAGCAAAATAAACAAAGAAAGATTGTAAAGAAATGGAAACTCTACTGAAAATAGACTCTTGATTGAGGTAGCATCATCACGTTCTCCTTGGCTCTCACGTTGGAATTCAAAGGGCACCACGACTATCTCGAACTCTTTTCCTCTTCCTTGCAACTAACTCACTCTTTGAACTCTTTTATGAACTCTCACTCAATTCTCTCCTTCTTGTGCCTCTTTAGGTCTGTAAATTGATAGTTGATTGATTCTTCTTTTGATTTGATTTTTGATCCTTAGGGCTGCTGGAAACCCCCAAATTTATAGAGTTAGCCACCCAAAAATTTACCAAAAATAACAAATTTTCATTTAAGGAAAATAGGCGCCGTGGCGCTAGGGTTGTGTCCAAAATTATTACTCTCGGGCATTAGCGCCGCGGCAGCGCCGTCCAAGCGCTGCGACGCTGTGATGCGTTCAGAATGTTGCGTCGGATTTTGGCGCCACGACAGCGCCATCTCAGCGCCGTGATGCTATGATGCGTCCAGAACGTTGCATTCGGGTTTTAGCGCCACTGCGCTATCCAAAATTTTGCCCTTTTGAGTTTTTCAGCTCTTTTTCGCGGTATTCTTGCTCGGTTTTGATCTTTTAGTCTTTTCTTCTAATTTTGCTCATTTTAACCTGAAAACCACTAGTAAACAAGTGAAATCTAATATAAACTCCCTTAATTTGAGGGGATAGAAAGCACTTTTCAAGTGCTTATCAGCTAACCATTTTCTGTCTCACAAATCTCGTTGGTTTTCCTTGGTCTCGCTCCTCTCGCTGGTCTCGCTAGTTGCCAGTCTCACTGGTTACTGCTTGGTCTTGCTAGTCTCGCTGATTTTTGGCCTAATCTCGCTAGTCTCGCTAGCTTTTGCCTGGTCTCGCTAATCTCGCTGGCTTTTGCCTAATCTTACTAACTTCCTAGATTGGCCAAGACTTTGGCTAACTCCACAAGCCTAGATTTTCTGTCTCCAAAATTCTCTAACTCCACAGGCTTGTGTCCCAAGTTTTTACCTTCTTTGTCTTAGTTTCTTTTTTTATAAGTCTTAAGCACTTAGGTCAAAGATTAGGGTGTTACAATTCCACCAACCTTAGAAAAATTTCCGAAATTTTAGTAAAAAGCTTAACACCGAGATAGAGAAAAAGAACTTCTTTATTCATTTACAATTTATTTGTACATTTCTTTTCCAAACTTAAGAAAACAACAAAATACACACTTTATTTTATTTCTTCCTTCCTTTTCTTCTTCTTTTCATCATCATCATCTTCTTCTTCTTCTTCTTCATCTTCTTCTTCCTCAGTCATAGAGGCCTTCGTTATTCCGTGGATAATTCTTACAGTGGTGACCAGGTCATTCACACATGTAGCAAACGTTCTCCCTTCCCTCACGGTCAGCCTTGTGCCGACGTCCACAATTCATGCAAGGATATTCTTTCTCCAGGCCCTTTTGCTGATTGCAAAAGTCAATGAATACATGGCACCTGATCCTGTTGTGTCTTTCCATTCCACAGACATAACACTTTTCGGTTCCTTTCAAGCATTTCCCTACGTGACCTTTTCCACACTTTGGGCACCTTATCCGTGGTTGTTTGCTTCCCTGCCCTGACATAATGGACTACAACCAACAAATAATTAATCTTAACAGGTCCAAATACAATATCCACAATTTATAGGGAAAGAAATTTCAATTCTACATACAACTTTTTCTATTTCCCCGGGCACCTTTTCTGGAAATGACATGTTCTTCTACAATTATAACAAACATCTAGATTTCTGAAACATCGTCCAGTGTGATATCTTCCACAACCTTCACACCACGGCTTCTTACATAAACCTGGAACCCTAAGTCCTATGGATACCGACACTCTTGGCTCAACTCTTGACTCGAACGATTTGTTCTTCAGAACCCTAGAAGTGTATTTCTCACTCCTTACTCTCTTTTCCCGAGTGAGCAACTCTTTTTCTTCCTCTTCTACCACTTCCTTTCGCATATTCTCTTCTGCTCTTAACGCAGCCTTTACTAACTTAGGAAACTTATCCCACTCACTAACCATCACGAGGGTATGGATTCTACTTCTTAACCCTTCTATAAACCTCTTACATCTTCTTAACCCTTCGTCCACCACTAACCAACTAGCATACTTAGATAATTCAATAAACTTTTTCTCCTACTCCGCTACCAATAATGAACCTACTCTAGATGCAAAAATTCTCTTTGTTTTGTATGTCTAAAAGTTTGAGAAAATACTTTTCATAAAAAGCCTTTCTAAAATACTCCCAAATGGGTTTTGTTTCCTTTCCCCACCTTTCGTGAACTAACCGCAACCAATCTTCTGCTCCTTTTTGGAGTAAGAAGACAGCTAAAGAGATTTTCCAATCCTCTGGACATCTCATTACCCGAAAACACTTTTTTAACTTAGTAATCCATACTTCAGCCTCTTCGGGATCTACTGTTCCCTCAAACGTACTTGCTCCTAAGGCTTTCAGCCTTTCTATCCTGTACAACCTCTAGGGAAATGTTCAAACAACATTGGAAAAAATGATGGATACTGCTCCAAGCTTTGATCTAGAGATTTCTCAATAAAAATCTCAATCTTAATTCTAGAACTTTTGCTTTCTGAACTTTATTTTTTTGACAATTAAATACTTTTGGATTGGTAACTTGTTTTGGGTTGTAACTGAAAGATACTTGTTAGGCAATTAACAACTTTTGTTACATATTTTAATACATATTTAAGTTTATTGTGTTCTTCTTGATGGATAACTACCATACAATTAAATAATTTTTGTTATGCATGAAAACATCAACATCAATACATAGGGATCGACACTAATACTTGTCTATCTGTGTCTATCTACCAATAAACTTAGTCTATCTGGAGATAGACATAGATAGAAATATATCAATATCTATCGCAGTGATAGAAACGTGATATTTGCTCATTTTTTAATTTGGTTCAACTTCCTTTATTATTGGTCCATTAATTTCACCTTTATCTCTAAACTCACACTTTTTGTTTAAAGGTTTGAAATTTGTGTCACATTAATCATTGGCTTATTAAATTGAACGATCAGTTTGCTTGAAGTTGGGAAATTTTGACAGTGATTGTTAAGAGTTAATAGAAACTATCAATACTATAAGCATTAATAGTTCTCTATCACTATCTATCACTAATAAACAGTGATAGATGTTTACCAGTAGATAGAAAGAGAGACATCTCTCAATTTCTATCACTAAGATTAGTTTGTTGTCCAATTGAAAAATCAAGATACCACACTATTTGTTTACAACTCAAGAACAAAATAAATTAAAACATAACTTTCATAAATTCTAAGATAAATCCATTTGTCAAATACATGTAAATGAAAAACAAATACAAAGATATGATTACATCATTGACTAAATGGTTCAAATTTACAAGTCCTACTATTTTGACCTTTCTGATTACAACAACTACATTTTGATGAACTTTTAAATTCACCAACAGACAGAATCCTTTGTTTTTTAGGTCTTTCAGCTTGACATTTACAATAAGAGGTATGCTTTCATGATGTCATCTTTAGCTCTCCAATCTAAATGAACTCCAACAGGTCTAACACAACCTTTATATGTGACAATATTTTTGAATAATAATACTTAGATACATAAGAATAACTATCCAAATTAAGCATCTGAATAACAGCAAGTGCATGTGCACAACGAATTTCCTCAAAGTCCCATACTCGACAAGTGCAAGATCCCAAGTCTAGCTTCACTATGAATTGTTCACCTCCATCCATTACTTTGTATTCAACATTGGTAATGGGATCAATCTAAGAAAAAAAAAGAAATGCAACTAGAATCAAAATGTCTATAAGAAAAATAGTTACTAAGATAGCAAAACAGTCTAATAGATCATGATAGTAGTCTATCTCTGTCTATTAGAGAGACACTGATTGACTCTATCAGTCTGATAAATCATGATAGTAGTCTATCGGTATCTATTAGATATAGCAAATCAATGTTAATCTCTAATGGACCAAGATAGAAGTCTATCAATGTTAATCATTTATTTTTTATATTTAAATAAAAATAACACTTACCAGGAAACTTTTTGATCTTTCATGTTCTTTACATAATATATTCTCAACCCAACTACGCAAAACAATTTTCATTGAAAAAGCAGCTTTATTTCGATCATGAAACCACCTTTGCAATATATCTCTAATCGAATTAAGCAAACTTGCAACAGGTAAATCTCTAACATCCTTTAAAATTGAATTTACACTTTTGCAATATTTGTTGTCATCATCTCATACCTTCTTCGTCATGAAAATGCACGAGACCACCTCGCAAAACAAACATTACTAAGATAACTTCAAATATTTGGAGAAATTGATTCCATTGATCTCATATTGTACTCAAAGTCATCAAAAGTGTAAGATTTAGCACAACTAAAGAAAAACTTATCAATCAATGGATTCTTAAAAGAAAGCTTCAGATTTCTTAAAAGATGCTACATGTAAACACAATACTCAACATCCCTAAAAACACTTAAAACTCCTTTGAGGATGCTAAGATGTCTATAAAAAAAAATACTAAATTTTCACGATCCCCAAAACTATTTCATATGTTTTCAAAAAACCATTTCCATGAAGTATCATTTTCTAAATCCACGATAGCAAATCAAAGGGGGAAAATCTTATTGTTAGCATCTATTGTTGACGTAGTTAATAGAGTGCCGACAAACTTACACTTTATGAATGTACCATCTACGGATATGGTGGGTCTACAATACCTCCACCCCTCAATTGATGCATCAACAACCATGAAACAAAATTTGAAATTTCCATTTTCATCCATTTCTAGAGCAATGTATGTACCTGCAAAAATACATGAAAATATTAATAGATAAACATGGATAAATGCCCGTCACAATCCATCAGAGATGGACAGTTATAAACAACTATCACTAATAGATAGTGATAGTTGTCTATCGTTGTCTATCACTCTATCTCAATAGTCAAATGTTTTATAAGCATGCAATAGATTATTAGAATTTATTTAAGTGTTTAATAAATGATAATCATACATTGTTAAACTATCCAATATAAGAGTTATATTGGGCAAATTTAACATCACTTAGATAAATTTTTTAGCCTAATTAACCTAGGCAATGAACCCTAAATTTCAAAACAATCAGTGGGAGGAATAAAATATATATGATATGTCATTTTCCTTTCATGTTTCTCCCTAAATGTTCACACTGTGAGATCTATGCTCGGCCTAGTGGCACCTCGATTTGTGTCCCCCTTCGAATGGTGCTTGCATAGGTTAATATCAAGGTGAATGGAGAGAGTGTTTATAGTAAGTGGGAGAGGGACATGTGTCAACACATCCTATGATCTTCTTCATTCATGCTCGGCCTCATGGCACCTTGATTTGTGTCCTCCTTTAGATGGTGCTTGCATGAAATTTATCTCAAACTCCTATAATGGATAGGGTCGCTTTAGTTTTTGCCACAATTAATTTTTTCCTTCGGTTGGCTCATTGAGGCAGAACTCTAAGGTCTAAAATGGAGGGTCACACTTACAAGAAATTGTTAAGCGAGTTAATGATTTCTTGACCAAATAAATGGTAACTAATGTTATAGGAATAAGAGTTATTCTGGTGTAACAATTGGTTGAGAATGTCTCAATCCAGTGAAGGAATAACTGACCTCCCTTTGATGGCGATTGTTCTAACTCACTGGAGTATCGTAGCAATAGATTCATATTAAATCTATTAGGTTCCTTTTTAATTTCTATGTTGAATTAGAATGGGTAAAAGATTGCATAAAGTCAAATAACATGTTTTTATATTTCAAAGTTATAACAATTTCTCTCAAGAGTTTTAGTTTTTACCGATATGAGTCAAAAGGTTTGATAAATAAATTACTTGGAAAAATGTCATCTAACTGTCATGCAGTATAATTTTTAAAAATTTCTTTTTATTTGGAAAATGTTCTCAAAAGGGTTGTTGCCAATTTAGGAAGTGTTCATGAATTATAAACAAAGTGATATCTTACTTTTACCATTTAGATAACATATGATGTGTCTAGGTTATAAGATAAACTAATGACAAAAACATATTGTATGTTAGAGTCATGGGAAGCTAAATGACCTCAAAATTAAGTATTATCCAAGTCCAAGAAAAATTTCTATGACTAGAGCCAATAAGGAAAATGTTTCCAAATTAGCTTGGGATGTCACACCATGAGGAATTTTAGAAATACCTCAAAAAGAAAGAGAAATAAGAATAAAGTAAATTTGATTTACTCATTTATTGGTGGAAATTACAAATTCACACCTAGATAGTTGAATAAGGATTCACTATCATAATTGTTTCTTTCGTTTCTTTATTACTTTGTGTGTTTCTTGGCAAATACTTAATTTAGTAGAATATCTTCTACTAGTTGGCAATGGAAAACTCATCTCAATTAATGTAGTGGGAGACATTAAAATGCCGTTTATTTATGTTGAATATGGTGCTTTTATCACCATAAGAGAAATTTAATTTCTTAAAACTTTATTACTAAATAATTCATAGAGTATGAATGCTTTTTAGTGATAAGGCATGTTTTCAAAATTGTTTGAAAATATGTTCAACTTAAATAATTACATTTTTCTGTGTGTTAAAAGTTAATACATCTAAATTCTAAACTGAGATAGAGTAAAGATTAATGAATCTAGAAAAAAAGACAAATTATTTTCTCCTTAAAGGATGCTTGTCTTTGGCATTTAAATGACAGTTGCGGGTAATTCTCTAAGAGTTAGAGTTAAATTACTATTACAAGTCAAAACTCTTGCTTTTCATGCAAGAGTGTCATTAAATCTTACTAGATAAGGCTGAAAGAGTAAGTCTAACTTCATAAATAAGTCATAATATGATTGATGAATATTTATGATGAATGAAAGTATTTAGATCTAATGCAATTTAAGTCTTATTTTCTTTGAAATTTTCAAAAGAAATTAGACTAAAGTTGAAGTCATTTAGGCAAATCTAATGTGACATTATGATTAGATCATAATGATTAATACAAGAATTTTAATGTACTATGCCTAATTGATAGAAATGAGATTAGATCTCAAACATCAAACATTAGGTACAATTTGGATGAAATTGTGATGCTACAGGAGAAATGTGACCTTGTTAAACTTTGTACGTGTTAAGTACTTTGTTAAACATAGTCCTGATGTTTTGAAAATTAGACTAGTCAGGTTCCACTGAGGACATGTAATAGAGATTGCAATTTTTAACATTATTTCCTCCAAAATGTTTGAGAAACAATTTTGGATTACGAAAGTGTTGTAAAACTGGTATACAACATTTTAGTATTTGGGTAAGTTGAGATACTTGTGTCAAAATGAACCTTTAACAAATACGCTTTGTTAAACAAATGTTCAAAAGTACACCTAAATGTAGGTAGTCCTTGAGGGTTTATGAAATAGCCTTTTGTAATGTCCAAAAATAAAAAATGCATTTGTGTGACAAATACTTGTTTTATTAGGAATGCCAAATGAAAGGTTGTGAACCTATAAAAAGGTTAAGTTGTTTTGATAAACTAGTTCCAAATAAAACCACTTATAATTAAACAAGTGTTGTTAACCATTTATTTGCATTTGAATATCAAATAGTTTATAATTGTTAACCAAATAAGTCTTCATCATAGTGGGAGAGTTATGAGATAACTCAACCTTTTTACAAGACTTGCTTAAAGTTTACATTGTCATATTAGATGATAAGATTGAAAACTTAAAAATCTCAAAAGTACTGGGAGAGTTATGATATGACTCAACCTTTTCTATGACTTATTGGAAGTCAAAGTTGTCATACTAGATGACAAGAATTGAAGAATGTTGACAAAGGAAATTATGTAAAAATCATAAAAGTTAAGATAAAGTATTTGTGCTTAATCTCAATCTGTTTTTGTAAATCTTCTTGATGAGATGAAACCCAAAGGATGTGAATGGATCTACAAAATGAAGACTTGAAAATATAGAACTTGGAGATAAAGATCTTTAAAGTAAGACTCTTTGTGTAAGGTGAAAATCATCGTTGGGATTGGTGGGTGAAACTAGACTGTGAGTCGATTTTTCTAACTAGTGACTATAATAGAGTCTTTATGCATTATTTGATTCATTGTTGCATATGCGATATGTAAAAATGAATTAATTCTTTTGTGAAAAGAAGTTCAATGCATCTACACATATCAATTGTAACGACTCGACTCCCTAGGACCTGTGTTGGACCAATACTCATGCATGCAGACACTAAATCTAAACCTTTAACAGCAAAAGAAAACCTTAAAGCACACATAAGGCACAAAGATCTTTCAGAATTTCACAAATTTTAAGAAAATACTTAACTAGACGCTTCAAAGAAACCTCAAAATAGTCAAATTAGAAATTTAACACAGGAATAGTCAAAATCACTACATAGTTTTCAAAACAAGAATGATTCGAACATTAGAACGTTTAGAAATTTATGCAAAAACATTAGCCTAGTTCCCATTAATCATTCAAGATTTCTTCTTGTCGTTCGCCAGAGTGTCCTTTCCTTTACCTGAAAAGAAAAAGAAAACAAACGAACGAGCATAAAAAAAATACTCAGTAAGCAATCCTACTGTGGGAATCTAGCTAAGCACCCAAAAACTGAAGTGTGCAAGCCTAAGTATTATACAAGTCTGTTTTCCAACTGTCATGGCCACTTAGTAAACGATCTAGCCCATCCTAGTACACAACTGGTGGCCCGAAGGCTCACAAATGTAGCAGGGTACCCGTTGGTTCCCAATAACATAACAGGAACGCGTAGGTCTACGATAACATAGTAGGAAACCTGTCGGTCTCCGATAACATAGTAGAAAATTCGTCGGTCTCCAATAACATAAAAGCACTAGGAGGGCGATCATCACACCTTAATTTAATACATAACGTACTTACATGAAATCTAACTTAAACCTCACCACACAGCCTCAAAACTTCACAAAATTCTATCAATCACAAGTTAAGAACAGTCTCATACTAATGTAGATTCCATATCAATATCAGTATAATGCCTGAATCATTCTCACATTAGTATCAGGCTCATGCTATCATCAATACATACCAGAAGCACAATTAGACATAAAGGATTTCATAAAGCGTTAAACCAAACAGTCAATCCGCTAACTAACATTGCTTGGCACATGGGAAAAATTCCATTAGTAAGATTACTTACCTTACACTAAGTCTAAATAACGATCGCTAAGTTTCCCCTTAGGCTAGTAAGACTCGCCACTAGTGTCCTAGTCATGAAACATAACACATTCAACATTTCCTACACTTTTGGGTGCAATAATTCAAGTAAAACCCAAAGAAACACAAAAACGGTGGTTGAACAAATTCCAAACGAAAAACCCATACTAACCACCAAGATTCTCGGCGGCAACCACAACCAGCGAGACTAACCAACCAATAGAGCGAAACCACTGTTCGGCAAGTGAGCAAGATTAGCCAAACAAACGACAAAACGAGATGAGGGAGAGGAGCGAGACTCCGAGACAAGCGAGAGGAAAAGAACTCCACGCCGCACGAGACTAGCGAAACTAGAGAATTGGGAGCAAAATCGGTGGAATTGAGTGAGACTTGCACGTCTGACGTCCAAAGAAACTCACAACACAAGTGAAACCTACAATCGGTGAGCGAGACCCATTAGTTCGAGCGACACCTACTGCCGATGAGCATTACCAACTGTCGATGAGTGATACCTACTGCCGATGAGCGTCACCAACTGCTGATGAGCGACTTTCAATGCATGGGATCGCCCCCCTAACAGCCGGAAACGAAAGTGATCACCCATCAAAACACACCCGGTTAGAGATACTTCCTTCTTGCTCAAGAAGAAAGAAAGAAGAAAAAAATGAAGATGAAGGTGGAGATGCAAGTTTCGGGAGGAGGAAGAAGAGAGAGGTTTTTGGCCCCCCCTCTTCTCTTCTTACTTGGTACAAATCCCAAAGCCCTAGCCCCCCTTTTTAAAACAAAATAAATCCCCTTTACTATACCCCTAAACAAAAGAAAAGAAAAAAAATTCCTTAATCATAAAAATGGAAATAAAACAAAATATTCTCATCTAACAATAATAAGCATGAATCAAATAAAGGAGAGATTACCTCAAAAAAAAAAAAAAAAATTGGGTCGTCACATTCTTCCCCCCTTAGGAAACTTTCGTCCTTGAAAGTTCTAACTTTAGAACAATTCAGGATATCTTACTCTCTTCTTGTCCTCCCGTTCCCACTTGCTTCCTCAGTTTGGTGATGCTGCCAAAGGACCTTTACCAACGCTATTTCTTTCTTGTGCAAGGTCCTTACTTCCCTTTCCAATATCTGAATTGGTTTCTCCTGATAACTCATATTCTCATTCAGTTGCAAGGGTTCATAATGTACCACATGAGATGGATCAATCACATATTTCCTCAACATAGAGACGTTAAAAATATCATGAACTGTAGAGAGAGTCGGTGGCAAGGCTAAGGGATAAGCCACTAGGCCAATTCGCTCTAGTATCTCAAAAGGGGCCAATAAAGCGAGGGTAAGACTTTCCCTTCTTTCCAAACCTCAGGACACCCTTCATAGATGTCACCTTCAAAAACACCTTGTTGCCTTCCCCAAACTCCAAATCTTGTCGCCTCACATTGGCATAACACTTTTGTCTACTCTAAGTTGTCTGCATTTTTGCTCTAATTTTTTGAATTACTTTGTTAGAATGTTGTACCAACTCAGGTCCTAACAATTTTTGCTCCCCAACCTCATCCCAACACACAAAAGTCCTACAACACTTTCCATACAAAGCCTCAAACGGCGCCATGTCGATCGAAGCCTGATAACTATTGTTATAAGCAAACTCCAAAAGATACATAGGAATCCCAGCTCCCGGGAAAATCTAACGCACAAGCACGCAGCATGTCTTCTAACACTTGCTTCAAATGCTCAGTTTGGTCATCAGTCTGGGGGTGGAAGGTTGTACTGAAATCCAAATGTATGCCCAAAGCTGTCTTACTTTTCCAAAAATTGGAAGTAAAGCGAGGGTCTCCGTCAGATAGTATTGAAACTGGCACTCCATGTAACCTCACCACTTCTTTCATGTAGATCTGTGCCCACTTATTCACCAAGTAGGTAGATTTTCTTGGAATGAAATGTGTCTTCTTGGTGAGTCGGTCTACTACAACCCATATTACTGTATGGCCTTTTGCGGTTCTCGGCAAACCCACAAAAAGTCCATGGATACATTCTCCCACTTTCATTCTGGTATCTACAAGGGTTGTAATAGTCCTGCTGGTTTCTTCCTCGGAGCTTTCACTTGTTGACACACTAAACATTTACTAACATGCTCAACTACCTCCCTTTTCATGTTCCGCTACCAGTAATAACATTTCAAATCCTGGTACATCTTGGTGCTTCTAGGATGTACAGAGAATGGGGAACTATGAACTTCTGTCAGCAATATATTTTTAATGTCACTATTTACAGGTACACAAAGACGTCCTTGGAACAAGAGATCATCATCCAAAGAGACTGAGAACTCACTTTCCTGCCCTGCCTTGACCTGACGAAGCTTTTCCATAAGGTACGAATCCTCTAGATTAATTAACATTAAATTAAATTAACTTAAATGAAATTTGACTTAATTTAACTTTAGTTAAATTTTAATTCTAAAGGGAGTTAAAGGATGGTTAAAGGGAACTTAATCGTAATTAACTCCCCCCCCCCCCCGCCTCAATCAATTGATGATTGATTCATAAAAAGTTTTTTTTGGGATGATGGAATCTCAACAATTCTCTCTCAATCTTTCAACACTCCCAAGTTAAAAAGCAAAAGTTTCTTTGCAAAAACTCTTCCCAATTTTCCAAAAGAGGTTCCCACAAACTTTTTCTCTGCCGAAGAATAGCGGAGAACATCTTAGTCATGGTGTGCTGTTCGTGATTGAAGAGATCATGGAAACACTGTAGAATTGGAGAATCAAAGGTATTTTCTTTCTCCTTTAATTTTTTTCACGGTAAAACATGTTTAATTAAAATATGTTTAAATTTCTTTGTATTTTCTGTAAATTCAAAATGTAAATTAAAAGTATACGTGCTCATGCACTTCCGCATGAAATTCGATTCCTTCAATTTGAGGACAGTAAAATGCTTACCTTGGTTATGGAAACAATTTCCTCCCCTAGTAATAAGCCAATTTGATATCAAATTTAATGCAGAAAAAATGCGTGTGTTTGATATATAAATAATATTCTACTTTCTATTTGAACTAACACAATCAATTTGGTTTAATAGTCTTTGAAACGTTATTGTAAAAGTACAAATTTTTGTTGCCCAGGCGAATTGTGTGAAACCTGAAATCTTGACCTTGTAACTTATATAGAAGAAACTATGGTAATATAAAGGAAAGATAAGTATAAGCCTGTGAAGTTAGAAAAATTTTTAGGTAGGAAATCTAGGCTTGTGGAGTTAGAAAAGTAGGGTACCATGCGTTGAAGTCAAAGAAGGTAGGGAAATGTTTGTGTAAACTTGAGTTTTGAGATAAGAATAAGTCATACAAGAGTTTTGGAGAAAACCACAATAGGTCCATTTTTCAAGTATTGGATGACAAGGAGGTAAGTAGGTTTGGAAATTGTCTGTGTCATAACTATGCTTGGAAAGCATAGTATGGACACAGTGTCTTGAAGGGAAGGAGAATTTTCGTAAGTGTTGTAGAAGGTTGAGTTGGTAGCATATAGTTGGAAGTAGTTTTGAGTTAAAACACACCTTTTTTGGGAAGACACCATGATTGGACGTATGAAGTGTGAGTTCAACGCATGGTGGAAGACCTTTGGAAGGATTTTGACTAAGTGTTGAGATGCTTAAGCTTGTTGAAAGGATCATGTAAGCCATAAGGAGTGAGTTGGACTCATAGTCCATAACTGGGGGGAAAAATTGATGTTAACGCATAGTACATGGTTGGATTGACTTTTGGCTAAGTGTTGGAAGAGTTTTAGGAATTGGAAAACAACACTTAGGAAGGTGAAAAACTCAACGCATGGAGGATCTTGTGCATCGAAATTTTTGGCTAAGTATAGGACTTTCGGGAAGCATGTTGGATGCATACATGGGTTGGAAAGGAAAAATTGGGTAAGTGTTAAATAGTGGGATAAAAAAAAGGGAGTAAAAGAGATCATACCCTAGAAATCTTCAAGATGGGCGCATAGGGAAAGAAAGTTGGACGCATGATGCGCACTTTTAGTGTTAACCGCAAGTGTACGGGTCAAGTTATAATATAAAACGGTTAAGTCCGAGTATCGTTCCACTGGAGATCCAATTGGGAAGGTTTAAGTTATTTAGCTATTCTAGAATTGAATCAATTTTATTTGAGGATTGAAATTCAATATTTGAATTGGGGGAAAAGAATAAAAATCAAGCAAAGAAAGTATCAAAGGGAGAAACACAAGAGTCAAAGAGAGTTTTAGGGTGATGAATCCTTGTTTATTTCATCAAGTAATATTATAGATTTCATGGATTTTATTGTAAATCATATGCCTAAGTCTAGAAACTTAATTCCAAGTTGTTTTCTCTCAAAGAAAACTCTTTCTCATGCAACTTGATTGATTGTTAATCTCTTAAAACCAATACAAAATTACATGGCATTAAAAATAGTCTTTAGCAACTTTTATTGTCAACCTAACTACTCTCGTGATAGATTAACAACAATTCATTGTTATAGATCAAGTTAAACAATTCATTGTTATAGATCAAGTTAAACAATTCATTGTTATAGATCAAGTTAAACTTACAATCTCTCAATCATACATCTAACCTAGCATGTGAAGATGGTCAATCCTCAAGAATTAAACACAATAACAATGAAAAGCATAATTTATTTAAACAAAACCATGAGTCTACAAAATTAACATGAATTCATAAACAATTCATCAAAACCCTAAAACTAAAGAGTTTAGCCACTCATAGCGTGAAGCAACATGTTTAAGCCAAAATAATCAAAGGAAGAGTGTAAAGAATAGGGAAACTCTACTGAAAAGAGGTTCTTGATTGAGGCAGCACCGTCACGAACTCCTTGGCTCTCACGTCGGACTTCGAAGGGCACAAAGACTATCTCGAACTCTTTTCCTCTTCCTTGCAACTAACTCACTCTTTGAACTCTCGCTTAATTCTCTCCTTTTTGTATCTCTTTAGGTCTGCAACTTCCTTGCGTTGCCTGGATTTTTCTTGATTTTTCTTGATGAATTGGGCTGCTGGAAACCCCCAAATTTATAGAATTTGGCCGCCCAAAATTTTCCAAAAATACAAATTTTTCAATTAAGGAAAGCTGGCGCTGCGGCGCTGTCCCATAGCGTCGCGGTGCTAGGGTTTCAACCCTAAAAAGTTTGCTCTCGGGTTTTAGCGCCGTGGCAGCGCTGTCTTAGCGCCGTGACGCTGTCATGCGTTCACCAAGGATGCGTCGAGGCAGCGTCATCTCGGCGCCGCGATGCTACTCTGCGTCCATGCTGATGCGTTTATACTTCAGCGCTGCCTTAGCGTCGCGTCGCTATTATGCATCCAGACTGTTGCGTTTATGCTTCAGCGCCACAGCAGCGCCGCAATGCTGTCATGCGTTCAACAAGGATGCGTTTATGCTTCCAGCGCCGTCTCAGCGCCGCATCGCTACCCCAAAATTTGTTCTTTTGAGTTTTTCAGCTTTTTTTCACCGTATTCTTGCTCGGTTTTGATCTTTTAGTCGTTTCTTCTAATTTTCCTCGTTTTAACCTGAAAATCACTAGCAAACAAGTGAAATCTAATATAAAACTCCCTTAATTTGAGAGAATATAAAGCACTTTTCAAGTGCTTATCAACACCCCAAACATAAAGATTTGCTAGTCCCGAGCAAAGAATAAAATCAAATAATAGGGAGTTTAGATGAAGAAGTGTGCAATTGACTCATGTCTCAAAGAATAGCATTCAGAGCTTTAAGTAGAAACATGCAAGCATATATATATTGTTATAATCATTCAAGGCCAAATCTTGCTATCTCCCATGTATGTGTGTGCAAGCCTCCTTCAATTTAAAATACTGGAGCTCAAATTAGGACTTAAAAGAGTTTCTTTAGTTTTCCCCCTACTCTAGCTCATGCACCAATCTTCAAACTTTCATGCATTCAAGTGAGTAATATGTCCACTAAGGTACCTTTCAATCATATATTTTTTCATGGGCCCAAACTTGCATTCTTTTACCTAGAGGCACTAGCTTTCACACATCCACTGTAGGGATTGTACCTAGTCAATTCCCAGGCGTCTTTACTGATCACAGCAAAGGCAGCTCTTTTTACCCCTATCCATGCATACTCATTACAAGTTTAACATTTAAAAAGATAGACAAATAAATCACATTTAAATATTTTTAACTCTCCAATTTTGTCTAATTCACAATTAAACGATCAAATTGTAAAATTTGCTCCTCAACTGAATTCGAACGTTTCAAATTCTTTTAACATACTATTTTAAGGTTAGTCCATGAGCTAACAAGGGGACCAAATGGACCTACCAATCATGAGCTCCAACGATCCAAAATTAACCAACTAAACTCTTTAACCTAATTAATTAACATTCGTTAACTACCGAGATACTTCACTAAAGCCTAGTAGTTGCACTCTCCTCACTGTAGATATATTTTTTTCCACTTGATATAACCATAATAAGTACGCCGATCCTTCACAAGTTGTTCATAATTACAGCTGGGTCAAAAATACCGCTTTACCCTTGTAATTACATCTCGTTCCTTAAGTCCCACTGATCCTTTAATGAACAATTGGTTTGTAGTTCAAGCACCAAATCTAGTCCCTCTTGGACTAATGAGAGGGTGGGGCCCTTTGTTTAAGTCCCGGATTCAGTACTTAAGGAAATAACTTTTCTACTAACATAGAAATAGGTAGAAGTGAATCTCATCTCGCAAGGCTATGTCCCCAGCTATCTATCTGATCTTATCCCTAAAATGGGAGACATATTGAGTCAGCAAACTCAAGTCACTCTCACCTATGAAGATTAAAGGATATTCTTAAACAGACAAGAGTTCATAGTTTGCTCAAGATTAAGATCGAGTTACCTAGGTCATCAAGTTTGAAATAATCAATTTTAACAGTAAAGGTGTTATAAGGTAAAAGTGATTATTTCATGGTCCGCTCTTATGCAAACTCATTGCATAGGATGCCCCCACTCACATGTATCTACTTGAAAGATATAGGATCACATCATTTGTATCAAATACAAAGTAGATCGCATCCATAGTGTCCCCAAGATAAGGTATCTAGTCTTATCCCTATACTATAGACTGTTTTGGTTATTACCTAAATTTGATCCACTTTTATGTTTATACATAAAGTCTAAATATTCAACCTATAGCGAGGGGTTCTTAGTTTATTGGATTTCATAAATGCAATTCATATATTCAATAATAGCTTTACTAAATAAATCTCGATAACAACTTTATTGAGAGTAAGTTCCAAAATTTACAAACTACAAGTTTTAAGACATAAAAACCCAACAGACAGGGAGAAAAAAGAGGTGCTAAGTGGAAAGCTTTGAGTTTAACACATCCCAAGTAAGAGGTGTCATGGTGCATGGCTAGGGCAACATGCGAAAAGACATGTTGTGTAAGGCGTTGTGATGCATGATGAGAGTTGGATGCAAGGAGCCAAGGCATATGTTAAGTGTCAATCTAAGGAGCAAAGTTGGATGACAAGGTTTGTCATCCAACTCCTATAAATAGTCTCAGGAAGTCACTTGTTCATTCACTCAAATATCATTCTAAAACTCATTCGAAAGAAGTTAAGAGCTTATCCAAAGAAAGATAGGTGTCCAAAAGGCTTTGTGAGGCGTCCAAAGACACATCAGGCGTCCAACTAGGTTCAGCTCTACGTCCAGACCATCAACCCTGCATCCAACAGTACCAGAAGGTGATCTTAAGTGCTGCTTTGTGTCCAAAAGGGTGAATCCTACGTCCAAGAGGTCCTCTCTACGTCCAGGAGGAAATTTCCAGGCGTTCTAAAAGGTTTTCCAAGGCTCCATAAGGTTTTTTTTATTGTTGTTTTCTTAGTTCCAAAAGTTTAGGGAGAGCCGGGAAGTTTAGACGCAAGCTAACTTATGTTCAGAGAAGGGAAAAAAGGCTTTAAAGAGCTGAAAACTACTTTTTCTGTGAGTGGTTGTTAGTATATTTCTCTAAATAATATGATGTTTTTGTTAACTATCGAGTTTTATCGCTATTCATATAAGGTTGTGATTATAATTATACATCAATTTGTGAATGTGTGTTAAGGATCGTAAAACGGCGCGGGATGGTCAAAAGATCTAAGGATCTAGTTCTGAGCCTGTGCTGGAAACCTAGTTCCTGATCCTATAGGAAGTATCTCTTGTAGGATATTCAGAGGATCGACGGGTCTAACTTCTGATCCTTGAGAGGTAAGACTATGTGCACGTAGAGGATAGATGCAGTTGTTGTGCCAGAGTGAGCTAGCAGATTATTCGGTATCAGGTTGAGTTGGAAATGGGAGGTTTAAGTATACAACATCAGTTATAGTTATATCTGTTTATGATTTTCTTACTATCAGTTATGTTATCTTGAAAAGGGTCGTGTGCACCCTAGTTATACGTTGACCACTCACTGGACTTCATGAAGCTTATCCTTTCTTTATGTTTTCTTTTCAGGTAGCAGTTGAGCTCCCGTTACTGTGCAAAGTCGAGATCTGCTGAGATATAATGTTTTAGTACTTTTAAATTAAGGTTCTGTATAAGCTGTGTCTATGCTATTTTGTAAACAAATCCTAAAACTTGCAAATCAATGATTTATTTAGACTATGTATGTTTAACAAGGGAATATGGTAGAATTGACAATAGATATTGTAAAAGGGTCAATGTATGTTGTTTTCACACCTCTTCCTCGGTTAAAAAAGGAACTTGGATCGAGTTGTGACAATTGGCATACAGATATGTTGGGTTTTATGTCTTAAAACTTGTGGCTTGTAAACATTGAACATATTCTCAATAAAGTTGTTATTGAGATTTAATTCAATAAAGATGTCATTAAATATGTGAATTGTTTCTATCATAACTCTAAATTTAATAAATTAAGAACCCCTAGCTATGTTATTAATACTTAGACTTTATGTGTAGACATAAAAGTGGATCAAGTTTAAGTAATAGCCAAAACAGTCTATAGTATAGCGATTATGTTGGGTACCTTATCTTATGGATACTTTGGATGTGACCCATTTTGTATTTGATACAAAAGATGTGATCCTATATCGTTCATGATGAAACATGTGAGTGGGGACATCCTATGCAATGAGTTTGCATAAGATTGGACCATGAAATAATCACTTTTACTTTATAACACCGTTTACTATTAAAATTAATTATTTCAACTTGATGACCTAGATAACTTGATGACCTAAGCTAACTATGAACCCCTATTTGTTTGAGATTATCCTTTAATCTTCATGGGTGAGAGGGTTCGGAGTTCGTCAACTAAATAAGCCCCCCATCTTAGGAATAAAGACTAGGCAGATAGCTAGGGACATAGTCCTGCAAGATGGAATTCATTCATACCTTAGTTAAGGTTAGTAGAGAAGTTGTTCCCTTAAGTACTTACTTCAAGTCTTCAACAAGGGGCCTCACCCTCTCATTGACCCGAGAGGGACTTGGTTTGTTGGTTAAACCACAAACCAATTGTTCATTAGAGGATTAGTGAGACTTAAGGAACAAGATGTAATTACATAGATAAAACGGTAATTTTGATACAACTATAATTATGGACAACTTGTGAAGCATCGACTTACTAATTATGGTTATATCAAGTGGACAGAAATATATCTACAGTGAGGAGAGTGTAGCTACTAGGCTATAGTGGAGTGTCCCAGTAGTTAACGAATGTTAATTAACTTGGTTAAATAGTTTAGTGGGTTAATTTTGGATCGTTGGAGCTCATGATCTGTAGGTTCATGAGGTTCATTTGTTAGCTCATGGACTATTCCTTAGAATAGTATGATGAAAGAATTTCAAGATGTTCAAATTCGGTTAAGGAGCAAATTTTACAAATTGTTCGTTCAATTATGAATTAGACGAAATTGGAGAGTAAGGGATATTTAAATATGATTTAAATATCAATCAGATGAATAGAGATTCATTAGGTCGGAAATTGACGAACCAACTGGAGAAATTATTAATTTAATGTTTTAATATTCAATATTAATTAAATTGTTTAATTAATTATAAGGGCTTTTTCAAATATAGCAAAAGGAACCAAAATATTTACACATATAGCAAAATTTCACTATCTATCTGTGATAGACCGCATTAGATCGTGATAGACTACTATCTGTGTCACGATAGACACAGATAGTATAGCGATATATCGCAGTCTATTATAGATAGACTGTGTAGTTTGCCTTAATCACCATGAAAGGTGTTAATTCAATAACAAATTAGATTTGCTTAAGTTCCTCTTCGTATAGGAGAAAACTTGATGAAATTGGGGTTGAGTTCCTAGTGGAATTTTGGCTGAAAATTCAAGGAAACAAAAACTCTCCAAAATCTCTCTTTTCCCTCAAATTTGCTCCTAGATCCCACAATCCGTTCTAAGGCTAGAGAATAATGAGAAAGACTCTTGTGGTAGTCCACGAAGTGTTCATGAAAAAAAAACTTGGAGTAGATTGCTTCAATTTTGAGCTACAACAAGTAAGTACCATGCCTCTGTTTTTCGGTTCTTAGAACTTGCATGTTTAATCCTCAAAATTAATGGAATTAAAGTGCTTTATATCCTAATTGCTTCCGCTGTGCTATTCCTAACTCCTTCATGATATATGTTAACGACCATAAGATCTTTAGTTTGAACCTCATTAGATATATTGTGTTAAAAAAAATAAAATAAAATAAAATAAGAGAAAAGAAAAGAAAAGAAAATAGTAGAATTTCTAAGAATTTACCTTGTTTGACATTGCTACTATGCTATTACCTTTTATTTTTTATTTTTCTTCTTGTTTCTTTTTAGACTCTTCATGTAACATGGATGTTCGTTTTACACTGCCATAAAATCGTTGTCATGAAAAACATCTGTTAATGAGCACAAGTCACCACTAAGACTACTTTTGCATACTCGCTTCCTAAGTTGAGCTTTCAGGTGGCTAAAAACACGGGTGTCATGAATGCCCATGGTTACTTAGTTAACTCTATACGATGGAGTGTCACTTTCTTTTTAATTTCCTTTTTGTTTTTTTCTTATATAAGACTGAGTAGGAATGAATGGTATAAAACTATATAACAATACAATACAAACTTTTCCCTCCTCAAAACTTAAAGTTGTAAGTGTCCCCATTAACAAACTTGAAATGAAGAAAACAAGATAAGTTTGAATGAGGAGAGGAAAACACAAGGAGAGAATTATGTTTTGAATTTATAACGGAGAGAATGGTACAAATTCAACAAACACTACATAATTAACTATTTTTATAAATTAATTGTTTTAAACCTTCCCCTTTACCCAAAAAGTCTTATAACGACAAATAATATAATGAAAACTAAGTTTGTTCCATCATAATCTTTTTTTTTTTTCTTTTTTGAGTATATCCTCATATCTACTAAATAATTAGTTTCCAAATACCTACTATTCTAGCAAGAGCGACACATCCCTAATTTTAAAAACTAAGTTGTTATTTTGTAACTAAATGTCATTAATATTATTTGTTTATGCAGATTTTCTTCTAAATGGGATTGTATAAATATCCAGTGCACTATTTGTAATTCTGCATCTCAATTTAAAAAGCAATCACAAAGTGGCTTTTCAAAGGCAATATGATGAAGCAAATGGAAACGAGACGTACGAAAAAGCAGTGTGTGGTGTTGTTGTTACTGTTTTGTTTGGCAGTACTTGAAGAAACCAAGGTTGCAGAGCTTGCTTGCAAAATGGCAGATCCATGTTGTGAATCGGCTAAGCAATGGCCAAATCTTGTTGGTTCATTGCAAATCCAAAGACAATTATTTAGGAGAACACAAGCTTAGTGTTGGATCTGAATTCAATTGGAGATTTAAAGTAAACTTTTGGAATACGACATTGTTTTGGTGTTACTTGCAGAAGCCCAATGGACTACATTCGTCATTCGAAGCCTTTTGGATTGAGAGCACATCAGTTTGGCTCTATGATATGTGCTACGATTCTGAATGCATTTAGATAGCTAAAGATGATGGAATTTATTTGAGAGACAACACTAATCAAAAAGATGTTTTGATTCATAAGTGGAAATAATTATGCACCAAAATCACATCACTCCATTATTATATGTGGCTTGTCTGGATTAAAATATATATATAAGGTTTTGATTAATATAAAGTTTTTGATACTCACATCTTGTTTTTTCTTCAGTTTTTTAAGTTATTGCACAAGTCGATTTCTGTTTCTAGTTCTTCGTTCCAATGATATTAATCTAAGAGCAATATAGTTTACTAAATCCCAAACTAATCTCTCTTGAGATCTAATTCGACGAGTGAACAAGTTTTAATGAATCTTAATAAAGTTTTTACTTCATAATTTTTGAAATGTAGTATTTCCTTGGATTTAATAGTAATAAGTCCATAATCTTATTCTTTCAAATATATCACCAAAATCTTTTTTAAAGAGTTTTAATCGGAAAATAAATTGAGAAATGGTAAGAGACAGGCAAAAATGTAAAGGAAAAATGAGGAAAAATAAAGAAAAGAGAGTTACAATAGATTTCATCACACCCACTGTGTCCTAAATCATCCAAAATCAATTTAATATGTTCTTTTAGTATGAATTGGGTTGAGGGGAAATCCACTCACGGGCCTCATGGTCACTCAAACATCTCAGATGCCAATTGAGCTATGCTCACTTCGGCCAAAATTAATCTAATACTTGTTTGGACACCTTTAAATGCAATTTTGATATCGTCAAATTTTATTTTGAATGATTAAAAGTATATTTCAAATTTATTTTGAAAATGACAAGAGTTATTTTAAGAATTTTTTAACCACTCCCAAACATGTACATAGCACCTTAAAAGAGAGATGAAATATTTTGCAATCCAATTCTTAAATCAGTAATTGAATGTATTATAGCCACCTTTTATAGATTAATTAGCTAGTTTGAGACAACATAATTTTGTATAAAAATTAAATTAAAAATTGTCCTCATCAAGTGATCGTATTGTTATTAAGCCTTGGTTAGATTTTTTTCATATGGGTTCCGATAATTAAACATTATATAGTAAATAAAAATAAATTCCAAAACTGTAAAAAAAAAAAAAAAAAAAAAAAAAAAAAAAAAAAAAAAAATTAATTTAAGCAAGTTTGAGGTCAGTAAAATGCTTGGAAACAATTTCCCCCAATTTGGTATCAAATTGAATGCCAACAACCTGCGTGTGTTTGATACACAAATAAGATTCTACTTTCTGTTTGAATTAACCCAAACAATTTTGTTATAATAGACTTTGAAACGTTACCTTAAAAGTACAAATGTTGGTTGCCTAGGTGAATTGGCATACAGATATGTTAACGACCAAGAGATCTTTAATTTGAACCTCATTAGATCTATTGTGTTTTAAAAAAAAAGAAGAAAAACAAAAGTAAAGAAAAGAGTATAATTTCTAAGAATTTACCTTCTTTGGGATTGCTACTATACTATTACCTTTTATTTTTATTTTTCTTCTTGTTTCTTTTTAGAATCTTCATGTAACATGTATGTTCGTTTTAGGCTACTATAAAATCGTTGTCATGAAAAACATCTGCTAATAAGCACAAGTCACCACTAAGACTACTTTTGCATACTCACTTCCTAAGTTGACCTTTCATGTAGTTAAAAACACAGGTGTCATGAATGCCCATGGTTACTTAGTTAACTCTTGGCAGATTGTCAGTTTCTTTTTAACTTGTTTTTTATTTTTTTCCTTATATAAGGCCGAGTAGGAATGAATGGTATAACACTATATAACAATACAATACAAACTTTTCCTTCCTCAAAAATTAAAGTTGTAAGTGTGACATCCCAAATTTTTAGCTAATTTTAATTTAATTATTTTAAATTATTTAGGTGATAAATTGAATTTTTGAAGTTAAAATTCAATTATTGGATTAAGATAATTCAATTTGGGTTAATTGGTAAAATAGCTTGGAATTGAAATTTAATCTAAGGAAAATTTAAATTTAATTTAAGGAGAAGTTTGTTATGATATTTTGGAGATTTGAAATTTTGAAAGGAATTGAATTTATTTTTGTGGATTTATGTGATTTTAGAAAACAAAGGGAAAGATATTTATATATATTAGTGGTCTCAAAAACTGTGAAAACGAAGGAAAAAAAAAAAAGAAGAAGAAAATTCAACATTTTCCTTCGTGGGGCACTTGCAAGTGGTGATGCATGATTCCGCAAGTGTACGGGTCATGTTATTATATAAAACGATTTAAGTCTGAGTATCGTATCCATTGGGGATTGAATGGATATATTCACTTAGCTATTTAAGAATTGAGTTGATTTTATCTAAAGGATGGACCTCGAGTTTGGATTTTGAAAACAAGAATACAAGAAAACAAAAGCAAGTGAAACGTCAAGGGATTAGAGTGTTTTAAGAATTGGGGATTGAATGGGGATTGAATGGATATATTCACTTAGCTATTTAAGAATGGAGTTGATTTTATCTAAAGGATGGACCTCGAGTTTGGATTTTGAAAACAAGAATACAAGAAAACAAAAACAAGTGAAACGTCAAGGGATTAGAGTGTTTTAGGGTGTTGATGTCATCAATTACTTCATTAAGTCATGCTTTGGGTTTTCGTGGAATTATGTGCAAACAATATGTTTAACTAGAAACTAATATCCAGATTATTTTCTCTTAAAAACAACTCTTTCTTATGCAACCTAATTGTTTACTAATTTCTTGAAACCAAGTTAAGAAGCATAGCATTAAGATTAGTCATGATCAACTTTCTCTAATAACCTAGCTATTTTCATCAAAGATTAGTAGAGATTAAATGTCATAGGTCCAATTAGACATACAACCACTCAATCATACATCTAACCTAACACTGAATGATGATCAATCAATAAAGAATAAGCACAATAACATTGAAAAACATACCATTCAACGACATCCATGAAAAACACTAAACCATTAACATAGATTCATAATTAAATCATCCAACACCCTAAAACAATGAGTTTAGCCACATAATACCATCAAATACATATTTTCATATGAGTTCTCAAGCATGAAAGTAAAGGGAAAAGAGAAACTTAGGAAGGACTCTCGAATTGCTTCCCGGTGTTCGAACTCCTTCGATCTTCACTTGGTTGTAGCAAACTCACACCTTTTGGGCTCTCTTTTCTCTCAAATTTTGTGTGCCTTTTTTGGGTCTCTTTTGTGTATTTTCTTCTCTCTCTATGGTTGTTGAAAACCCCTCAATATATAGAAATGAGCGCCCAAAATATTTTTCAAATTTGCAAAATCTTCAAAAAAAAAAAAAGAAAGTTGGCGTCGTTGCACTCTCCAAGAGCGCAGCAACGCTATCCATCATAAAAGGGGCAGCGTAGCGACACTCTTGGGTAGTGTCATGATGTTTCCATCATCTTTTTCCAATTTCAAGCATAGTGCCACAGTGGTGCGACGCTCTCTTGAAGCGCAGCAACGCGACGCTCAAGCAGGATCCCAAATTTGGTTCTCTCGGGTTTGGAGCATAGAGGGCAACACAGTAACACTCTTGGCTGCGCTGCCCTGTTTCTATGATTTTTCTGTCTTTTCTTCTGTTTTTCGCTTGATTTTGGCTTGGTTTGGTTCATTTGGGCTTGGACACTTACTTTCTCTTTAATTACCTGAAAAACCACTAGCAAACACATTAAATCCGATAAAAACATCCCTAAATCAAAGGCAAGAAAAACACTTTAGGTGCTTTTCACCACCCCAAACTTAGAAATTTGTTAATCCCGAGCAAAGAAAAGATTAAAACATAGGAAAATTTTAAATAAGTGTGCTATTGATTCATGTCCCAGAGAATAACATATTAGGGGCTCAAGTAGAAACATTCATGCATATCTATATTGTTAAGATCATTCAAGGCCAAATCTCGTCATCCCCATGTGTGTTTGTGCAAGCCTCCTTTAATTCAAAAACAAGAACTCAAATTAGAACTTAAGAGAACTTCTCTAGTTTTCTCCCTAATCTAGCTCATGCACCAACCTTCAAGAATTCAAACATTTCAAGCAAGTAATATGTCCACTAAGGTGCCTTAATAATTCAAGATTTTCTTCTATGGTCAGCTTAAACTTGCATTCTTTTACCTAGGGGCACTAGCTTTCATAAGTTTGACATTTTGAATGATATAAATATAGGCATTAAAACTTATACATTTTTGTGTACACTTTTTTTCAAAGGCATAAATAATCTTTTCTTCTTCCTTAGTCTAACATTACAAACCATCATGCATTTCAATTCTTTAACCAGTTGGGTCTTTCAGAGTGACAACCAAATACACTCAACTGAATCGGTGGGGCCTTTCGAAGTGACAACCAAATACACGCAACTTAATTCTTTTCCAAGTTAAAGTTTCTAAATTAAAGTGACTACGTGCTCAAGAATATGGGAGTCTTCAAGAGGGACTTAAATAGATCAAAACTCAAGATAATGCTACCCTATTTCCAAAATAGGTCATCCATTATGCATATGCAAGTCTCATCATAGCCAATCAACATCAAAAGCACACAACCATAAGACATTCTCATCATCTTGTAAAGCTCAAATCTTTTGAATTTTTTTCAAATTTTTCCAAAATTTACTTAACATGTATATAATCACTGAAAGAAAATTAGCATGCATATCAAGATAAAATCACACCAAAGTACGAAATACACCTCCTACCTCAAACTTAAAACAATGCATTGTCCTCAATGCACAAAAGAATAAAGCAAAAAGATACAAGTTCGCGTGCATGAGACCACCAAAAGTGTAAGCTCCAATCTTTAACTCTAAACTTATATGTGAATTACTAAGCTTGGGGTTTATTTTGACATACCAATTGAGAATGTAAAAGACTTAAGGAAGTTGTCATTATTTGGATCAAGGATTAAATGATATTATTAAGGATTATTATTGTTATATTATTATTATTATTATTATTATTATTATTATTATTATTATTATTATTTAAAGAATTGGGGGAAATAAATAAATGGGAAAAAGATAAATAAAAAATAGGAAATTTGAGTTGGCGGTGGTGAAGTTAAAATGGGAAGGAAATAAATTTTCATCATTTATTTTGCCAACTTCTCATCTTCTTCAAAGAGGTATTTTCGTGTTCTTTAGCTAAGGCACCAAGAGGAAGAACAAAGGTGAAGATTTGAGTTGATTGGAGTGGAATTTTGAAGGGAAAGTTAGTGAAAATATGAAGAACATCAAGGTAGTTTGCAATCTGTGCAAATCTGGACAAGTTGTGGTGTTTGAAGAATATCGAGCTATAAAAATCAAGTTTGAAGTTACAATTTTGAAGTTAGAAAGTTAACTCATTTCTTAATATCTTTTGTGAAGGATGCTAGAGCTAATTGTGAAAGAAAATGGGTGGTATTGTAGGTAGAAGTGACTAGTTTGAAGTTACTAGTCAATCTGGAGATGTGGCTGTTTTGAAGGTATTTCCGGGCCATTCAAGGGTTTCCAAGACCTCAAATTTTGAGGTAAGTTTATTACGGAGTTAATTTTGAGATTTTTGCAAAATGTTTGAATTAATTTGGTTAGAAATTGAGTAAAAATGAGCTGGTTTAAGATTGGTGTAAATCTGGAAAAAAAAAACAGGGAAAGTGTTGGCTAGGGGAGAGCAGCTAGCAACCCACGCCATCAGCACGCCTATGAGCATGTTTTTCCACCCACCTGCCATGCCATAAGCCTCATTTGCACACCCATAAGCCTGTCAATGCTTAATTTGTGACTTTTGTTAGTTTTGGCTTCAATTTGAATATTTTTTGGTTTATTTGGCTATTTTCTAGGCTAAATGAATATTTTAAGATATTTTTACATGAAAATACATGAATTTAGAATTTAGATGGATTTTGGGAAATTTATGAATAAAGTGGAAGTATGTTGAATTTGAGTCTAGTTAAGCATGGATAAAGATGAAATTAAGCTTAGGTGGTTAAAGAAACTCGAATTGACTTAAGTGAAGCATGAAAAGCTAGGAGTTGTGTTAGGTGCTATAAGTATGAGTCAAAGGAGTTTAGGGGCTATGGTGGTGTTGGTTAACTCATAGGTTGAGGTTATGAGAATATTAGAACCCTTTTAGCTTGAACGGGTTAAATAGGAAGTAAAACCAGGATTGGTGATGTACATAAATCCGAGGGGACAAGTTCTAAACTGTGAGCGACAAAATGGTTCCAAATGAAGTTTATACACTCTTATGAATCATGTTTTTTATAAATATTTAATGATTAATGATTTCCATGAGTTTGACTTAAAATGCTCTGAATGATATTAGCTAAATAATGTTTATTGAAGCATGATTTATGGGTTTGTTTATTTATGTTTTACAAGATATTTTCTGAATAATGTTTCCTAAGTATGTTTACAAGCTCAGGAAGTGTGGGACATGTTGATGCGCACTTTTAGTGTTAACCGCAAGTGTACGGGTCAAGTTATAATATAAAACGGTTAAGTCCGAATATCATTCCACTGGAGATCCAATTGGGAAGGTTTAAGTTACTTAGCTATTCTAGAATTTAATCAATTTTATTTGAGGATTGAAATTGAATATTATAAGTTATGGAAAAATACAAATCAAGTAAGAAAAGTATCAAGGGGAGAAACACAAGAGTCAAAGAGAGTTCTAGGGTAATGAATCCTTGTTTATTTCATCATGCAATATTATAGATTTCATGGATTTTATTGCAATTCATATGCCTAAGTCTAGAAACTTAATTCCAAGTTATTTTCTCTCAAAAACAACCCTTTCTCATGCAACTTGATTGATGATTAATCTCTTAAAACCAACACAAAATTACATGGCATTAAAAATAGTCTTTAGCAACTTTTATTGTCAACCTAACTACTCTCGTGATAGATTAACAATAATTCATTATTATAGATCAAGTTAAACATACAATCTCTTAATCATACATCTAACCTAACATGTGAAGATGGCCAATCCACAAGAATTAAACACAATAACAATGAAAAGCATAATCATTCCAACAAAACCATGAGTCTACAAAATTAACATGAATTCATAAACAATTCATCAAAAGCCTAAAACTAAAGAATTTAGCCACTCATAGCTTGAACCAACATGTTAAGCAAAATAAACAAAGAAAGAGGGTAAAGAAAGGGAAACTCTAATGAAAAGAAGCTCTTGATTGAGGTAGCACCATCACGATCTCCTTGGCTCTCACGTCGGACTTCGAAGGGCACCAAAACTATCTCGAACTCTTTTCCTCTTCCTTGCAACTAACTCACTCTTTGAACTCTCACTTAATTCTCTCCTTTTTGTATCTCTTTAGGTCGCTGGAAACCCCCAAATTTATAGAGTTTGGCCGCCCAAAAATTTTCCAAAAGTACAAATTTTTCATTTAAGGAAAGCTGGTGCCACGGCGCTAGGGTTACATCCAAAAAAGTTTGCTCTCGGGTTTTAGCGTCGCGACAGCACCGTCCAAGCGCCGCAACACTAAAATGCGTTTCAAAAATATTGCTCTCGAGTTTTAGCGCCGCGGCAGCGCCGTCTCGGCGCCACAGCGCTATCCCCAAAATTCGCCCTTTTTAGTTTTTTAACTCTTTTTCGCCGTATTCTTGCTCGATTTTGATCTTTTAGTGGTTTCTTCTAATTTTCCTCGTTTTAACCTGAAAATCACTAGCAAACAAGTGAAATCTAATATAAACTCCCTTAATTTGAGAGAATAGAAATCACTTTTCAAGTGCTTATCACATGTTTTATGTTTAAATGATTTGTACACCGATGTGATGGGACCTTGGTACCCAAGGACTTCTGTGACGTATCAAGGCAGCCCAAGATTCTGATACTTAAAAACTTACGAGACGGTATCAAGGTAGCCCAATGAATGTTAGGTCTTGGAACCCACTTCAGTATGCAATAGGCTTTGGGTCGTACGCTGGAGTGCCTTTTCCCTTTGGGGATTAGCTCTACGTGCACATATGACAGTTTTCGACATTGAGTGTATTGAGCTTGCTCCACCTCAACTAGGGTTAAAAGCGTACTAGGTTTCAGATGTTTCTTGATGTTTCTGAACTAAATGTTTTATTCTCTTTAAGTTATAAATCCATTTGATCAGCTATGTTTCTGAATATTACGAAGCAGGCATGTTGTAGTAAATATTTTATTAAACTGTTACTCATTGGGTTTTTGTCTAACATTTCCCAAAATATTTTTCGTTTTCTCCAACCAGCGAAAGGATTCCCAAGAGCTTGACCTACAAACACCTTGTTTGTGCTACCGATCCACCCCAATCTCCTACCTTGTTAGTAGTAGAAACATCATAGTAATGGAAATATCATGTATAGCTCAGCATGTAGCTTAGGGTGGGTAATGTTTTGTAGGAAATGTTGTGGACTCTTTGTTTCTACATGATAATCTAGTGTAAATACTGTGATGTAATGTTTCACAAGCTAGAAGCGTAAGCGAGCTATGGTTGTGTTGATTTGTGTGAGGAATGTTATAAACTGTCTATTAGGTACTCCAAACGAACAAGATTATGTGGATGTATGAATGGTTTGCTTATTAGGTAATTGGTTAAGCAAATATACAGGGAACAAGTTTAGCATGTATTCATGCCCTTTTTGGGAGGGGGTGTGACAAAAAGGCTTGGCAGAATGAGTACTTTGCACCAATTTCCTGAAAAATAATTAGAGGCATATGCATGGCTTCTTAAAAAAGAAAACTGACCAAACAAACAAACTAAAATTAAAGAAAGCAATATGTAATGACCCGACTTCCTAGGACTTGAACTAGATCGTCACTATATGCATGCATACATCTCAAAAGACTCTTTTTCATAATTTTACTAAAAATCGAGGAAACATCACTAAGGTAAATAAATTTTTCGTCGTTTAAACAAAAAAAAAAAATCTTTAATTGGGGTACCCCTAAGACATTAATGTACCAAAATAGAAAATTTGGAATAAAGCAATAAATAAAGGAAAATATAGTTTTAGTTTCAATAACAAATCTCAAGTACTAAAACGAAAGGAAAGCACGAAGACTCGTGCAGAAGCATTAGTCTTGTCCCAATGGCACCGTCAAGTTTTTCTTTCATCGTTCGCCGAGGTGTTCTTTCCCTCACCTGAAAAAAAAAATTCTGAGTACAAAATACTAAGTAAGTAACCCCACTACTCGGGTCAGGCTAAGCACCCATATCCAAAAGGTGCAACATACTAGTGGAACATATATAAGTAGATTAATCCTTGATAGCCATCTAGGGAGCGATTTAACCCATCGTAACACGCATCTAGAGGGCACCTGTCGATACCCAGTAACATAGAAGGAAACCTGTAGGTCTCTAGTAATATAGTAGGAAACCTATAGACTTTCGGTAAAGTAGTAGGAAACCTGTCGGGTCCAGTAACATAGTAGCATTAGGAGGGTAAATCGTCACTTTTCTCTACAAATGCTTATATTAAGTTCACATCATAAATCATATCAACTTGGGCTAATATCATCATACTTATAAAAGTATTCTTGATATAGGCAGCCCAATCTCACCCAAACTAGGAAAATCATTCAAAATTGGCTAAATCACCTGGGTAGTTCCAATAGTAAAACTACTTACATTGATTTAAGCTCCAAAAGTGCGAACACCGACGAACTCCACAAGCTCTTGAAGTAGTACCTAGGACAAAAATCCTAACTTAAATTAAATCCTTAGGCTCTAATTCTATTCGTCAATTTAATCAAATCCAGTCCAAATAACTCCAAACTCTTACCCAAAATGCAACTCGCTTCAACTTTGCTTAAAAAACCCAAAAACTCTTTTGGTCCAAATTCCCCAAAATTGCTTCGTAGTACTGCTGGTCGGCAGCTAAAAATTTCCCAACACTCTGATCTAGCACCAAAATATCATGTGTAAATTGATTTAAGGCCAAACAACTAATGGGTAAACAACAATCTCCAAGAAAACCCACAAAACACCAAATCTTACCCCCTAAAATTCGAAGCTCCAGTGACTAACAGCAAGAATCGGTGACGGCACACGACAGAAACTCGAGGGGATAGCGCACGACGGCGTTGCGAACCCAAACGATGAATGGACGCCGACTAGAGCACCCACGAACGACGACCGGATGCATAAAGGCAGAGTTGTGGCAGCGACAGATCCGTATGGCACTTGCGTGGACAACAACGACGAGCAACGAGTGACATGCCGCGATCGGCAGAGACGAACGGCGGCGAGAGTGAGGTGCGGCGGTGAGAGAAAATCGAGAAGGAGAGGGGGAGAGAGAGAGACGGCCGACTGGAAAGAGAAGAAGGAAGAGAATAAAAAAACTATTTCCTTAATTTTTTCTTAACTTTGCATGCATCTCGAGAAACCTAATAGTGTGTGTATATATATATAACCTTTATCCTTTTTCTTTTCCTCCCCAAAACAAAATATCAACTTAAATTCCAATTTCCCTTAAATTAAGCAAATTTAAAATCTCACCAATTTCCAAATCTTCAAATCAAATCCTACTTTTAATCTCGAAAATAAATTCAATTTTTCATTGGTTAAATTAAATTCAAATCTTTCATCACACTTAACTTAAATTGAATTATTTCCTAAACATAATCTAATTAAGCCTCAAAATTCAAACAATTAACAAAATAATTCAAAATAATTAATTTTTTAAGAAAAAATTACCTACTAAGTTGGGATGTCGCATTTTTCCCTCCTTAAGAAACTTTTGTCCTCAAAAGTTCTAACGTTAGAACAACTCTGAGTACTTTGATCTCATCTCATCCTCCCGCTCCCATGTCGCTTCCTCGAATTGATGGTTGTGCCATAGAACTTTTACTAGCACTATCTCACGACTACGTAAGGCCTTTACTTCCCTTGCAAGAATTTGAACATGCATCTCCTCATAACTCAAATTCTCATTCAACTACAATGGTTTATAGTTAACTACATAAGACGAATCCGCCATATACTTCCTTAACAAGGAGACATGGAAGACATTATGAAATGCAGAGAGCGACGTTGACAAAGCCAAGCGATAAGCTATAGGGCCAACTAGCTCTAATATCTTAAATGGTCCAATGAATCGAGGGCTCAACTTCCAGAACACCTTTCATAAGTGCCATTTTTAGGAACACTTTATCCCCCACCACAAACTCCAAGTCTCGTCATCTTATATTAGCGTAACTTTTATGTCTACTCTATGATGTTTGCAAGCAGGCTCTAAACTTCTAGGTAGCCTCATTCATAGTCTGCACACTCAGGTCCCAACAATTTCCGTTCTCCAACTTCATCCTAATAAACTGGAGATCTGCAACTCTACCCATACAAGGCTTCAAATGGCATCATGCCATTAATGGCCTGGCAATTGTTATTATAAGCAAACTCCATGAGATGCAACTGGGAGTCCCAACTTCCTGGAAAATTTTAATGCACAAGTGCGAAACATGTACTCTAGAGGGTTTAGCACTCAGCTTGACCAATCATTATATGGGTGGAAAGCTGAACTGAACTCCAATTGAAAACCTAACATTTTCTGGAGACACTACCAAAAATTGGATGTTAAATGAAGGTCTCTAAGTGACATAACTGAAATTGGTAACCCACAAAGTGTGACAACCTCTTTCATATAAAACTAGGAAACTTAAAATGCTGAAAATCAACAATAGTTAACTTACTCACTCTAAGAACCTTTGTGAGCTCAGGAAATTGTACTCTTTAGAAACATGTATCTAAACTGATTAAGATGGCAAAGAGAAATTTCCATGCGCACAACAAAATAATTGGTTATACTTGATACAACATAGTCCTAAGATGCGTAGCAAGGAAAATCTAGTCCACTAAAATCCGCTTCTACTTTAGAAGCATTAACTGAGATGCACATCCTAGTAGCTACATGTGTGAGAAACAACATTGTCCAACTAAATCTCATATTCAATAGACGCCCAGGTCTATAAAACTTATTTGCCAAACCTCATGTTACTCCTTGGTCTTAAAACAGTCGCATATCACTATTTTAGACCCTTCTACGAACGAGTCTGGAAATCTCTTTCATAATAAGGTTCTTGAAGTCCTTGGACACTATAGAACATCAGCCAATCCAAATTTCTTCAAGTTTTTTTTATCACGAACACTTCGTGGACCACCACAAGAGTCTTCATTGTTATTCTCTAGCTTTAGAATGGATTGTGGGATCTAAATTGTGGTGAATTTAGAGTAAATTTGTGAAAAATTTGTGAATAACACACAGTTTTAAAGAGTTTTGAGTAGGTGATTTTTTCAGCAAAATTAACCAAGATCATCAACCGATACTCCATTGATCTTTATGTCAAGAACTCAAATGACCACTAAAATCTCTCTCAAACACTTTCTCTCTTCTCTGCAACTAACTCACACTTTGAGACTCTCTATTTTTTAACAAGGGGCTCCACCCTCTCAATGGCCCGAGAGGGACTCGGTTTGGTGGTTGGATCACAAACTAATTGTTCATTAGAGAATCAGTGGAACTTAAGGAACAAGATGTAATTACAAGGGTAAAACGATAATTTTGACCCAGCTGTAATTACGAACAACTTGTTTAGAGTAGAGTTCGGTACCGGGATAAGCTTTGTATTTGAGGTTTGAGTAAATAGCCCCAGTTATATGTAATTATATCGTTGAACTATGCATGTCTGTTGTGATATTAAGAAAGAGGTGTGTGTTCCCTAGTTATATGTTGATCACTCACCGAGCTTTGTAAAACTCATCCTTTTTTTTATGTATTCTTTTCAGGTAGCAGCAGAATTCTCGTTGTTGTGTGAAGTCGAGGTATGTCATGCCATAGCTATGGTATATTGAGTTAGAATTGAATATAAGTTGTGAATATTTTATTTTGTAAACAAACCCTAAGCTGTCACATTAATCTAAAGTATTTATTTTTATGATTATTTAAACTATGCATGTTAATATAAAAAAAAAAAAAAAAAAAAGAAAAGGAGTATAGTTTAATAGTAGATATCGTAAAAGGATCGATGTTTGCTGTCCTCACGCTTCTTTTCAGGTGCAACCAAGTCTTAGATTCAAGTTCGTACAAGAAACTACAAATTAAAAGATGCAACTGGATTGAATGAGGCTTGGTAGGCTAAGCACCACAAACTTGCTCGCTACCTGGAAGAAAGAAAATTCAAGGAAACCCATGAGTTGGGTTACCCAGTAAGTGATATAAACTAACACATAATCTTAGCATCAAATCATGGCTCAAGTTTTGAGTCATTATGATTTGTTAATATTTAAGATGTTGGTATGTTTTAAGGGTCAAAAGGGGACCCTATGCTAGGTTAATGTTTGCCACTCACTCAAAGTCTAGCTCACTCTTTCCTTTATGTTCCCTTCTCAGGTAGTAAAGAAGTTCCCGTTACTGCACCAAGTCGAGGTCTGCCACATGATAATTTTACTTTACTAGACATTACTGAGTTGTAAAACAAGTTGTAAATCTATTTGAGAATTATATAATGTTATCTACTTCATCCTTACTACTTAAGCTTGGTTTGGATACCAAACAAGAATGCAGAAGTTAGGCAGTAAGTGTCACAAAAAGGTGATATTTGTTGTCTTCACACTCTTTTTTTGCTTAAAGAGGTTAATCTGAGATGGGTGTTACAGCTACGCTAGCCCTTTTATGCCAGTTAGTGTCTAAGACTTTTTCCTTTCCCTTTACAAGACCAAGCGAAGGATTGGTTAGAAACCATTTCGTCAGAGAGTATAACCACGTGGAAGATCTTGGCTCAAGATTTCTTGAACAAATACTTCCCACTGGCAAAGTCACAAGGTTAAGAACAAAGATCAACACATTTCGTCAACAAGAAGAGGAATAACTTTATGAGGCTTGGGAGAGGTACAAAGACCTCTTGAGACGGTGCCCACAACATGACTATCCGAAGGGTCCACATTCTCAAGGGAATTCACCTTACATAGCTTCTCCAGCCGCCATGCCTGTGGAAACGACAACTCAAAAAGAGTTGGAGCAAGGTGATAATGAAACAATCAATTACATTGATTGAGGACATTATAGAGGCCAACAACAACTTCCAACTCACTACCACTCAAGCTTGAGGAATCATGAAAACCTTTCTTATGCCAACAATAGAATGGTTTTGCAGGGTCCATGTAAGTCCATCCCACACTCAAATGAAGTCCAATATAGAAGATTTTATGGTGGAATTTATCAAAGAATCAAGAGGAAGGACCACTGCACTAGAGAACACAATACAAAGTCATGGCAAAGCTGTCCAAAAAATTGCAGTACAAATTAGTCAAATAGCCACTTCTCTTCAAACAATGCAAAAGGGCAAGTGGGAAAAAGTTGCCCACACCTTTGATAGATGATGAGGATGAGGCACAAGAGATGAATGAGACCATCTGTGAGCCTATCCTAGAAAATGAACTCGAGAAAGTCATAGAAAAGGAAAATGTAGAAGAGGAAGAAAAAGTAAAGGAACCAACATCCTCAAGTAAGTCATCTAACTCTTTGCCTTTTGTTCCAAACACCCTACCTTATTCTCAAATGTTCTTGAAAAAGAAAATAGAATCTCAATTTACTAAAGTTTTAGAATTGTTTAAAAAGCTTCACATTAACATTCCATTTGTTGAGGCTTTAAAGCAAATGTCCAACTATGCAAAATTCATGAAAGACATTTTGTCTTAAAAGAAGAAGTTTGGGCAATATGAGATGATTAGCATGACTGAAGAGTGCAGTGATGTGTTGCAGAAGAAGCTACCACAAAAATTAAAGGATCCAGAGAGTTTTACTATTCCTTGCACTATAGGTTCTTTGAATGTTACTAAAGCCTTATGTGATCTTGGTGCTTCTATTAATTTAATGTCTTTATCTGTTGTAGGAAGCTTGACATTGGTGAAGTGCAACCCACAAGGAAATCAAGCAACGGTCAAACTTCCTGTAAACAGATAAAGACATTAAGTTAATAGAAGTACCAAGATCACATAAAGCTCTAGTAACATTCAAAGAACCTATAGTGCAAGGAATGGTAAAACTCCATAGATCCTTTAATTTTTGTGATAAATTAATTTATAATATTAATTTATGATAAATAAATTGACAAAACCTTGTTGAATTAAAATTTGAAATTAATAACTTTGAATTTATTATTATTATTATTATTATTATTATTATTATTATTATTATTATTTAGAGGAGTTATTTGATTGAGAAGAAATACTCAGTTAGTGTTAAATCTAGAATTTGGATGAATAAATGAAAGAAATGTTGAATTGAAATGTAAAGTTGGAGAGAGATGTATTGGAAATAAGAGAAAATTAATTCTTAATTTAACCATTCTCTTATTTTATATATATATATATATAATAATTATTAATTTATATAGCCTGTATAAAAACTTCCAAATTGTTTCAAATTATGTATTTATTTTACTTTACTTCCAACATTTCTCTTAAATACACATCAACTCATTATATAAAATGTACAAAATATTTAAATGTCTAATTCATTATAATTTATTGAAAAATAAATATAAGGATACAAAGTAGATTTTAATTAAAACTTTAAAATATATTATATGAAAATAAAAGAAATAAAATTTAAAACAAATAATAACTAAAGTACAATGAATAGTTTCTAATTCCTTAAAACATTTATTTTTGTTGTGACTGAAGAAGTACTAAGGTGTGTTGTAAGTAACTCCAATCTTAGTTTTCCTATTGAAAAAATGAAATAATAAAAAATACCCACAAGAATATCTTTAAGAAAAATATAGGTAGGACAACAACAAGGAAGAAGAAGAAGAAAATAGATTAATAAATTACCTCAAATATTTGAAGCATTTGAATATTGTATTTCTCTTCTTTACATCTCTAAAAAAACACACAAGTATAGCTATAAAAAAAAATAGATACAACAAAAGAATAAAAATTTGAAGAAGAGAATGATTGGCGGACGGAATTCGACACCCAATTCTATGCCAAATAATTAACTGTACTCACCGAACAGTAGTGATGGTAAGACCGAGTCAAACACAAGAAGCACTAGAATTGGTAACTAGGGGGGGTTTAATGATTGTTTGTTTGCAAGAAAAATTAAAAGCATAAAATAAATGCGATGAATAAAAGGTTGAGAATTTATATGAGAAAGCCTAGCTTGGGTTATGGCGAAATTTTCCTATTCAAGTACTCAATCATCAAATTCTCATGACCTAAATCAAGTATTCATCATACTAACCGAATTAATTAGAAAGGTCAATTAATCGACCTAAATGACTAATTGGTCCAAATTCAAATTGATGATAGGCATACGAATTCAAGTGGTCCCAATTGCATTAAGATCAAAGGCAAAATTAAGTTGAATATTCAATTTTCAAGCACCTATTTAAATCTCGTTCGACTCAATCATAGGTTGATTAGAACAATATTCATCTATATGATTCACAAGCTAATTTAACCTATTAATTCTTACAGATCAACATACAATTACATGTCACATGTCACATGTCAATCAAACGTGGTAATCATATAATCAACAAGCGTCCGACAATATGAAAATAATATATTAAATCAAAATTGAGTCTAAGGAATACAACAAATTCAAGTTCAAAATCTCACAAGTACATGAAATTGAGAAAAAAAAACTTAGAAACCCAAGTTAGAAATTGTTACCTTAGCCCATAATCGGCATACCGATTAATGGGAGGAGTTTCAGTACATGAAAGAAGCAAAGATTAAGAGAAAAAGAAGAGAAATTGATGTAATTCAGTTGAAATCCGAGCTATCTAACCTAATAAACGAAATTTCATACTTATATACAGGTCGAAGCATCACAACGCCGTCATATGAGAAATAAAAGTAATTAGAGGATTAATCGGAGAGACATGAGTTGGAATATTGGAGGGCCGGGTTGGGAGGCATTTTGAGAGAGTGAAAGAGGGGCACAGAGATATTGGAATGAGAGAGAATACTTAGTGCATATGTGTTTTACTTTTGCCTTCACACACACGCAAGCGCGCGCACACACGCAAATGCACGGGTGTTTTAATTGAAATAGATATTTTTTTTATAATTTGGGTAAAATATTATTTAATAAATTAATTTTTAAAATCAATTAAAATTAATTTTTCTTATGATATAATTATTACTAATATGTTATGCAATGTGAATATAATTTTAATCTAACTAATTTAATAATTAAAAGTTGTAATATTTTAAAAAATAAATATTAAATTTATTGAGAAAAATATCTCTTTTTTAAATTACTAATTTTAGTCCATAAAATTAAATTTATTATTTAACTTTCAAGTAAAAGTAATATTTTTATAATAATATATGTATTTTTTTAACTACTCTATGGGTACATGTGATGCATTTGACATATTTTTACTTTATTTTCTATAATAAGAAACAGTAGTTTCATTTATTATAAATCGCTACATATTAAAAAATTTTAAACTTATCTTATTGTCAATAAATAATAAATAGTGTAATTCTAAAAATATGTTAAAATTTTAAAATGTTCGATTATGAGTTAGTTTTGGTTTATATTTAAATAATTATGAACTTTTTATAATGATAGAAACATAATATATAAAATATGTATGTTTAATTGGTTAATTTTTCTTATAATTTCCCTTACCATCAAAGTCTTAAGTCATAGGTAGATTATTAATTATCTCTATCATATGCTTTAATTTCATAATTTTCTCAAAATAAAACTTTCAAATGGTTGTGAAAATGAACGTAATTAATAAATTTAGGGATAATGAGGTAGAATGTAATGAACAAATTTAGAAGTTGAGATTATGTAAAATCTTTCTTCACAAAAGAGACGAAGAGACGCAAGATACCCAAAAATAAAATATTTTTTTAAAAATCTTTTTAAATATTCCAAATACTAAGGAGGCTTTTTAAATATAGCAAAATTAAGCAAATTATTTACAACTTATAGCAGAATTTTTAATACAAAATTAAAGGCCACTAAATTATCAAAAATGCCCAAACTAAAAGCCCACAGACGAACGAACGGCGGCCCACAAATAATTGACAAAATAATTTTATTTCCGCTACCCACGACCCAACCCAGCGTAAATTACGAACTAAAATTCGACTTTCCCTCCATTGCCTTTCAGTCTCCTTCTTCTCCGTCTGCAACTGTACTTCAATTCTTTTTCCTCCCTCTTCTTCTCCTTCTTCTTATTCTTCTTCCTATTCTTCTATCATTTGCTTCTTCTCCTTCTTCTTCTACTTCTTCCTATTCTTCTTCATACTCTTCTATCGTCTACTTCTTCTTCCTTTTCTTTTTCCTATTCTTCTTCTTCTTTCTTCTTCTTCTACCATTCTGCCACTGCTAAAGGTATAACTCTTCCATTCTCTTCTCATTTCTTCTCATATTTTCTTATTAATTGTTGTCATTAAACCTAATTTTTGTAAACAGATGGTAAGCAAAATCAAAAGAAAAACGATCACTGAAGAATCATCAAGCAAAGGAAAAAAAACAAAAACTGAAAACCAGAAAGATAAACAAAAATCAAAGGTATAAAATGTTATCTTAAACTTTACGATAGAAGTGATAGCGTTCTATCAATGTCTATCTAGGATAGACTTTGATAGACTAGTATCAAAGTTTATATATATGTTATTACTTCTATCACTAATATATATGTTATTGTTATTGTTATTCCTTCACTCTTTTTCTAGTATTTGATATGTGTTGTAGCATTAGTATCCCCGATAGAGAATGATAATGCTTTATCAATGTCTATTTGGGATAGACTTTGATAGACTAATATCGAAGTCTATCCCAGATACACAATGATAGTTTTATATCAATGTCTATCTATGATAGACAGTAATAGTGTTCTATCAATGTCTATCTATGATAGACTTAATACTGTTCTATCAATGTCTATCAAGGATAGATAGTGATTGACTACTATTAGTGTCTATCAATAATAGAAAACAAATAATGATTTTGTTCTTGCATTACATAATGTTATTGAAATAATAGTTCCTAATATATTATTTTTAATATACCTTTTCCGCAGGTGGAACCTGAGTTATTAATTGAAAATGAAAATAAAAGCTTAAGGATAACAATATACTTAAATTTGGAAATCTTAAAGATCATTGAGAAGAAATTAGATGAAAAAATCTAATAGAAGTTAGAAACGGTCCTTTTGGACATTTTCTCAATCTCAAGATGAAAAAAACTCCCACACAATTCTTGAACTACCTAGTTAGAAGGTAATGTTTTACCAACAAGCCAAATGTCCTAGCTTTCAACTTTAATGAATATATAGCTGAATTTGGCTTGAAAGAGTTTTGCCTCGTCACAGGATTGAGAGGACACAACTTCCCTACAATAGATTTAGAAGAAGGGGGTCAAGTATCTGAACTTAAAAGTGCTTTCTTTCTTGAAGATGATAAGATTAGTAGGAGAGATGTAGATAGAACCTTTAAAATGTAAAGGTGTTCTGAAAATGATACCACATTTAAGGTTAAATTAGCCAACCTCTACATCTTGGTGAGTCTCTTAGTCCCAAAGCAACCACACAACACTATCAATTGAAAACATTTAGATATTTTGGACAATAAACAACTCTTCGAAGACTACCCTTGGGGAAGGTTGTCATACAACCTCACCTACCAATACTTCAAGAAAGCTATATATACTGAAAAGAATGTTGTCTACCTTCAAGGATTCCCATTGGCCTTAGTTTATTGGGCTTTTGAAACGATTCCAAAACTTTCAGCTTTTAGATGTTGGTTTTGGAAGAAAAATTCCAAACAATGGTCCAAGAATAATGACATGGGAGTGTCTCGACTTAGATGAATGGAGAATTTTGCATGAAAACATCTTTCAAGCAAATGATGTAAGTAATTCTTTTTTTTTTTCATTTTTTTTAACATAAACAACAAGTGAGAGACACCTGATAGACAGTGATAGCAGTCTATCGCTGTCTATCTGTGATAGATAGAAATAGAAAAGTATCGTTGTTGTCAGTGATAGACAACTATCTCTATCTATCACAAGCACAATGCTACTATTATTGTTTTCTAACAACTTAACATTTGTTTACTTGTAGTTTTGTATCATTCCACTAAATCACCATGAAGTATTTCATAGATCTAGAAGAAGCAGAGAT
This sequence comes from Citrullus mucosospermus, assembly GCA_030954485.1. Taxonomy (NCBI): domain Eukaryota; kingdom Viridiplantae; phylum Streptophyta; class Magnoliopsida; order Cucurbitales; family Cucurbitaceae; genus Citrullus; species Citrullus mucosospermus. The sequence goes on from CM062063.1 coordinate 31,505,947, forward strand.
GGCGGACCAGGAGAAAGATAACCAAAAAGAAAGAGAAGAACGATAAAATAAAGGAATTGAGGAATTGATTGAAGAAGAAGAAAGAAACAATATATCTACAAAAAGAATGATAGAAGAAATCCAAGAACTGAAAAAATGCCAAAAGAGACTTGAACAAGAACAACACAATTTGAAACAAGGTCAAAAAGAAATCATAAGTTTGTTGAAAACAATAATGGACAGTTTGAAGGATAGACTTCCATATGAAAATTTTCCAAAAGAAAAAGAAAAAAAAGGATGACCATACTGTGCTGAAAAACAAACCTCCTTGTAGCCTTCAAGTTTTGGAAGAAGAAAATGATAATATTGATGAAATAGTGGAGTATGCAACAAAATATGTCTCTGAGGTATGTCTTTAGAATATTGAATTTTATTTTATAATTGTAAAAATACATTTACTAACTATAAAATTGTTTTGTTCTAGATTGAAATTGGAAATAACAAAGAGAATCAAGCACAAGGTTTTGTACTAATAGACAATGATAGTTGTTTATCAATGTCTATAGCTCTCACCTTTGTCTTTGATTTCTATTTTCTGTTGTAGGAATCTGACATCCAAACACAACAACTTGAAACTCAAGAGGAATCAGAACCTTTTCAAACTTTAGATTTGGAAACTCCAAAAACACAACAATTGCCAACCGAATCAAATGAGGTAAGACCTTGGAATATGTTATTTTATTTTTTAATTGTAGCTTAACATATACGAACTATAAAATTGCTTATTCTTGCAGACTGAAATTGGAAATGAAGGACAGGTTTGTTTACAAGTTTTTGTAATAATAGACAGTGATAGGTGCTTATCATTGTCTATCAATGTTATTTTTGTGTTTCCTGGCAATGGAATATGTTATATCATTTTATCTTTGAGGTTGATTATAAAATACTAACTATAAAATTGCTTATTCTTGTAGGAAGTCGAAACTGAAGGACAAGAAGCTGAAGTTCAAGAAGAAATTAAAATTGGAAATAAAGAAGAAGAGAATCAAATAAGGGAAACAAAGACAAAACAGAGAATTGAGAAAAAGGTGAATGTATACCCAGTGATATTTGTTTATCACTGTTTATCTAATGAACCATAATGTTGTTCTTTTTTTTAACTTCAATTTTTTTTATTACACCAAATCAATGAAGAACAAAAACTTAAGAAGCAAGTTTAACAAATTGAAGAAGATACTGATAAAGAAAAGAATAAAGAGATTGTAACAAGAGAGAGAAAAAAAAAAAAAAAAACAAGAGGGGGAACAAATTGTTGAAGACAAAGAAACAGCAAAAAAAAGAAGTTTAAACCTAAGGTGGCTGAGGATAAATATGTTGAAAGATCAAAGAGACAGAGAAAACCAACAAAAAAAGGCAATAAAAAATAAGAGTAAGGTTGAAAAGAAGGTCTCCCCAAAGAAGAAAACTGACAGCAAGGACTTCCCAAATCAAACAGCATTGGACAAAATGATGGATACTGCTCCAAGCTTTGACCTTAAAATTTCTCAACAAAAATCTCAATCTTAATTCTAGAACTTTTGCTTTCTAAACTTTTGTGTTATATTTTAGGTTGTAAATGAAAGATACTTGTTAGACAATTAACAACTTTTGTTACGTATTTTAATACATGTTTTAGTTTATTGTGGTCTTCTTGATAGATACTGTCAGACATTTAAACAATTTTTGCTATGCATAAAAACTTTAGCACCAATACACAGGGATAGACACTAATATTTGTCTATTTGTGTCTATCTACCAATAAACTCAGTCTATCTGGAGATAGACACAAATAGAAATCTATCAATGTCTATCGAAGTGATAGAAACGTGGTAGATGTTTATCAGTAGATAGAAAGAGATAAACATCTATCAATGTCATCATTAAGATTAGTTTGTTGTGCTTCAATTGAAAAATCAAAATACTGTTTGTTTACAACTCAAGAACAAAATAAATCAAAAGATAACTTTCATAAATCCTAATATAAATCCATCTGTCAAAACATGTAAATGAAAAAAAAAAACAAAAAAATGGTTACATCATTGACTAAATGGTTCAAATTTACAAGTCCTACTATTGTGACCTTTCTGATTACAATGACTACATTTTGATGAACTTTTAAATTCACCAACAGACAGAATCCTTTGTTTTTTAGGTCTTCCAGCTTGACGTTTAACAATAGGAGGTAATGTTTTCATGATGTCAGCTTCAACTCTCCAATCTAAATGAACTCCAACAGGTTTAACACAACCTTTATATGTTTCTGCCAATAGTTTTTAATAATAATACTTAGATACATAATAATAACAATCCAAATTAAGCATCCAAATAACAACAAGTGCATATGCATAAGGAATTTCCTCAAAGTCTCATACTCGAAAAGTGCAAGATCCCAAGTCTAGATTCACTATGAATTGTTCACCTCCATCCATTACTTTGTATTCAACATTGTTAATGGGATCAACCTAAGAAAAAAAATTCAATCAGAATCAAAATGCTTACTAAGATAGCAAATCAGTCTGATAGATCATGATAGTAATTTATCTCTACCTATCAGAAAGATACTGATTGACTCTATCAATCTAATAGATCATGATAGTAGTATATTTGTGTCTATCAAAAATAGCAAATCACTGTTTATCTTTGATTGACATTGTCTATCAAAGAAGTCTATCAATGTCAATCATTCATTTTTTATATCTAAATAAAAATAACACATACAAGGAAACTACTTGATTCTCAGCCCAAGTAATCAAAACAGTTTTCGTTGAAAAAGCAACTTTACTTCGATCATGAAACCACTTTTGCAATATATCTCTAATCGAATCAAGCAAACTTGCAACATGTAAATCTATGACATCCTTTAAAACTGAATTTACACTTTCTGCAATATTTGTTGTCATCATTCCATACCTTCTTCTTCGTGAAAATGCATGAGACCACCTCTCAAAACCAACATTACTAAGATAACTTCAAATATTTGGAGAAATTGATTCCATTGATCTCATATTGTACTCAAAGTCATCAAAAGTGTGAGATTTAGTACAAGTAAAGAAAAACTTGTCAATCAATGTATCCTTAAAAGAAAGCTTCAAATTTCTTAAAAGATGCTGCATGCAAACACAATACTCAACATCCCTAAAAACATTTAAAACTCCTCTCGGGATGTTAAGATGCCTATCAGAAACAAATACTAAATTTTCACGATTCCCAAAACTATTTCGTATGTTTTCAAAAAACCATCTCCATGAAGTATCATTTTCTGAATCCACGATAGCAAATGCAGAAGGAAAAATTTGATTATTAACATCTACTATTGACGTAGTTAATAGAGTGCCGACAAACTTACACTTTAAAAATGTACCATCTACAGATATGGTAGGTCTACAATACTTCCACCCCTCAATTGATGCACCAACAGCCATGAAACAAAATTTGAAATGTCCATTTCAATCCATTTCTAACGCAGTGTACGTACTTGCAAAAATACATGAAAAGATTAATAGATAAACAGGGATAAATGCCCGTCACAGTCTATCAAAGATGGGCAGTGATAGACAACTATTGCTGATAGACAGTGATAGTTGTCTATCGTTGTCTATCTTGATAGATAGTGATAGACAACTCTCGCTGATAAACGGTGATAGGTTTCTATCATTGTCTATCTCGATAGACAGTGATTGAAATTTCATAAGAAAAATACAGTAGCAGTCATACCTGGATTCAATTCCTTCAGTTTTTTAAAAAACCTTGGAATTAAGCTGTATGAATCTGCTACATCACCTTTGACCTCATTATGTGCTCTTTTGCCCTCCAAGCTTTTTGATAATTAATATTAACACCAAGTTTTGTACGAGCCTTATGCATAATATCTTTAGGAATGGATTGATTAGTAGAGATAAACATAAAATCATCTTTTAAGCAATAACCAATTATATATGAAGATGTCTGTGACAACTTTGAGTTGAATTCATTGAACAAACATGGTTAGAAATGTATTTCCTAAGCATCCACCACTCACTGCCTTTGTATTGAGATGCCCTAACATACCATGAACAACCTTCTACCAAACATTTAAGCTCAAGTGACTTTGAATTTGATCTTATAGTCCTAAATTGGAAATTCTCCTTCACTGCTATTATGTAAAAAAAAACTTTGATAGTATTTCTTTACTTCCAAATATATCTTTTTCCTTCAAAACACAATTAAAATTAATATCTCTTATAACTTGATCATTTGAAGAAGAAAAATAACCTAAACATAACATACTACCACTATTAACAGAAGTAGAAGATCCTTCCAAAACACAATCACTTATGTGAGCAATTAGAGGATGTTTAGTGATTGTAGCTTTAGCCAAAATCAAATACCAACAAACATCCTTGTCTTGTTTTATTGGGAACACAGTTTGAATATTATCTTTACCAGTATCCAATATTACTGACAATTCTAGCAAACCATCCAATTGAATCTCTTGAAATATCAAATCAACTAAACTATCAAACTCTGTCATATCATCCACCAAAATTTCGGTAACCATATAATTCTCATAAAAATTATATTGCTTCCACTGTCCACCATAAAAAACAATGATAGGAATATTCACCATGATATCAGATTACTACAAAAGGAGGAAAATATTATATAAGAAACTAATAATAAAAAAACATATTACATATAGACATGGATAAAAATCTATCACTATCTATACTACACAACACAGAGAAAACTAACTGATAGACAAAGATAAGGCTCTATCACTATCTATCTTGATAGACAGTGATAGTTTTCTATCAAACTCTATTAGGGAGATAGGCAACGATGGATTACTATCTTTGTCTATCACTGATAGAATGAATCACAATAGTTAGTGAAAGACAAAGATAATGATCTATCATTGTATATCACTGACAAACAGTGATAATATGAAGATGAAGAAGAATCACTACAAAAATGGGAAAGGAAAAAACAAATTGATAGATAAATATAAGACTATATCATTGTCTATCACATATGGTTTTCTATCAAAGTCCATTAGGCAAATAAACAACTAAAGCAGAAGAAGATTAAGAAGACGAAGCAGAAGATACTAAGAAGAAGAAATCCTTAATCAAAAGAAGGAGAAGAAAAAGAACAAGAAGTATTAAGAAGAAGAAAATACAATGAAGAACAAGAACAAGAGCAAGACCTAGAAGAAGAAGAAGCAAAATCACCGAAACTTCACCAGATCACCGTCGATTGCAAAAATCACCATCAATCTTAAATCCTCTGTGTGAAGTAGAATCGAATTGAAGCCCTCAAATTCCTTTGTTTTCTTCTATGTAAAATTGTATGGAAAGAAGAAGAAGATTTTCAGTAAAATAGGAAAGAAGAAGAAGAAGAAGATCATCGAGGCCGAGGAAATAAGAGGAATATTTTCAGTAAAATAGGAAAGAAGAAGAAGAAGAAGATCGCCGAGGAAACGAGCGCAATTCTAAGGGTAATTTCGGTATTTTGAAAATAATTTTAAACAAATTTTAGCGTGATTTCAAAATTGCTATTTGTGTAATTAGTTTTTTAATTTTTTCATTCATGACAATTTCCCAAATTTTAACATAATAAATTTACAATTCATCTAATTTTATAGAATGACAATTATTTTAAATGACAAAATTGTTAGAAATATTTACAAATATAGTAAAGTATCATTATTTATAAGTCATAGACGCTAATAGATATCTATAAGTGTCTATCACTAATATATGGATGATAAACATCTATCAGTATCTATTGTCGATAGACAATGGCATTTTGTTATATTTGTAAATAAATTGGCTCATCTTGCTCTATTTGAAAATAGCCCTTTATAAAATTGACAAGTAAGTAAGTACTCTCAACCTTTAATAGCCCAATTAGCAATCTAAGTCAATAACGCTCAAATGGGTTAGGGACCATTTAGAACAGAACTAAGAGTGCTCATTTTAAAACCTCACGATCCAAATAGACACCTACTTGAAACATCAATGGACCAAAGGTATATTTTGCCCAAGAAAATTCAAGTCCCTATTATACACATTTCTCAAAATAGATAAACCATTGATTCTTTTTATTTTTTATTTTTAACAAATATTTAAACAAAAAATACATTGATTATTTAAATTTAAAAAAAAAATTAAAACTTAGTTATGCACTCATTTCTTCATAACAATGGATACACAAATGTCAAACAACTCTTATTCAGCTTCATATCAAAATTAAGATGTAACATCTCAATCTTAAATCAAGAATAAAGTTTTATGTGTTGGTGAAAAATAGTGATCAAGAAAACTCATTTTTATAGTAGTAGAAGTTGAAAGTTACAAAACTTTTTGAATTCTAAAACTATTAAATTTCATTAGTGAATTAAACTTTAAAAATAAAAATCCTTAAAATTATTGGAGACACTTTTTATATTCCAACCTTTGAGCTTTTATTACCCTTATTATTGATCATTAGTAATTAATTAATTATGTATTATATTGATAGCCAATAGGGCCATTTTCAAATATAGTAAAATGAGCCAACTTTTTTTTTAAGTATAGCAAAATGTCACTACTAAACACGAATAGCCTATCAATGATATATAGTGACATTTTTCTATATTTGAAAATATTTCGAGTAGTTTTGCTAGTTAATAATTAATTATTTATATATTAGCTATAATTGTTTCTTAATGGTATATTTTGTAAATCAATAAAATTAAAGAAGAGATAAAAGTGTCCAAAAAAAATTTTCTAACATCCTCACTTTTTAATACACTAGTTTTTCTACACGTGCATATTTCAATTTAATTTGGTGCATGTTTGGGAGTGATTTTAAAATCGTCAAAATCACTTTTGTTATGATCGGGTCGGAGAATCCCCAGTTTGACCGAGGATGGAGGTCAAATTGGGGATCTTTTTAGGATCCCCGTCCGGAGACGGGGTCGGGACAGGGAGGGTATCCCCGCCCCGACCCGAACCTGATTAAATATAAAAGTTAACTTATATATATACATACATACAATATATATACACACATATACATATACATTTTCGCTTTCGCTCTCTCTCACTCTATCTCTCTCGCTCTCTCTCACACTTTCTCGCTCTCGCTCTCGCTCACCGGAGTTGGTTGTCAAGTCCCCATGGATACCCATTTTTCCAACAGGGATGGGGTAAATTACCCCCACGGGGGCAGGGACGAGGAATCCCCTACCCCGGCCTCGACCCCATTGCCAACCCTACTATTGGGTGGAATTAATAAGAAATTTGGATTTATTGAAGATGTTTTCATTGTTTTTTTTTATTATTATTATTAAATAGTCTCTAATATTTAAAAACAAAAGAATGAGTAATCAAATCCCGACAAAATCTAATTTGAAAGAGATATACTAAATTTGTGAGGAGATATACCTACACATAATTGAAGCAAGCATGGGCTTGAGAGGACAAAATTGGAAAAATCAAGTAGAAAAATGGGCCCTTTACATTATGTTTTGACCATAAATTAGAAAATTCAAAAAACAGCCATTTTTTTCAATTGGTTGTTCCATCTTGGTCATTCTACGCAATTTCTCAGAGTTTTAAGTTTTTGTTTGGATAATTGGCAAAATAAAAAAAACAATAAAAATAATAAATTAATAAGAATTATAGCAAACAATCTATACCACACGTGATTTCACTTTTAGATAATCCTAAAATACCCTGAGAGGATCTAGTAATGGTTTTACTAAATCTCTAATATTTGATTTTTTAAAAATCCAGTTTCTTCCTTTTAAAAAATTGAGATATGCTTATTAAAACAATCATATCTCTTTTTTAGATTTATTTAGAAATTAAATATTATATATTTTTTCTTTAAATTTATTGCAAAATATTATTATTCAAAGACAATTTTAACAATTTAAATTATTATCGACTAACAATTTTGTTAAAGATTCTACGGATTAACTCTTATCGCTATAACACTGAACTCCGTCTACAAATATCAATGAAAACCCAATTTCTCACAATCTCTGCCTCCAACTCTCATTCTCACCGTCACGGCTTCTCTTCCCCCTTCTATTTTCTTCTCCATATATTGCCTCTTTCATTTCAGCAACTCAGTCTCATCCCCGCCAGCAACATAATCCAATCCCTTCAAAGGGTTTATATATAAATTCAACTATATTGAATGTGGAAGATAAAAGATTTTAATAACTTAAATAGTGTATAATAAAGGACTTTATCATTCAAAGTATTCCTTATTATTAATATTATTGACTGATTGCAATTCTCTGAGATAGTATAACCTCAGGAATATGAAACACCAAAGCAGTGTAAACAAACGTCGTTTGCCCTCTCTTCCATCTCAATTAGAGTTTAATTACTGAAATTTGTACAAAGACAAAATTCCCACCAAAATGCAATTGAAAATCTATATAATGAAAGGGCATAATTAGAATAAAAAGTTTCTCCCTATACACCCTTTAATATATACTAGTTCTCAGCACGTGCATTGCACGTGGTATACTTTTATTTTATTTGATCATATATTGAATTTAAGTCTTTTTATGAATAAGTTAAATGCAAATTCAACTATGATATATCTCAAATTCGTCCTAATGTTTGATTGCTTTTGTTCTTTTAATTAAAAAACATCATCAACCGTAAAATTACTATATAAAAATAATGGTAAGCGAGAGTGATAAGACTTTGCATGCCTATGAACAATTTTTTGAAGTAAAATTTTGTCTTTTTATTATGACGAAGACTTTTGGCTCATTAAATTATAGGATGAAAGAAACAAAATTAAAGAAGATGAAACTCTATTTTCGTGATCAAATGATGGAAAATAAATATTTTTAAAATATAATATTATTATTATCTTCAAATTATTTACTTAATTCTTTTTGTTAACCGTTAAAATTGAATATGTGATTATGACTAAGAAAATGTTATTAATGTTATTAATGCTTGTGCTAAGGTGGATATGTGAGGATGTGGAGTTTTTTTTTTAACATAATGTAATTAATATATGGGGTTGGTGTGTGCAATATAACATAAAAAAATAAAAATAGATTTACCTCTCATAAACAATTTGAAGGTTACTAAACAACACTGCATAAAAAATTGAAATTTTAATTAGCAATATATTGCATAATAATAAGAAATTAAGATATGTTGTAAAATTTAGGAGCAAAATGACGGAAAGACGGAGCACAAAAATCGAAAAATTATAATATTAAAATAATAAAATAATGAAATAATATAAAAGTAATTAAAACAACTAAATTAAATAAAATAAACTTAAAATAAATTAAAATAAAGAAAGTGGAATTTTATGAAATTTCTCAACATCAATCCTTTTTCTTATTTTCTGTTCAATGTGTGTATTACAATATCCACAAAAAGCCTCTATTTATAGGTAATTTGGCAAGTAGGTAGTGGCATTTTATGGCCACAAAGGATGTGTCTACTAAGTAGTGGCATTTTATGGCCACAAAGGATGTGTCTTTAGTAGACACATGGCCTTTGCCACTAAGCATATTTATATAATGGACATCTAATTTGTTTTAATATTTATAATAAGATAAAAATAAATATAAAAATAAAAAATGAAAAGATAGAGAAACAAATAAAATAAAGGAGAAAAAAACCTCAAAATGTTGCTCAAAATGAGTAGGAGTGAACCTTTAAAAGAAAAATAAAATGAAGAACTGAAGAAGAAATGGAGAGAACTCTTTTATAGTGGTAGAAAAGAGAAAAGGGTCGCAAAACTTTTGATATTAATATTCAACAATTAAATGATTTTAGTTTCATTGTAGGTTTATATTCTAAAATGTGAGTTTTCTCGGATGTGAGGCAAAGAGTTTTTATTTCGATAATTTAATTATGACAATTATGTAACAATTATATGTGGGTGGGTGGGTGTGAGAGAGAAATAGTGGGGGTAGTGTAATGGCCCTAATTTTAGTAAATCATTTCCTCTCTTTAAATTTATTTAGAAAAAAAAATTTATTAATTATCGTTAATAATAGTTTTACAGCGGGGGAAGCGTGAAGGGAGTTGAGAGTCAGCAGGAGGCTGCGCCGTTTTCGGTTGGGGGAGAGATCCCCAGTTGAATTTTGAACGTGGGGGGCATTTTAGAAGAGGAGAAGGAAGGGGAGGCAACAAGAAAAATAGGCAGTCTAGTTTTCTTCTTTGGAGACACCATTCATCGGCCATATTCTCGCTTGTCCCCGTCACTCAGCCGCAGCGCTCCAGCCCTCACGGTGTGGCCTTAGTCGCAATGCTCAGCGTTGTGGTATCGTCATAGTTGCCGTGCCGCAGCGTCTTGGTCATCGCGTTGCAACGTTCTAGTCATCATCAGCGTTGCCGCATCATTAGCCCTCGATGCATCATCAGTCCGCGTTGCCGCATCATTAGCCTCGACGCATCATGAGTCCGCGTTGCCGCATCATTAGCCCTCGACGCATCATCAATCCGCGTCGCCGCGTCGCCCGTCCTCTCCGCGACGCATCGTCAGCCTGCATCACCGCATCGCCTGTCCTCCCCACGACGCACTGTCACAGCCTACATAGCGCGTTGCCACATTGTAAGGAAGTCGCTGCCTCGCGGATATGCTCAGTATCGCTCGGTAACGCTCGTAACGCTCAGTATCACTCGTAACGCTCAGTATCGCTCGTAACGCTCAGTATCGCTCTTATCGCTCAGTATCGCTCAGTGTCGATCCTTTTCGCTCTCGCAGGTAAGGGACTTACTACCGGGTTTTTAGTGATGTATACTGTCTAATGGCGTTGTTGGTTTTGAATGTCGCTATGACCCATGTTTCGAATGTTGTTGCTATAATTATTCAGGCATGTCAAATTGTTGTATTGTAGGTTATTTCTCATGCTTATGTGTTGTGACTCTGAAATCTCAACTATAGATTAATTATGCCATGACACGTCATAGGTTGCCTTGTTGTTGTGCCCCGTACCCTCACTGTACTATGCTACGAAGGGTGTCCCTCGGGATCACCACCTATGTTCATGTTATAATGTTAGTTAATGCGTACCCTCGGGACGCTTCCTATGCTTATGCCTACACTTATGCTTATGCCGGGTACGCTGGCGCACACGACAAAAAGGGGTAACAGCTAGGCCCAATAGTGGGTCTCTTACTGAGTATATTTTACTCACCCTTTTTCTATGTTTTCCTTCCAGGTAAGGATCATGGTGGCCCGGCACATGGCCGAGGAAATCCGTGATCATACTATGGGACCGTCATACTGCTTCCGCACCTTAGCCTAGGGTAGTTGTACTTGCATTCATGAAATTATTGTTTAAATGTCTTGGTTATATCGATTCTTTTCTTGAGACTTTGCCCAATAATAAAAGGGGTACCCCGCTAAAGTATTTTTCCCTTTCTCTACGTTGATTAAATAAACTTTGGATAGTTTGGCCATTTTATAAGAAAAGATTTCATTTGTTTAAAATGGATGATGTCATGTCTACTTGTTTCCATCGTATTTACGTAGATGTTCATGCATGTTGTAGTGACGAGTTAGGTAGTAAGAGGTCAGGTCGTTACAGGTAGCCACCTAGTTTTGTTATTTGCTAATTAAATCTCATCCTCATCCTACTTTCATTTAGTTTAATTAAATTAACTAAATTGGTTGAATAAAAAAAGACAATAATTCATCAAGCATTGGCCTAACGATAGTGGGAATGTCTTAAAAAGGGCAAGGGGTCAAGGGATTATGAGTTTAATTCATAGTAGCCACCTACCTAGGATGATTGACACCTAAATGTTGTAGGGTCAGGCGGATTGTCCCGTGAGATTAGTCGAGAGGGCCACTCAAAAGGCTTCAACCCATTTTTGAGCTTAAGAAAATAGGTAATTTTGGAAATGGTTTTGGCTTTGTAATCTCATATTCTCTCCCAACAAACCCTAACTAGCCACCACTTTCATTAATCCTCATTTTCTCTTTTAAAAAAAAATTGAAATTTAAAAAAAAAAAAAAAAAAAAAAAAAAAAAAAAAAATCTCTACAATGTCAAGAATCCAACACACGAGAAAAGCTCTAACTTAATTTGAGTCTTTGAGGTGCATTGGTAGGGTTTTGATCCCAAGGATCCATACTTGAAACAACAAGAGAGTTTAGTGTTTTGGATTTCAACCTTCTTTTTTCTTTTTTTTCCCTTTTTTTTCTTCAAGCTCCCCCCCCCTCCAAAAAAAAAAAAAAACAAAAAAACTAAAGGGTTAGATATTTGGTTATTGTTCTTGTTCATATTTCTCTATTTTCATTTCTCTTACAATTATTTCTTTATTGTCTTGTGAGCTTCTCTTTTATTTACTTATATATATTGCTTCACATTTTGTTGTTTATTTATTTATTTATTTATTTATTTTTACTCATTCTTTGTTTTTACTTCTCTTTTCTTTTTCTTGTAAGTTTCTCTTTTAGTAACTATATAAGTGAGAGATTAAAAAAATAAATAAATAAATAAATAGAGTGAAAGAGTGGAAGAGAATAAGAGAGTAAACTAGATGAAAAAAAGATAACTTAGTTTAAAAAAAAAAAATTCCGTTTAGTTAATATTATTATTTTTGTTTCTTTATTATTTATTTCCTTTGTTAGTTTATTCTTAAACTTTATTCTTTACATATTTATCTTTATTTTATGTTTACAATTAGGATTTTAATTTATTATAGTCTTGATTATTGTTTCTTTAGCACTTTCTCATTGTTTTATATGCATATTTAAATATTATATTTTTTCTTCCTTTTTGTGGTCAATTTAATATATTCTTGCTAATAGTTGTTAAAATTTGTTGATATTTTTAATTAATTTTCCTTTTTTTAAAAAAATAATTCGACAATGGATTCTATAAATACTTGGCAGTCCGATTTTCTAGAATCTGAAGGTGAGGAAGTCAATTCTTTGGGAGTCTAAGATCAATTTCCAATATGTTTTATCAAATGTTTAATATATCTGTAAATATCATTGCTTTAAACGTATTATTAAATTATATATTTTATCAATGTAACTTTACATATTTAAATTAATGTCCTTTTTAGTAACTCTAGCATTTTCAGTACTTTTAAGTTTATTTCCAAATCGTTAATATTTAATCTTTTTGAGTTTTGTTAAATAAATGTTTTAATCTCTTTTTTTTAAAAAAAAAAATGTTGTCAAGAGCGTTTTCCTTAAAATTTCCGACGATGAAAATTTAGAAAACTTGGGAGTGATTTTCTAAAATTTTTGAGGTGAGGAGTCGATTCTTTGGAAGTAAAAATCTTTTATAAAACTCTTTTTAAATCATTTAAAAAAAATTTCTTTAAAATTACACTTTTTGTGCTTTCAAACATTCAAAAATTATTTTAAGACTGTTTTACTTAAAATAAAATAATAATAATAATAATAAAAAGTCCTATGGTGGAATCTAGGAAATTTGGGAGTCCGATTTCCTAGAATTTTTAAGGTGGGGGATCACTTCTTTGGGAGTCTAAGATTTGATCTCAAGAAAAAATGAATTTAATTAATATTTTTTTATTAAAAAATTAAAAAAGAAAAAAAAAGAAAACTTCCTTTGTTTAAAGACTATCCTATGATAGATTTTGAAAAATGTAATAGCTTCTCACTTTCTTGAGGTGAGGAATTTTTCCTCAATAAAATGTAGTCAAATTGACAAAATTTGTTCCACTTATTTTATGTAATGATTGATTCAAATATTGGAGTAACGATGGGTAAACAATTAAAGAATATTTTCAATTCAAGATAAAAAATAAATTGACCATCGTTTTGCTTAACGGGTGTTGTGGGGTGTAACACCTTCCCCATACACAAATGACTCCCGAACTCAACTCTAGTTTTCGCAGACTATTTTTTTTATTTAAAAAATGTTTCGGTGTCCAATCACATCATAAAAAAGATTGGTGGCATCTTCTTTTTATTTTCTTTTTAACCCTTTTTGAGGACGTCAGCCCTTCGCATCGTCTCGAGCACGTGGCAACTCCACTAAGGACATGAGGTTCCACCTCAAGAGTTTGGCCATATTCCCCCTCATCTTAAATTGTTTTATTCTTTAATTTTATTATGTGTATTTATTGTGTATTTTATTATTGCACACACAATCACTAGCCTCCTACCCGGGCTTTACCTAATAGGATTAGAATTGAGGAAATAGTAGTGTTGATCTTGGAGGAGCTTATGCTCCTGTGCAGCACACAAAAAATTCTCACTCAATTTGGTCAATCCGTCATGCATGATTTTAGACTAATTTGAGGTCCTTTTTTCATATAGGACATTAGAGCAAACCTCACTTTACTTGGAACCTTTATATTGATTCTATTGTTCTTCACACACTTTCACAAGCCTCTTACCCAAGCTTTACCCGATAAGTTTAGAATCGAGAACGGAGTAGTATTGACCTTCGAAAGGCTTATACTTCTGTATAGGCATGCAAAAAATTCTCACTCAACTTAGTCATTCTGTCATGTATTAGTGAAATATATATGTCCTTAGTCTCAGATATTTTAGAAATATGTATATTTGGTCCCTAAGGTTTGAATTTGATCAATTTAGTTCTTTAGTTTTGAATAATAGGTTTCAAAGGTCCCTACTATATTGATTAGTTGTTGGAACTATGTGTGTTGCACATGTTTCATAATGTTGAAAATGAAATTTAGATGTATTACTTGAATTAATAGTCTTATGCTTGATAATCATTTTTTTTCTTTTCTTTTTTTAGAAAAAATCATATTAATCAAAATAAATTTAAATTAATATGTTTTTTAAAATTGTTTTTTCTATTAAAAAAAAAAAAGAAAGAAAGAAAAAACTCAATTCATGTTAAATGATATGAAAAAAAAGGTTAAAAATCACTATTGGTCCCTGAACTTTAGTAAAAGTAACGATTTGGTCCTTGAACTTTCAAAAGTAATAATTTAGACCCTGAACTTATTAATTGATACTAGTTTGGTCCCTCCGTTAAAAATTATGTTAGCTTGCGGACAGAATTATGAGATGGTGCCATGTGTCATCCTACCTGTACAAAATAAAAGCCCCGATGTATTAGAGAGAATAGTTTTGCCTGCTTTTTCTTTTTTTCCTCCTTTTCCTTCTTCGAATCCTCTCTTCTTTTTTTCTCTTATTCTTCTCCTGCATCTTCTTCTTCTCCGACTTCTTCTTCTTTAGCTTCTTCTTCTTCTCCGACACAAAGAGTCAAAACTCTAATGCGACCAAATCCGCTGAGCGAGAGCGAGAGCAAAAGCGAGAGTGTGAGAGAGAGCGAGAGAGATAGAGTGATTGTGAGTAAGGAAAGGAAGTGAGAGTGAGAGCGAGAGCGAGAGCTTTCCGTGTGCGAATGAGTGGTTGTTGGCCTACCCTAAAAAAATGGAGTAAGCATGCTTTTAGTTGTGAATCTAAGTGTGATTCATTGGTTAATAATTTATGTGAGGTCTTTAATGCTACAATCTTAGAAGCTAGAGACCAACCAATTATTTCTCTATGTGAATTGATTCGAGTTTACCTAATGAGAAGATTTCATAATTATAGACAAAGTTATATAAGTTGATTTGTGCACGCGAAAAGCTTTTGCTCTCGCTTCCTTTCCTCACTCACAATCACTCTATCTCTCTCGCTCTCTCTCACACTCTCACTCACTGGAGTTGGTCGCGTCAAAAGTTTGACTCTTCATGTTGGAGAAGAAGAAGAAGCTAGAGAAGAAGAAGATGCAGGAGAAGAAAAAAAATAGTTGAAGAAGGAAAAGGAGGAAAAGAAGAAAAAGCAAGCGGACACGAAATTATTCTCTCGCCTTTTTTCTTTCCTCTAATAAATTGTGGCTTTTATTTTTTACGGATAGGATGATGACACATGACACCATCTCATGATTATGTCGGCAAACTAACAAAATTTTTAACAAAAGGACCAAATTGGTACCAATTAAAAAGTTTAGGGACTAAATAATTACTTTTGAAAGTTCAGAGACCAAATTGTTACTTTTACTAAAGTTTATTCTCTTGGGCTCTCTCTAAATCTTTACATGATTTTTTATTTCAAAAGAATAACACACTCTCAAGGTTTAATTATTTGAATTAAACAAGTACTTATATTATTAAAGTGCGAATCGAAGATCTTTATATTATCAAAAGGCGAATTGAAGAATATACGGGTATTGGGATTGGAGAACATTGATTTAAAGAGTTTTGGATATTTATCATGGAATCACAAGCAAGTTTGTTCATTCCCTTTTTTCTTGTTTTTCTTTTTTTTTTTTTTTTTTTCTGAGAAAAGTGTGTTCATTCATTTATCATATGTATCTTGACGGATTTAATTATCCTATTAGAATCCATTGGTGAATTATCCTATTAGAATCCATTGGTGATAATCGCTTTGACATTTGAATCTAATTGTGTGGACTAAAGCATGTTGAATTTTTTTTTTTTGTACTGAGGTCTGTAAGTTCGTTGGACACCTAATCCACTGAACAATTCTCTCTTTTTTATCTTTTTTTCTTTTTTGATACCAAGGGTTTAAATCTCTTTTCCAATGATTAATCCATATCTTTATATGGTTGAGAAAAGATGTGAAATAGATGAAATGCTAAAAGAACATTTTAAAATCCAGAAATGAAAAAAATAAAATAAAAACAAAAAATAAAAAAAAGATTTTTTTCTATTATGTATCAAATGAAAGCTTCGTCGTCTCATTATGCCATCATGGTCGAGGGTATTGGGCTCCAATGAAGGGATTACTATGATCAAAATATTCGGGTGAAACTGCAGCAAGAAATTATAGGCAAGTCTCTACTTTTGGTTTGTTCGGATCAGTGTTGATGAATTCCAAAACAGTCACTCATAAAATAAGAAGGCAATTCAAGTTAATAGCTAATATCACAATTATGGAAAGCAACAAATAGGATAAATAAGACATCAAAATTTATAGAAAACCTACCAGATCCTCCATCCTCTTTTATTTTTCCGCCTAGGCTAAAGAAAAACTCAAATCTTCTCACACAACCTAAGGTGTACCCACACCTTAATACAAAATCCAATTTAAAAAATAAATAAATTCTTTTAAACAAGTTTGGCTCTAGACACTCCAACAATTTTCTTTGACTATTACGTTTCTAAAATAATGAAGAGAATAGAAAAAGATGAACTTTCTGAACAATGGGAGGATAAATAAGTAGAAAAATATGTTTGCTGAATTTTTTTTTTTCTTTTTCAAGATGGCTAAGAGGATGAAGGTTGATTAATTATAAAATTTGATTTATTTAACATCAACCATTGAATTTATAATAAAATGAATGAATGGTTGAGATTACAAAGTTTGTTGGCCCTAAATCTTAATTATATAGAAATAAAAGCTTAATCTGGTCGGCTCCTTCCTAATAGAAAAAAATTTCATTCTTTCCACACATTACTTCCTTGGGGATGTGTGTGTATCAATGTTGTGAATTCTGAATTTTCGTGTTATGATTCCATATTCTCATACACCCGAAAGTATTTGTTTGGCTATCCTGAATTCAAATATCATCTTTAAGAGAATGCAAAAGAAACAAATTAATACAGAACAGTCTGCGAAGTCAAAATATTTAAATAGGTTTGAACCGAATATAGTGCCAAAACAAGGTAATCCAAAGAACTTCCCAATTGTTCTGCTAAATAGAATCAGACTAAATTCCGTAATAAATAGGTTAAAAATTAGATTATCGCCGTCATCATTGTCGTTATCGGAAATGGTAAATAGTATTCAGTATCATGATAGCTCAGCTCCACATAGATCGGTTTCATACCGTGTAGTTGGTCCAAGCATGGATGGATTTTGCAGAGCAGAGCCTTCTGAGAATTGAACTCTTCAAGAAGTTTGGGGAGAGACAGGCAAGAATTTAGAAACTACAAAAGTTTCAACCCACCAGTTACTTCATCAACCACTTCAACAGGACCTGCAATTTGGGAAGTAAGAAGCGTATTATACTATTATGTTCATTGGAACCCAATTAGTTTATCATAATTTTAGTTAGCACCAAAATGAAATTGTTAAGTAGATCCACCAGTTATGCTAACTACGAGTCAAACAAAAGAGTGAAAAATTTAGCATTCCTCCGATCTGAGGAATCTTGCTGAAAAAGGAATGCTTAATTTGAATATAGCAGCAACAAAGACTCTTTGATTTATAAAGGTTGCATGGAAAAAATCTACTTACCAAGAATTGCCATCACCGTTCTTGAATCTGAAAGAACAGAAAAGTGAAAATTGGTGAACTTGATAAATTTGCCATGAAAAAAACGATCTACTTGAGAGAATTTCATACAACTTACTTGGAGCAATTTGAGTTCTTCCGGCATCAATGGTAATATGAGTTGGTAACTTCAATGATTTTGCCCTCTCCTGATGTACAATAATATAAAATTTTGAAAAATAAAATAACTTACTCAAAGGCCTCAAAGAATAGATGAGATATAGAAAAGAGCAAGCTGCATTGAATTGTCTCAGATATGATGCAAAATTAGCTGGGAAGAAAAGGAAGCAAGATTATAAAGAAGACTAACCAGAAATAAACACTAGAACGAATTGTATAATATTATGCTCATGGCACTATGGGAAAGTTGGTAAGAAAAATAAGATCTAATGAGACGAAAAGAAGCTGACCAGAGGTAAGGCCGTAAAAGAACAAATGTTTCAATAAATATGAAGGGGGTTGGCGGGGTGCAAGCTAAGAGGAACATACGTCTTAATTAGTAGTTTGGCTGTTTTGAAGTACAATAGCCGATTAATTAAGTCAAATAAAAAAAAAAAATAGTGGGTTGGTCAGTTTGGAGAAAAAACTTGGTTTCAGCAAGAAACCAGCTCAAATCAATTGCTTACACCCCCTAATATAAATATATATAACAGAATAGAAAAACTAACAAAGATCAACTAACTGGAGATGCAATGTTCTTTTGACATACACATAAAGAAAACAGCTAGATACCATAAAGTCATAGTGGAAATTTTAAGAAAAGAAATCATAGCGGAATTATTACTTGCAAAACTAGCATGTCTTCCTCACTTTCTATCTTCAGAACCACCTTGGGTTGCGCACACATCTCCCACCTACATGTAAAAAAATTCAAAACTAAATGTATATAGAACGAAGTATGCGATGCATATTAACATAGAGAGGACTATTTTGTAGATACATACCTATTCAAGGCTTTTGGTGCACGATAATGGAGCTTCTTATAGAGACCCAAAGTTGCATGACTAATAAAAAGCAAGTAGAGTAGATTAAAAACTAGTCCAAATCCAATTTACAACATTAAGAAACTGGGAACTTTACTGTGCAAAGGTTTGAGAAAATTAGATCACTAGTTTCAATTCTCAATAATTTAACTATTAAACAAGTAAAAAGGCAGTACTTATACAGTCATATCTGTAGGACGGTATTTCTTTCAATAAAGGTCGGCTACGAGTTAGCTGATAATTGCCATAATGTAATATGGGTTTTTTTCGGACGGTAATACTCAAAAACATATTCCTGAGCATTACTAGAATATTTATTTTGTATGCTTGAAAAGTTTCATGTTGCTGATCCCGGGATTTTTATACCCGATGGGAAGATTTTTTATTATTATTATTATTTTTATCTTCCACTCCCACCAAGTAATTTTACTTTATTAGGGCCTTCCTGTGATCCATTTGGAATGAGAAGAATCATCATATCTTTTGCTGACAAGGATAGGGATTTCAATGGTTTTTTTTAACATCTATCTTACTTGGCCCTTCCTTTGTAAGAATGTTTAAATTTAGCTTTTAAGGAACAAGCACTCATTAGCTTACACTACTTTATGCCTGCACAACGGTTAAGCATCATAATATTGTGTTCACGAAAATTCAGCAGAGGCACAACCACACGTAAATTATTTTGAGAAAAAATGGACTTCCATGGGATAAGAATAGTACAAGGGAGGTGATAACTGAAAGTATCCATCATAATGCAACTCAATATGATTAAATTCCATCATTATTTATCATTATTCCTTCATTGGCAGGTGTTTTTTCAATTACATGTTCCACTTATAATGCCTTGCCTTGTAGGTTGTACCATAAAAGTTCTGATAGTTCTTCTTTCTTATCATATTAAACTGCACCTATGGAACCTCAACCAAGTTTTAGTATAACCATTATGTCCCAATTTGCAATCCATCATGAGAAGTTGAAAGGTATCCGTATGACAGAATACAATAAGAACGTAAAACCCAGAATCTAGTCGTATGCTATAATATTATATTCCACGAAATCTCTCTCTTTCACACACACACACACCCCTTCGTACCATAATCCTTATGACTATTGTCTATTATTCAACTATCAACCAACCAAGCAAAGAATCCAGACAATAATCCTCAAACCAAATAACCAGAAAACAGTTGAGATCCACCAACAGTAGAACACCTAGAAAATGAAGGGACGAGAGAATCCTCCTTATACAGTAAACTAATCTTAAAAATGACTGGTATTCAGAGGGTAATTTTGTCAAGACTCCACCCCTCCCTAGGATGACCCTCATAGTAAAGAAAAAGGGCAACAGAATCCCCTTGCCTCAATCCCATTGAAGCTTTTATTTTTCTTTTTGGTTTTTCATGAAGAAAGCAAGATTTATTGATGATGCACCCTCTTCTTCGCCTTTCTCAATTTCTGACCCTGCTTTACTTCCCATGTTTTATCCAAAACTGTGGATCCACTTTATCAGACTCAACCTTTTCCTCCACGGTCTCATTTGCAATATAAATGCGAGATTTTAGTCTTAGTTTGCTGATCTTCTGAAATTATATTTACGAGGATGTTCCTGATTCTTACCATTAGCACTTTTGTTGTTGTTTTGTAGATTCCATTCATCAATTTTTATTTTTTTTTTCTGATAAGAAGATTCCATTCGTCAATAATTTTCCTGATTTTGAAGAATAGAAGCACTATTATCTTCCAAAATTCTGCATTATGAAAACTTTGACTTGAAGCCTATTTTCGTCCAAAACGTCTCTTGTTGTTGTAGTCATTGATAAATTTTTACTCATGGATATCCAAAAAAAAAAGTCATTGACAAATTAAATTTATTATAGTCATTGTGGGAATTTTACCATACCAGGTGAGCAGTGGGTTGTTAACCTAAGCTTTTGAAAAACAACAACAACAAAACTCCGACATTCACAATATGCAAGCAGCAGTAATATTTAAAACTTCTGCCATTGTTAGCAATTAGCATTTAAAATATCAAGTAATGAAAGAGCAACCACAAGGTGGTAATAAAATACCTGCATTGGGCTGCAATTTTTCCTTTTCCCATTTTCAAATCATTTCTCACAACTAAAACCTGAAGAGACACAGTGAAATGTTGTTACATTTTCTTTAGAGACAAAGAAAAAGACAACATCTTAAAGTAATCGAGAATGATTTTCTAATAGATAGCACAAGAGAAACAGAAATAGACAAAGACACTCAGAGGCAGACCATCTTGAAGTCATCGAGAATGTCAGCCAAACTTTCAACCTCCAGTGGCTCTTTAGGCTTATCCTTCTTCCCATTTTTGCTGGATTCGTTGCTTTTGGCTAATTTGGCTTTGATAAAGATGCGAGGAGGATACTTCGAACCAATATAGTATCCCAAAACAAGGCAGCCGGCCCCAACTACAATGGCACTCAGCCATGCCAGATCCATCCAATTTTAGGCTATGAAAGGCAATCCACCACTATTGAAGTCCAGCAAGGATAATCCTGAACCAGATACCAAATTCTAATTCTAGCAATAGAAATCCTACATAGAACATGAAAAGCTCAAAATTAAAACTCGGAAACGTAAATTAAATACAAAAAAGAAAAGACCAACTGAAGGAAGCAAAAACAAAGATAAAAAGGAATGAAATGGCAGCCACTTCCTTAGATTCAGAATTATGAAGAACAGAAACAATTTAGATTTTTTTCTCACTTTTGCTTTGCAGAAAACGCTAAAAACATTTTGAATGCCATTTACCCCTGTTTGGAACTACGATTTCAAATCAGAATGGATTTCAAATCATTTCTGGTGATTGGAATGAATAAAAACACAGAATTGAGAAACCAAAATGATTTGAAATCTTGTTTTGATCCAAAAAAATATTCAACTAAAACAGATTGGAATAAAAAATTTAAAAAAAAAAAATGCCCCGATTCCAAAGTTGGGTCGAAATAGAGAAGAGCGAAAGAAAAACAAGCGAAATAAAACTTTGATGAGGACGATAGACCTCGAGATGGAAGCATTGCGGCGTGGGATTGCAGTAGAGAGTGAGAGAAGGGAAGGAGAAAGAAACTGAGTGCAGGGGCGTGCTGACAATCGATAATGACAACGGTGAAGATGAGGAGAGAAAAAAGATATCAAAGACGGAGAGAGATTGGCGTGGGTGTGGCTGCCGCAGAGAGTGAGGGAGAGAAACCTTCGTTTATGGGTTGGGTGCCGATCTGCGGCCACGACACAGATGGGAGAAGGACCAAAAGGAGAGGAGACGAGGGTGGAAACGAAAAGTGACACTCACTAGGGTTTACTTTTACTTATTTTTTTAAGTAAATTGTCTAAATGATCCCTTCAAGTTCTCATATTTCAAAACTAGCACAGTTTTTCAAAATTCGTTATAATAATTTCTTTCGGGTCATCTCGATTGAGATTGCGCCTCTAGATTCTAGTCGAACATTGAGTTTTGATCTTTTAGATCTATAAGAAAAGACAATAATACCTTCAATCCACAAACGTTTTCTTCATCAGCGAACTCTAGCGTTTTTTCCTTATGTTTTCTTTGAAATTCTTTGAAACATGAGACCATTGTTGATTCGTGTGTTATTGACATTTATCTCATTAACTAATGCAAGTTTTCCTATTTAGAGCACAAGTATAGACTCAAAACAGGTAGTCTTAATGAGTACCAAAGTCGAACATAGGGATTTTGACTATCAATGATGAATGAATGATTCTCAGCAAATTCAAATGTTGTAATGATTGTTAACTTAAAAACATGAAAAGAAATACTCCAAGCAAGAGTAGAAAGATGCAAATGGAGAAAATAGGGTTCGGAAAAATTATCATCAATCCTTTGAATTTTCTCTTAGATTTTAGTTCATGTCCTTAACCACAAATGAATCTCAACCTCTCGGTGGATAAGCCACATAGATCATATCTTTTTGATGCATGCTTGAAGATTAAATGAACATAATATTGGGATTTTTGTCCTAAATCGTGTAGTCTATATAAATTTGTACATAAATTAATAAATAAAGGAAAAATTATTTATGTAATAATTCTTATTTGTTTGCATAACTCAAAATCCAATAAACTAAGATTTTAGGTTATTTATTGTATCTTGAACTATGTAGTTGACATACAATTGGATCATGTTCAAGAAGTAACCTAAAAGGTCTATAGTATATGGGTGAGGTTGGGTGCCTCATCCTGGTAATACTATGGATACAACCCACTTTGTAAGTATTACAAATGTTGTAAGTGTTACAAACAGTTTGATCCAAGTCGTTTGTGTAATGACATGTAAGTAGGGGTATCTTATACAGTGAGTCTGTATAAGACTGGACCACGAAATTAAATCTCTATTTATAACTCCGTTAATTGAAGAGTTTTATATTTCAAATGAGAACTATGTAACTTGATCTGAATCCTGAGTGCATTATGAACTCTTGTTCATGAGGATCGTTCTTTGATTTGTATGGGTGAGAGTGGTCTTAGCTACCAACTCAATATGCCTACCATTTTGGGAATGATGTCAAGTGAGGAGCTGGGAACATAAATTCACAAGATGGAATTCACTCTTTCCTGACTCTAAAGAAAGTAGATAGGTTGTTCCTTTAAGTGTTGATTCCGCTTGAAGAATGATGTCTCACCCTATCACCCTCTCACTAATTTGAGAGGGACTTTGTTTATGATTGGACCATAAACAATATTGTTCATTTGAGAACCAGTGGTACTTAAGGTGCAAGAGGTAATTATAGGGGTAAAATTGTAATTTGACCCAACTGTAATTATGAACATCCTATGAAGGATTGACTTACAAAATATGGTTATTCAATGGACACATAAATATACCGCAATTCATAAAAGTGCAGCTATGGGTCTTTAGTGGCATGCCTCATGGTTAATGAATTTTGATTAATATAATTAATGGGTTTAACTTATTAATCTCAAATCATTGGAGCTTATAAATATTGGTCCATTAGGTCCCTTTAATAGTTCACAACAGGTTAAAACAAGGAAACAAAGTGATAAAAGAATTTGAGTGTTCAAATTAATCAAGGGAATTAACTGTATATGATACAATTAACATTATGTATGAGATACATCATAAAGTTTATAATGTGAGAAAATAAACTTTATAACATGATTATACGTGTATTATGACACATTGAATCAAATATATAATATTGGATTTCCTTTAATTAATAAAATAATATTTTATTAATTAAATGGTTATTTAATTAATACTTAATTATATATAAATTAATTAATTTTGATATATTAAGTTATATTGATTAATTAAATATTATTATTAAATAAATAACTCCCTGAAATGCAGGGGAGGGAAGTTATCAACTTCCTTCACATTAAATAGAGATGTGATCTCTATTAGGAGATTACAAGAAATTCTAAAAAAAAAAACTCTCTATTTTTCCCTTCTCTTATCAAAAGGTTCCCACAAACCTCCTTGCCCCGAGAGTATACCAGAGAAGACCAATTGGTGGTGTTCTTAGATTAATTGTTTTTGAAGATAAGATCAACAAAGGTAATTAGCTTATTTTCCTTAAATTTTATGGCATGTTTCATAGCATGTATAGTTATTCTTGTTTTGTATAAAATCATAAAAACGATATTGAGGCAAAGCGATTAAACACTTCCGCCAAGAAGATTCAAACCCTTCACATAAAGTGGTCTTTATTTCTAAAGATACTTGTTAGTTTGCTTAATGAGACCGACAATTATTTACTCTCTCAAGCAGACTATAGCTACTTGTTTCAACTAATTAGATGAAAACAAGCAATAGATTTAATACACACTAAGTAAAATAAACTATGACCTAAGATTCATTGGAATGATGATTTATTTACCCTAACCTTTTGAGATTTAGCTACTCATGTTTAAAAAATGTTTAAAAATGAAGATAAGCTAGAAGAGATAGAGATGATAAAAATCATAACATAAATATTAATGTAAAGATTTTTTCGATTCAGTACAAAGGAATTGTAGAGTAGCAAAGTAACAAGGAAGGAAAATAAAGAGAAATAATAGATGTAGAAAGTGAAACACCGGTGGCAATCTCCTGCTCCCCGTAAGTGTGGATGACTCTCTTGCTTCACTAATGTGGCAGTGGATGGTTAAAGGTGGCGACTCAGATTCTTTTTCAAGTTTGTGCCTCCAGCTTCTTCTCTAATGGATAGATGAATGCTTCTTCTAAAAATTCTATCGAAGTAGCTAACATTCTCTTTGTCTTCATGGATGAGTATTTATATAGCGCACCAAAGTTGTACTTCTTCGGACGTCATGTGTCATTGCTGGTGTACTAGAAGCTATGTGTCTACCTATTGCCATCTTTGACCGGATAGTTTGTTGATATGGTAGTATGCTGCCCTTCTGGTCAGATATGAGTCAAGGCAGATAATCTTTTCTCAGCTCTTGATACATTTGTTAATAATCCAAAGGCATGCATTAGGCTTGAGCTCGTTGTGTTTATGTATTTCTTTTTGCTCGACACGTGCATCCAACTCTTGCAATTTTCTTGAAAATTCATGCATTTAAAATGAATTAAGGCATAATAGTATGCTTCTTAAGTTTTCGCACATGCTGAACGCAAAGAAGACATTTTAAAAAGAATTTCTATTGAAGATGATACATTGTTCATTAAATTCTCTCCATTATTCTAAGAAAAGAACTACAATAGCTTGTATTTCTAAAGTTATCAACCATCTATAGCATTTTGCTAGATTTTTACATGTTTTTGGTAGAGATATTTGAATGGATACAATCAATGACTTTTTGGGGGGAAATAAGTGTGGATTTGTCAGAGAATAGCCTGAATCTTGTTGAGATTCATTCAATCTCTCCCAATATTGTTTCAAAATTTGAGCTTTACGACACTCTATGTTTGGTCTAAAGGCTTATATCCCCTAAGATAGCCCCGAGACCAAACACAAAATGAGTTAAAGCTTGGAGCTCGAGACTTATCTTGGTCCTGGATGCTCGAGATTCATACTTAATTTTTACCTACTGTGTTCAATCTTGGTGCTCAATCTCGTTTGAGAATATCCTTGAAATTTAAAACAGTTTCTCAATTTTAGGTCAATAATTGTTATGTCTGTTTTGTTGGTTTGGTATTGAGTTTAGTTTTTATTTCTAATTGTTTCATGGATGGCATTAATATCCAAAATTTGTTGTTTTGATTATTTTCCAGCCAATCTAACTTGTTGTTCCCACATGGGGAAAACAATTTCCAATATTAAGAATAATTTAACACCTAGACAATTATATGTGTTTAGGCAAACATGTTTTGGACATTGTTTGGATCTTAATCTAGTTTTTAATGAGCCTTTGTGTCATTATATTCTTCTAAGGGAGGTGAAAGAGACTAAGGAAGACACAATTAGCTTTAAGTTATTGGGGAGGAAGGTGTATCTTGGTCGAAAGCAATTCGATCTAGTGACGGGGTTGAGATATAACTCTAGGCATGTGGTTGAGGCCAATCCGCATAAACCACGTAGGCAACTGTAATTGGCCTAGGACTAACATTCCATGGACTGAGTTGGACAAGTTGTTTCTTAACTATGAGTTGGCGAGTGATGAGGATGTGGTTAAGATAACTATACTTTATTTCATTGAGCTCACTATGACGGGGAGGGAGAGAAAAACAACACATGGACTATACCATGTTAGATTTCATTGACGATTGGGATGACTTCTGTAGCTACAACTGAGTATATGGTTTTTCATAAGACCTTGAGTAGCTTAAAGGGGAAGTTTCAGAAGAAGCATACAAATAGCAAGTCACATGAGTCGTACAGTTTATACACCTTTCTCGTTTGCATTCCAAGTTTGTTAATAAAAATTCATACTATTTGCTTGCGTTCACTTTTAATGTAATAACAATTGACGAGTTTGTTATTTAAATTGCTAGGTTTGGGCGTATGAGATTGTTTAATCGCTTAGTGGATGAGTTGTGATTCGCTCTCTGATGATGTCATCCTGCGCATCATGCAATGGAGTTGCACGTACTCACCTAGATTGAAGGTGATTCAGACATTGGTGTTCAGGTCTCAAGTATTGGGTTGTTTGTCCTAAGCTCGTGGTTTGTAAATAAATAAACAATTTATTGATTATTGACAAAATAATTTGTTATTTTATTTTTTGTTTTCAATTTTCATAACTAAATCCAAGAAAGCAAAATCCTTTGACTCAGTTGACAAAAAAGGATGTGCATTTCCAGTGGTCAGAAGACTGTGAGAGGAGCTTTTCGGGAGTTGAGGAGGAGACTTGTTACAGCTCCAATTTTAATGGTTCCTAGTGGAGACTCAGGTTTTGTGATCTCTAGTGATGCTTCAAGTAGTGGTTTAGTTTGTGTACTTATGCAAAATGGTAAGGTTATTGCTTATGCTCCACGAAAACTTAAGAACCATGAACGAAATACCTACTCATGACTTGGAGTTGGCTATAGTTACATTTGCATTAAAAATTTGGAGGCGCTACTTATATGGTGCTTGGTGTGAGATTTTTATAGATCATAAGAGTTTGAAATATTTCTTCACACACACCAAAAAAAAAAAAAATGAATATGTTACAACGACAAGTTAGAGTTGGTAAAAGATCATGATTGTACTATTAGTTATACCAACCAAGGAAGGCCAATGTCGTGGTTGATGCCTTGAGTAGGAAGTCATCATATATTTAGTAACTTTACTCACAACTCAAGAGCATTTGATCCAGGGATTTTTGGGAAATTGG
This sequence comes from Citrullus mucosospermus, assembly GCA_030954485.1. Lineage (NCBI taxonomy): Eukaryota > Viridiplantae > Streptophyta > Magnoliopsida > Cucurbitales > Cucurbitaceae > Citrullus > Citrullus mucosospermus. The sequence continues at coordinate 31,533,929 of CM062063.1, forward strand.
AAATTGGCGAGATTTTGGAGCATATAACTTCCTTGTTGGCTAGGTTGGTGGTAGAATAGTTGTTCATTAGTAAGATAAAGCAAGCTCAGGTTTTGTAGAGATCCAACTTTGAGGAGAATTGTAGATGATTTTAGCATATGGGTAAGCAGACTAAGCTCTCGGTAAAGAGTGAGTGTTCCTAGTACTCTGTATTCAGTTCACCTTGGAAGTAGACTTACACTATGCGCGCATGGTGTAAAGGTGCACAAACTCACCAACTCAACCAAAGGACTACTTGACATTAATTATTGTCCCTTAATTATATATATTTTATCGATCCACTCAGTTTTGCAATTCATTTCCCTGCCCAACCCGAACCAAAAATTTCAGCTTTTATATATTTCCAACCCGAACCTGCCAACTTGATTGGTTTCAACCCGAACTAATGAGCAGTTTCGGTCGATTTAGGCAGTTTTGTCAATTTTGTCGGTTTTTCCTTGCACCCCTACCCGAAAGTACAAAGATGTACCAAGACCTGTGCAAAAGTTACTAGTAGGTTTGGATGAAATAAGATGTTGCTAGTTTTATTAGCAAGTGTCTAACATGCCAGCAAGTGAAGATTGAACATTAGAGACCGTCAAGGTCCCTTCAACCTTTGGATGTACTTGAGTAGAAATGAGAAAACATCTCGATGGACTTTGTGAATTGTTTGTCTAAGACATGGTTAGGATTTGAGACTGTGGATTATTGTTGACCGATTAATGAAGAAAACTCACTTTTTACCTGGGAAGTCTACCTTTACAGCAAAAAGATGGGCTCAAATTAACATCAAAGAGGTAATTTAACTTCATGGTACACGTGTATTTATAGTGTCAACCCGAGATCCAAAGTTTACATCTAAATGTTGGAAAAGTTTGCACAAGGCTTTAGGCATGAAACTTGATTCTAGTACTGCGTTTCACCTGCAAACAGACAGTCAAATTGAGAGGATGATCCAAATAGTGGAAGACATGCTTCGAGCTTCTACTTTCAAATTTCAAAGAAGTTGGGAAAAGCGTTTGCATCTAGTTGAGTTCTCTTATAATAATAGTTACCAATATCTATTGGAATGACACCTTTCAAAGCTCTTCATGGGCATAAATGTAGGTCACTATGGTTTGTAGGAATGAAGTGGAAGAGGGGCAAATTATTGGGCTAGAGTTAGGGTGGGTTTGGATTGTCTATGAAAAAAGTATCTTTTAAGAATACATTTTTTAAAAAATATTCTCTATAAAATGAGTTTAAAATTTAAACATGGTTAGGTCTTTTTATAAGTGTTTATATACATAACCTTGTTCCGTTTGTCCTATACCAAAAATGTTTATACGTAAGTTAATTACCATAAAGAACTATTAAACATTATGAACTAATTTCATAGAGAAACACATATATTTTGATTCTTTTTTTAGAAATAAATATATTTTGAATTTAATTGCACGTTTTCTTGAAAGTATTGAATTTTTTTAGAAACTTGAAATTATTGAAATTAAAACTAAACATTAATTTTATTTTTTGTATTAAATTTTTTTTGGACAATTCAATTTTAGGAGCACAAATATCTTCGAAATGAAACACCATCAGCTCCCTTGCAAAGAAGACCATTCATCGATCCAGAGAGAGCAAGAGCGAGACTATACCAGAGGCGACCAAGTTTGGGAGAGATTCTTAGTTAAACACAAAAAAAAAACTCTTATTTTAAAATCCAGTTCCAAATGTTTTCTTGAAAATAGTTTATTTCTCTAACTCATTTTTTGAAAAGTTATTTTAAATAGTTGTCAAACATCTCAATTGTTTTAAAACTGAATAATTTAAAAAATTAAACACTAAACTATATTGATATTAGAAGGAATTGAACTTTAAGGTTGGAAACATGGTGTTTTCGAAAGTTTCGCGGTTGAAAAAAATTCTGAGGTTTGGAAAGAAAGGAAAGCTTAGCTTATTATTGGACCATTTGAGATCTTCAACAAAGTGGGTGTGGTAGCATATCGTTTGGGCTTACTGTCTGCCTTAGATCGAATCCACAGTACTTTCCATATTTGTATGCTTCGAAAGTATGTTACAGACGCCTCCCATGTATTGGGCTATGAACCGTTGCAAGTTAAGGAAGGACTTTAACTTATGAGAAGGTTCCGGTTCCAAGATCGAGTTTTACGTAATAAAACTGTTCCTCTTGTAAAAGTTTTATGGAGGAACCAGTCTTCCAAAGAATTTGACAGACAGCATGCACCTTACTCACTTCAACAGTAGAAATGGTTGAGAGAAGAACATATACGCTACACGCCAATACGCAAAAGTAGAAGCAAGTATCTAAAAGGGAGAAGGAGGATTCCATCTATAATAGAAACAAAAAGAGTTCTGGAATACTTTTATCACATAGCATATATGCTTTTCGTACAATTGAATTACAACATAAGCATGTAATGTAGCTTATATGTGTGCTCCCTAATACTAAAACTAAAATAAAGCATTAAAAATATATCAAACTGAGATGAGAAAAAGCAAGCTAAGAATTGGTCCTCACATTGTTTTGGCCAAATATATATGATTTATATATTGAGATGCTCAGGGCTACACATTTTGAGCGCAGCAATTCTTAGATGAGTTAAGAAGAATTCCCCGCATGTTTACCTTGATCCTCAGCTAAAACCTTCTCCTTCGTTTTCTGGCTAACATCTACAGCAGCTTTCGCGACTCTTTGAAATGTCTGCGTAACCCAGGAAGCCCCGGTTAAGACGTAGCGGTTAGTCATTATGGCTGATCCTGCATTGCTCACAGCTGCCTTGGTCTTCTCAGACACTTGAAACTTCTCATCCATTTCCCTCACTTTCTCATTCACCACTGTTGTGCCAACACTAATTTTCTCGCTAAGGCCGATCTTTTGGTCGAGAGAAGCGACTTTGGATGAGGCCGTTGAAGTCAACTGGTGCCTTTCATCAAAAGACTTTGCCTTATTAAGGGCATCTTTGCCCAAAGTGAAGCCTTTGGCCAACATGCTACTAACAACATCCTCTGCCTTTTGCATTGCAGATCCAGCAGTAGCAGGGCTTGGGTTTTCTGGAGCCTGGTGAAAACATGTTTATTCATTCATGACAGAAATGGCAGTAACAAGATTGAAAATATAGTGTTAAGGGTAAGATTGAAAATACTGGAGTAGACACTGGTACAGCTACAGGGGCACTGGCAACAACAGCAGGAAGGTTGTAATCTGGAGCAGAAGCGATGCTTACAGGCTGATCAACAATTGTAGCTCCCTGAGAGATGCAAGACAGTTTAATTAGGAAAGTTAACAGATGAAACAAGAAAAAGCCTCACTATCACAAATTTCTTCTAAGAAAAGTTCACATTGCGACACAATCTCTCCAGATAGAAGAAGTGGCAGATGTAAATATGGCGTAGAAAAACCAAAATCGATATGAATGGAAGATGCCACTTTCACTTGTTTTTCTGGGGCAGTTGAGGTAGCAAAGAAATTTTACAAAGAGAGATAGAAATAAAGAAACTCTCCATTATTAGAAGTATGAGAATGAAACTAAAAAAGATAATAACTATGAATCTACAGTTATACATAAAAATGATTGAACACATCATGGTGACCATATTGAATAGTTTCTCCAATCTCATCTTAAAGAAATAAATGGACAAAAGCTTGTTAAATCTCCTCTTTTCTGAAGAATGAAACTCTGTTCTAAGTAATTTTCAAAACGTAGCATCCCTTACAGCCACTTTTCATAAATCATAACAGAAGAAAATTTCTACTTTCCAGGAAACAATTTCTAATGAAAGTTTAAATAAATCACATTAAAGAAGCACATACTCGAATAAAATCATTCAGAAGATCTGCAGACTAAGAAGGACAATCAAAATAAAGAAGAGAAGATAAAGAATTGTATCAACCGAGAGAAGAATCGATGTCTCTGCCCCTTTCGGATCCTTAAAGGTAACAAATGCAACTTGAGATCGTTCATTGTCCCTACAAAAACACAGCATATCGTAAATGAAAATGCCTATGAACAAACAGTTTGAGAACAAAATAAAGAAGGAAAAAAATGTAATTTCCCATCGACCTTTAAAAACAGCCAAAATAAAATTTTAGAGACATTACTGATTCATACTTACTTTCGCATTTCGACAAATTCAATTTCACCGGAGAAAGAAAAAAAGTCTCTCAAATCTTTCTCTGTCGCGCTTAAGGAGACATTAGTAACTCTCACCGTTCTCGTCTGCAATAAACAAAACAAAGAAACTGTAACTATTAAACAAAATAACAACAACAACAATAATAATAATAACCAAAATCCAAAACAGTTTTCGAAAAATCAAAGCCGAATTTCGACGGTTTCGGTTTCGGTGCTTCCAATAACTTCCTTGTTTATCGTTCGAAACTTTAGTTTCGAGTCTTATGCCGTTATGACACCGGAAGTACGCAATCTCCATCTCCTCAATACGAAATCACGCATTAGTTCATAAGAAATTAGAGGGGGAAAAAGTGAAACATACTGATTGCTTCTTGAATCCTAAGTAACCGATATTGATAACAAGTAGAAATCATGACTCGGATCAGATTAAAAAATTAAGGGTAACAACATCGGAAGAAATTAAACAGATTGTGAAGATAATGAACAGAAAAATAAACAGAAATTAAACAGATTGTGAAGATAATGAACAGAAAAATAAACAGAAATTAAACACGTACCGCCATGATGCTTCTGTCTGACCCACCTGAGGGATTTCCCAATCCAAGCTCTTAGAGAGAGAGGAGAGAGGAAGAAGGAAGAATGGCCTTGAGAGTTGTGTTGTGGCTTGGCGGTTGTTTAGGTTCCTAGTAATACATATGGCAAAACAAAGAAACTGACTCATTCTATTTTTTTTTTTTTTTTAATTTTTATTTTTCCTTTTCTTTCTTATGTTTCTTCCATTTTAAAATTTAAAGTTTGGTAAATGAGTATCATCATCATTAACTCACGGTATTAAGTTTTATAGTATAAGGAGAGAGATGAGGTAAACTCTAACAATAATATTTAACTACACTGATATTATGAAGTATTTTTTTTTAATAATTTTTAAAAATAAATAACATTAGAAAATTAAATTAATTGGCTGCTACAATTTTGAGCTATGAATAACTATAAAAATGAAGTTACACATCACCTTATTGGTGGGCCAAAATGAAGTTACACACACATATATTGTTCTTACAATTATAACTACCGTTTGTGTATTAAAATGATAATTAGTGTTTTAGGGTCGGTTTGAATTGACTTAAGAAAAAAGGTTATTTTAAAATTTTCATTTTTATTTGATTTTTTTTTTATATATAGAAATGGATTAAAATACACTTGAAAAGTTATTTTGAGTGGTTGCCAAACACTTCAATTTCTTCTAAATTGACTTATTTTTTAAATTAAACACTTGAAAATGTATTATAGACATACCCTTAATCTATTGAGTATGTTTGGATTGACAAGTTATGTTTTTATATATTTAAAAGTATACCATGTCTATAAATTTAGGTTCTGTTTAGTAACAATTTGGTTTTTGATTTTTGTTTTTGAAAATTAAGCCTACAACACTACTTCTATTTACAAATTTCTTCTTTTGTTATTTACTTCTTACTAATCGCTTAGAAAACAAAAGATAAATTTTGAAAAAAAAAATAGCTTTTTAAAGCTTGTTTTTGTTTTTTGAATTTGGCTAAGAATTTAACCATTGTTTAAGAAATATGCAAACCATTATAAAAAGTATGGAGAAAATAGACTTAATTTTCAAATTTATATATATAAAAAAGAAATTTGTTAGACATTTATTAAAAAAAAATTCTAAAGGAATATTAGATACAAAATTTAAAACCTAAAATATACTAGATACTTTTGAATGTTTTTTTTTTTTTTTTGTTATAAAATGAATAGGACTTCATCGGTACAAACACATAACTAAAGAAATTAAGAAAAGAACTAGAAGAAAAAAAAAACTAAATATATAGAAAAGAAAAGAACTAGAAGAAAAAAAAAAACTAAATATATAGAAAAGAAAAGAACTAGAAGAAAAAAAAAACTAAATATATAGAAAAGACAGAGGCAACTCAAAGAAAAGGTCTTAAAAGAGAATAACCTTGAGTCTCTCGATAGAAGCCCCAAGCTAGCTAAAACACTGAAAAACAAAATTTAGACCACACGATCTAACTAACGACTAAGAAGGAAAAAGATAGTTCCACGGACAAAATGTAATGATTATATTTGTGCCAAATATTATAAATAACAAGACTTAGTTTGGAGTTTGGAGTGACCCAATTACTAACAATAAATTGACAAAAATTTTCTCAACTATTTCTATAGTAGAAAAGAAGGAAAAGAAGTTTAACTGAAGGTTTGTTAATTGAGTGGAGCAGATTAAGTGAATGGACATGTATGCCCTTTTTTTAATTGAAGATAGACTGACACAAGGCTAAGGACATGATTGTTAATTCATCAATTTAAAAGTTTATAGCGTGATTGTAATAAATATCGGGTTCGTGGAATTTTCTTATATAATATGCATTTAAAAGGAAAAGGGAAATTGAAAAGGCGCTCCCCCTTCAAACGATCATCATCCCCAGGCCGTCGACAGTCCCAACTCCGTCCGTACTCGTAGAGGCTATCTGCCGCCTCCTCTGACGGCCACGGCCCCCGGAATCTTCTGCAGAGGCTACAATCCTTCTTTTTCCGACCGTTCGAAGGTCTCTTTCTCTCTCTCACTCTCTGTTTATCAGTTTTCTTTCTCTTCTCCCTCTTCCATTCTGCCTCTCGTTCACTGTCTGCTTCTAACGCCATCGGCCCTTTCCCGGTAAATTTCTTTCTTTGTGCCTGATTACTTTTTCTCTGTCGCAAATGCTTCTCTTATTGCAAGCCTTCAGATCTCAGACGGCATGCCGTAGCCTTTCACTGTTTGCAGCGATAAATTATCATTGAGGTCTTTTATTTTGCTTAAATAGATGTTTGAACTAATTGGATCTTGGTTTCATTATCTCGTTTTCTCTCTGACTACTTCCCTTCATATCATAGAGTGCACACTCTGAGAACGAATTTGCGTTTTCTATTACTTAGTCAGCCTTTGTTCGTGTTGAAATGCTGTCATATACACATCCCAGATGGTGTTTTTACCTGCCACTTCGCCTCAAGTATTACATTTGAGTTTATTTTTTTATTTACTTTGCATATATGATAGCTTTTGTATTTCTTTGTCTAGACTAAATTTGTTGGCTATTGCACTTCTTTATCAAGAATTTCTTCAACTGAATCTCTATTGTATATTTGATATCCTCTCCTAGTGTACCTTAGATTGATTTATACGTTTTGCCTTTGTTAATCACATATCTATCTGAAATTTCAGATATTGGGTTTTAGAATCTCCCTTAACAAGAGAACACCAATGGCAGAACTTAGTCTGGGTATATTGATAGACATTCTAGATGAGGAATGGATGAGAGACACACTCCCTCATGATGGTAATTCTCAGCCTTCATTTCTTTTTTTGGTAAAAGAAACAATTTATTGATATGAAATTAATTGTCAGCCTTCATTTCTTTACAGTCAAGAAATTAATTGTAACAAGCTATGTCATTGCTTATTTAATGTAGTTGTTCTGTCTAATAGATCTTCTACTCCCTCCCGTGCTGGTTGTTCGGACTGATGACACTGAGGATTCAAGTATGTCTCCTAACTTATAACTCAATGTTCAATTAATAACACATGGAAAGATTATCCTTATAGTTTTCATAACACATTCTAAAATGAAACCATGCTTTTGCATTCGATATTTAATTTAGTACATAGAGATCCTAAGTCAAGAATCAGTGAGTTTGCGATGCTTTATGGGAGTTTTTGTACTTTAGAGAATGGATATGTAAGATGCTTCAAAGTCACCGGATGGCTTGGTAGTAAGGACTTAGGATGTTGGGAGATATCTTTGAAATCTAGGATAAGAATTTTTCGGCTGTAAAGTTAATAAATTAAAAATTTTTGTTCTCTTAGTTTTAGGTTTGAGGTGTATAAGAGACCTATTTGGAGATTGGCGGGGTGGGCTTGAGCATAATGCAAGGAATGTGTCCCATACAGCATACCTGGGTTTTATATATATGATATGAATATACATATATGTACAGCTTCAAAGTGTTGTTATGGAAAAAAGTATCTACTCGCTTGAATTGTTATTGCCACTTGCCAGTATTTCAAAGCATGCAATGTACATCTATGACGAGCTTGAGTGGCAACTGTGGTGCCACATTCAAGGAGGCAGACATTATGGTTGCCATTCAGTCATCTTTGTAGCATTCTTGGTGAACACTTTAAAGATTTTTTACTGGAATGCAATCGTTGTATTTTTGAGGACGAGGCCACAGATTTTGATAAGTTCTTTGATCACAGAACTGATATCGCTTTTTCTTGGTGTAAATTTACTCTCAGTTTAGTTCTCATAGTCTCGCTTTCCTTATTGCCCGATGGAAATGTTTTTTTTGTTAATTCTTTGGCACATAATTTGTCCTCTTTTGTAACTTATTCTTATCAATCAAATGAAGGAATTCTCTGTTTCTCACTAAAAAAAAATGAAAACAAAAAACACTTTGAAATTTTAGCCCGTAGTTTTTCCTCTTCTGACAGTAGTCAAGGATTTTTTTTTTTCCTTCTATGAACACATATTTCTTCTTCAACCACAAGGAAGGTGATAGGAATGCTATTGACGGTACACTAGTAATTAGTTAGGAAGTTTGTTACCCTATTTAGTTATAATAGGGTCCTGGGGAGGGTGGAGAAAGAGGAAGGCAGAGAATTGCTTAGATGGTTATAGTGTGTTTGGAATCACTTTGGAATAAGATTGTTTTTTTAAAATAAAATTGATTTTTCTATAAGCACATTCAAAAAGAAAAATAATAATTTAAAGAATGTCTAGCATAACTTATTGAGTGATTTTAGAGGATCAAAATTGGTTTTTAAAAAATGCTTAATAAATAAGTAGTTCAAAGAAATTGGATTAATTTAAAACATTTTCTGAACAAACGCTTGAGAGATGGATCATCCAAAAATGGCTTTTAAGTGATTAACTGAAAATCCTCAAAATATGTGGTAAGAAATAATAACATATTTCTAATTGATAAAACCACTTTTGAATATTAGTTGTTTCTCTTCTGTGAATAGTAGCAATTTGTAGGAGAATTCATTTTTGATCCCCTTGGCCTCTTAACTTCTTTGCAGATCAGGAGGCTCAGCCAGTTGATACTGATACCTGGCATGATCTTGCCTTAGGTAACCAATGAACCTTCTCCTAACTAAGGATGGTCTGTTTTCAAGAGATTTGCTTCAAGTTAGAAATTTTATTATCATATTCTCTTGCTGTATTCGCATTGTAGATTTTCGGATTTCATTAATCCATGTTATAGATGTTAAAATATTGATGTAGAAAGTGTTTGTTTGTGGTAAAAGAAACAATGTACATGTTGGTGGCAGTCGGTTAAATACTTTAGATGGATTTGCTGGTCTCTTTTTGTAATTTGTTGTGTGGGGACAGATTGAAATGCTGTTTATTATATGAGATCTCTGTCCAATTCCATTGGGAAAAGACTTTAGAGTTGCTTCCAAACGTATTGGTGTTAGAAGTAGTACTACTATCAAAATTGTTGGTACTTCACTAAGAAAAGTTTATAATTATTTCCCTCCATGGCTTAAGAATTTGATTATTTGATTATGTATTCATTTTTGGTTAGAGTGATTCTAGAAATAGTGATTTTAACATAATTGATTTATTAATTAGTGATTTGCTAAAAGTTATTTTCATACATGAGAACATTAGAAAATTGTTAGAAATAGCCCTTTCAAGTTTTCACTTTTCAAATTAGCACTCTTTTTTAAAATTCGTTAAAGTAGTTTTTCTTAGTCCATGTTGTTGTTCCATATGGTCGATCATAAATGATACTTTAAAATAAGTTTTTCTTTCTTTAGTCCAAGTATAAACTAAAAATGAGGATTTTGGTTTAGATTAATTCTTTGGTGAGTATGATTGGTCTCTAGTCTATGATATATTATAATAAGTTAAAATATTTTACATTATTAAATAAATTAAAAGTGATGGAAGTAATGGAGTGTAGGGTGCACGACAATTAACAACAGAAGTGTGATATGAATGAGAAAAATAGGGTTAAGTGTTGTTATCATCAATCCTTGGAACGTTACTTAGGTTTTCTTCTATGTTTTCAATCTTATTTGGGTCTCACCTCTTGGTAGACAAGCCACATAAATCATGACCACCGCTTAGTAGACAAGCCACATAAATCATATTTCAATGAAGCATGCTTAAAGATTGATTTAATTAAGGTTATTTCTATGTCTAGAAATACTACTTTGCTTAATGAGATTCACAATTACTTACTCTCTCAAACAATTGATTGTAGCTACTTATTTCGATTAGCTAAATGGAAATGAACAATAAATTCGAATACATTAAGCAAAATGGAGTAATTGTTTGTCAGAAAGATGATAACTTTACCTCAACCCTTGATAGATTTAGTTACCCATGGTTTAAACAATCAAAGTGGAAAGATTAAAGGAGATGAAACTCATAATGGATTGATGAAAATAATGAATATGATAAAGTTGTTAAAAAAATGTTCAATGTCTTCAAATATAAATGCAAACAACTAAGTAAAAAAAAAAATGTTAAGCCAACGATCACAAGTTCTTGCTCTTGATGGTGATGGATGTGTGCTTCACTTTGTGCGGTGGTGGGATGGTTGGTCGGCGAGAAGACTATTCTCTTGAGCTCTCTATCCCTGGTTGTCTTCTTGGATGGTTGATTGTTTAGAGATGACTGAAGTCCAGTGATTTCAACATTTTTTTTTTTTTTGGTCTTTGGCATAATCTATTTATAGAGCCCATGTTGTACTTTGGGATATTAACATTTCATCATTGACGCTGTGCAAGCTATGCGTTTACCCCTCATCATCCTCTAACCGATAGGTGGTCGATTGCAGTGCTACAATCAGGGTCAATGCTGCTATTAGGGCTGAATATCTTCTAAGGGTCAAGCTGCAAGTGTTACAAGTCACAAAGCATGCGTCTCGAGTTTTTTGGTTCTGCGTCTGGATGTACGTTGGACGCATGCATTCAATTTAAGGACTTTTCCTACAAATGATTAGGCGTTTTAGAGTAAATTAACTTCATTCAAATGTGCGTTAAGTAAATCAACATGTTTATTGCACATGATTCATTAAATTCTCTCCATTATTCTAAGAAAAGAACTATAATAACTTGTATTTCTACAAGTTATCAATCCATTTGGGCCAAGATTGACCACCAAGATTTAGATAAAAAGTTAACTTTTCCTAACTTATCGGTTGTTTTGGACTTTCTCGGTATCTTGGGCAGGATTAACAATGAGAGTGTACTTATTTTTTCAAATATTGTGTATCTTTTAAAATTGTATACCAAATCTTATATATTCTCAAATTTTCTCTAAATTTGGTTGTCTTTACCAAATATTATATTGAATTCTTACGCAATTTTTTTAAAATCTTTAGCCTAATTTAAGTTTTCACAATTATCTGAATTTTTAAATTCACAAATGCACTTTTTAGGTGGATTTCAAGTGATTGACTTGTGATTTTTAAAATTCAGGAAAGATCAAACTTTACGAAAAATTAAGTAAGGTTTGAGAAATATATAGAATCTCGTTGTTTGAGAATTCATCGAGAAAGCTCAAATATATAGAAACTCAATGTTAATCTTGCCTGAGATTAATACTGAGATTTTATATATTTTCCAAATCTTACTTAATTTTTTGCAAAATTTAATTTTCCAAAATTTAAAAATTCAATTATTTGATCCATTCAGATAATTGGTAAATTCATTTGGGAATTTGGAAGTTCATATAACTGTGTAAACATAAATTTGGCTAAAGATTTAAGGAATTATGTAAGAATTTGATATAATATATGGTAAAAATAACCGAATTTGGAGAAAATTTGAAAAGATATAAGATTCAGTAAGATAACATAATATTTGGAAAAATTAGTAGAATCTCGGTATTAATCCTGCCTGAGATGTACTGAGAAAGTCCAAAACAATAGATAAGTTAGAAAAAGTTAAAAAAATTTTTTATCTAAATCTTGGTTAGACCGAGAAAAACAATTTTATTGAGTTCTCTGATGTTACTTTTTGTATTGTATTTCAATGTTTGTATTATATTTTGTACTATAGTCATTCACTTGACATTTTATGCTTTTTAGTGGATGACATTAATATCTTTATGTTGAATTTACGTATGTCCTAGAACTACGTCTCCATATCCTAGTTTTTTAGAAATTGATGTGTCGATGTATCCTATCGTATCTGTATCTTGTATCTCTGTATCTGTGTCTATTTTTGTGCTTCATAGGTCTTAAAGGACTTCTTTCCCAATCTATTCATTGGTCTTCAATTGGCTTTGACTTTAAAGTTTGTGTGTTTTCTAGCTTTGGTTTCTTTTCTTGGAGTTGGTTTGTTAGGTTTCAAGTATTTTGCTTTTTAATAGATAACAATTTGAAAAGGGAGAAGTAAAATTATAGAGATATTAAAACGGGTAAAATACATTTTTGCTCCCTTTGGTTTGAGATTATTGTCTATTGGATCTCTGAAGTTTCAAAATAAACACTTTAGTTCCAAAATTTACAAAATGAATCTAAATGGCTATTGATTTAATTTTAATGAAGGAAAAAAAGTCCAGTACTACTTTAGTACATACTGTTCCCTTTCATTATTTGACACATCCTTAAATGGTTTATTAATTTATTTTATGATGACAAACCATGAAGGGAGGAAGTATGAAATTTTTTTCATTTGAACCTAAATACATTTTGTTTGATTATGTGGCAAATAAATTGAAATTTTATTTAAAAAGTAAGCTTTTTAAAGTAAAAAATAAAAGGAGTTGAAAAACAAAAATGTTCTTACTAGTCGTTGGTCAAGACCAGCCTTTCGACTTGTTGACATTACTCACAAACCACCAAATCCAAATATTTGCTTACTCACATGGTTTTTAAAAGCCATATAGACTCAGATTTTCTCTTCGAAACATCATTTTTTCTCATCCTCCTCGAGACAGTTTATATAAATTTTGAGAACTCCACACAAAACCATCATTTAACATTCAAAACAATAACAAAAACTAAATCGAAACAAACCTGTTTTTGCATATATTTCAAAATGGTTGTTTTGCTTGAAGCTTTCAATTCTATGATTTGGTGGATGGGTATTTGAATTTGGGTTTTAATTTTCTCTATTTTATCACTTCCTCTAAATTCCAAATGGGACAATCTTGGCTTTCTAATTCTTAGGATCTAATTAGGATCTAAAGCTTTCACAACAATAAAGGAAAAGATAAGTATTTTACGTTTAGGGTTTGTGGTTTTTGGTTTTGAGGGAGCTAATCCCGCGAAGTATTAATTAATTTGGAAATGAGAAAATTGGTGGCTAAGTGTGTGTGATAGTTCAACCGTCAGCCACAACCCACATTACTTGAAGAGGTCAGCGGTGAGCCGGCAACGGGTGCTGTCAAAACAATCAGATGTTTTGGAGAAGAAGAAATCTTTAATTAATATTTTAAGTCACTTTTTTTTTAAATAAACTTTCAATTTTTTTTTGCCACGTAATCAAACGAAAATGGAATGTTAAACAATCCATGTCAACAAATAATGGTCCAGTCATTGTAGAAAATTAATAAATCATCATTTGATCACGTGTCAAATAATAAATGAGAGTAGTTATGTACTATGGTAATACTATATGTAATGGTCTAGTCATTATTATGTTACGTTAGGGTTAAATCATGGACCATTTAGAATCATTTTGTAAACCAGGGGACTAAAATGTTTCTTTTGAAACCTTAAACACAAAATAGACAATAAAATTTAATAATCAAAAATGCATTTTACTCTGTTATGAAATTAGAAAAGAAAAAGTCAGAGGAAAGAAGTAAAGAGAGCTAAAATCTATTGGAGAGAGAAAAGGTGAGAAAAATTGACAACTTTTTTAGAATTAGAATAAAATTGAAATAAACATTATAAAACTTTTAAAGAGAGGAAATTCGGAAGGTGGTTAAAAATAGAGAGAAATAAAGTTTAAAATGAAAAAAAAAAAAAAAAAAAAAAAAAAAAAAAAAAAAAACTACTCACAAATTTAGAAGCACTTGGGAATCACCTCCCAAGTGATTGATAGCAAATCATATTTGGAAACCTTGGTAAGAATAGACATGAAACCATTTCTAGGTTTGTTATGTATTAAAAGAAAAAAGTATTTGAAATCTCAAACTAATTTGATATAATCGTAATGAGTTTACATTTATGTATCGATCGTAATGGACCTCAATCACAAAGGAAATGAGATTCTTTTGATTGTGTTTACTATAAACTGATGCAATCGTAATAAAAAATCCATTGGTGTTGTTTAATTCATAAGAAAACGTAATGAAATATAGATGATTATCATGATGGTTGTGTTTGTTTCAAAAGTAGGGGAGATTGGTGGGTGAGAGGTAGCAATACGAGTTAGAATTTATATAGAGACAATGTATGGGTGGCATGGCGGAGTTGAAGCGTTTAGAGAAAAAGTAAATGTAAAGGGTCAAGGTGAATAGGATTATTTTCATAAATTAAAAATTTTTTCAAGAAACTCACAATCAAATTTAATTAATTTAAACTAATGAAATAATTAACCATATAAAATAATTATATTGCACAAATTAAAGAATAGAAAGAAAGAAAATGACCTTAGTAATTTTATAGTGATTTGGAATTCATATTTCACGCTGTAAGACTCTTTCTTGAGTACTTAATGTAACGATTCTCTTATGGATGAGAACCAAACTCACTCTTTTTGCGAGTTCAAGAGTTAAACCATGATCCTTTTGCTGGTTTAGAATCCAACTTATTTTGATTCAATGGGTTCAAGATTAAACTACTATAAATCTTTTTTCGAGTTCAGAAATAAACTACTAAATTCAATTCCAAGGTGCACCCACATCTTATTAGAAATTTCCAATTGAAATGATGAAATTAAATTTACCCAAAAATTAAACTCTCACAAAGAGTTGATGTACAAAGGTTTAAGCACTTAAAATAATCTCTCTCAAAAGTAACTTTCTCTGATAAAAGAAAATTTATAAAATGTTGAAGGTTTGGAAGAATGATCAACCATAGAGAATTGTAGAGAAATTTTCAATAAAATTTGAGGGATGAGAGATTGTTTAAAAAGAGAAGGGAATATGATATTTAAATAAAAGTTGAAGTTGGATTTGGAAAAGGAAAGAATATATAATAATAGTAGTAGTTTTGTTTTCAAATATAACAAAATGAGTCAAACTATTTACAAATATAAAAAGTTTTACTATCTATCAATGATAAATCGTAATGGATATCTATCGCTGAGATAATGAAATTTTTCTATATTTGTAAATAGTTTAATATATCTTCTATTTATAATAATTTTTTTAATAACAACAACAAGTAACCTTAGTTCACATTCCTTTTTTAATTATTCAAGAAAAATATTGTCAAAGTAGAAGGTGTATATTAAACACACATTTAGTCATTTAAGAACACATATATTTTTCTAAATAAATTATCTTCCTATTGCTACTATCAAAAGATAACAATTAAAAAGTATAGATAATAATCACATCACAATAAATAATAAAAAAGATCACCCTCAAAACAATAGTCAAGCAAATAATGATAAACTCAATCAAGGCATACAAATATAAGCACATCTTTGCAAACAAAAATAACTTAACCTGAACATGAGCATCATATAATGAATGGACAAGTGAATAATACACCAAAAATAACAAATATCACAACTAAACCTTTGTGGTAAAATTGAGGAGCAACGTGATGAAAAAACGAGAGCACGAAAATAAAAAAAAAAAAAATTATAATCTTAAAATAATAAAATAATATGAAATAAACTAAAATAAAAAAATTATAGAAAATAGAAGTGGACTTTTATGGAAAATTAAAATCAAAATTCTCCAATCATTTCTCTTCTTTTCTCACCAATGTGGGTTCTTCCAACAATTACCAAACGTTTGGCAAGTAGGGGGTGGAACTACATGGCCACTAAGGATGTGTTATGAGACACATGACCTTTAAACACTAAACTTGGTTATATGATGGACATCTATTTTGTTATAATATTCATAATACTTCCTCTTAGATGCACATTATATATATATGAAATATGTCTCGTTAAAACCTTACTAGAAAAAACCCAATAGGAAAAAAATCCTAGTGAAGGAAAAAAAACGTACATATTTCATATAATATAATACATCTAAAAGAATACAATACATTTGCTCCCCCGAATATCACTTGAGATCTCTAAGTCGCCGCATTCTAATGTTCTACACCAACTTTTCAAAGGTTGCGGTTGGCAATGATTTTGTAAATAAGTCTACCAGGTTATCCTTTGAACAAATTTGTTGAATAGTGATATCGTCATTTCCTTCAAGATCATGAGTGTAGAAAAGCTTTGGTGAAATATGTTTTGTTCTATCTCGTATCTTTGCCGATCCATAATTTCAACAAAATCTCTCCTCAAATTGATAGTCTTCCTTTTCCAAGAGATCTTCCTTTCTATCACTCTAGCAAGGATACATGATACAGTTTGTGGAAACCACTTCTTGAAAGAATATTGGGATAATTTCTAGAGGGAGGGAGAGTTTTAGAGTAATCGTAGAGATTATTCTGTGTTCTACGAGGGCTTCCAAAGGCTGTATTTATAGAACTCTATGGGTTACTCCTAATCTTATTAGAATAACCCATCTGCATAGATTTTAAATTAAATATTTAATAATATCCAATATTAATAAATATTTATCCAAATAATATCTCATATTAAATGGTTTAAAATATTTAAATCTTCTTTAAATATTTATTTCTGCAGAATCTTTAATTTGAATCTCATCCAAATTAAATAATTAATTATTTGAATCAAATTCAAAGTAATTAATTAATTCTCCCTCTATTTATTTATATGGATTTCATCCAAATAATTAATTATTTATTTGAATCGTATTCAAATAAATTAATTCTCTATATTATAAAGTTATAGTTTGAATCTTATTCAAATAAACTTTATAATAAATCAGGTAATTAATTGTATCCAATACAATTAATATTTTTCCTCATAAATTTGAACATTTCAAATTTTTCTTTCAACATAGTTGATCCTTGTTGGTCCGTGGTGAGCTAGCAAGGGGACCTTATGGATCTACAGATTATAAACTTTTTAATTGAATTAACCTTCATTTATTAACTATAGGGCAAACCACTATAGACCTTGTAACGACCTGACCCCTTAATATCTAACTTGTCGCTACAACATGCATGAACATTTACATAAATACGTTGGGACAAGAAGACATGATATCATCCATTTTAAACAAATGCAATTTAATTTATAAAATGACCAAATTCTTGAAAGTTTATTTAATCAACATAAAATAGAAAAAAACACTTTAGCGGGGTACCCCTTACATTATTAGGCAAAATCCCAAGAAAAGAACCGAAATAACCAAAAATATTTAAACAATGGTTTCATGAATGCAAATACAACTACCCTAGACTAAGGTGCGAAAGCAGTGTGACGGTCCCATGGTATGATCACGGATTTCCTCGACCATGCGTCGGGCCACCATACTCCTTACCTGGAAGAAAAACATAGAAAAATGGTGAGTAAAAATACTCAGTAAGAGACCCACTACTGGGCCTAGCTGTTACCCCTTTTTGTCGTGTGCGCTCGTGTACCCAGCATAAGCATAATCGTAGGCATAAGCGTAGGAAGCGCCCCGAGGGTACGCATTGGCTATAATTGTAACATGAACATAGGTGGTGATCCCGAGGGACACCCTTCGTAGTATAGTACATTGAGGGTACGGGGCACGACAATAGGGCAACCTATAACATGTCATGGCATAATTAATCTATAGCAGAGATTTGCAGAGTCACAAACACATAAGCATAAGAACGTTACTTACAATACAAACTTAGCACGCCTAAACAATTATAGCAACAACATTCGAGACATAGGTTCATAACGACATTCAATAGCCAACAACACCGTTAGACAATAGGCATCACTAAAACCCGGTAGTAAGTCCCTTACCTGCGAGAGCGAAGCTGGAGCGATACTGAGCGATACGAGCGATACTGAGCGTTACCAAGCGATACTGAGCGTGTCAGCGAGACTCAGTGAGGCAGCAACTTCCCTACAATGCGGCAACACGCTACGAAGGCTGTGACAATGTGTCGGGGAGAGGACAGGCGACGCGGCGACGCGGACTATGGTGATGCGACAACGCGGACTGATGATGAGTCGACAAGCGCCTGTGACAATGCGACGCGACAATGACTGGGATGCTGCAGCGTGACGACCAAGACACTACGGCGTGACAACTATGACGATGCCACAACGCTGAAAACTGCGATTAGGCCGTACCGTGAGGGTTGGAGCGCTGCGACTGAGTGACGGGGGAATATGAGAATATGGCCGACGAAGGGTAACTCGAGAGAGGAAAAGACTGCCCCTTTTTTATTCTGCCTCCTTCTCCTTTCTTCCTTTCTCCTAAAAACGCCCCCCCACGGTCCAAAATTCAACCGGGGATCTTTCCCCCAATCGAAAGTGCCGCAACCTCCAATTGACCATGGACTTTCAAACTCCCTTCACGCTCCCTCCGCTGCAAGATTATTATTAATATTATTTTCTTATTTATTTATATGTTTATTTATTTATTTATTTTAAATTTACAGGGAGGAAAGTGATTTACTGAAATGTGGGTCGTTACAGACATGTAGTTGAACTCTTATACACTCTAGGACAAGTTGTGTCCATGGATATAATCAGTATAAGCAAGTCGATCCTTCACGAGTTGTTCATAATTACAGCTAGGTCAAATGTCTGTTCTACCTCTGTAATTACCTCTTATCCTTAAATACCACCGATTTCTCTAATGAACAATATGTTTATGATCTAGCCATAAACTAAGTTCCTCTCGGGCCAATGAGAGGGTGGGGCCCTTTGTTCAAGATCGAAATTAGCACTTAAGGGAACTATTCATCTACTTATCCTATTTGGGAAGGAGTGAATTTCATCTTGTGAATTTATGTTCCTAGCTCCCCATTTAGTCAAATCCCCAAAATGGTAGGCTTATTAAGTCAGAAACTTGGGCCACTCTCACCCATGCAAATCAAAGGACCGACCTCACAGACAGGAGTTCATAAGTCACTCAGGATTAAGATCGAGTTGCACATGATCATCCTATGAAATATTAATCTCATCAATTTAACGGATTTACAAAGAGAGATTGAATATTTCGTGGTCCGGTTTTATACAAACTCTTTATAGGATCAAACTATTTGTAACTATTACAAAGTGGATCGTATCCATAGTGTCACCAAGATAAGGCACCCAACCTTATCCATATACTATAAACCTTTAGGTTATTTCCTGAATATGATCCACCTGTATGTCAACTACATACATGTTCAAGACTTCATGCAATAACCTTGAATTTTTTCGTTAATGGATAAATTAATATTGCATAATTAATAATTAATAATTAAATTAATTAACTGATCAGTTACGAGGTTTTAGGGCACAAATCCCAATAGCTATATTGTCTTTGTATAATGTTGTTGGAGAATTTTTACTAGAAGACAAACCTAGGGTTGGCAAAAAAAACCTGCGAGGCCCGCCCCGATCAGGTTGGGGAATCCCCGGTTTGACTAGAGATGGGGATCAAACTGGGGTCATTACCCGACCACCCATTTATATATAAATATATAAACAAACAAACAAACAAACAAACAAACAAATATATAAGTTGCTCTCGTCGTCTCGCTCTCGCTTTATCTCAGGGAATGGGTCCTCGCGGGGACTCGTTTTCCCGACGAGAAATTTTTGCCCCCGTCCCCACCTAGGGGCTGGGATGTGGGTAAATTCCCCCACGGAGGCGGGGACGGGGAACCCCCACCCCCGGCCCGCCCCACCCTCGTTGCCAACCCTAGACAAGCCACATGTTTCACGAATGTGTTGGGTCAATGATCTTAACCATACACATTCTCTACTAGCTTCATGGATTGTAAGAATTTCAACATGATTTGAGGAAGTAGCTATTATGGTCTATTTCATTGATCGATAAGATATAGCAATTCCTCCATATGTGAACAAATAATCTGTTGGAGAAGAACTGTATCTAGCTAATAAATTTACTGAAAATGCAATAGCTGGTCTTGTATTATTAGCAAGATACGTAAGTGCACCAATTGCACTAAGATATGGTACTTCAGGACCAAGAAGTTCTTCATTATTATCTCGAGGTCGAAATATATCTTTCGTTACATCTAGTGAACAAACTTCCATTGGAATGTTTAATGGATATTTGTCCATATAAAATCTTTTTATTGACTTTTGCTTCCAGCATTGTTAATTTGGAAAAATATTTTCTACTTGTAAGTATTGTATGTGTAGTAACAACCTGATGACCTAGGTAACTCAATCTTAATCTTGAGCTAACTATGAACTCCTGTTTGTTTGAGATTGTCCTTTAATCTTCATAGGTGAGAGTGGCCTGAGTTTGCCGACTCAATATGCCTCCCATTTTAGGGATAAAATCAGATAGATAGCCGGGGACATAGTCCTGCAAGATGAAATTCACTCCTACCTATTTATAGGTTAGTAGATAAGTTGTTCCCTTAAGTACTGACTTTGGGACTTGAACGAGGGACCCTGCCCTCTCATTGGCTCGAGAGGGGCTAGGTTTGCTGGTTGGACCACAAACCAATTGTTCATTAGAAGATCAGTGGGACTTAGAGATGTAATTACAAGGGTAAAATGGTAATTTTGACCCAACTGTAATTACGAACAAATTGTGAAGGATCGACTTACTTATTATAGTTATATCAGTAGACAAAAATATATCTACCATGAGGAGAGTACAGCTACTGGGCTTTAGTGGAGTGTCTCGGTAGTTAAAGAATGTTAATTAACTAGGTTAAAGAGTTTAGCCGGTTAATTTTGGATCGTTGGAATTCATGATTTGTAGGTTCATTAGGTTCCCTTGTTAGCTCATGAATTAAACCTTAGAACAGTTTATTGAGTGAATTTGAAATGTTCGAATTCAGTTGAGGAGCAAAATATATGGTTTGTTCGTTTAATTATGAACTAGACGAAAATTGGAGAGTTAGAAATATTTAAATGTGATTTAAATATTTTTAGGATGAATAGAGATTCATCAGATTGGAATTTGCCGGGAAAAGTGGAGAAATAATTAAATTTAATATTAAATATTAATTTAATATAATATATTTAATTATATATTAAATTAATTTTATTCAGAATTAATTTTGGAAATTAATTTTAAATTAAAAATTGATTTATGAAATTGATTTTCTAAATCCAATTTAATAATCCAATAGTTGGAAATCTCCACTAGATGCATGTTGAAGAAGGAAGTGTAAACTTCTTCTTCAACCTCATCTTCCCCGAGCTTAATCAGCACCTTATTTAGCCAATTTGTTGGCTTCATGCATGCTCTTGTGTTTTGCATGTTATGTTCTTTAAATAGAAGAGAGGAATAGAAGAATGTGGTGGAGCTTGCTAGCTAATTTATGCTAAAAGTCTCTCCTACTCAAAACTAAAAAACTTAGTGTGTTCTCCACCTTATTGCTCCAAATTTATCATAATTTGGATCCCACAATCTGTTCTGAGGCCTGAGGATAACAAGGAAGACTCTTGTGGTAGTCCACGAAGTGTTCGTGATTAGAAATTCAAAGGAATTTGATTCAATTTTGAGCTAAAACAAGTAAATATTCTTTCCCTGTTTTTAAATTTTAGAACAAGCATGTTTAATAATCTTCAAAATTGATGTAATTAAAGTGGTTTAAATCCTAATTATTTCCGCTGTTGTGTTGTTAACTCTTTCAAATCCTAAGTGAGTTATGAACTTCTGTCTATGAGGACAATCCTTTGATCTATATGGGTGAGAGTGGCCAGATTGCCGACTCAATATGTTTACCATTTTGGAGGTTTGTCTGAATAGAGAGCTGGGAACATATCTTCGCAAGATGAAATTCACTCCTTCCCATCTTTAGGGTAAGTGGATAAATTGTTACCTTAAGGGTTGATTCCAAGTCTTGAACAAAGAAGCCTCACTCTTTCATTGGCCTAAGAGAGGTTAGTTTATAATTGGACTATAAACTGTTTGTTTATTAGAGAAGTTAGTGGTACTTAAGGAGTTAAATGTAACTATAGGGGTAAAACAGTAATTTAACCTAGCTGTAGTTACGAGTAATTTGTGAATGGTCAACTTACTGTTAATTGGTTATTTCCATGGACACAAAAATATATCTATAGTGCAAAGAGTGCAACTATAGGTCTTTAGTGAAGTGACCTATAGTTAATGAATATTGATTAATCTAATTAAAGAGTTTAATTAACTAATCTTATATCATTGGAACTTCTAGTTTATAGGTCCAGAAGGTCCCCTTGCTAACATTAAGGCTTTGTATAAGAATCAATTATTTTGGATTAATTTGAAATATTCAAATTAATAAAGGAGTTAATTTTATATGATACAATCAGTATGATGTATATAGATACATTATAATATAAAGTTAATTTTGAATGAGATTCGAAATTTATGCTTTATGTCATAAGAGAGATAAATTTTAAATAAAATTTAAATATTAATTTTATGAATGAGACTCATATAAAAACTATATGTTAAAATTAATAAGAATGAGATTCATATTAAAACTTTAGGTCATGTGAGAGAAAGTTATTTGAATATGATCCAAATTAAATTAAATATGTGATATTTAATTTATTAATAATTAATTGTTAATTAATTAATTATATTTAATTATATATATTCAATATGATTTAATATATTATAATTAAATTAATAATATTATTAAATTAAGAATAACTCCCACGTTTAGGGAGTTATTTCGACTCTCTCATAAGCCTTACATAAAAAGAGAGAAAGGGCAAAGAAGTTTAGATAGAAGAAAATAAGTGTTAATTCTCTTTAGAAAATTCTCTCCAGATCTCTCTTTCTCTCAATCTCTTCCTCTCTCACCAAAATCAAGAGAGTCCACAGCTCCTCTTAATTCTTACTGTTAATCTTAATTCTTACTGTTAATAGAAAGGAAGACTTGTTTGGTGGTATCCCAAAAAGATCTCTCAATTTAGTTGAAGAAGAACTTGTCTTTACAAATCCATCTTTCCCTAATGTCTATTTTCAAAAGAATTTCAACTTGAGATTTGCTCAAAATCCTACAACTTTTTTCTTTCAATTTTACCATTGATTATCTAATTTTTTTCGTTCTAATTAGTTTATTGGATTTGGCTTTCTCCATTGTTAAATTATGCATTAATGGAAGTTTTCTCTACAATTAATACCTTAATTATCTCAATTAATGACCAATAGCCCCAATTTTGAATTCATCATATTTCCGCCAACCGCATTTAAGGTATTCCTCATTCATTTTCATTTTAAAATAAAAAACCCCATTTATTTATTTATTTATTTTTCTTCGTTTGCCAGACATGTTCATATCTTAAGTTGTTAATTTTCTTCTTCTACCAGCCACATTTCCTCAAAATGAGTGAGATCTTTAGTGCATAGTTTTGTTGGTTTGTTATTATTATTATTATTATTATTTTTTGGTTGTTAGAGATTTGATGATTGATTTTATATTTATTTAAGGTGTCAATAATTTTGTGGTTGTCAAAATTATTGTCTTAGAAGATGTCTTAAAAGATGTTATACTACATAATATTTTCTTTCCTTATTTGGAAAATTTATGCAGATTCATTCCCTTGGTATTTTTTCATTGTTCGGGCGTTGCTGTTTATGGAGAGGAATATCTTTCCTTTTTCTTCACTGCTATTATAAAAAGGAAAATTGTAATTCTCTTAGGGTTGCCGCTTTTGATTATATTGTAAATATGTTTTGTATTTGTGGCCAATCTTTGTAACTCGAGTATTACTGTCTTTGCTCACAGTGTCCGTTGTACTAAATCATCATTTAAGAAGACAAGTTCGTGAAGATAACTCTGCTTTTAGGGGGATCCTAAGGCATTACTCTTGAGAAGATATTCTCGGTTTTAGGGAGAGCCTAAGACTTCGTGACTGAGAATGAGTTCTTCATCTTTTGGGAAACCGAAGTTACTTCAGTGAAGGGAGTTTTCTGATACAAGGGAAGATAGAACTGTTCAAGAGGGAATCTCATACACTGTCGGAAGTGGAAGTGTTCTACACTAATATTAGCCTGCTTAGGGGATCCTAAGTGTTGATTAAGAGGGAGTCTCGCATCTAGGGGGACCTTTGGTGTACAGTGAGTTAGACTATACGTGTATCACTGTAAAAGTCGTTACTTTACAGATAAGTAGTATGTTATAATTGCTTGACTTTTTAATATTAGTGGATTATCTATTTCATATTTGCTTGTTGTTATAGAACGATTCTAAACATCCAGTTTAACATCGATTGCTTGAGTGGCGAGTCATCTAATTTTTTCAATTGTGTTTCCTTCTCAATCTCTTTATTTTCTTCCAACCTTTTTTCGATCACTTCTTCAATTATACTATGTTTTTATATATTCCTTGTTATTTAGCTTTTTTTCAACTTTGTTCTATCTTATCGATTTCGATTTTACAAATTTGTTTATTTGCTTATATACCCTTTCCATTGTGTTCAAACCAAACACATAAATTTCCTGGTTCAATTTAGACCAAAATAAAAGAAAATGATGATAGATTAATTTGCAACTCTTAAGAATTGAAGGGTTTAGTTTGATCATTCACGTCATCTAAAATCAGACCAAACTGAACATCACCTTTTGTCAGTTGCCACTTCAGCATTATTCTCACTGCTTAGTCGTTCATCGTTCTGTTAGGTATCTGCTTCCTTGCACTTAGTAAATCCCAACAAGAAATAGGAGAAAATAGAGCAACAAAACTCTAACTATATTAATAATACAATAAGTAAAGATATGTCTCTATTACAATCACCAAATTAAAGTAAAAAATACCTAGCTATTGTGGATGTCAACCCACTTGTTGCACAAGCAATGCTTTATTTTTAAACTTGTGTTTTGTGAGCCCAAATGTTGGGTTATGTGTTTAGCCCAATTAGGGCTAAATGGGTTGGTTTGTCTCGAAAGCCTAGGGTTCTTTTTTTCTTTTTCTCTGAAATGGGATGACCTAATAAAAAGAGGAAAGTTGAAAAACTCAAAAAAAAAAAAAAAGACACAAAAAAACGGAGAGATACAGGGAGAGCACAACTTCCACAAAGTTGTCGTTTGCCAAAGTTTTAACCATTGGATTTTGCTGATTATTGATTAGCCTATTGGAAACACAAAGGATCTTGTTTTGAACGGTCATATTTGAGCTCTGGTTTGTCCGTAGTCGTGGCTGAACATAATCTACAAAACTAGGTGATATTTTCGAGGTGTTAGGTAATTCTATACTCAAAAGGTTGAAATACCTTATCCTCAAAATATACTCATCTCCTAGACTCACATATTTTCTCTTTATAACCAACTTCTGTGGTCCCCACTCCAAACACATTCTCTAGTTTTGGTTCCTTGCTTCAATTGTCTCCCGTGCTTTTCCTTTTCTACGTCTCCTCTTGTAACTTGTAAGTGTAGAGTTTTGTTGGTCTTACACGTTCACATCTAGCGGTTCGGTTCGTTGTATGAAAACCAAGTTTGGTCTCGGTTTGGTTCAAAACTGAGAACCGTAACCGATGTAGCAGTGACCACTCTAGCCCGTACTAGCAGCTAACAATCAGTTCCCAACTTTTTTTTTTTTTTTTTTTTTTTTTTTTTTTTTTTTTTTTTATAATTCGAAGAAATTGTAAGATCACACGTTTGATACTTCTAATGAGTTCAAACCTCATTTCTCAACTGAAATGTCTTTCAATTTGTTTCCGATTCTTACAAACTAGATCCCCTTTCTTCAACTTTCGCAGCTTTCTTCATCACTTTCACCCCTAAAAGATCTCCTCTCGGGTAATTCTTCTTTCTTTAGAGTTTCATTTCTTCAAGATCAACAAATCTATGTGGTTCTTGCCTGGTTTAGGGCTGTGTTGTTGATTTATCTGGTTCTTAACTGCATTTTGAATGTTTGTTGATGCTAGAACGACCTTTAGCGCAAATCCTCTCATCATGAACTAGTTGAAAATTAAACATCATTACCCATAATTATTCTATTTGTCAATCCTACTAATGTTATGGTATTTTTAATTATTTTAACAGATTGAGCTCTTCAACCACCAATTCTTTTTGTTAGAATTGGTGTTCTTAGTCATTCTTTATTGTTCATGGCTGTTGTTATTGCATCGTTGCACTGAAGTCCAGAATTTTATTATCGGGGTATGGGTGAAGGTGCAGAACGATGAACAAAGACTTGTTAATTGGAAAATTTTCAATGGCCCTGCCACCCTTTTAAGTGTTTTTCGTCTCAAGAAGATATTATGCATCGGTTTATTAAGCCTATGCAAATGATAGTTTAGGTTGTTCTTCATCTTTTTTATAATCACCATGATAAATTTAAGTTAAATATAAACGCCAAAAAGAGTGGCCAAAACTCTTACTGAGATGCTGGATTTCTTTTGTTTCTTATATTTTATTCGCGAGTCATTTTCAACTAGAGGTCATATTCATGTTTAATCTTTATGATACTTCCAGTTCTGGAATAAAGCAAACCAAATTGAATTATGGTTAGACTGTTCAATTTTAAATAACCTGTTTTGCTTTTTTGGACTTTTGTCCTTTAAAATTAGTTAATATTTTAATTTTTTTTTCAAGAAATCATTTCGCAAAATTTGATGGTCCAGATTTCTCATAATTGTCGTTGTATTTTTCTTTTTGCAGACCAATGAGCATCAAGGTTGAACTTCAGAAGGTAAAGTGTTGGACTGGTCTAAGAATTGCTTGGTTTATCTTCATTATCTTTAACTGTCTTTATCGTTTAGCTTTAACATTCTGTCGGAGTATAAGCATAATACTTATTAGGATCTCAGGGTAATTTTGGGGGCCTTAAAACAGTCTCTTTAAGATAGCATTGACAGCCTTATTTGAATTTTTGTGGACTTCAACTCTACCTTATTCAGAATCATTTTACTTGTATTATGGCAAGTTGATGTTATGTTGTATTTCTGTGTACATGAATCAGATGCTTATTTGTTTTTTTTCAAGGCTTGTTCAGATTGGAATTCTTGGGCTTCAGCTGATATGGCATTTCCTACACTTTATTGTTAGCTTATATTACTTTGTGATTGGTATTGCCACAACACTTGAAAGCCATTTGATATCTTGGGGATTCCTACGCAAGTACAAACATCTTAATATAGACAGGCTCCAATATCTTGCGATTGTGATTGAAAGTGATGAAGCTTATAATACCTTAAAAATTATTGAACTTCTGCAATGGTTAGCATCGTTGGGCATTAGAAGCGTTTGCTTGTATGATGTTGAAGGTAATGATTTTGGGTCCATCCAAGAATTCTGAGTTCTCTTTTACTGTTGCCAAATGCATATAACTGTTTTTCCAGATTTGTTGACTATATGCTTATTTGACTGGATTTTATGTTCAAGGGGTGCTTAAGCAATCGACGGAAATCATTTT
This sequence comes from Citrullus mucosospermus, assembly GCA_030954485.1. Classification (NCBI taxonomy): domain Eukaryota; kingdom Viridiplantae; phylum Streptophyta; class Magnoliopsida; order Cucurbitales; family Cucurbitaceae; genus Citrullus; species Citrullus mucosospermus. The sequence continues at coordinate 31,561,638 of CM062063.1, forward strand.
GAAGAAAGTAAAGAATGCGTCGGTATTTCAGGTACATGCACAACTGTAACAAAGATAGATTCAAACCTATTGGTTCAGTAAGTTTTTAACTCTTCCGCATTCAACCAAGTGATCAAAGGGTCCAAATACTTTGGGGCCCTCTTTTTGGAACATTAATGTAGATTTGTGTATGTTATAATTGTGTTTTTATTAGTCTTTTATCTTTTAGTATTTCTTTCAATTTTCTTTCCTTTTATGAGTTACCTTAGTTGAAATTTCTCTGGTATCATTATCATATTTACCAATTATTGGGCTTCTTGTTATTTTTTCTTTTTGGAGAAATTATAATATAGGGAGTTTCTAAGTCTTAATTGTTGCAAGGTTAATGATACTGAGGCTACCTAGGGTCCTTGATGGAATAGCATGCTTTTGATTCCATGTGTATTGCTCTTCTCTTTAGTGAAATTAAGATAGGTTGTTGAAAGCTTTGCACTACTTTATTTTAGCGTAGTTTTTCTTTCTTTGAAGTTGCATATGGATCTTTGCATGAGGTCATTTATTTCTTCAATCGTGTGATGAATAACTGCTGTTTTGTTTTCTCTTCCAAGTTTACCAGCAAAAATAACAGTAGTTTGCAATTTGAACTTGGGGGGTGAATGGCAATTATAAGACGTACATTATTCTTCTAACTTAGTCATTGCATTCAGGGGAATGAACCTCTCCAACTAAACTGTGAACGCATTACTCTGGAGTTCATATCAATCACTGATGGAAAGGAAGCCATTGCCAGAGCAGCTAATTTTCTTCTTGAAAATAAGTGGAGAAAAACCAACATGAGCGGTGATCACAACCGGTGCTTTTCTGAATCTCAGATGACTGAGGCTTTAAAAGCAGTTGGTCTGTATTCTTGCTTGTACTTGATAAGGTTCAGAGAACTATTTTACTCGAATGTTAATTAACCTTACGGGTATATATGGATCTTTTATTAGGTTGTGGAGGGCCTGATCCTGACCTCATTTTAGTATATGGGCCTACAAGATGTCACTTAGGGTTTCCTGCATGGAGAATCCGCTACACAGAGATTCTGTGAGTCTTTTTGTTTATTATATTATTTTCCCATAAGTTATGACACGTTTCACTGAACTGATGAGAAATACGAAAAGGAAGCCAAAAGCCTCAAGTGAAGTAGCTGAAAAATTACTAAGCAAAGAAGGTTAATTACACTAGGTGGATAATTACATAAATGTTCTATTGAAGAACAGCAACTCCATGCTCTAAACTTTATGAACGCCCACGCATCCTGTGCTTCAGTTCCTTCATTCCACCAGTTATATAGAAAATACTTCCTTCCAATAGAGTAATGGTGTTTGTTAATTGTCATATTGAACATTTTTATGGTTGTATACCCGATAATACGTACCATAGACAAACTTCGATTTTTCTTTTGGTGGTCTAAGAAAGCTTATTTGATGGTAAGTGACTGTTGTGGAACCTTTACTTATGAAATAAATCAATTTGTTCATCTAAGCCAAACACAAAATTTAAGTTATCTGACAAGTTTTCCTACACATTTTTGCTTATTCCTTTCTTTCCGAAATTTGCATATCTTGCTTTAATGCTCTTTCTTCTGCTTGCATAGCTGTATCCTTTTAATCACGCTTCTCCTGAAAATCTTCATATTATTAGCATTAGATTATATGAGCTTTGATGAGATTTACCAATGAGATTTATGTACTGCAGACACATGGGACCATTGAAGTCCATGAAGTACGGTTCCCTGCTAAAGGCCATTTACAAGTTTACCATGGTGCGACAGAACTATGGTGAGTTTCCTGCTATTGCCTTAATAAGTTCTAGTGAAGTTTGTATGTCTTGTCTTCATAATGATTGGTATATATTATGATTCTAAATGGTGAAAATATGATCTTACAACTGAATTCCATTTTCCTCGTTTTTTCTACAATAAAGGTTTCTTTTGTTTGGTTCGGGTGTTTTCAAATTCAAGTCAAGTTTTAAAACTTAAGAAAGTAGGTCTTAAAAGTTTGTTTTTGTTTAAGAAATTTGACTAAGAGCCAAATGCTTCCGCTTAGAAAAGATGAAACCATAATTAAAAATTGGTGATCAAACAAGTCCAATTTCCAAAAGAACAAATAGTTATCAAACGTGGGACTTCAGACATCACATCTTGTCTAGTATAATCTTTTAGAAAGCCTTCTGGCTAGCATATAGCCACTGTGTTCAACAATGATTCTTCAACTTAGGTCTTAAGTGCTCATTTACGACGGTGAGTTCAACTGTGACTTACTGAATCTGATACCGCATTGCTAGTTGTTCTCTCCTGGCTTGAATTTTCATTTTCTGTGTTCATAACATTAGCCTATTCATTCACCATTTTCAAACGCAAAAAAAAAAAAAAAAAAAGAAAAAAAAAAGAAAAAAAAAAGAAAAAAATTAAAGTTTTGTTTTTACTTAAACAAGCAGTGGGGGTGGGGATAGGGATTTGAACTTTTTACCTTTCCAAAAAAGAAAAAGAAAAGAAAAGAAAATTAATATCTAAAGGAAATTGTTTCCATATGTTGGTTACATTTTCATTTGGAGGTAGGGACTAATCTTAATTATCTGATGGTTTCAACAGGTAAATGAACTGAAGCATTCTGCAGTAATGGAAGGCCAATGAAACAAGGAGAAGATTTTGTCATTTGAACAGTTATGGATTTAGTTTTATGGATCTTCTATCCAAGGATTTGTCATTTCATTAGTCTTTTAATTACTGTAAAGGATTCATAAAAGAATATAGGCAATTATATAGAATTCACCAATCCTACGCAATAAAGTTTTTTTTTTTCCTTTTTTTTCTGGGTTAAACTACCTCTTTTGTTATATGTTGCTTTTATTTATAAAGTAAAAAATTTAGAGTTTTTTTTTTATTTTTTTATTTTTTAAATGAAAATTCAAAACATAAATTTGAAAACAGGTGATTCAGTAAAAAATAGAGTTGTGTTTCATATTAAAACATATATACAGAAATTGGACTCTAATTTAAACATTATTTTAAACGTTTTTATATTATATTTATAAATCTTAAAATTAGGTGTACTCACTAAATATTAGGCTCACTATAAACTATTATTAATTAATTTATTAACACGTTTTTTGTTAAAATGAATTTGCATAATCATTATTTTTAATATTAGATTACATATAATAATCTACATTATACATATTTTAATTTCTAAAATTGAATTGAGTTTATAACACGATATTGTATTTCTAGGCGTTTTTATTTTTATTTAATATGATTTTTTACTTTAAAATTTAAAATTTAAAATATGGATATAATAAAAATAAATGTTTTTTAAAATTTTTAAGAAGTTCGATGAATCTTAAAACATAAAACAAAATCTGACTTTTCCGACAAATTTAACTCAACAATGTACGTTTAAGCTTTATGCACGATAAATCTAATAACACGTATAGGAGAAATTTGATTAAATTGTTTTGTAGGTTCAATTTTCTAGGTTAGTCTACTTTCACAACTCTTTGGAATATATAAATGGACATTTCAGCAATTAACTTAATTGCCACTTTTCATTAAAAAAAAAAAAAAATTAAAAAACAAAACAAAATTATAAATATGGCCACAATGATAAACTGCTTTTCTAAAAATCATTAATCTTTCTTTTCTGGTAGAAACTAGAAAGCATTAAAATTCTTAACTTTATCTATAATAGACACGTACTACTTCATGGAGATTAGAGAAGTTCAAATCTTAACAACAGTACAGTGTTGGTACTAAAAATATACATACATTTATTACCTCACTTATGCTAACGAGAACCAAAGACCAAGATTAAAATCATATATTTATCATGTTACCAAACTTCACAAGCCTTCATATTTCTTTAGCTCGACAGTAAATGTAGCAAAGGATTTGAACTTTTAATATCTTGATTGATGGTACATGATTAATCGATAGAACTATATTTATGTTGGTCATAAAACATCTTTAATATTGCAAATGGTTGATGTATTAAACAAACAATACAATTTTCTTTTACGGACCATGAGATAATTTTGTTTTATTTACTTATCATGTTAATGAACTATATTTATGACATGTGCAAAACATATATATATAGAAGAGTAGTTATGAAATGAGTATAACTCAACTAGTACAAAACTTAAACTCTCGAATAATTCTAATCTTTGTTGAACTAAAAAAAGGTAGTTGCAAATATACTAATCAAGCCAAAAGTAATAGCAGATTTAAGCGATTGTTGATATAACAAAATTTAGATTAGCTCTTAATGTCTATTAGTAATAGACTCTATTACTAATATAACCTGTTGATAGGATCTCTCAAGAATATAAATTTTTTAAAAAATATTGCTACATAATTAATTATTAGCTTTAAAAGTTCTACCAATTGCCATTAAAAAAAAGTAGTGTTTAAATTAGGATAAAGGTTATTTTCAAATATAGGAAAATTAACCAAAATATTTATAAATATAGCAAAATTTCAGTGCTGATAGACACGTATCTATCATTGATTATTACAAATAAATAATAAAATTTTGTTATTATTTGTAAATATTTCCACGTCATTTAAAAAAATTTCCCTTAGAGTAATCCCAAAGGATAGAGACAAATTACTCATTTAGCCCCAAATCCAACGTTATCAGGTTAAGAATCGCATACCAAAATTTGGGGGAATAAAATGAGTTTGCTAAAGGGGAATTTCAATTGGAGGTTGGATAAGAACCCAAGCCCCAACAAGCTCCCTCTTCTTCTCTTATTGATTCGACAATATGAAATAGGTGGGTGGTTCAGCCATCAAATTCACCACAATGTTGAAGCTCTCTCTGTTTACGACTGGAATTTACGTCAATCCGTCTCAGGTAGATTACTTTTTATTGCTTTCCATGAAAGGATGAGACAATTGTTGACGAACATGGTTACTTTTTCGATTTGCGCATGACTAATTGCTTAGCTTACGAGACTGATGTTTATAAATGGAAAGTGAATGTGTAGGTCGACCTTTGCGAGCATATAAATTCTTTTCTGGGGATTGAAATCTTTTGCAATGGTAAAACCCAACGCCATCGACTGTCCAAGTATATGTTATCGACCAATTGAACCCTCGGACCTTGAAGTTTTGGAGCAAATTCACGGTAACTTGTTTCCAATCCGGTATGTAAATTCGATTGTGGGTGAGGTTCATTTTATTTTATTTTATTTTATTTTATTTTATTTTATTTTGTTATGTGATGTTGAAATTGATGTACGGGTTGTTTGAATTTTTCAGGTATGAGTCGGAGTTCTTCCATAATGTTGTTAATGGGCGTGACATTGTGTCATGGGCAGCGGTTGATCATAATAGACCAGATGGCAGAAGTGATGAGCTTATTGGATTTGTGACTGCACGAACTGTTCTGGAAAAGGATAGTGAGGTGGGTATTCCTTAGGCTTTGTATGTTTATAATCCGAGATTCAACCTTCATACATGAGCTGTTTTCTCTTGATTTTCTAGGGGTAGAACGGGATTCTTTTTAGTTCATAGTTTTTGTACTGATTTTCATCTAAACATGGACTCTCCGGTTGTTACTGTACATTTCTCTTAATTTTTTTCATCATCCCATTTTCCTGTTGTCGAAAATGTTGAAATTTTGAAGTAATGAACGTCAAATGGGTTTGAAGTAGAAATAAATGTATCACGGATGTAATGGGGGAAAACTCGAAGTTAAAAACTTGTGGAACGGAAGGATCACAAAAGAAAATAGAAGGATCTGAATGGAATCAAGAAGTGAATTCTTTTTAAATTGAAATTTTCTTGGTTTTTAAAGTATAGGATTTGTTAGTATCTTAGATAGTCAATCATACTTGGCATTAGCTCTTCAATTTCTAGGTTGATCAACGTTTTACCTTTTATATGCTCAATGTTTAGACTTATATTTTTTTTTCCTACAAGAAAGGAAGTTTAAGCTGTTTTGATTCAAGACCTTTGAGCATTTGAATGTATAAACCTTTTGGTGTAAAGCTAATAGATTTGAATATCATTTTTCTGTTTAAGAGTTATCATGATACCAAAAAGGTTTCAAAATTACTTGAAATACGTCATGCTTATTGGAAGATAATGTTTGCAAAGCTTGTTCATTAACCTACCTTTGGTGTTTATATTTTACTCTGTGCACTCTGCACAGCTGCCTTGGTGTTGTTCATATTATACACCTCTTCTAAAAGAAACATTTAGGTTGCAGTCTCTTCTTAACATTGTAAATTATACCTTAGGTTCATACATTTGTACTGTTAAGGTCTTTGGACATATCGGGTCTTTGTGGAAAAACTTTGGGTGGACTCAAGATTGACGATATCAAGGACAAAAACCTTGCCTTCCTCTCCAAGTATGGAGGGAGATCATAATCAATTTTATTACCTGAATCGATTCAGTTGTTCTCAATTCGGTTGTTCTCTTAATCAGCTGCATTTCTCTTGGGTCTCAATGCCCTTGTTTTCTTTAGACAAACGTATTGGGTTTGGCAAGAATATATTTCTTTCAAGTTGGTAGTGGCATTAGGGTGAAATTTTGGGAGGACTTTTGGCCTTTACCCTCTTCTTCAAGCATTGAGTTCCTTAACCTAACTATTATTTTGTCCTAAGAAAAACAATTGCAGACTATTCGAAGGTGGATGATCTTGGTTGGACCTTGAGTTTAAGATATCTGCTTGATGGGGAGTTTGAAGAGTGCTTGGCCTCAAACTACTAAGCTAATAAGGATACATTCCCAGTCAATGTGAGGACCTTTTGGTGTGGTCTATCCTATCCACCATATTAGGCAACATTTGTTTTTTTCTGTTTTTTTTTAAGAGACATTTTTTTTTTATGTATGATATTACCAAAAAGGAGGGAAAACCCCGAGCCAAAGGAGTTACAAAAGACATCTCCAATTGGAAAAATGTGAATCAGAATTATATGACTTGAAGTATTTAGGCAATTTACACCAAGAGATAGCGATGAAGATAATGTCTCTAGGAATGGATCGAAATTTTGAGCTTTTTCATTGAAAATCCGACTATTTCATCCAATCCATACCGACTGCAGAAAGGCTCTAACAAGATGCATCCATATGAGGCTCTTCCTTCTTTTGACAGGGTGTCCCTCAAGAATGAGAGAAAATGAGTGATATCAGTAGGAAGGACCATAGACCACTTGAAAGCATATAAGGATGTGGTTCAAAAATCTGTTGGAGAATGGGCAGAAGATGAAGAGGTGGCTTTATGTTTCGTTGTTCTTCCTACAAAGTGTGCACCAACCAGAGGATAAGGCCAAAGAGGGCAGACGACGTTGGAGCTTGTCTTCAGTAAGTACAGCCTTGTGTGATAGCTCCCATATAAAGAATTTAATCTTTCTAGGGAATTGAACCTGACCAAATTGTTTTGTAGGAGCCTTCGGCAGCTTTAAAGTTGGTCTTGTGCTTGAAAGTGATCAGAGATTTGGTAGAGAAAATCCCAGATGGTTCAAGCTTCCAGAACCATTTATCATCAGAGTGGTGTAGCTGGTAGTTTGTTAACATTTGCGATAAAACAGCCCATTCACTTATCCAAATCATTAAGGTTCCTACGATGATTAAGGTCCCAACACCCCTCATATCTCCTTCCATGAGTCAAAGATTGTGGCCTACTTAGCAAGGGAGAGAGCAAATAAGTTAGAGAAGGTTGTGTTCAAGGGGATAGAACTCACGCAAGAATCATGCCAAAAAGCAACGGAACACCCATCACCCATTGTCGCAGCAGCATGTTGATCCACCACTGATGAAGGAAAGAAATGGCCTTCCTTGGGAGTTGGACCTTTGGCAGTATTAAGCGTGCAGATTCCAGGTTTGGTATCACATTTGGAGGATCCATATTTGGCCACAATAAGCCTTCTCCGCAATGTGGATCTTTCCATCCTTAACCTCCAAATCCATTTGGCAAGGAGGGCTTCATTCCTCTGGTTAAGGTTAGTTATCCCCAACCACCATGGATGAAAGGAGAAGTAATTTCAATGTTTGTTCTCAATGCTTCCAATGCAAAGCCAGAAGGGTTCGTTACTAAATCTTGGTTTGGAAAGGTAAAATTCCAAAAAATAAAGTTCTTGTGGTCCATAGCCTACCAATAACCTTAATGCTCAAGATTAACTACAGAAAGGAAACCGCATCTTTCTCTTTCCTCAAGTGTGCTGAAATTACAAAAGAGAAGAAGATTCTATAGATCACTTATTCAATAGTGTCCCGTTGGGGACATTTAATTAAATTGGAATAGACGCTTGTTCATTAGTTGTTATTTTGCTTCCTCCACTATGTTCGGTTCTCTACTACATGTTGGAAGTTTTTGGTGTGCTCTTATAGATATTGACACAATGCACCTAGAGGTCGATTCCCTACTTCATGTTGGATTTGTCTAATGTGTTCCATAGATATATATCAACATGGTGCTCCTAAAGGCCTTATTAGATCAATAGTTTAGGGGAAAGTTGAAAGTCCTTCGGATATATAAAAATACCTAAAAGTTTAGTGACGATGATTTAGACTATAAAGCACGTACAGTTCTAAAATGGCCAAGTTTTAGTGTTAGACACTAAGATCCACCCGACACCAACACGCTATTTTGCGTGTCCTATCTTTTATTATTATTTTTTAGAATTTCTGACATGCTTGAACACACTCCGACATGCGGGGACACGTTCTTGGACACGCAAGCTTGCTAAAATAAAAGAAAACAATGGGTTTTTGTAACCCAAAAGGCCAAAACCACGCTTTTGGACAATCCATTCATGGTCCATTTAATTCAGCCCAATCCACTCCATCTTAAGGTTTTGTTCTGTTAATTATCTGCCAACCAATCCTCACTCTCACACCCCATTATTTTTCATTGTTCCCAAGATATGTACAAAATATATATTAAAAAATGGAAAATGATTAACGTATCCCCAACTTGTCGTGTGCTAGTTTTTTAAGAAACTGATGTGTCCCTAAGGGAATGCAAAAGCTCTCTGGATGGCTATTAGTTGTTCCTTCTTTCGGTCTCTCTGGTGTACAAGAAATGGCAGAATCTTCGACAGTACTTCTGGTTCATTTGAGGGCTTTCTTGAATAAACTCTCTTTAATGCTCTGAACTGGTGTAAATGTTCACAACCTTTTATGGATTAGTCTTTCTTTCGTACTTAATACTTGGGCATCTTTCTTTGTAACCCACTATTGGTAGGTTTTTTTAACTTCACTCATCAATAAAATTTTCTCCGTCTCTGTCTGAAAAAAAAGATCAGCAGAGAGATTTTTGTTTGTTCTGGGAGATTGTATGATATATTGCTTCCTCTTGAACAGTGTACTTAAGTGCAAGTGATTAGGACTTAAATTCATTGGTACAAATACGTGGTTGGTTGGCTTTGAGAGATTCCACAACTTTGAGAACACATTTTAGCTGTAGGAGAATGGACATATTCGTTTGAAGTTTGGTCTTTCGTCCTTTTCTGGGAAGTTCCTGTACTGGTTAAAAGAATGTTGGTAAATTCTTTAAGCATGTGGTCGTTTAAATTAGTGACCTCAAACTGAAGGGGGGAGGGGGATGATATAGCTTGGTGAGTGCAGTCTTAAGTGAGCTGGCATTGGGGTGATTAAACGCATAAAATGTTACAAATTGTGGAAATTTCCATGTGATCATTAACAGTTGTGCAATCTGAACTATTCTTGTATAAGTTGTGCCAAAGTTATCATTAAGTAGTTGTAAGTACTTCCAAGCCGCCATTAGGCTTTAGATTGGATGGATGTCAAGAAACTAAAAGTTTAATTTGTACTTGGTGGCTGGATATTTTGTAGAAATGACTGGTATATCTAATTTATACTGCTTAAATGCCTTGTAGATATCTGATTTACTTCGGCATGATTCATTAACCACGGACAACACTCTAGTATACATTCTTACACTGGGAGTAGTGGAAAGCTACAGAAACCTTGGGATAGGTACGAGTTTGTTAGAGTTACATCTATTTTTTGGGAAAAAAAAAATTGAACACTAATGTCATGTTTTCAAATCATCAGCAAATTATTTTGTATTGAATTGCAGCTAGTTCACTTGTTCAAAAGGTAATTAAATATGCCTCGAGCATCCCAACTTGCCGAGCAGTTTATTTGCATGTCATTTCATACAATACTACTGCTATCAAATTCTACAAGAAAATGTCATTCAAGTGCCTAGAAAGACTGCCGGGCTTTTACTTTATCAATGGCCAGCATTATGATTCTTACCTGTTTGTCTACTATGTGAATGGTGGTCGATCTCCATGCTCTCTATTGTAAGTATCGAATATCAATAACCTTTAAACTCACATGGCTTATTATATTACTTGTTCATTTACATGAACGCATGCTGGTTGGGAACGACACCCTCCTTAGTCCAATGGGGGTCCTTTTTTGCCCTCTTATAGCAACCAAAACCTCATCAAGAATCCTTGGGCTCATAAGATAGACCTGAAACATGTAAACTGCAGAGTAAACAACTTATCTCAATCTATTACCAAAACCTTGGAAATACTTGTTAACTTATTGCCGACACATCTAAAGTTCATGTAAACATGGAAACTCTGGGTAGTTGGGGACTGTAGGTCTCATTTTTTCGTAGTTGGGGGAGGAGGGAGAAACTGGACAATGAAGAGGGCAGAACCAGGTGAAAGAAAATCAATTACACTAGAAACTGGAAACTAAAGAAGTGATATACAGAGGGAGTGCTAGAAAGACCAAGAATCTAATTCATTATTGTCATTTTGATTCTGTGAACTATTATCTCAATAGAATGTATGTTGCAGTTTATTTTATTTGAAACCTTCCATTTGCCAATACAAACATTGGATGGTTCTAGAACTGCTAAGCCGGCATACAATAGAGATCTTCTAAACCGTCAAGCTTATGCTTGTTCTTTCTCTTATTGATTCGTTTTGTGTACGTGCAGAGAGGTTGTAACTTTCATGGTGAGTTATTTAAGGGATGGTATCAAGTCTGTAACTTCAAGGCTGAGGAAGAATGAAAAAAGGAAGGTGTCAAAATGGTCGAAATGTAAAGAATCTCATAGCCTTATATCCATGGCGCAGAGCAAGAGAAATCTAGCGGTTGAATGCAATGGCTATGAATGTGTTTAATTCGATTCTGATGTTAAGCTCTGAGAAGGAAAGCACTCAGAGAAAGATTGACCACACTGTATACCTACTCTTCCTTCTACTCTTTATAATGTATTGTAGTTTAAACCGTACATATATAAATGTGATGATATTCTATCCTCAATGTAATAAGACTTTGGTGATGTTTAATGTGAAAGTGAGGCTTCTGTATTCTTAATTCTTTAAAGTTCTCTGTGACAATTTGCGGAGTTATTGACCCCTTTAATTGTAGTTTCGGTTGCTTAAGAAATCCTTACAGGTGTACGGTGAATTATTATGTATCTACAGTATGAATTTAAATGATGGGGGGTAAAAGGAGAATCTGTATTTTCATTTCCAAATGTGTTCGAACTTAGTTTTAAAATCGAACCGAATAGTTTCAGACGGACTGAATTGGTTCGATTTTATACCAAAACCAAAGAAAATTTGATCATTTTGCAACTCTTAGGGTTTGGATTCGTCCAAAATTGGACCAAGCCAAATTGTGAGCATTCCTATTCGTGTCTTAAAACCGAGGGGGTAAAAACTCCGGGGTCCTCGGGATGGGCTGGAGCAAATTTGTGGGGAGTGAATTTTTGAGTGTGATTTCTAACCTTTTCATAATAGTTAGAGGACATGTGTGATAGCGTGGTTTAAAATCTTTATAACTTACATTTTAAAATATAAATATACTTTTAGGTAAATTGAAATAGTTAGTATTATATATGTTTTTTATTTAATTAATTTATAACAATTAAAAAATGCTTTGGATGTATAAATAGAATTTCATTGAGTGAAATATAAATGATTAAACGGATATAATATTTAAAAATATTAGACATGATATACGATTAATACACTAATGATCTGCTTACAATGTTTTTTGAATTAGTACTAATATACAATTGAAATGTCAATGTTAGATTTCAAATATCATTCTAAATGATATTCTTCATATTTGGTATATCAACAATATCGTTAATATGTTTCTTTTTTTTTCCTTTCTAAATCAAGTATATCAATCAATTGATATACGAAATACGTAATATTTGTTATGCAAGTGATATACCATATTAAATAAATTTATACCATTAAAATCATATAAAAAATTTGAAAATAAAAACATATTAACTAATACAATTGATAGGTATATATCACTTGACAAAAATTAATACATTCTAGCATAGGGTAATTGCGTTGGATAGTACTTTTATGGATAATAATAACAACATTTTAAAAAAAAAATTGCAAATATAGAAAATCTATCAATGATAGACTCTTATCATCAGTATGGTCTATCACTGATATACTTTGAAAGCATAATCTAAATTTTGCTATATTTGCAAATTCTTTTATATTCTGTTATATCTGCAAATATTTTGGATTTGATTACTATATTTGCAACTACCCCTTTGACATATACCATTAACATCAAAATTGAACTAATCGAATGAAAATAACTCTACATCAACATGGAAAAAATAAAAATAATATTTCTCATAATTGAACAAAGAAGATCGACCATAACACAATTACAGTCATGACATATCAACTGTATAAATGATATTCTTTAAATAAAGTATATCGATTGATTCATGCACCAAATATAAAGTACATCAATTGATTGATATGCTAAAATATAAAGTATATCGTGTTGATACACAAATGAGGGTAAAATTGTAAAAATAAAAAATCGGAAAATCAAGTTAAAATATTTATGTTATATTTAAAATTTTAGATAGAAAGTAAATTTTTTTTATTATTTGTAAATATTTTTTAGACAGATTTATTATTTAAAATAATTTCTTTTTTAGAAAACTATATATAGATATATTTATATATATTTGGCTATCTATTCCAATTTCAAGTGAATTAAGTCGGATTGAGTGAGATGTGCGTATAGTAAATGCAGTGAGCCCGGATATCTTGGAAGGATCAAGACCCGATCTTGTCGAAATCAGGGTTTGAGGTTCCTCGCCCTAAAGCAGCAGAAAGCTTTGAAGGCAAAGCTGAAGAATGGCATAACAAGGTATGGCATGGCTTCCATTCTCAACTACGTTTCTTCATCTCTTTGCCATTTAGATTTTGGTATTTTCTTCATTTTCATCTCGTAATTTTCTCTCTATCCATCTCTCTTTGGCTTCAATTTCGTTTTTCTGTATCTTCCATTGATACGACCTAGAAACCTACCAGAAACAATCACTTCTTCATCTTCCTGACTTCTTCTTCGATTCAAACTTCAGGTTGGTCCTCCATTTCAATTGCCCATCTATGTACTGCTCTTCAATTTGTATCTTCTCATTTTTCTGCATTTGATTTCCAGGATTTGATTGAGAAGTAGATTATGTCGGTGAGAGGGAGGAAAGTCTCCACTCGAGGGGAAGCAGTGGCAGCAAACTATGCTTTTGGGCCCCTCGAAGATGATGTTATTATAAAACACAGGCTTCTCACCCGGACAACGACCACAAGGGGGGAACCTCCATTGAAGAAGCTCCAGAAGAAGTTTACTTCCTTTGTTCTTGAGATTGAAAAGGATGCGAGTAACAATGATGACTGTGAGAAGCTTTCCAGAGCTTTCTTACAAGAGCTATCCACGTTTGAAATTCCTTTGCTGAAGAGTAAAGCAGTTGTCGATGCAAATATTAGGGAAAAGGAGAGCTTCCATGAGTTTAAGGATGAGATAAACAAACAGATTTTGTTAGCTCAGGATGATATTGAAGATCTTAAGAAGCAGCTTGAAGAGAGCAAAATTGAGAGGCAACACAAGGAGGAGTGTGAGGCAATTAGGAAACTTATCGCAGCACAGCCACCCAGGTCTGTGACACAAAGGACTATTGTGGATTTAGAGAAAGAGATTGCGGCACTTGATGCGGAGAACACAGCTAGTTCAAGGATGCTGGAGCTTCGCAAGAAGCAATTTGCTCTTTTGTTGCACGTGGTATGTTTCCATCAGCAACATTTTTATAATTATATTCTTTAACTGACCTTAAATATGAACATTTTGGTCTCGTTGTTTGAAGATTCACTAGTTTAAATCTTGGATTTGCCATTTTTTTCACTTTTGAATTGTTTTGGGATTCTTAGACTGATTGGTGCACGGAGAGGATTGAGATGTATATGCTATCGGTGCTGGAACCCCCTAAATTTGGCTCATTTGACAAAGGATAAGCACGGTTCTATTAGGGTTTTTCTTTTCTTTTTTTTTTTTTTTTTTTTTTTGCTAGTTTACCCTAGGTGCTGAGATGATAGTAAAATTTGGTTCGATGAAGATGTAATTTTTAGTGTTCAGTCTCGAATATTTAAGATTTTTATTTGAAAATATCTTCTAGGGTTGAGAGACCTCTCCAACAGGAGCAACTTCATAATGTTGTGAAGAGCTTGAGAACTCAGGATATGTATGCTAATTACTAACTTTAGCATTTTTTGTAACCACTTGCCAATTTCCCAATTCTTTCTGGGAAAACATCTTGAAGGCTTTCAACCTTTACACTGTTTTTCCAAATGACGCAATCACTCTTTTAGAATTGATCTTCATGATTCAGCCCTTCATCAAAGAATGGAGGTCTTGTGGGTCTCTATCAACAAAGCCTTCCTAAAGTTAACTTGGCTTGAGTAAAATCGCAATGGAAAACCAATGGATTTCGCCTTATTTTTTGAACACCTTATTTACATTTCTCTCACTTTCTGTTGGGGTTGGCATAGAGATGGTAGGGCTCAGGTGTAGGGGGTGTTCTCACATTCTCCTTGAAAGGTTTTGGGACAAGCTAGTTTCTTTGCAGTTTTGTGGGGCATTTGGATTGAGAGGAATAATAGATTCTTTAGAGAGATGGAGAGAACAGGTGAGGAAGTTTGGGAGGCAGTTAGATTAATGCCTTCTCATGGGCGTCGATCACTAGGTCTTTTGTATTTATGAGTTTGGTCTTTGTTCTTTTGGTTTAAAATAGTTTTTAGTAGTTAGAGTTGGACTCCTCTTTTATTGGAGTTTGTTACTTGCTGTGCCCTTTTATATTCTTTCATTTCTCTCAATGAAAGCATAGCTTCTTACCAAAAGAAGAAACATTGCTCTCACTTAGTGTAAATTATCCCCATATTTTTGGAACTGCAACCTTATTTCTCTTACTGCATTTTGGCATTGTTTTTTGTAAATTGTTTTGGCATTTTTGCCCACTTTTGTAATTTCATCTAAACAAAGAAACTTTAGCATTGTTTGTAGCAATGTAGGACTTCATGCTTCTTGGTGGTGTCATATCGATAATACTCCTGTAATAGTCCTATCTCGATGCTTCTTCATAGGTGGGAAGGCCTATTATAAGTAGCTTCTTTGGGAGGGGACCTCCTCCACCTCTGTTCATTGGCTGTTTCCTCCTTTGATAGAAATTGATCGTGTTTCTTATAAAAAGGAAAACAGAACTTAATCTTGGTCAGCATTATGATCAAATCCTCAACAAGGGACTGCTTTGTCCTAGCCACTATTCCATGCAGTTCGAATTTCCATCTGAGGATTTTCATGAAGCAGTTGTCTACCATGAGCTCCTGAACAAGATGGAATACCTTTAAGTGTATCTATTCAGGAGTTATAGCTGTAGCCACCTTGGAAGAGATTTAATGGTCATATGTTCCACTGTTGGCCATTCTAGAATGTATTACATAGTTCCTTCATAGGGTTAAAACGTTCTGTTTCTGCCATTTGATCCAAGGGCTTCACATGATGGAAACTTATTATTTCTGGAACATCCAATGAGAGACTGCCTACAAAATACCAATTAGAAAGCAAAATTCACCCTGCTGCTCCTGGGTTTGGGAAAAAGAGTTGGCATATATTTTGTTTGGGCCTTTGGGGGATAGAGAAAATTGTGGCATAGTGCTTGGGTGGTTTCCAGGGAATGTCTGTTGGTGTTTTTAACTTCTCCATTCTGGAAATGACTTCAACCACTACATATATATAGTCTGATCTGGACTAACATTTTGTGTAAGGAGGATTCACTTTTAACATCTGTACATTATCTCTTTCCTTTTCCCTTTCACATAATTGTTGTGTGTGTGTTATGTTTTCATTGTTATTACTGTTATTATTGTTCTTTTGGTGTCGGTTGGGGGGGGGGGGGGGGGGATCTCTAGAAATTGTAGTCACAACTGAAAAGATCTCTCCCTACACCTTTGACAATCTGGAAAAAATGTAATAACGTTGTTCAGGGAGAAGGCTTGCACCTTTGTTTTCTCTTGTGATTATGTGAAGTCCGAAATCTGGTTTCGATTGTTTGCAAACATTGTACCTAATTCTTGAACTCAACTTATATTGCTGTAGGTGGACGAGTTGCAAAATACCATAGAGGATGAACAGAAGAGTTTAATGGAGGAAATGAGAATCACGGCTGAGGAGAATAAGATTGGTGTGGACGATGCTAGTGGAGGCCTGGAAGCCATGGCTGTCGACTGAGGCCATACTCCTGGGGATGTTCTGGTGTAAAAACTTGTATGCATATATATATATATTTTTTCAACTCAATATCATTGCTATTAGCTTATTATGTTATCTGGAAATCTTTGTCAAGTTGAGAAATGAAAACGCGGTAGTTTGTTCTAGAGATATTCTTAATCCAAGGTTAATTGATTAAACATGAATCTTGTTCTTATTCTTCGGTAATCTTGGTTAAACCACATGTCATAGTAAAAGAGTAAACCTAATTCCCACTGATGTTTAGGATTTATGTTTTTTGGGTTCTGGAAATGTGAGTGATTATTTTGCTTCTTAAACAGGATTGTAGTTTTGGCCGAACGAATCGTTATAACCAATGTTTAAAATATCGACCTTGATGGAAATATCGAAGTCATAATTCTACAGAAATTTCGATGAAAACATCGATTTTGATGGATATTTTTGAAAAAATTATAAAATATTAAAACTTAAAAAATAAATTTACACAAGTAAATAAACATTTTATTATTTTAAAATGAGTAAATATGTCTATTATTTATATTAGTGGCATTTTGATGTTTATTTTTTGTGTTTTATGGATTTTTTATTTTATAATATAATGAAAATATTAGTGCACCCCTCATATCAATATCGACCCCATGGAAACATGAAAATATCGATATATCGATGAAAATTTAATGCTATGGTTATAATTGACTATCGACCACATGCATTTAGGCTACATTTACTCATTGGTAATTAAATTGGTCCAATCCAATTTGTCTAGTTCATGTGTCAATCATTATGAGCATCAATTGCAAAGAGAGTAGGATTTCTTTTAGCCTGTTTACGTAAACAATCTGTAATTTGACACGAGTAATAGAATGGATGTAATTGTGATTACTATAATGCCCTTGAGATATAATAGCAAAAAAATACAAAGTTGTAAGAGATTTAATTAAGCTCGAGAGAGGAGGTTAATAAAAGTAGCATCTTTCTTGGCTTATGTTTGTTGCATGACAAAAATAGTTTAGTTAATTGATTGAGTTTGTTGTCCAATGCATGAAATCACTTTTCTAAGACACCTTCTTTAATTTTTATGTCTAGGTAGTAAGGTTATCTAGGTAAGGTAGAAGTAGTTATGACATTTAATTAAATGAATGACCCAATCTTGTGGACTAACACTCAAATTCAATAAATATATTAAGATCTGACACCATACATTTGTAGGTTTGCATGGTATAAAAATCAAGCAACTCATACAACAAATTATAAATTATTTTTGAAAGTAAATAAATATAAACCTTTTTTTTTTTTTTGATTTATTAAAACTAATTATCATCCTTTTTCCTTTATTTCAAACTTCAAATGACCTATCCATTCTCATTGAAATAATACCACAACTAAAAAAAAAAAACCTCTCATTGAAATAATATCATTGTATGTACGTATAACTATTTATCTTAGCTTTTTTTAAAGCTAAGATTTCTAACATATGCTGAAGAATTGTATTGTTTCAAGCTTCAAAAAGACACATTTTCATCTAAAAAACACAATGAATATGAAAACCTATATTCATCCACATTTAATGCATTATGTATCTATGTAATTCATATATTTACATTTATGAAGATCTATATATGTAGTCGAACGGTTGTTGGCTAGATATAGACTACAGAGGTGAAAAGTTGTGTCCTTTTCTGATGTCTTTTTATTTAGTACAAAAAGAACTACATTTTTCTCATTTGAAGAACAAGTTGAGTGAAGATTTTCATTGAGTTTAAATCTCTCAAGTTTTATGTTTTATTTGTATTATTATGATTAGAATGCATGTTTTAGAACTTTTAATGTAGTTTGATCAATTAGATCGTGGAGAGTTCAAAATTTTGATGATAGGAACAAGTTCTCTTTTTCTTCTTGATCATTAATCATCTTTTCGAGCCAAATTTGTTTAACTTTCTTGAGGTTGTTTATCAATCATTATCAGGAGTTATTCTTATTATTGTTGTGGGGCTTCACATTTTATAAAAGGATTTCTCAAACATAATTGAAGTAGTTCTTTTTATCACTTTGTAATTGAGCTTGGATTGTAAAACAAACTATATATCCTTACTAATTTTTTTGTTCTATCTCAATTCTTTTTCCCTCCAAATCTCAATCAATTTCGTGTCTCTACATCTTCTTATCTTTCCTTTAAATTTCACTTGCTGAAAAGAAGAAAAAGAAATTGTCTTTTGCATATCTTTCTATAATATTTTGAGCTTTAGGATTTTGTGACTAATCTCAGATTCTAGGCTATATTGTAATGTTTTTGCATGATTCTCATGAGTATGGTATAAGACTTTATGAATTTGAAGTATTAGAAGCCTTAAGGGTATCTCTTGTAGGTGACTGCCCTTCCCATCCTCTATTGTGTCAGTTTTTTTTTTTTTTTTTTTTTTTTCCTCGTTAAATAAACGTGTGTGTGTTCGTACAACTAGCGTTAATGATCACAAAAGTGAAAAATAGAATTCAAACCCAAAAAAGGAACTAGGCAGCAAGAGTGATGAGAGGAGCAAGAGCCTCCAACAAGACAAGCGAGAGTAGCAAGAGCAAGATCTGAACCCGCATGCACAACAAATCGTTTAGGTAACTTCATGATGATGTAACAAAAGGCCAAAAACTTCTTAAAAATTGGGTCACATTTCATTTGGGCCTTCCAAAATGGAGTCATTCATACAAGAAATTCCCACTTCTTTTTTTCCCTCAAACTCATTATTTAAAAAGTCATTTCAAGTACTAAAAACTTTGCTAAAATGACTTATTTCAAGAGTAAACACTTGAAAAAGTAATCCAAACCCAATTAATTATGGATCATGTTTAGGGTTTTGAGTATTGAGGAAGTAGTTGTTGACAGCTTGGGCAATGGTTATCAAAGGTTGAACAGTAGCAAATGAAATATTGGCAGCAGCTTCTTCCTTCAACTCATATTGGACACTTGATTTTACAATGCAACTCTCTTCATTCTTCTCAAATATCTGAAAACCAAACCTGTAAAGAGTAAAGCCAAGATCTAGGTGACCTCCTTCCACCATTTCTGCTATTTTTATACGCTTCTCGTTATCGATCTTCACGTACTTCTCTTTGTAACTTGCACCACCTAAACCTGTAATGGTATCAAAATTTTCTTAATCTTGTTGTTGTTAGCCTAAGTTTTGCATTTGGACTCTAAACTATGCAACTTCAGTTCCTCTGTCTTTTAAAAGCTTTTAGCACAATCCTTTAAATATATTATATTGGCCCTTTTAGTTCATCTTTTTGTTAGTTATAAATTTGAGAGATGATTGTCTAATTTCTTTTTGACTGATGTGACATGCCTATTAGATGTTCTAACTTAACTAAAATGACATGATACTAGATCAATTCTCACATAGACTACAAGAGAGTTTTTGTCACTAATACTAAGGACATGTTTGAGAGTGATTTCGTAATTAATTGTCAAAAGAAATTCTGTCAGATTTAAATTATTTTGAAATAATTCTTTATTTGTTCAATATCAATTTAATGTTTGATTAACCCTTATAAACAAGTATGAGAATTAGCATAGATTTAACAACGATTTAACTAGAACAAAAAGTTCATGATCTAGAACATATAGGTTTATGGGAGCAATTTTAAAATAGTTAAAATCACTTTTATTATGTTCAAAATCACATCAAGACATTTTAAAACATTCAAATTCAATTTTGATGATATGAAAATGACTCTAGGGCCATTTGGCCTACTAAGGGGAGTTAATAAGTCTATGGTTAATACATTAGAATTAGTAAGTTTGTATTGGAGGTGTAGAGTTGTAAGATTGAGCTTCTCGATAATTGTAAAAAGTAGGATAAAGTTACTAGGTAAATGTGAAAAGAGATAGAGGGGAAGATAGAGTTCCTTAGTAAATATGGAAAATATAAAATAAATGAGAAGATGAAGTAACTTGACAAATGTGCAAAACTATCGAAGTTGAGTTTGTTTATTATACCAACTTCTTAAGTTGGTGGGCCGTGCTAAAATGAAACATTAAATAGTTAAGTATATTTCGAAGCATACCAAAAGTAATTTTAATTATTTCAAAATCACACTATAATAACGACAAGAAGTAAAAGCGTGGAAGAGTAAAGGAAGTTACCGGAACCAAAAGTGACGAGGAGAAGGGTTCCTTCGCCGCCATCGCCGTGAAGCACGTCGACTTTGTGGATGATATTTGGGAGGTGAAGTTGAAGGAATTTTGCAAACTCAAGGGTGCCATAAAGCTCCCAAACTTTGGCCGCCGGCGCCTTAATCTCAGTCTCATCACTAATTTCACTCACCATTTTTCCTTCTCTGTCTTTGTAGAGAAACACACATATAAAAAGGAGAGATGCAGTGTCTTTTTATTTAAGTATCACTAAAGGCTTCCACACACCACAGATTTTGATTGGTCCAATGTTCTTCACAAATTTCAACCACATATATCTTTTATATCTAAATGCTGAATTTAGTAAAATTATAATTAGGGGAAAATCTTCATTTTCTTTTAACACTTTGTCTAATCAAATTACATCCATAATATAAACACTTGAATTGAAATTATTTATTATCAACAAAAAGTAGGGTTGAAAAAGGAGATGTGGTGGTGTGCAAGAACCAAGGAATACGATATTGATATCAACAGATTTCTATTGATGGTATATTGATATAGACCGATACTTTTGAAAATAAAATAAATTATTAAAATTGTATAAACTAATAACTAAGGTTCTCTTTTTTTAACCATTTTGTTTTTTATTTTTATTTTTTAAAATTAAGCCTGTATACACTACTTTCGATTTAAAAAACTAATTAAGCTAATATTTGAAAACTAAAAAAATTCAACTATTGTATTTAAAGAGATGCAAATCAATGTAAGAAATGAGGAGAATATAAACTTAATTTTCAAAAACAAAAACAAAAAACGAAATGGTTACCAACCGACGCCTAAGTTATTTTAACTTTTAAATTAAGTTATAGATCTTGTTATATTAGTCTTTTTTTTTTTTGGTTAAAAAACGATTTAGTCTCTATACTTTCAATTTTGTAACAATTTAGTCCCTGAACTTTAGTATTTAACAACTTAATCCTTGTACTTTCAAATTTGTAACAATTTAGTCCATAACATAAAAAATTATCAAAATCAGATGTCAATTTTTATTATTTTATGATGTAGACTATGTATTTTGTAAAAATATTGAGTCTCTAATTAGTTTATCGGTTTATTTATGCAAGAAATCTTATTAAATTTTAACACTAATTTTTACAATAAGGACTAAATCATTACAAACTTTAAAGTATAAGGACTAAATTGTTGCCTAGTAAAGTCCATAGACTAAATGGTTGCATAGTAAAGTCTAAAGACGAAATTATTACAAAATTGAAAGTATAGATGCCTAAATTGTTACAAATCAGAGTTCTAGGACTAAATTGTTACTTTTATGAAAGTTTAGGGACTAAAAGTGATTTTTTAACCATTTTTTTTTCATATTGAAATTAATAGTTTATGTATTGGGAATTTGCAATAGGTAGCAATTTAAGAATATTATTTTGCAAACATGTTTTCGACATCTCAAATTTTACATATATGACAAAGTCTTTAGTTTTGATATTTTATATATTTGTTTTTCCAAAATGGCCCTTACAACAATTTCAACCTTCTTTTTTTTTCTTCTATATTTTAGAATTTAAGAATTTTTTTTGAGAATTACAATTTAAGAAGTTTTATGTACTTTCTTCCTTAAAAACTTGAATTGCCCTCATTTTTTCTTTTCTTCTTTTTCGTACTTTGTTTCTTCTAGTTTTTATTTTCTTTCCTATTTGTTTTTTTTTTTTTTATAAAAAAATTCTCCTAAGAACAAAACTTGGGTTTGAACTTATTTTATTTTATTTTATTTTAATTCACTATATTTTCTTCTTATCCTTTCATTTTTCTTCTTCTTGTGACAGTTTTTTTAAAGCTTCTTGTTTTTCTTTCTTTCTTTCTTTCCTCTTTTTTTTTTTTTTTTTTTTTTTTTTTTTTTTTTTTAATTTATAAAGAATTATATCTCTCTCTCCCTATTTCTTTCCTTCTTTGTTGCATCACTTTTTTTTAATACTTTTTTCTTAAATAACTTGCTTCCATTTTTTTTACCAGAGTTGAACTAGGAGTAACTTGTGCTCCAACTTTATCATTAACTATAATTTGCAATAGTGATCTGACTCTTGCTAGAGACATCATCTTTTTCAGGTGATTATTGGTGGTCACCAGTTCTCTACCAACAATGATTTGACTCTTACTAAGGACATCATCTTTTTGGGTAGCTTGAAAGTTTTGGGTTTAAGCCCAACAAGTGTCAATAGGTAGATAGTAAATCACATAGCAATCACCGAGTATTTAGTATCAATCGACGTGTGTATCATTACAAAATATATCAATAATATATTAGTCAAGTGTATCAACAGTATAAACATGTATATCATTATAAAGAATATCGACAATATGTTAGTCAAGTGTATCAGTAGTGTAAATGAGTTTAACATTATAAGTATATCAACAATATATTGGTTAAGTGCATCAATAGTATAAACGTGTGTATCAATATAAACTATATCTACAATATATCAATCAAGTGTATCGACAATGTAAACATGTGTACCATTGTAAAATATATCTACAGTATGTTAGTAAAGTGTATTAGCAATATAAATGAGTGTATTATTATAAATTAAAGTATATCAACAGTGTATCAATAAAGTTTATTTGTAGTATCATTATAAAAAATATGAACGGTATGTTAGTCAGGTGTATCAATAGTATAAATGAGTATAAATGAGTGTATCATTATAAAGTATATCAACATAATTTCAATAAAGTTTATTAACAATATATTAACAATATATCAGTATTATATTTCAACATTAGTATACCATCAACTGAATTGCATTTTTTTCAAAAAATTAATTGGTTGAAAAATATTGTACATACTTCAAATAAATTAGTTGAATTTTTTTTTTCAAATTAATTGGGGAGAGGAAAAGTAACCAAGCGGGAACGAAATAAAAATTTAAGGAAATTGAGTAGTGAAAAAACATGTGTGTATCAAACATCAATCAATAGATACTTGAAGTAATACATGAGTGTATTAGACCTAAGACATGAGTGTGTCAACGATATATCAGGCCAAAGACAGAAATGTATCAAGTGTATCAAATGTATCCCGTGTATCAAGTATGTATCGCGTATATCAGGTGTACCAAGTGTATCAAATGTATCAGGTGATCTCGCAGGCTGGATTTTTTTTGCCATATTTGCAAAAGTAATAAGTTAGAGCTATGAACCTAATTAATGTATTTTGTTTTGCTCTTTTTGCAAGTGCCCCTTATTTATTTTTATGTTATATTGGTATTTTACAAGATATCAAACATAATGGGTTAACAATCAAGGATGTGACTTAATTAGAAAATATTTAAATATAATAAAAGTAACCAAAATATTTATAAATATAGCAAAATTTCACTGTTTGTCTGCATGACACAGATATTAGTCTATCTCGATCTATTGCGGTCTTTCGCAAATAAACTGATTATTTTGCTATTAGTTGTAAATATTTTTAATAGTTTTGTCATTTAAAATAATTTTTCTAGTTATTAATTGTAATTAACTGCCATTTTCTTGTTTAAAAAAACCAATAACCCATAAATTTGACAGTCTTTTAGAATACTTAATAATTAATAATTAAATAATAATTAATTTCTATTTAGTTGAATTGCTATAAATTCATTTCTATTCTAACTAAAATGAAAATGGGAAGAAGGTTTACATGAGAAGAATGAAAAATGAAGTTAATTGGAGAAGAATCCTCCTCAACTGAAGCACATCAGAGAAGCTATTAGTAAAAAGGCAAACATTACTCAACATTTACGTTTTTTTTTTTACCAAGAGGTGATCAGCAAAGATCTTATTATTATTATTTTTTTTTTTCCAAGTTCAGTTATATTATTAATAAACAAATCTACCTCTAAAAAAACCTTTTCTATTATTATTATTATTTTTTCAAATTCTACTATATACTTTGATAAACAAATCTACCTCTTACAAATCTTTCTTTAATGTCAACTAGAAAGTTAACATTTGGCTTTTCATTTTGTGGCAAATTCAACCTATGTCCTTTTAAGTATATTGCTTCTCCAATTTTCAAGTTATTAGTAAAATGGTAAACCTTATTCAATATTTAAGTTTTTTTTTTCCCAAGAAGTGAATAGCAATGATTTTTTTTTTTTTTTTTTTTTTTTTTTTTTTTGTTTTTTTGCCCTTTTAAGTTCTATTTTGTTTGTAATAAACAAATCTACTTTTTAATCTTTATCTATTGTCATGAAAAAAAAGTTAATAATTGTGGTAGTGCTGTTCATTTCGTGGCAAATTTGACCTATTCGTTTAAGTATATTGCTTTTCCAACTTCCAACTTCAAGATTGAAATAAAGTTTTTATTACCGATCAAGGCACACACTCCAATTCCCTAAACTATCAATCCTCGCCTAAAACTATGATTTCTCTTGCAATAAATATAAATAAAGAGAGAATTTGACGTTCATTACAATTTTGAAAATTATGTTTTTAATTTGAATATATATTAGTGAGCACACACATGCATATTTACATGCTCAAAAAACACTATTATTCCCAAAACTTAAACCAATTAATAAACTAACACTATCTTTGTTATAGTCAAATTTGATGTATTTTGTAAGTAATGTTAAATTTATTTTATTTTACTTTATATAATCAAGTATGAATAATGGGTTAAAATATTAATAACTTTGTCCCTCAAGCTTCACTAATCTAATTCATTGTTTGAATTAGGAAAAGAGATTTTTTTCTCTCTCTTTTGAGTTCAAGGAGAATGTGTTATTTTAGTGGGTGGTAGATCAATTCACCATATTTTCAAATGTAGCATACATGAAATGAAATAATCTATTTAAATTCATAAATCATAAAAATGTTCAACCATCCAATTAAGATAAAAACATTACTCTAAATTTAATTAATACTTCTAAAAAAATACAAATACATTTGCTCCGCTCATAGAAACATCACTTGGATCTTCGAGTCGCCGCATTCCAATGTTCTGTACCAATTTTTCAAAGGTTGCGGTAGGTAATGCTTTTGTAAATATGTCTATTAGGTTATCCTTCGAACAAATTTGTTGTACAATGATGTTGCCATTTTCTTCAAGATCATGAGTGTAGAAAAGCTTTAGTGAAATATGTTTTGTTCTATCTTTTTTAATATATCTTCCTTTGATTTGGGCTATACATGTTATGTTGTCTTTGTATAATGTTGTTGGAGGATGTTTGCTAGAAGAAAAGCCACATGTTTCACGAATGTGTTGAGTCATTCATCTTAGCCATACACATTCTCTGCTAGCCACATGAATTGCAAGAATTTAGCATGATTTGATAAAGTAGTTATCATGGCATATTTCATTGATCGCTAAGATACAACAGTTCCTCCACATGTGAACAGATAACCTATTTGAGATCTAGCTTTGTGTGAATCAAATAAATATCCAGAATTTGGATAAGCAACTAATTCAAAATTTGATTTATTTGAATAAAACAAACCCATATCCATCGTTCCTCGAAGATAACAGAGTATATGCTTAATTCCAATCTAATGTCTTTTGTGGGAGAAGAATTGTATCTACCTAATAAATTGACTAAAAAATGCAATATTTGGTCTTATATTATTAGCAAGATACAAAGTGCACCAATTCCACTACGGTATGGTACTTCAGTACCAATAAGTTTTTCATTATTATCTCGAGGTCAAAATATATCGTTCTGGAATGTTTAATGGATGTGATTTGTCCATATAGAATCTTTCAAAAATTTTCTTGTATAAGTTGACTGATGAACAAATATCCCATCTGCTAAATGCTCAATTTGTAAGCCAAGAATAAATTTTATTTTTCTAAGATTTTTCATCTAAAATTATTTCTTAAGATATTCTATTGCCTTTGAAAGCTCTTCAGAAGTTCCACATCAACATATATAGTTATAATAAAAATCCTGATTGTGATTTCTTTATAAAAACACACGGACGTATTGGATTATTTTGATATCCTTCTTTCAACAAATATCCACTCAGGTGATTGTACAACATTCGTTCTTATTGTTTTAATCCATATAGTGATCTCTGTAACTTTATTGAATATAATTATCGAGAACTTGATTTATATATTTCAGGTATCTTAAATTTGCCTTCTAGGATTCTCATATAAATGTCATTATCAAGAGATATATATAAATATGCTGTGACTACATCCATAAGATGCATGTCCAAATTTTCATACACAGGCAGACCGATTAAATATATTAATGTAATTGTATCCATCACTGGAAAATATGTCTCCTCATAATCAATACCAGGTTTTTGTGAAAGAACTTGTGCAACAAGTCTTGCTTTATATCTTGTGACCTCATTATTTTCGTTTTTTTCTCACAAATACCCATTTGTATCCCACAGCCTTGACACCTTCTATTGTTTAATATAAAAACCTAACATTTCGAAAGCGAGTTTAATTCTACCTCGCTTGCTTCTTTCCACTTAAGCCAATCTTTTCTATGTCGACATTCTTCAACTGATTTTGGTTAAGGATTCTCATTTTCGAATATAATATCAAGAGCAATATTATACGCAAAAATTTTGTCAATAACTACATTAGTTTGCTTCCATCTTTTCCCTGTCATGACATAATTTATCGAAATTTCATTATTATCTTTAGGTATTTCACCTTATTCACTAATTCGATTATCAATCATGTCTAGGGTTTCTTCATGGATATTTACATCCTCAACTAAGTCTTTTTTCCTATTGTCTATTTTTCTTTTCCGAGGATTTTTATCTTTGGAACTCACTGGTCTACCACGCTTCTGGCGTGTTCTAGACTTATTAATGACAACTTGCTGTGTTGGGATATTAATTTTCGACGTAACATTTGCAACTGGTATATGTGATTTAGTTGATTTCTTTGTATCTATAAATGCATCTAGTAATTGATTTGCTATATTTTGCAAATGAATTATTTTTTTGAACTTCAAGTGCACATTGATCTGTAAGGGGATCTAAATGAGACAATAATGATGCATTCCATGTAATTTCCTTTTCCAATTTCCTAATTTCTCCCCCTAATGTTGGAAAATTTGTCTCATTAAAATGACAACCAACAAATCGTGCAGTAAATACATCACTCGTAAGGGGTTTAAGATATCTAATAATTGATGGGAAATCATATCCAACATATATTCCTAACCTCCTTTGAGGACTCTTCTTAGTACGTTGTGGTGGAGCAATTAAAACATATACTGCACATCAAAAAAACTCTTAGATGGGAAATATTTGGCTCCTGGTGATAGCACCTAAAATGTGCTATCTTGCTCAGCATAACTTGGGATCGTTGTGCTATTTAATATGTCAAATACATTATTTTGTAGGTTTCGAGCACTTAACAGGTAGAGCAGGCCGTTAGCAATGAATTGGAGCTTAAACGGACCGAAATGGAGCTGTATTGCATCAACTGGGAATGAGAGCTCCAAAATGACCAAATTGCCCCTGAAGTAGCAACGCCACCTAGGCACTGTCGAGGTGCTTTTTCCCGAGAGCAAATAGGCTGGTGAAGAACAGCAGCGCCTCGACGCTCTGATAGGTTATAAAAGGTTGGCATTCGATTTTTAGGTTACTTCTTCAGTCACTAGCCGACCTGTACGACTTTCCTCTCAACTTTTCTCTCCCTTTTCATTCTTTCTTGTATGAACTTGATCCTTGGATGCATATAACGATGTATCGAGGCTAAATTACAATTTTCTAGCTTAGGTATTAGAGATTTTCTTTGTATTTGATGTTCTTATTATGTTTTGAATTGGATTTCATTGTATGCATAATTTTATTTCAAAATTTAAATTATTACAATCATCTTGTGAATGCTAGTGTACGTTGTGATTATTGCTTAAGATCAATTTACAATTCGTCATACTTGATTGTATGTTGATCATAGAAGCAATAGGTTAGGTTAGCTTGCAAATCTAATTTTTTGACGAGCATTGTTTTAATCAACCTAGGATTAAATTAATAGAACATTTAATCTAGGTCTTTCCAATTGAGTGTTCCGCCTAATTATCCCTAGAGCTTAATGCAATTAGGTTTAATTTGAATTTTGCATGTCTTTCAACCGTTTGTTTTAATTCTAATTTGCGATTAGGACAATTTAATTTTGGCCTTTCTAATTAAATTGATTAGGTGTCAACTACAACGAATTTGGTAATGACAAATCAATGAATAAGAACATTGAACAAAGGGAATCCCAGTGTAACCCAAGCGAAGACTTTCTCCACTGAATTTTATCCCATTTAATTTGTGCATTTCCTCTTATACTATTTAAATTGTTTTGCAACCAACTTTTCCACAACACCCCCCTTTGGTTACTAGAAGTGTGAACTGTCCAATCGTGAAATTCAAAGTGCTCCCTGTGTTCAACCTGGCTTATCGCTACTACTATTGGGTAAGTTCGATAATGTATTTGGCACGAAATTGGGCAAAGAATTCCGTCCGCCACTTGCCCATAAGCTAATTGTAATGATAAGTATTCATAATAAGCTACTGACCTAATGCATGCAAGTGACACAACATGCAAAATAGCATGTCCCTATACAGATGTAGGAAGCTTAACTCTCGTAAGTTATGGTCTAGCAATTAATTGCAAACTTTTTATAAATGATTATGCTAAACCATTTTCTGTATGAACATGATCTACATGATGTTCGACATTTATCCCAATTGACATACAATATTTATCAAAAGCTTGGGATCTAAATTCACCAGCATTATCAAGACGAATGGTCTTAATTGTATAATCAGGAAATTGTGCTCTTAACTTAACTATTTGAGCAAGTAATCTTGAAAATGCAAGGTTTTGACCATCTACTGGATGCGTCTATTAATACCATCAAATATCTAAATGGTCTGCTTGGTGGGTTAATAGATCCACGTATATCACCATGAATTCGTTTTAAAAATGCAAGTGATTCAGTTCCCACTTTAGTTAGTGATGGTCTAATTATTAATTTTCCTTGAGAGCAAGCATCACATTATAATTCACTAGATTAAAGAATCTACTGGCTCTTCAATGGGTGTCCATTTGAATTTTCAATAAATTTTCTCATCATTATAAATCCTAGATGACTCAATCGGTCATGCCA
Source organism: Citrullus mucosospermus (assembly GCA_030954485.1). NCBI lineage: Eukaryota > Viridiplantae > Streptophyta > Magnoliopsida > Cucurbitales > Cucurbitaceae > Citrullus > Citrullus mucosospermus. Next base: position 31,591,468 of record CM062063.1, read on the forward strand.
AATTGTAAATATATCTAGATTCATGAACTTTAGGTTCATTGTTGCATACGTTTCAATTATTCGTATATGAGTATAATGTAATCCAAAAGATAAAGCAAACAACTTTCCAATATATGCTTTTCATGTGAGACAATAGATATGATATAAAGATATTCTATCTCATTCTTTCTATCAGTCTCAATATGATAACCATTGCAACGTATATCTTTAAAACTAAAAAATTTCTCTTTGATTGACTAGAGAACAATGCATTGTTAATTATAAAATTTGTTCCTCCAGGAAAAATATTTTCTACTTGGAAGTATTGTATGCGTAGTTGTACAGTTTGCCTGACATAGATCTTCATTCTTCATATTTTAGTCACTCAACATATGAAAATTGTCCATGAGTTCTCATTTAAACAAGATAATTACAATAATATAAACAAACCTTGAAATACAAAAGTTTAACTTAAAAAAAAAACACATGAAAGATAGATAGACAACATTAATTTTAAATATTCTCAAAATCAAAGGAAGCACTTACTATGTTATTATTTGTGCTGATTTTCTCTTTAGAAGATTCAAAGAAATCCGCCACATCCAAATTTGTCATATTAGATGGGTCAAATATATCATTATCATGGTATGCAAAATTTGCTTCCACATTTTCCCCTTTTTCCATCAGGAAAGCTTGATAGATATCAACTAAGTGTTTTGATATACGACGAACACAGGACCAATGCTCACTCATTCTGCATCTGAAGCATTTATGTTCATTACCTTTTGAAGTTTTATCTTGTGAAGCTTTTCCTTTATGATCATTATTACGGGTGTTTTTTTTTTTAAATTTGGATGATTAGAACGATCACCACAAAAATAAATATAATTATTTCTTCCTCTGCCACGGTCACAACCTCGACCATGATCACGACCTCGACCACAATTATTAAAATTTACAATATTCACTTCAAGGAATGGTGTTGTTCCAGTTAGTCGAGATTCGCAGTTCTTCATTAATAGCTCATTATTTTGTTTAGCCACGAGAAAACATGAAATTCGTTCAAAATATTGTTTAAAACCCTTCTCTCGATATTACTACGGCAGGAGCATATTCGAGGCATGAAATGTAGAAAATGTCTTCTCCAACATATCCGCATCAATAGTTTTCTCTCCACATAACAACAATTTTGAACTAATTTTAAATAATGCGAAGTTGTAATTACTTATTGATTTGAAATCTTGGAGCCTCAGATGCATCTATTGATAATGAGCTTTAGGAAGAATAATTGTTCTTTGGTGATATACCTCTCTTTCACTGTTAGATATTCCATCTTCAATCTCTCATGGAGATGATGATGAAGAAAAATCATAGCTTTTGGTTTGAACCAATCATGACATTTCAAATCACTAATGACCAAAAGTTGTTCTTTCAGTTACCTTCCTTGCCCTTAATTTGTCTTTTTTTTCTCCTTTCATTTTCTAACCACTAATGACCCCTTTGGTTGGAAAAAAAAAAAAAGACAAACAACTTTCTCGAATTTTCTTTTAGTTATTTTCCTTGCCCTTATTTTGTCTTTTTTTTTTTTTCTTTTTTCCTTTCATTTTCAAACCACTAATGACCCCTTTGGTTGGAGGAAAATTGGACGGGAAAGTAGATCTTATAGTTTGGTTTTGAAAAATAATAAATAAAAAAAATTATTTTAATTATTTTTGCCCCGCTTGGTAGTTATTTTATTTTTTGTTTTTATTTTTTTAAAAAATTAAGCCTATTTTCTTTCCATGTCTTAAAATGATTTGCATATTTCTTTAAGTACAATGGCTGAATTCTTCGCCAAATTTCAAAAATAAAAATAAGTTTTGAAAAGCTACATTTTTTTAGTTTTTAAATTTTGGCTTGGTTTTTTAAACTATTAGTAAAAAGTATATAACAAATGAAGGAATTTAGAGGCAGAAGCAATGCCTATAGGCTTAATTTTCAAAAACAAAAACAAAATGGAAAATTATTACAAATAGAAAAAATATCAAATTATATGTGTCTATCTATTGAAGTGATAGATGTCTATCTATGTCTATAGCAGTCTATCACAGATAGAAAGTAAAATTTTGCTATATTTGTAATTATTTTCAATGATTTTTCTAATTTTGAAAACATCCCAAACAAAAAACCAAATGATTACAAAATTAGAGCTTCATTTTTCAAATTAAATCTTTGAACTCTAGTACTTTTCGTTATCCGAATAAAACAATTATTTTTTTTTTTTTCAGATTTACAAGTAAATATCATATCTTTTATACCTACAATTTAAAAGTTTCAAATGACTTCAAGATCTAATATGAAAACCTTGATAATTACGAACTTTTTGGTTATTTAATCACAAATTCTAAAACTCTCAAATTCAATAATTAGCACAACTCCAAGGAATAGTTAGAAAAGGTTAATGTCAGAATAAAGACTAAAGAGGCAAGGAGAGAACTAGTTCCCTACGCAAGATTTGAACACTCCACAAACAAGTTGCATACTTGAATGTTCTTGGATGCATCCCAGGCTGCACAAAAGGTTTGAACACTGGAAAAAAAAATAATAATAATAATAATAAATAATAAAAAAAATAATAAAAATGAAATAAAAATAAAAATTAAATTATGGTAAATAATGAATCTTGTAATTTCGATAACTAATATACTTGGATGCATGCCAAGTTGTACCCATCTTTATGTTGCTCATCTTGTTGTCTAATCATAATTTGTCACATAGTAAACTTTTCTTTCTTATTTATTAAAACAATTTTAATTTGCTTCTATGTGTAATTGGAGGAACCGTTCACTAAGATGAATGAAACTCAAGATGCACAAAATTATTGCTCTTTTTGAAATGTAATAATTAAAGGCTTAACAAGAGGAATAACAAAATAAAATGTTACTATTGGAGAAGGAATTTTGACTAATTGAAAAAGGCCATGTAATCATGAACAAAGTCAATTATATCAATTTTTGAGCCAATGAAAGATTATTGTGTCCCTAAAATGAAAGTTTGGAGACAAGCAAATGGCCCACTAGAAAATGCCACGTGTCTTAAATCTGGTCATTGTATCATGATAGCAGCCTAATAAAATTCAATGGTGATTAAGCATGACCCGTGATCGATAAAATTGACCAAAATTTGGTTTGGGTTTTAAATCACAAAATTAGACTGGGTCAAGTAATTAAAGTTGTTTGGATCCAAAAATCTAACCCATCTGAAGCCCGTGGTGGAAAACTTGGGCTGAAGAAAAACATTGAGTCCAAACCCAACCTTAGCCCAAACCAAAAAATTAGTAGGGCCCAGACCCAATGGCCCAAAAACAAATGGGCCCAAATCGTTGAAAATCCCCTATAAATAAAGGGTCTCCCTCTTCATTTTGGGAGGTTGAAAAATTTAGTAACAAAGTGTTGAAGCTCTGGAAACGTAAGTTATAAAGAATTGAAGATTGAAGCTTTCAAGATCTGAAGACCGAAGCTCCCAAGCTCCCAAGCTTTGAAGATTGAAACCTTGAAGTTCCAAAGAACTGAAGATCGAGGTTCCCAAGAACTGAAATCCTAGAGACTTGAAGACTGAAGACTCTGAAGTTGAAGGCTTTGAAGTGGAAGGCTCAAAGAAGATTTGGAAGACTCAAGTTGCTTGTAACTTTTCTTTTTTAGAGAGAAAGAATTAGGGGATAAAATACTAGGAATTGTACTCACAAATACTGAAATTAATACAAATACAGAGTTCAAATTTCACGAACTAAATTTCTTCAGAAATCTCATCGAACAGATTGGCACACCAGTGGGACATCTCTACCTTTCATCTCTTTCTCTCACACAAGATATATCTCAAGAAGTAATGACATCTAAAGACAACGCTTCCAAAGCTTCAAACGACGCTTTTAGAAGACCGATTACTCGTATCCACTCCAAGGAAATGCAACAATCGAACGAGCAACCAACCTTTGAGACCGCGAGGAATATATGGGAGTGGATCTCGAAGGGCCACTGAAGATAATGCTAAATTACGTCTTCAAGAGTTAGAAGCACTTGATGAACAAAGATTGGAGGCTCAACGCATTAGAGTGTTATCAAGCATGAATGTCTAAAGCTTTTGATAAACATGTGAAACCTCGATTTTTTCAGGTTGGTGACCTAGTACTTACTATAAAAAAACCTATCATCAGAACAAGACATACAAGGAATAAGTTCACACCTAAATGGGACGGATCCTACATTAAAGAAGTTTACACAAATGGAGCATACAAGATTGTCAATCAAGATGGATTAAAAATTGACCCAATCAATGAGAAATTCCTTAAAAGATTTCATACTTACAGTTATAGGTATAAAAAAAAAAAAAGAAAAAAAAAGAAAAAAATGCATATTTGTATTGAACTACGTATGACTTGATCCCGTTATCAGAAAAAGGTACGTAGGCATCTTAAAATAAAATTCAAGTGCAGTCACATAAAAAAATATATTTCATTGAATCATAATCTTTGTGGTTACATATGAAGAATAACAATAATGAACTAAAAAAAAAAAAAATTTGGCAGAGTCAAAGCCTCCACTTGAAGAATTTTAGCTTTTCGCATGCAATCTTCATGTTTTCCCAAATTGTAGCAAAAACCTTAACATCTTCATCAGTTATAGTAGGGGTGCTCTTGAGAGTATTGATTTTTTCTTGCATCTTGGCAACTTCAAGTTTATTTCCGTCTATGACCTCATTATTTTCACTAGATAAACTTAAAAGCTTCTCAGATTTAGCGTTGACATTCTGAAGTTTAGCTTCTAATTCTTTCTTTTCCAGGGACAATTGTGCAGCTCGCTTTTGAATGGCTTTATCTTCTTCTCGTAGTTGGCTGATCAAAGTTAGGGTTTCTTTCATGCGAGATGTTTTCTCCCCCAATTGATGGTCTTTGTCGGTTGAAGATAATTGCGCGGAGTATGAGTACTGTATCACATTTAAATTTTCTACTTTTTTAAGATAAGTACTCACAAACTCATGAACTAGAGCTAAATTCTCAACACCTTCATCAGTTATAGTAGGGGTGCTCTCAAGAGTATTGATTTTTTCTTGCATCTTGACAACTTTAAAATTCTTTCTGTTATGGCCTCCTTTTTCTCACCAGATAAACTCAAAAGCTTCTCAGATTTAGCGTTGACATTATGAAGTCTGGCTTCTAATTCTTTCTTTTCCAAGGACAACTGTGTAGCTCGCTCTTGAATGGGTTTATCTTCTTCTCGTAGTTGACTGATCAAAGTTAGGGCCTCTTTCATGTGAGATATTTTCTCCCCCAATTGATGGTCTTTGTTGGTAGAAGATAGTTACGCGGAGTATGAGGATTGTATCACATTGAAATTTTCTACCCTCTTAAGATAATTACTCATAAACTCATAAAGTGGTGCAAAATTCTCTGTGTGAATTTTCGAAATGTTGGAGAATACCTTCGTTACTTCCGGTTCGAGGCTTGGGACGTTTTCATATGAAGTACGCACAATCTTATCCCGAATACTTTCCCACATGGATAGCACTGCCTGTCGATAGAAATTTGAAACCACCACATCGTTGCAATATAAAGAAGCCTCAGGATTCCCAACATTTGGTTTTTTGTAGATGCATTGAGTCGATTCAGAATCTTGAGTGGACCAGGAAGGGGCATGATTTTCTCTATTAAATGGGCTTTAAAACAACTGACTTACTCAGGCGGAGGGGCTAAAAATGCCACCCTCTCGATGCCTACTTTCTCCTTGGCATGTTGAATGTCTTCAGAAATAACAAAAGGTCGTGGGGGTTGTCTAGTTGTTTCAACTGACGGCAATTTAGAAGTACTGACTTTCTCCATGGATGAATCCTACCAAAAAAAGGAAAACATAAATTATCTGCTAAAGAAAAGAACAATGAGAACTTAAGGAGAGAAACATACATACCAGCGGTATAGTAACACTAGAGAGTCTTGAAGCACTTGGAACCCCTTCAAAAAATTATCACAGGACGCCTTCACTTTCTTTGGGGGTCCCTTCCAATGATGTTCACTAGTGCTACTGTGACTTTCTTTGGTTGGCTCCTTTGTTCTTCGGTAATCGGGGTTGCAATAGGGGAGGAATAGCGTTATTTACTAAGTGATGTATATTATCCACAAAATAACTCCCATGTTTTAACAACCACTAGTTTCTATATTGCGGTGTAACATGGTTGCGTGGCTCCAACGTACGAGCTGGCAAGAACACTTGAGATGATGTGTTACATCTGGTGCAGACCCTAAAGTGATATAATATATTATTGAAAGTGATGATTCTTATATCATTAGGGGTGTCTTGATAAAATTCAAACTGTTGCCCAAACCGATAAGGACTATATAATTCCAGTATCAAAGCATTTCCACACTGGGACGATATATAACTAGATCGCATGCTGAAAAATTGGCAAGATTGTTAAAACATTAGGTTGTTATGATCAATCAGGCACTCATGTCTATTTTGGTTTTGAATATTTACATGCCATTGAATATTTTCACCTCTATTGATCAATTCTCATGCTTCGTATTCCTTAAAATAAATCGAGCCACCTTAGCCAGAAAATTAGCCATCTTTGGACCTCTAACATCCATAGGAACGAGATAATGTGTATTAAAGTAATGAGTCAACCAACCATGGACATAATGCATAGGAAAGTGAAAGTTCATGCGTCCAATCAGGTTGGAAGCTTCGGTAATCAGGCTTAGACCATGATATATATTGGCTAGGACTGGAATGGCAAGGTGTAGGACTTTCCGTTAGTCATCGTACTAGCAACCTTAAAAACTCCCGGGCGAAGGTAAGCTCCCTTTTGTGGGAACAGGAAAAGACACAACCAACAAGACAAAAAAACAGCCAAAATATGTCTTGTCCTTCAAATTGTCTTCTATTCCAAGTTGCTTGTTCTCGAGACTTGATCTTTGCACCATCTAGGTTATGAGTAGATCAAGAGCGGGAAGCTTTCTTTTGCTTTCGTGCAGTAGGTTTATCATATTTTTGAGCCCCTAGGAACCAAAAAGAGATTCAAAAGCTAATAGTTACTTGGGAATCATTTTTAGAGAACGACGCATGATCTTTCTTCTGTGAGCAAACTATTGAATGATATGTGGAAAAAAGATGTTCACAAGTCTTTGAAAGATATTTTCCAAACTCCCCCTAATTGAAAGACCCCTAAGTGACCATAGGTTCAATAAAGAAATTGATATTTCGCCCGCCATAGTGTGGAGAGTGTTAGTTGACGGACACCAAGCTTCAAAAAAGACTCGAACACATCACTATTACGATCGTATGTATATGAAAAAGCTATCACCGCGTTAAATAAACGAACGTCATGAAGAAATCGTTCATTTCAACTAACTTCAAACTCTAGCCATTCCCAATAGTAGTTGGTAAAAGTGAATTCACTAAGGACTTTCACGATGGCGTTCCAACGGGTCTCGCCTTTGAGCATACATCGTCCAAGAGTTAACACCTAGTCAGGATTAGGGGCTTTGTTATGAATCAAAGATTGTAATATCCACACCTTTTCCCCTTGATGAAAGGGCTCTAAGGAAGGGTCATATCGTCGTCTAAGTTTGGCTAGGCATCTGTAAAAGGACCAATTAGCGCACCTCTGCAAGAAAGTTGAGTCCATTCTTTATAGGTTGATGCCTCTTCGTAAGGATCACAAGTTGCGTTTTTTTAGATGAGACATGCTCCATAAATTAAACCATTATCCTGCAAGAAAATGTCACCATAAGGAGATAAGCCTTGATTGCTTAATCTAAAAGAAATAGGGACATGAAAGGCTTTAGAAAATGGTGAATTTCTGAAGGCTTGAACATATTCTAAGCCTGAGCAAATGAAGAACACTAAAGGAAACATTCGTCCATGCCAAGTGTTGACATTGTAACGTCACCACCCTTAGGCAGCTGCCCAACCCTAGGGTCAACGCTAGGGTTGTTTAGATCCTCAGGGTCATCCCTGCTTGTAGGGAGACGACGAGCCACATTTGCTAGGATCTTCCCGTGGTCATCCCTAACTCAATAGTTCAGAGCCCCACGGTCATCCCTACTTGTAGGGAGACGACGAGCCACAGTTGCTAAGATCTTTTCGAGCTCATCCTTAACCCAATAGTTCAGATCCCTAGGGTCATCCCTACCTGTAGCGAGATGACAAGCCAAAATTGCTAAGATCCACAATCGCTAAGATCTTCTGGGGTCATTTGTAACTCAATAGTTCAGAGCTCCGAGCTCCAAGGTCATCCCTACCTGAAAGGAGATGACGAATGACTAATTTAAATAATACAAGAAAAAAATAATGGAGTAAAAAAAAAAAAACAAAGAAAATGTATTTTTTTGGAAAAAAACGCAAATTACTAAAAATAATAATAAGTAAAAAAAAAAATTAAGCACTAAAGAAAGTTTTAGAAAATAATAATGAGACCTAAAAAGAAAATAAATAAAAAAATAATAAATAGATTTAAATGAAGGAAAAAAAACCCCTAGAAACCCATCTTCCTTTTCTCTCAGCTCATAGTCGGCCCCTTCCTTTCTCTTTTAACTCTCTCTCTGTGTCAAGCAGCTCAATACTCCTTTGTTCTCACCAATTTTCTCCGGCCACGCTCCACTACCAACGACGACACTTAACTCACTGACTGACCCGATGGCATATGTGCGACAATAAAAAAGAGATTGTAAAGAAAGCAGCGACCGGTAACACTCCATCCGACGGTGATGACGTATGAGTGATGGGATAAATATGAAAAAAATGGATGTTCAAATGATGAGCGGCCAGTAATCGTGATTACACCAATGACATCAATAATCTAAGTTACCAGCGGCGTCGTCCAGGTGACGAAGTGGGGCCATTGGCTGGACTATTGGTGTTTAACAAAGAAATCAAAGTGAAAAAAATACTACACAGACGAAGGAAAATAGAAGAGAAGGAGAAAAAAAAATCAATTGACCCACCTTCTCCAAACTTGGGTGAGGTCTAAATTTATCCCACTTTCACCCATTTTAACTTGTTGCCGTTAATCAAGTATGAATATGGTTATTTGAAGAAGAAAAAAAGAAAGAAAGAAAAAAACCACCGTGGAGGCACCGTCATGGGTGGAGAAGAAAACAATTGTAGCCACGGAACCATCATTGGCGGAGGCAGTGGCGATAGTGACCACAGAAAAACAATGATTATTATTATTATTATTCTTGGAAGAAAAGATGCAGTAGAAAGTTGAGGGAACTAGACAGAAGAAAGATTAAGAAGAAAAAAAAAGAAGGAAAGAAGAAAGAGGAAAAAACGGAAAGAATGAGTTTCTCAAACACAAAAATACTAATGCGTATTTGAGTGTTTTACTATTGGGATATAGAAGTATCAGATTCAGTTAGTAAAGGATTTGGGATCCAAAATCCAAATTCTAAGAGGAGTTAAGATCCAAGATTCAAAGTCCAATAAAGATTTGTATTTTAGTTTGAAGGTTTAACCGCTTTTGGTTTAATTAAATGAAATATATATATATATTTTTTTTAAATCTAACCAATATATTTGATTTATTAAAAAGGGGAGCCAAAATCCATGCCTAAGCTAGAATTGGAAACTAAATAGTAATTTCATTCTAGTCCAAATGGAAAGCATCTTATAAAATTAACCATGTTTTTTTAAAAAATTAATCAATTGGTTGGGTGAATTTCTTTTCTTTTTTTTTTTTTCTTTTGTTTTTATCAAATTGTGAAGCTTATTTGGTCACAAATATTGGTCAAAGTCGATACAAAATCAAATTGTGAGAAAAATTTATATTTTGATAAACTAAATTGAAATCATTGCTCAAAATGTACAATGTTTTTTAAATTCATCCACACATGAACATGTATAAATTTCGAAAATGGGACATTTATTGGGGAAGAAATTTTAACCAATTGAAAAGGGCCACGTCATCATGACCAAAGTCAATTATATCAAATTTTGGGCCAATAAAAGATTATTGTGTTCCTAAAATGAAAGTTTGGAGACAAGCAATTGACCCACTAGAAAATGTCACGTGTCTTCAATCCGACCATTGTATCATGATAGCAGGCTTATCAACTTCAACGGTGATTAAGCATGACCCGCGATCAATAAAATTGGCCAAAATTTGGTTTGAACTTTAAATCATAAATTAGACTAGGTCGAGGAACTAAAGTTATTTGGATCTAAAAATCCAACCCATTTGAAGCCCGTGGTGGAAAACATGGGCTAAAGGAAAAAAATTGGGTCCAAATCCAACTTTAGCCCAAACCAAAAAATCAATTGGGCCCAGACTCAATGACCCAGAAGTAAATGGGCCCAAGCCCATAAAAATTCCCTTTAAATAGAGGGTCTCCTTTTTAATTTTGGGGAGTTTTGGAAAATTTAGTAACAAAGTGCTAAAGATTAAAGCTCTCAAGATCTAAAGACCGAAGCTCCCAAGCTCACAAGCTTTGAAGATTGAAGCTGTGAAGTTCAAAAGAATTGAAGATCGAGGTTCCTAAGAACCGAAATCCTAGAGACCTGAAGATCAAAGACTCCAAGGTTGAAGGCTTTGAAGTGGAAGGCTCAAAGAAGTTCTGGAAGACTCAAGTTTCTTGTAACTTTTTTTTAGAGAGAAAGAATTAGGGGATCAAATACTAGAGATTGTACTCACAAATACTGAAATTAATACAAATACGAAGTTCAAATTCCATGAACTAAATTTCTTTGAAAATCTCGTCGAACAGATTGGTACGCCTAGTGGGACATCTCTACCCTTCATCTCTTTCTCTCACACAAGACATATCTCAAGAAGTAATGACATCTAAAGACAACACTTCCAAAGCTTCAAACGACACTTTCAGAAGATCGATTATTCGTAGCCATTCCAAGGAAATACAACAATTGGACGAGCAACCAACCTTTGAGATCGCGAGAAATAGATGGGAGCGTATCTCGAGGGACCCAAAAGTTGGGGTCATCATTAAAGAAAATCCTGCACTTGACTAGAACACTTTAGCTTCTGAACAATCAAGCGAGGAGGCGTCACACCCAAATGTAATGTTAGTCATGATGGCCAACGTGGGAACAAGTGAAGAGAGAATGGTAGAGGTCGAAAAGAAAGTTAGCATGCTGTTAAAGGCAATTGAAGAAAAGGATTATGAGATTGCATCTCTCAAGAATCATATTGAGAGTCGTGACACTGCTGAATCGAATCATACACCTGTAGTCAAGAACAATGACAAAGGGAAGAATGTTTTGCAAGACAGTCAGCCTCAAGATTCAACTTCAATTGCTCCGTTGTCCGTTCAACAATTGCAGGAGATGATTGTTTCATTTCTTTATGATATGTCTAAGTTAACTTGGCTCTACCCATTGCTCGCAAATCTAAAGCATATTTTGTCTTCAAAATCTTTAAACCTTTGGTAAAAAAATAAGTTTTCTCATTCTGTGAAAATTCTAAGAAGTGATGAAAGTGGTGAGTTCATAAATCACACTCTTGGCTCTTATCTTCATAGCCAGGACATCCAATAATAATGTTTGTTCTAGTAAATCCATGTGTGACCATTAGTGATTGTTTTTTATGACCTCGTTTTTTTTCACCCCGTCTCAAGGGGGCGATGGAGAAAATCAATGTTCTTCATTACTCCATTGTCATTTCTAGATCTTGCCACCTTCGATCTTGCCGTCTCCTTCATTGCTCTAATCCTCCTCCTCCCTCTCCCTCTCCTTTATCTTCTAGTTTGGAGTTTTTTTTGCTTATTCTTACAATAATAATGGGAGGTTTTTCCCAACATCTTTAACTTGCCCGATTTCTCCAAAATCTCAACTCAACTCTTAAACTGTTCGTCTCTCTATCTCTATTTCAAGGATTTATTGTGGTTTTTGGGTCAATTTATATTTGAAAAAAAAATGATTCAAGAAAGTGAGATACAACGTACGTGACATTGAGTGCTTTGTGGAGTAGAAGTGGAAGTTCGTAGTTACTCCACCCTCCAATTGACTAGATTTTTGTTCGACATGCTTCTATATGAACTAACGTCGACCAATTTTGTTCGAGTTCTCTGTTGATCAAACTGAAGCTAACTGTCGGGACCAACCTCCCACTATTAGAATTGGATCTAAGTCGACATTATTTATAGGGAATGACTCAAGTGACAAAATATATTGCAAATCAAATTTAGACACTAATTGAAGGACAAAAGCAATTGTATTATTGTAATTAGTTTTTGCCTCGAAACTTACATGTATTAGGTTATGTAAACATTTGATCGTTCTTCTCTATACATTTTAATGCATGTAATCTATATATATATATATATATATATATATATATATATATATATATATATATTTATATATAATCTTATTTCTATCTAGGAAACAAGAAACATTATCAAGTGAGTGGAAACAAGTGAGTGGAAACAAGTTTAATTCAAGGAGGCATAGTTCAACTCAAACAAACTTGAAATAAGTTGAAGCTAATAAAGAGAGAAAGAGAAAGCAAAGGAAAACTAATGTGAAACAACTTTAAGCAAAAAGGTTGATTGGAAGTTGATTTGTGAAGAGAGAGAGAGAAAAGAAATAATGAGGTTTGACATTAGGGTTTCAACCTCGTCTACAACAACATGAAAATAAGCTTTTAAATACTCAAAGACTAGGAGAAGTCCAACCGAGTTTTACATATGAGAATAAACATAAACTAAAGAAGATAACATAAATATAATATTAAAAAAGAAAGTGAAGCAGAATTATTTGAGTCCATCAAGAAAGAGAGAAGAGAAGACATTCATAACATTCTCCGGAAGAGAAATTCCAAGTTCCACTCCTCCATTCCCATTCCTACTCTCCGCCATTGAAAAGCATCCACTTGGAGTTATGGAAGCCATTTCCACTTTCTTACAACCTCCCCACCCAAAATCAATGTCATAAACTCCAAACCGTGGCGAACCCCCCACTACAATTGCTTTATCTATGGGCATCTCCTTTCCCCATCGCCTTAAATTTTCTTCCAACATTTCCACTAAACTCTTCTCTTTTATCTCTGTTATTCCTTCACTTACCTTCTTCGAAACCATTACCATAGCATTCTCTTCCTCAAATTCCCTCCCTTTTAAAAACATCGTATACCCACTTACCCCATTACCGAAATAATTAACCCCTCCTAAAGTTTCCACACGAGGCCGCCAATCCACAATGAACGTCAAAGCAATCTTACTGTCTCCTTCAATTTGCTGCGATTTCACAATGCATGTTGACACATGGGCAAACGTTAATACAAAGGTTGTTAAATGAGGAATGGATGGACAAATTTCTTTCACTTTTCTCCTTAGATTCTCTATGTCAGCACTTGTTACCTCAAATGTGCCACTGATCACATCCTCAGAGATGGCCACTCTTGGAGGAAGTCCAAGCTTTTTGGGATTAGGAATGAATGTTTTAAAATACTTATCGAAAAGTGATTGCAACCCATTAATTGGATGGTTGTTGGCAGCCTCTCTATCAAAAACTGGAGTAGGGAGATGATTATTGTTAGCTTTAGAAAGGGAAGCCCAAGATTTCAAGAACATAGTGGAAGTTTTGCCATCAGCAACGACGTGGTTGGTTGTAATGGCAATGGAGAATCCGGAATTGGGAAAGAGAGTGATTTGAAGAGACATGGATGGAGAAATTGTATGGGAGATTGGGAGTTGTGGGACGAGAAAATGAGATTGGTTTGCCTTTCGGAGATGATTTGAAGAGAGATGGTTGAAATCGGCATTGGTTTTGGCAATGGTGAGAGAAACAGAGTCGCCAGGTTTGTAAAGAATAAAAGGGTGTGGAGAGTGATTTGGCCAAACCAGATTTCCAGCGAGAGGGAGGAAATGGGAAAGTGTTAGAGAGAGGGAATGTTTGAGATTTTGGAGTATTGAATCGAATTGAAGAAGAAACTCATCTTGAGGGAAGGAGTAAAACAGAATGCGCTCTGTAGGAGGGCTCACGAACAAAACGAGATCCAAGAAAGTGAGAGGCAGAGACAAATCTGTGGAAGGAGAAGGTGAAGGAGCAATTTTGCACACTTCCAAAACCTCCATTGATGCTTTTTGTTGCTCAATCGCCATAGTTACAACAACTCAGATGTGGGTATGCTTTTATGCTCCAACCTTTCTACCGCTCTCCCTACCTTCTCAACTCAACTTTACTTACTCACAATTACCAACTCAGTCTCTACACTCTACAAATTATAATGCTTTAGTCTTTATTATCAAAATGTTGTTGAAATTTAATGAAATATAATTTTTGTTAAATTAATAAATTAAACTCACCGTTTTGGATGGGAATAAAAAACCATTGTTTTTGGAAAATGATGATTTCTCACAATATCTTATATATTAAACATGAGTTTTGGATGCTTATGTCAATTCTCTTCCAAAAATCATTTTTTCAAGGATAATTGCATTGAGTAACACTTCCAGGGATAATAATGTTAAGTGCATAGCAATATGGTCTATCACTTTATAACTGATAGACCCCTAATATTAAGATGGTCTATCACTGATAGACTTCAAAAGCAAAATCTAAAATTTTCTATATCTACAAAGGCTCTTGCATTATATTATATCTACAAATATTTTGGACATGATTGCTATATTTGCAACTACCCATTTTTTCATGGTAGGGTTAAATTCTTATAAAATTCAAATGGTATGAACTACTAATGTTTATTGACTAAATTGATACTCTTATAAAAATTTAGAAATTATCATAAATAGAAAAAATATCAAACTATTATAAATAAATTTAAAGAAAAATTCACTATCTAATTTTTTTATACTTTTAAATAATTTAACTCAGTTTGCTATATTTAAAAATAACTCTATTTTTTTCTTCGTTTATTTTTCTTTTTCCTCAAAATGTACATCAAAACAAATTATACGAAGCGTGAAACACATGTGGGGTGGTACGATGAAGAGGAAGAAAGAGATTCACTTCTTAAAAAATAATTGCTTTCAAGTTTGATTTTAGGAAAATTAGGTCTAGGTAATATGAACCAAGTTAGAAATACATTTTCAAGTGTTTAATTTAAAAGCTAAGTCATTTAAGAAAAAAATGGAGTGTTTGACAACCATTCAAAATAGATTTTGAAATGCATTTTAGATCGTTTTTATCAAAGAGTTTAAATAAAAATGAATTTTTTGAAAAAAACACATTTTTCTCAAATAAATCCAAACATGCCTTTAGTGCCTTGTAAATTTCAAGTTTAAATCTTAGTTACAATATTTGGTAAATAAATACTATATTATTGTATTTTACATACAATAACTAAAATAAATCTACAATTAAAATTTGCAAGTTATAATGATTTAGTCAAGTTTTTTATACATGTAGATCGATATTTATAAACTATATAGATTGAAAAGTTGTGTTTAAGATTGTAACTTAATTTTGAAGATTTTTTTTATTTATTATTATTTCATTTCATAGACTAAATTATTTCAATATTTAATTAAATTATTAAAAGTTTGAGTGTACATCGACTAAATTGTAGAAATACTTAGGCGTTGTCAACGTTAGACCTAATTTTAGTGCACAGATAGAGTTTTACAATAAATAAATAAAAAAAGAAAAAAGAAAAAAAGAAAAATTGTGATGGAGTAATTTATTTAACTTTTGTGTGGGTAAAGAAAAGAGGAAGATTGGTGTATCTTATCTTTGGTCTAAAGTGAGGAAGTGTAAATCACACAAATGGGACAATCTTATCTTTTTACTTCCTAAAGCATGAAACACGTAGGTACGATGAAACCATCAACACCAGAAGAAGACGAGATTCACTTTTTAAATAATTCGTTTTATTTTTTATTTTTAATAATTTTGGTGGTAAATTTTTGCAAATATATCCAATCTTTAAAATAATATTTCTTTATTCCTCTTTTACCCTATTCCTATCTCCTCATTTCAACCACCTAATTTCACCGTGTGGATCTAGGAAAAAGACCCAACACCCACAGGCGGTCCTAAGTTCAAAGGATACCGACAGAAAGGGTGAATGGAGGAGAACACATGTCTCAAAAGGTAAATGCTAGTATCTTGGGGTTTGGGTTGTCTAGCCAAGCCAATGAATATATATTAATAAAAAAATAATTGAGTTGAGTCTGAATTGCCTCCTTGCAACTTCGAGTGCAAGAATTTTCTTGACACTACTCTTGCCAATTGTCTTATAAATAGCCTTATTCAACCACCATAGAGGATAGACTAAAAAATTTTCAAAGGAGAGCTCCAACCTTACTTCTTTTTCCTCTTTTTCGTGCTTAATTGAATTAGTCACTTCTCATTCTAACTTAAGCATTAGAGTGACGTAAGCTCGGCACCACTCGATGCAAGGAACTTTTTTGCAAGTCAATTCAGAAAAACATCAAGACCATACTAAGGGAAGAGGGCCAAAGGCCAACAACACCAAGCACCCACAACAAAGTCCAATGCAGACAAGATCCAAGTGCCAACATAACTAAAATAAATTTACTATTAAAATTTGCATTTTTCTTCCTTTAGACAATGCATTTTCTTTATAGTCAATAGTTTTTAAATAATCATCTAAAATGGTATATTTTGTTTTATGTTAGATTAATTATTAAGCTTTATGGGAAAATGCTTTATTTATTTATTTATTTATTAAAAATCAATATGGTATGATTTAAGAAAAAATGGTTACACACAATGCTGAAAGATGAGGCAATCGTTTTTGATTATGTGAGAATGATACTAAATTTATGAAACAGATTGTAATTTTGAAAGATACAATTGAAAAATTGAAAATTGAAAATTTATTAAAAGTAAAATATGATTTTTATAAGAATCTAAAAGAGCTAATTCTAAAAAATGGAACATGTATTCTACTACTGTTTTTAATCGCAACATGTTAAAAAGAAATAATAATAAATAAATAAACTTTTAAGATTCTTTCCAAATCGCTTCAAAGCCTTTCGAATCTCAAACACACACACATATATTTTTGAAAAAATAATCTCAAACACACTTTAATGCAAAGAACAACGTGGGATAGTATCCGAGGAAAAAAGAAAAGAAATAACATGTGAGATGATGGTGGAATTTTGTACTTTAATTATCTAATTTAAATAACTAGTTTAAACCTTCTAACTTGTAAAATTTAGAACCATTTGTCATTCATTGGGAATATGTTTGTTTAAGATTAAATTATTTAATTTAATTAAATAATTTAGTGGCATGTTTGAGAGTGATTAAATTATTAAAAGCATGTATATTGATGTTTAGGGTTTTGAGCATTGAGGAAGTAGTTGTTGACAGCTTGGGCAATGGCTATCAAAGGTTGAACAGTAGCAAATGAAATATTGGCAGCAGCTTCTTCCTTCAGCTCATATTGGACACTTGATTTTACAATGCAACTCTCTTCATTCTTCTCAGTAATCTCTACACGAAACTTGTAAAGAGTAAACCCAAAATCTAGGTAGCCTCCTTCCACCATTTCTGCTATCTTTATTCGCTTTTCATTATCTATCTTCACGAACTTCTCCTTGTAACTTGTAGGACCTCCTAAACCTGTATATGTCATACCAAATTTTCTCAACAATCTTATTCTTCTTATGCTAATTATTATTATACATTTCCATTTCTTTTCATGGGTTTTAATACCTTTTTTTCTTTTACCTAGTATATTATTATCTAGAGAACATTAAAAAAAAAAAAAAAGAAAAAAAGGCGACAATAGAGCAAATTTCTTAGCCCCGTTTCGTAACCATTTGATTTTTGGTTTATTGGTTTTGAAAAGTAAACCTATAAACACTATTTCCACCTCCAAATTTCTTCTTTTATTATCTATTTTTTTACCAATGGTTTTAAAAACTAAAAAAAGTAGCTTTTCATTAAAAACTTGTTTTGTTTTTGAAATTTGGTTAAGAATTCAACCATTTTGTACTAAGGAATATGCAAATCATTATAAGAAATAAGTAGGAAATAGGTTTGATTTTTAAAAACGAAATGGTTACCAATCGAGGCTTGAATGGATAAGAAATTTCAGCAATCACGATCCAATCAAACGGTTCAATTTGATTCAACCAATTAAAATATGAATCAAGAAGAGTGTAATGTACAAGAATCGAAATTTAAAAAAAAAGAAGAAAAAAAAAAGAACAGAGACAAAGGAGATGATGGTTGTAAAGAATATGCAAAGAAGAGGAAGAAGATGACAGTAAGAATCCTGGTGTAATGTTTCCAAAAATTTAGGGCAAAACTAAAATTAGTAAAAAAACAAAAAAAAAAAAAAAAAAATCAAAATAAGATTTTCAAATTTGCAGTTGGTTTAAATCATTTGCTATATTTGCAAATAATTAATCAATTTTTACCATTTATTACAATTTCCCACTTTAAAATCCATCTACCATGGATTTTTTAATATCCTCAAAGCAGGTGAGATATTTACATGAGAGATGTGAGATGAATAGTAAAAATATAGTCCATTTAATTAATATCCATTAATCATTAAATATAAATATATTATATTGACTTAATAAATTTGAACAAATACATTTCCAATTAATATTTTAGGTTGTCTTAACCCTATTTAATATAAAATTTTTAGTTAAAATACTACTTTGGTTTTTGTGCTTTGAAATTTGTTCAATTTTAGTCCTTGTACTTTTAGTAAATCATAAATTTAGTCCCTCAAAGTTAATTTTTATCGAAATTGATTAAATAACCATAATAATTTAAATGCAAAAAAATACAATATGCGAATATGTTTCCAAAACTTATAGTGAAAATGCTAATAAAAAATAAAAAGTAATCAAAAAAATTCACATTAAACTAGTAGTAGGGACTAAATTTAAGATTTATTAAAAGTACATAGACCAAAATTGGACATTTGAAAGTACAAAGACTAAAATTAAATAAATTTCAAAGTACATGGACCAAAATGACATTTTAACCAAAATTTTATTACTAATTATTAATATGGTAATAAACTTAAATTTATTTATTTATTTTTTTTTTGTTAACTATAGATAATTTAAGTTTAATTAATGTTTAATATAAAACTATTTATTCATTTTTATTTGATTAAATAATTAATTAATATAAACGTTATAAAAAGAAACATTGTCACTTAGCTAGTCGTTGGTCTTAAAAGGGCAATGACTACACTCATTTATGTGTAACCCTTTAACCACACCCAAAAAAGAAAAGGAAAAAAAATATATTTTTGCCTATAAACTCTTAGGAAAATAACAATTTAGTCCTTAAATCAATTGGTAATGATTTAGTTCTTTTATTTTCAAATTACTTTGAAATTTATAACATTTTAGTCTATACCAATAAAAAAATCTCATCAAAATTAAGTCTCAATTTTTATTACGTAATAGCTTACTATTTAAAGAGATTGTGTCAAATAGACTTGACTAAATTTTAGTATATATTTTCAAAAATTTCTAGAATAAATTTATTTTTTATTCATATATTTTCATTATTTTTTCCTACTTACCAAAATATTCTCCTTAAATTAGTTATTATTGTTTTTTATTATTAATTTGGAACCTTCCAATTAGTTGGTAGGTATGAGGAAGTTTCTTTCTTTCTTTTTTTTTTAATTAATTTTTTGTAAAATTCAAAATCATTATTTCCTTCTTAAAATTTTTTATTTGAGTGGGAAGATCACAAAACCACCAAAAATTTCAATTTGCATAGATTTTTTTTTTGGATTGTTTTCAAATATAACAATATAAAATAAAATATTTATAAATATAGTAAAATATAATGATAAATATTGATAGATTACTATCTATTTGACATTTTGTTATATTGAAAATATTTTAGTAGTTTTAACTTTTAAAATAATTTTTTTTTTTAATTTTGGTAAAAAAAAAAAAATCTCGAAGTACATCTTTTACCATATACAACGTACAAGGATATTCTTTACGTTTGTCAGTTACTTTTTACTTTCCTTACAAATTTTCGCAATAATAATTATATATACGGAAGTATTATTTGTAATGAATGTTGTTTGGGTATGAACTGTTTGTAGGGAGAGTGTGGTTTGAAATTTCAAAGGTTTCCTTTATTTAACAATTTTTTATATATTAATATGGAAAATATTTCCATATAGAAACCGAAAATTTGATCTCGAATCCATTTACTGATCTACATGTATAATTTTTTTTTTTTTTTTTTTATCAAATCCTACGAAGTCTTTTTTTACAATAAGAACTAAGTCATTACAAATCTTAAAATACAAGAATTAAATTACTATTGATTAAAATTCGAGGACTAAATTGTTACAAATTTAAAGGTACAGAAACCAAATTGTTATCAACTAAAGTTCATTGACTAAATTATTAATTCCATGAAAATTTACGTACATAAAAAAGAGTGATTGTAAAGAAAAATGCATCTTGAGATACACCAAAAATATTATTTTTGTTTATAATTCTATTGAATATAGTGTGTTAAAACTTTAGAAACTAATATACTTCAATTTCAAACCTCAATATCAAAAAGTGTATTTTTCTTAAATTCTAGTTAAATAATCGTCGTTATATATTTGACTAGAATTTCGAGATCAGAACAAAAAATTGAGAGAGCAATGGCTAACATGGTGTAGCTATAGCTAGTTAACATACAATATATAGTATGAACTAAGAAGTTAGAGGTTTGAATTCTTCTCCAAGATATTTGTGGAAATAACTAAAACAAAACAAAATATTAAGAGAGAAATGGATGTACCGGGTGCAAAAGTGAGATGGAGAAGAGTTCCTTCACCTCCATCGCCTTCGAGGACGTCGATTTTGTGGACGAGATTAGGGAGGTGAACTGGAAGGAACTTGGCCAACTCAAGGCCGCCGTAGAGCTCCCAAACTTTGGCCGCCGGCGCCTGAATCTCAGTCTCATCACTGATTTCCCTCACCATTTTTCTTTTTTCTTTTTTTTTTTTTTTCTAAGTAGAGAGACACAGCACACACATAAACAAAAATGTGGTATTTCTATCTAGAAATCACTAATTAAGGCCTTCACACAGGACACAAACTTTGAATGGTCTTCGAAATTTCCATCCATATCTCGTCATTTCCTACAACTAAATTAAAGGATAATATATATATTGTATTATTAATTTAATTTAGAAAGTTTATCGCTTCATTAGATGGTATTTGAAATTTGAATAGATAGGGAAATTAATTTTAGAAAATTAGAGCCAGATTAAATACATTTATTCTTTTTGCTGGCAGCTGCTGGTTGTTGGCATTTTTTTTTAGCATGGCTTTTTTGTTTTATATTAATGGTTGTTTGTTCGTTTGTGTGTGGATGTGCTTGCATGATTGCTGTTGTTGGATTTGCGCATTTGAGATTCGGTTTGGGGGCTTACATCCAAAAGGATAATGTGTACTATAAACAAGTAGAATAAATCAAATTATAATTCAATCTCCTATTTCTTCCTAGATTAGAGGCAAATAAGTAGGGTTGGTAATGGTCGAGAGGGGGATTCCAGGCAGTTACTTCTATCCTGGTCACCAATATAATTGAAGGCAAGGGTGGGAAGGGAATTACTTGTTTGGAGAAACGGGTCCTCACGGGGACCCTAACCACAATTCCATGAAATGAATAGATAAATATTACAAATATATTCTGAATAATAGTTCAAAGTGAAAGAAATTCAAATGTCTTATACAATCACAATCATAAAACTTGTTTGTTCTTCTCTCTTCGTTGATGACTAATCAATGCACTGATTGGTGTCAAATCCTTCGATGGATCAAATAACATTTATTATCTCGATCTAGAATTTCAACTAACAAGTAATCTTAGTAGTAAGACCGAGTCGAACCAAAGGAAGCCTAAGACACAAAACCTCTCTAAGTTAAATTCGCCTTTGGAAAGTAATAAAACATGGGGGTTTGGGTTTTGGTTTGATAGGAAAGCTAAATGTAGGAAAGTAAGATAGATTGAGGCTAAGAGAAAGTGATACATGTCACACCCCCTCCTAGATTACCCTCTTAACCTAGGAAAATATGTGACAACAGTAAATATCGACCCTCTCACGATACTCACTAACCACCTATTTCCTTGCTCAACCTATACGACTAGTTTAACCTGATTAATAGTTAATATTACATACATAGCTATTGCACAACCCATAGACTTATATACAACTCAACACTTCAAACATTCTTATACAGACATTGCAGACATAATTACATAACCAACTCCTTGACGAGATACAACGTACCAACATGTACAACCAAAGCTCACATCTCTCAACCTTGTAACTAGCATAAAAACATGTCAACAAGACCAAAACTTAAGACGTACGAACACCAAATAACTACAAAAGTTGGCTTGCAGCAACAAATGAGACTTTGTAGGCTGGAACTCTTTCGTTACCTAGAAAAAAGAAAACAATTGGAAAAAAGTGAGTTGGGAAGCCTAGTGAGTGACTATAACTAAGGAAAAAGCGCTCATGTTACATTAAAAGGTATTTCAAGCTTAAAACAAGTTATATAAACTCCGAGTTCATAAAACATGCTTGAGAGTAGCAAATACACTAAAACATGATGTTTGTAAAATTCTTTTCACAATCAAACATGACAAATCACATATTATCTTGTACCCATAACTTTAGTTGAGGTAGAGCAAGCTAAATACACTCAACATCAATAACCTTAGTTAATGTAGAGTAAATTCCATACAATTAGCATCAATACCTCTCATATGTGTATGTAGGAATGCCTCAAATACTAGCACCCAAACATACGGCCCAAAGCCTATATGTGAGCTAGAGTGGGTCCCAAAGACCAATAGTATATTGGGCTCCCTGATAATCATATCTACGGTACAAAATTCAATGATTAAAAATCAATACACTTCCTTAAATTAAAAGAGAGGGCATGAAAAGAACTCTTTTTCCCTTTTAAAAGCATAACTTAATAGCATAAGATAGTTTAAACTCTACTTTAGTAAGACATGCTCAAGTTGGATAAATCATGTTTACAAACATAACATTAACACATGCTTAAGAGATCATGCTCTAACACTTTATTTGATAAACAACTTGCTTCCATAAGAAATTATGATCATAATATAAAATAAATCTAACTTAAAAACAATTGTCTTTCACGGTCACTAACAGGTTTCTAATGAGTTGTAAGCTATCCTGATCTCTATTTGTCCTGAAAATTAGATTGGAAACCTTTGATTAATCCTTGAGCAACCTTCGAGCTCATATCAAACCTAAGTTAACTCATTCATAATAATCTTGTCCTTAATCCTTAACTAACCTCTAAACCCCCCTAGAGCTCATATTTAGGCATCCTTTAGCTTAAAATCTAAAGAAACCTTGAAAAAATTCCCTCATCAACTTACCAACAGCACCAGTCAAACCAACTCAAATAGTAAGCCCACGACAGCTACTTGCACGACAATGGACAGTCGTGTGCGCTGCGACATGTGCACAAGCAACCCTGATGGGTAGCATAGGCGGCAACTTACGCATACTAGCGGGCATTAAGGGCGTGCATCTAGATGTCAAACACATGCAGACAGGGCCTCGAGCGAGTGTTGAGGGTATGTGGTGTCGAATGAGCATTTTGGGTGACTTGGAGGCAGGTTGGTGTTGCTTGGACACTCGATGGTCGTTGTTGCTCACGCAATGGGCGTGCAACGTGCACAACACTTGGCCTCATGGGCAAACTTCTTGGATGCGCGGGCGCCCACCAACAAGCCTCTTCTACACCTACCTTCCTTAACCTTCAGCCGACAACTCCCTATGCACACCTACTTCCAGATCACACTTTCAGAATCCAAATTCATCTTTTCCAGCCACGTTAATCACCAATTCCTTTTACAAGCCTCTTTTAAACCAACTTACCTTCAAATTTAGGCTTCTAAAACCCCTTCAACAGCTCGAAATTCACCTAACTCTTCTCTTTCCTTGGCTAAGCTCAAAATCTAGAACAACCTTCGAGTTCCTTCAATTTTTCAGCATCTTCCATATTGAATTTCGCCATGGCAGCCCTCCTTCACCTTCTACACTGGGAAATCAAGCTTTTGGCTGAAGAAATTCCTACTTTGCACAAGTGAAATGGGCAAACCGATTTCCTCTTCATAGTACATATTTATATCCTCAATTGCTCAACCATGCACACTTAGAATTTGCTAGCTCATCCCACTAATCTTGGTCTAATTTTCTCCTTTAGCTACCTAATCAACCAATAAAATAATTATAAAATAATTATCAACCACTATCTTTTGGGGTTAAAAGGATTTTTTCGAAAAAAAGATTAAACTCATTTTACCTTTCAATTTCACCTCCCTTCCAATACTTAGCCAAACTCCTCTTCCCTTTCACCACTCACCTTCAACCTCAACCCAAATATTTTTTAGCCAACTAGCAACCCAATTCAACCCAACAAATAAAAAAAAAAAAAAAGTTGAGCCCAACCCAACTCGAGGACAAAACTAACCCAATGCAACCTTTACACTTTGGGGCGGGTCTGGGTTGTCGAGTTGTCGAGTCATTTGTACACCCCTAGTTCGTGGCATGCAACCCTGATTCAAGAATTGCAAATTGGTGATGAGGCTCTGTCATCTACCAGAAGGTTTTCCATTTAGAAAAAAGAAATCTGAAACTCAAACATCCAAAACAAACTACGCACTGTGTTCCCTTTTCCCCTTAAAAACTATATCCTACTTAACCAAAGGGACTTAAAAACCCATTCTACCCTCAACTCAAAAATATTATGATGGCACCCAAAAGGTGCTATTTCCCTTAACTTAATTCGGGAATCGTAGTGCTGTTTAATGTGCTATTTCCATGATTTTATAGGCATTGAACAACTAAAGTGAAATTGACCATTGGAGCCAAAGCAGAACTTAAACATATATGAGTCCAAAAATAAAAATACCAAAAATAAGATATGTTTGCTATGTAATTTTGTGAATTAATTGTACTTTTAAGTCTCCCTCACTTGTGGGTTTGAAATATATAGAAGACCCAAGAAGTAGAAATCAATATTAATGAGACACGAAATAATATTGCAGTGACTTAAACACACAAAATCTCCCTAGACCACCTGTTTTGATACCATGTTAAATAACTGATTGACTCAAAAGTTTAAGCTGATGGATGAAGGTAAATTTAATATTCTATTATTAATTATCCCAACCAAACAACACATAAAAAAGACCCTCCCTATTAACTTACAAGTTTTAGATCACATTTAAGGCAATGTATATATTTGAATGAATGTTGTTACATTCAACATGGATGCACACTATTTCATCAAACAAAAAAACAAAAAGTCTGAAAAAAGTTTCCCACTTATATCAAGATAAAAAAGATCACAAGAAATTAAACCCAAACAAATGGAGTGTAATTCAAGTGGTCTTAACATTTTATGATGTTATTATTGTAGGAAACATTGTAGCTAGGGAGAAAGCAAAGTAGAAAAGATGACCCATATGGAATTTCATCATTAAGCATCTCTAATTAGGCTGCTTTGTTTTGAAGGAGATAGTTGTTTGCTGCTTCAGCAATGTCAATGAGAAGCTGAATGGTAACAAGTGAGGCATTTGCAGCAGCTTCTTCCTTGATTTCATATTCAATTGTGGATTCAACAATGCAACTATCTTCACCATTCTCAATTATCTTGAAGCGAACCCTATAGAGAGTAAACCCAATATCCAAGAATCCTCCTTCCACCACCTCTGTCTCTTTTATACGATTCTCATTATCTATTTTTGTAAATTTCTCTTTACAGTTCGTGGCACCTACACCTGCATTTCTCTCCATTATTGTTCTTACTTGGGAAATGGATTCATACCACATGCATGCTTTATACTAGTTCACTTGTGCTTAGTTATTGAAAATATAACTTCAAAGTAACATGATATTTTAACCTACATTAAATAATACTCTTACATTAATATGAAATTACAACTAAGCTCATATACTTTAAAATTAGTAACAATTTAATCTTTAGAGTTAAATATTTTGGATTTATTCTATCTACTATCTATATCTATCTATTTATCTAAAACAAATTTCATTGAATATAAAAATATTATTCACCTGAAAAAATGGGTGGTTTTCA